>CM065710.1:11521414-11563914 GCA_017654935.2 Phymorhynchus buccinoides
CACATACACGCCTACAAAAAATTATTCAACTTTTTTTTTCATTTTCCATTTTGTTCTGTTTGGCTCAGCCTCTTTTCTTAACAAAAAAGTCAACTTGAAAAGAAAAAACAAAATGACACCATTTAATTTTTTTTACACAAACTGAAAGGTTTTTAATATCAGAAAGCCGGTGTGCTAGAATAAACTCACACATCACAAAGTACATACACACACACACATACAGATGCAAAGTTTACCTCACATGCTCACAGATTTTTGTAGTTTACCAACACACTCCCAAGACTTGCACAGTTTGCTCTAAAATGTGCATAGTTTACCACACACTCCCAAGACTTGCAGTTTACTAACAAAAAATGTGAATAGTTTATCACACTCTCCAAGATATGCACAGTTTACTCTAAAATGTGCATAGTTTACCACACACTCCCAAGACTTGAAGTTTGCTCTAAAATGTGCATAGTTTACCACACTCCCAAGACTTGCAGTTTACTAAAAAAAATGTGAATAGTTTATCACTCTCCAAGATATGCATAGCTTATTACCCACACTCCAAGATTTGCATAGTTCATCACCCACACTCCAAGATTTGCATAGTTCATCACCCACACTCCAAGATTTGCATAGTTCATCACCCACACTCCAACATTTGCATAGTTCATCACCCACTCCCAAGATTTGCATAGTTCATCACCCACACTCCAAGATTTGCATAGTTCATCACCCACACTCCAAGATTTGCATAGTTCATCACCCACACTCCAAGATTTGCATAGTTCATCACCCACACTCCAAGATTTGCATAGTTTACCACTCGCACAAAAATATGTATTGTTTATCACACACACACACAAACAGATTTGCACAGTATTTACCAAGCACATAGACAGGCTTTGTTTTACACACACACCAGGCATGAAAGTGGATGAAGATCAAAAAAGAGGAGATTTTTTTCAGCCGAGAAATCCTTCCACCCGGATTTTAACCTAACGTTAGAAGTTTTGTTGAGCGGGGCGGGGGGCAGAACGTTCCCCCAATTTTTTTTCAGGCACAAACATCTTTCAGGCATCAAAGAATGAGATTTTCGCAGCCGAGAAATCCTTCCACAAGGATTTTCACCTAAAGTCAGTCCGAAGTTTTGTTCAGCGGGGTACGCAGAACATTCCGCATTTTTCAACTAACTAACGTCCTTAGTTTTGTTCAGCGGGGAGGGGGGCTAATCTATTCCAAGAATTTGGTCGGCACAAATATCCTTCCACCCACATTTTCAGCTAACATCGCTACTTTTGTTGAGCGGGAGGTACTCATTTCGCCTTCCTTCGCACAAATGAAGCGAGTGAGCTAAAGTGACTTCCGGTTAACCAGTTTGAGAATTGCCAAATAGAGACTTGTAGATATAAGAATACGGCAAGATCGGTCCTTTACTTCTACACAAACATTTTTTGAAACATTCCGCGGATTTTCCGCCAAACGCGGAATTCTTTCATGCCTGCACACGTACGTGGATATTCATGGCGACAATATACCATTACGGAAGCAATATATACACAACAAACATACAAACACACCGGAGAACAAATCTTTACAGAACCATTCTGAAGCAGACGTCCGACTTTTTGTCTCAAACACATGAACAGGGTTCCCAGGCTTGGGACATGAAACAAAAAAGGACCTTTAAAGGACTTATAAGGACCTCAAAAAAGGACCTTTAAAGGACTTATAAGGACCTCAAAAAAGGACCTTTAAAGGACTTATAAGGACCTCAAAAGAGGACCTTTGCCAACCCGATTGTATGACATGTTCATGATAGAATGCCAATTGTTGACCAAGAGCACAATGTAGTGAAACATTTGCACAATCATGTCTTAAAGCTGACAGATCATTAAGCATGGAATGAATCACTGCATCTTGGTGCGGAGAGACTCACAGTTTGAAATGAATTGCCTGTTTCGATTTGTGACACTGACAACTTTGCATACTGACAGTTTTTGTGTGTGTTAAAGCCAGAAATTTCTTAGCTGTTAGAGATTTTGTATAACTTTTTTCTTGATAAAACAGGACTTAACAGTACCCACACTTTTCTTGATAAAACAGGACTTAACAGTACCTTTCAAAAATTAAAAGGACCTCTTGGTGAATTAAAAGGATCTACTTGCTGAAATAAAGCACTTAAAAGGCCTGTTGACCAAAAAACAATTCACAAGGACTTAACTCTTCTACTACCAAGTATTACTTAGACTGTTTACCGTTGCGCACCAAGTAATTTTTGCCGCTGCACTGATTTTCGCACACTCACTTTAAAAATTCATAAAAAAAAATATTCGCTCGAATCATCACTAAATTTACCTGTGTCGATCTGCTGCTGCAAACCCAAGATCGCTTCAACACTTTCAATGCTCTTTTTGATTCGCCTAAGTTCAGATTCTGCCACTTTTTCCACAGTAAATGCTTCGTCGGCACTATCGCCATCTTGTAGAGGTTCACGCCAAAAGTTGTCAGTTTCCATCGCCGAAAACGCGATGAAAATCGATTGAAAATTAAAAAATTTAGCCTACAAATGAAGATGGCAGAAGATTGTGCTTTCCCTGAGCGAACTGCGCATGTCACGGAAGTAAAGGATGTGATGTCACTTGATATAAATAGCGCAAAGGGGGGGGTTTCCCAAGGTTGCTGGCGGTCAAACTCGCCCACGGCTTGCAACAGTAAAGTCTGACTCGGCGAGTTTACCCACCGACGGCAGTAGAAGAGTTAAAAGGACTCAAAAGGCGCCTGGGAACCCTGCATGAACACAAGACAAATCTCACATGCTTCCACACATTCATTTCATCAGATTGTGACCCAGATATACGCACGCGCTCATTCTTGTCCATATAATGGCAAAACAAAAAGTGCACACGCACACACACATACTAATAATTTTTCTTCTCTGTATTCCCCCGAAGTCGGAGTGCGGCTGCCCACATGGTGGGGTACTGGTAATCAAAAACGGTCACACACGCAATGTTATCAACCGTAGCCGACGCACTTGCACCATAGTGTTCCAAGTATTTCCGCTGTTGGGGTGATCCCTGGAGTCTTTTAGCCAGGGTAATCCAAACAAACAAACCTGTCTGTATAAGAGAAATAACAGGAAAGCACACACAAGCAAAAAAAAAAAAAACCTTTTCTACATAACTGTACACACTGGTTTTTCCTGAGCCAAACCAAGCACCATCACTTTTTGATCATTAAACCATGTTTCAGTACCCTGTCCCCGCCTTGGCGTAAGGCTGTGTCAGATCAATTGACATAAGCTAGAACACCAAGGCTACATCTTCTTCTTCTTCTGCGCTCCCAGGTCATATGACCATAATGTGTCCGATTTTCAGTTTTCACTGGTCTCCCTGCTGCGTACAGCTGACACATTCCAATTTCAGAGGAGCTCAGAGGGGAAAAAAGCTACAACAAAATGTTGCTATGCTATGCAGTTATTGTCTTTAGCCATGACAAGCTCCTAGCATAACATAATCAGTCCAAAATCCTCTGAAGTCGGAGTGTGGCTGCCCTCGTGGCGGGGGTACTCAAAAACGGTCACACGCGTAATGTTCTCATCCCTAGCTGATGCATTTGTACCATAGTGTTCAAGCGCTTCGGCCATTGGGACGATCCCTGGAGTCTTTAAGCCAGGGTATGACAACAAGAAGAACAACAGTACCCTGTCTTCATTCAATCTTCACTCCTATCCATAAATCCATCCCAAACTTTCCTCACTATTCCGCAAGCAATTCTTTAACACGACGGGGCAACATTCTTAAAGTATTACTACCAAAGACTGTATAAGCATCCGGTCTCTTTTCCCTATATGAGTAGTGAGGACAGAAACACTGGTTATGTCCCTTTGAAACGTGACACATTTTACACATCGATAGGCCAGTTGAATTCTCCGTTCAAGTTCCAGTCCGAGTTTTTGGATAGCGTCCACTGTGAATAGTGTACACGTCCCCACTAACGATAACTCTATCAGCCCGGTTCGCCGAGCTTTTAAGTAATCCTTCTTACCCTTTTAGAATATCTTTGTTACTACTAACGAATAACACACAAAAAAAGCAAAACAAAAAGTGAAAAATAAAAAATACTAACACACACACACACAGTTTGATCTAGGAATTGATTCTATAAACCCATGTTCGTTGGTTATAAAAAGCTATATATATATATATATTTATCAACATGTATTCAAGTGAACTAACATTTGTTCAAAAGCTTAAAATATGATTTTGATATTGGCTGTACAAGACTAAACACACCTTGCCAATAAAGCTACCCACACATTTTAAGTAGAAACAAAATATCAACAAACATGGCTGGTCTTTACTGATACAAAATTTATAATGCGAATATCTGCGACAACGGAAAAAAAAAAAAAAAAAAAAAAAAAAAAAAAATGAGGCTACAGGAGAATTGTTGCATTCATATCCCACACAGTACACGAATTCCCCTCATTCTGGCTCCTTTCAGTTTTCCACAGAGAGCAATTTGTTTGAAGTTATTTCTTTTAACAGCGGCAAATATTCTTATCATTGATTGTGGTTAGGGATAGGAAAAGACCTCACAAGTGGTATACCACCATAAAACAATGTAAGCCTGATGGATAAAACACTTTAAATTGGTTGATGCTGGCGATGAGTGTTAACTAAAGGCATGAACTGAAAGGAGCTGAGAAAAGCTAGTGCCCATCTTTCCAGTGAAAAAATATTTGCACTTTTTTTCTTC
This sequence comes from Phymorhynchus buccinoides, assembly GCA_017654935.2. NCBI lineage: Eukaryota > Metazoa > Mollusca > Gastropoda > Neogastropoda > Raphitomidae > Phymorhynchus > Phymorhynchus buccinoides. The sequence continues at coordinate 11,526,164 of CM065710.1, forward strand.
TTCTTCTGCGTTCCCAGGCCATATGGCCATAATGGGTAAGGTACATATGTGTCCGGTTTTCAGTTTTCACTGGTCTCCCCGCTGCGTACAGCCGACACATTTTTCCTGTTTGGAAGATATTTTTTGAAAAAAGGCAGGAGAATGGGAGCTCAAAGAAAGAGAAAAAAACTGTTTGGAAGATATTTGGAAGGATGATAACAACAACCCTGCATGAATAGAAACAAACACTAGTCTATATACAAATTCCCATGGTATATTCTCAAAGACCCACCAGATCATTGAGTCAAAATCACGGGTTTCACACGTTTTCCCTCTTATAGCTGGTAAGAAATCCTGGTTTGACTCCCATACAATTGCCCCCAAATTCAAAACGAAAATCAGCCTCAATTTGAAGTTGGGGGAATTTGTATGTGGGTCACAGCTACCCAGAAAAAAACAAGGGACTTAATCGTGTGTGTGGGTCAGTGGGTCTTTAAGATCCGTCATGGTGGTGAATAAACAAAATCTGCTCTTTCACGTTGAACTGTTCGAACTCAACATTTGTTCAGAATATTTAAAAATGGGCTGGGGGGTGAGGGGGGGTCCAGCATTGAACGACACAACCCGCATCAGAAAACAATAAAATTAAATAACAGCTATCCCCCGAAGACGGAGTGTGGCTGCCCACATGGCGGGGTAATCAAAAACGGTCACACACGTAATGTTCTCATCCCTAGCTGATGCATTTGTACCTTAGTGTTCAAGTGCTTCTCGCTGTTGGGATGATCCCTGGAGTCTTTTAGCCAGGGTAAGCCAACCAACCAACCAAGTAACAGTTAATAACAAATAACGCACTCATTTTGTTCTTGGTTTGTGAAAGTGATCCTTTGTTCAAAGAAAAAAAGAAATATAAGGCACAAAAAAACTACCAAAGTTGATCAGTTTTAACTCTACAAACCCACGTGAGAATTTGGATCTAGGCCACTTCTGCCCTCGGACACTCCCCCCCCGGGCAAGTAAGAGAGAGTGAGAGACAGACGGACGGACAGGTAGAAAGACATAGACATAGGCCACATATACACACACACACAGAGGGGGGATGTCCAGGGGGGAAATGTCCGCCAGGAATGGGGGGCAAGTGTCCGGGGGGCAAATGGACAGGGGGGCAAATGTCCGGGGGGCAAATGGTCTGGGGGGCAAATGTCCGGGGGGGAAGTGGCCTGATACCGAGAATTTATGTACAAAACGTGCCTTGGCACTAAAGCTGGGAGCAAGCACCGAGATAAAATTAACCCCTTCACTGCCAGAGGAAAACGGAGAAAACATCAATGTTCTTTATTATAAAATTTAAAAGAGACTTGCTAAGACTCAATCTGAGAAATTGGTTTAGAGATGTATCGTCGGTGAAATTCAAAAACGTTGTATCTCGATTTTTAGGGGGTTTGAGTTAGATACATAGTCAGCTCTCTAATCTTTCTCGCCACCTTCCACAAAAAACTCGCATCTCTAATGACTTTCTATCTGGGGTAAATGAGGTTGTCATGGTTCGTGGGGACTTGGAAGAGTGCCAAAAAAGGACCTTAAAAGGACCTTTAAAGGACCAGCAAAATTTGTTAAAGGACCTATTTAAACCTTGTTTGTAGTTGTACTTGCAGACGTGGTGGGCGCAGAGCCAGACGCCGGCGATTGTGGCTGAGTAGATTCTTTTTTTTTTTTTTTTTGGCTGAGCAGATTCATTTGTTGTTACAGTAGTATTTCTGCTACTTGCAAAAAAAGTCGGTCACATTGCACCTCGATTCCGCCTTGTGCCTTCTTTCAGCTTTCTTGTGATTTTCAGTCTTTGCGTGTTGTTTCAGCACCGACTCTCCCATTGACAAGATGTTGATGGTTTTTTCACAATATGCACAACGAACTGCATGTTTGTTGTCCATCACTTTTCGGACCCAGTCCTTATAAATGTCCTCTCAGCCAACGATCCTGAAAACGAACACTTTCCAGGCATTTTTACACTTTTTACTTGAAAACAAGCACTGAAGCAGCCGCATGTGGGAAGAATTTCAACATGGCGCATAAGATATCTCGCCGAATCTCGCGCACGTGACCGGATTTACAGTGACTATTAAAATTAGATCGTCTGCTCGAAAGATACGAAGGCAATCGATTTTTGGCAAATTTTATTTCATTTAATATATTTTTGGGAGTTCATTTCTTATGACAAGGTACTTAGTTTTGTTTTTTTGGCCCGATTAAAGGATTTAAACTGACCGCACCAATTTTAAAAGGACCTTTGACTGATTTGAAAGGACCTCCTTGCTGATATAAAGGACTTAACAGGCCTTTTGATGACCGATCAATTTCACAGCACTTTAAAGCACCTGAAAGGACCCCACGAACCATGGGTTGTGTAAATTAAAATAAACTTGTAAGTCCCAAATTCAGATCTAGTTAAGGACAAAGACCTCGTATCTTCGTTCTTTTCAAGTCTCCCCCCCAAAAAAAAAATTTCAAGTAGTTTTAACTAAATGCAGGACTAAACTCGCAATGTCTTGAACATCATATTCATCATAGTTAATCAATCATGCATCGTGAAAAGTTTTTCTTTTCTTTTTTCTCAAAACTACCAAAATTGAGATACAAGGTTTTTTAATTTCACCGACGATATATATATATATATATATATTGTAGTTTCCTGGGTGAGTTTCGCCATTTGTTTGGTTTATATATATATATATATCTTTCCTGACTTGTCTAAGCCAAAAAACATCATTCCAGGACTATCAATGACAACACAGGCCACATAGTAGACACAGGACTGGGCAGGGAAGGGGTTAAATAACACAGTATCTTAAGTGATTTTCTGTCTACCAAGAACACTACGGTTTGAGTTGCTTGTTCTCTGTGAGCTATACCATGCTAACCCTCCTAAAAATTACATTAAAAAAAATTCTCTTCAAGCCATCAATAATACACAGCCGCATCAATCTCGCAAAATATAGTTTAAAAAAAAAATGTTAACCCTTTCACCGCCAACGTCGCATTTTAGCACCACAATGATTTACCAGTAACACCTATGTCACTAAAAGGCATTAACCCTTTCACCGCCAAAGTCGCATTTTAGCACCACAGTGACTTAACACCTATGTCACTAAAAGGCATCAAATTGGGGTCTATTATCCAAAGACCCTATTGTCTTAGTTTGGGGAAGTAAGGACAGACCTTATTTTATATATGTCACAGAAGAATCCCCAATACTGCAGATGGATTGTGTTCTCTACCCAGGTAATTCTAATGGACATTTTTGAATGAAATATGGCTGGCGGTGAAAGGGTTAAATTGTGGTCTATTGTCCAAAGACCCTGTTGTCTTAGTTTTGGGAAGTAAGGATAGACCTTATTTTGTATATGTCACAGAAGAATCCCCAATACTGCAGATGGATTTTGTTCTCTACCCAGGTAAATTTCATAGCAATTTTTGGCTGAAATATGGCTGGCGGTGAAAGGGTTAAAGTTGGTCAAATGAAAGCACCAAAAGACAGCCGTGACAAAAAACAAACAAACAAAAATTGTCTGGAACAGGAAACGTGCATGAGTCCAGTCCAATGAAACATCCAACGAGCTGAGCAGAATGATGGCAGCGATTTAAAAACTGCTCCGAGCAACAACATCAACAAAAAGGGGGGGGGGGGGCAAGAGTGTACAGATGTGGTGATGATGATAAGTTTTAACCCTTTCGCCGCCAATGTCGCATCTCTGCACCACACTGATTTAAAACCCACGTCGGTGTAGAGTGGCACAGTGGTAACGCGTTCGCTTCGTGTCAAGTAAACCCGAGTTCGAACCTGGGTACAGGGGATTTTTTCCTCTCACTTTGCACTAGGCCTTAACGGTCTGAATGTGGAGTCTTTCGGATGAGACGATAAACCGAGGTCCCGTGTGCCCATGCACTTAGCACACGTTAAACCCAGTGGCAATGAAAAAAGTTGTCATTTGGGCAAAATGTACACACACCCTTTCCTTCATCAATCACACACAAAAATCACATGCAAACATTTTTTTTTTTAAATGGGTCTCTGGCTGCGACGCGCTCTCCAGGTGGGAGCAACCCGATTTTCACAGAGATGCCTCTGTGACTATAAAGTACCTAATAAATAAAATAAAATAAAATCTAATAGATCTAAAAAGGCACTTACCGTAAAATGCGGACTATAAGCCGCTACTTTTTTCCTCAACTTTGGTCCATGCGGCTTATAGACTGATGCGGCTTATCTGTGGGTTTTGTTTCCATTCTACATTTAGCAGGATGATTAAATCTGTTTCTGGCCACATTCTTCAGCCTATTTTGAGCTTCTTTAGACTCAAAACTGGTTTTGGTAATCAATAGATTCAAATCTCATGCTTAAAATGTCCGAGACCATGAAATACTTATGTATTTATTTTCTCTGCGGCTTATAAACTGGTGCGGCTTATATGTGGATAAATACCTAATATTTTGTCAATTTAAGGGATGCGGCTTATATACAGGTGCGTCTTATAGTCCAGTTTTTACGGTAAATTAAGAACTGTTAGTTAGTCATTTAGTCCTGTCATCAATAACCTTATGTTGTTAATTTTGGGAAGGGAAGGAAAGGCGTTATTTCTTCTACTTCGTTCGCTCAGATTCCTGTCATATGAGCGTAGATGCGTCATGCTGCCGTTATGCGCCTAACTAAGAAATAGTTAGGCCCAGCATGTCCGACTTCGGCTGGAGCAAATCTTTGTAAGAATTTCTAGAAAAAAGGCAGGAGAATGGACCAGTGAGATAGAAAGATAGCAGATGACAGTAAGCAAAGGGAAAAGGCAGAGTCAAAGAGAGTGACAGATTAGAGGAAGCTACAAGCACAGAACTTCCAGGTGGGGGAACTATTTGTACAAAAGACCCCCCGGTATCCCCACGGGGGGTAGGCGTTATTTGATACGTCATAGTGGGATTCACAGTAATTGCAGACACCAAACGTTTCTTTACCCATGTAAGTTTGACTGACGTTTTTTTGGGCTGGAAAATGGCTGGCAGCAAAAGGGTTAATTCCTCCAGTGGGGATACCGGGGGTTCTTTTGTATAAATAGTTCTCCCACCTTCTGGAAGTTCTGTCCTTGTAACTTCCTCTAATCTGTCACTCTCTTTGACTCTGCCTTTTTTCCCTTTGCTTACTGTCGTCTACTATCTTTCTGCCTTACCGGTCCAGTCTCCTGCCTTTTTTTTCGAGAAACACTTTCAAAAAGATTCCCTCCAGCCGAAGTCGGACTTGCTGGGCCTAACAATTTCTTAGTTAGGCGCATAACGGCAGCATGACGCATCTGCACTCATAATTGACAGGAAACTGCCTGAGCGATCCATGAAAAAAGGGTTAACCCTTTCATCACCACTGTCGCCTCTTGGCACCATATAACACCCATGTCACTGAAAGGCATCAAATGAGGGTCTGGTATCCAGTGACATTATGTTCTTCATCTTGGGAGTTAAGGAGAGGCCTTATTTTATGCATGTCACAGAGGAATCCCCAAATATTGCAGACAGAATCTTTTCTCTGGCCAGGTAAGCTTAATGGAAAGCTTGGGCTGAAAAATGGCTAGCGTTGAAAGGGTTAATGGCAAAATATGAAGAGGAAGAAGAAGAAAAAAGAAACCCTGGCTCCAAACAAAATCCCTAGGACGAAGATTCTGCCGTGATCGCTGTCTCTGTCCGTGTGAATGACGTCAAATCACTTAAGCAGAAGTAGTGATGATGACGATGATGATTGTCAGTGGCCATGTGAATGAAGTCAAATCACTTAAACAGAAGTAGCGATGATGATGATGATTGTCAGTGGCCATGTGAATGATGTCAAATCACTTAAACAGATGTAGCGATGATGACGATGATGGTTGTCAGTGGCCATGTGATTGAAGTCAAATCACTTAGGCAGAAGTAGCGATGATGACGATGATGGTTGTCAGTGGCCATGTGAACGAAGTCAAATCACTTAGGCAGAAGTAGCGATGATGACGATGATGGTTGTCATTGGCCATGTGATTGAAGTCAAATCACTTAGGCAGAAGTAGCGATGATGACGATGATGGTTGTCAGTGGCCATGTGATTGAAGTCAAATCACTTAAACAGAAGTAGCGATGATGACGATGATGGTTGTTAGTGTCCGTGTGAACGACGTCAAATCACTTAAGCAGAAGTAGCGATGTATCAATTGTTGAAGGTAGGGGGTGAGGAGGAAAGCCTGTCTCCAATCTGATCTCCCCCCCCCCCCACCCCGACACACACACACCCCCCTCTCCTGTGTGATGAAGATGCAGCAGCTGTACTTATTATTATTGTCGTCGTCGTTGTCATTCAGTGTGTCAGCAGCTCACACATTGACGGCCTGCCTCTGTCGTCTGAAAAGAGAAAGAAGAAAAAAAGACGAAGAAATGAGACCTCCTCAGAATTTTTTTTTATAGCATACATTTTCAGAATTTAACATGTCGTGCAGCGTTGTTTTTTTGGCCTTTTTTTTAAAGATGTGAATGACGTGTTGTGATGAAATAAAACAAACAAAAAAACAAGCAAAATGACACCTGCAGTAGAATGAAATATGAAGGAAAAAACACACCTGTTGGTGACTCTAATCATAAACTCACATTCAGTGCACATAATTAACATATCGTCGGTGAAATTCAAAAACCTTGCATCTCAATTTTGGTAGTTTGGAGAAAGAAAAAAAAAAGTTTTAAAAACTAACCGCGTTGACCACAATTGATTAACCATAATGAATATGTTGTTCAAGACATTGTGAGTTTAGTCTTGCATTTCAATAAAATTACTTTCAATTTTTTTTTTCAGACTTGAAAACAAACAAAGATACAAGGTTTTTGTCCTTAATTTTTATTGTCGTGGTACCATAGCCGATGAGATTTAACCGAGGCGTGGTTACTGCTACACATATCTGTATTATTAAAAAATCTGGACTTTACTGGTTTGGCCCTGCCTCCGGGCATTGCCTCCAGTATTGTTCCCACCATCTTTGTATTTACAAATGCCCCACATGGCCGAAAGGTCGAAGAGGGCGTAAAACCCTATTTTCTGTTTTTGTCCATAACTAGATCTGAATTTGGGACTTAGTTTTTCTTCTATTTTCACAACCTCATTTACCCCAGATAGAAAGTCATTAGAGATATGAGCTTTTGGTGGAAGGTGGCGGGAAAAGTTAGAGAGCTGACTATGTATCTAACTAAAAAACACACCAAAACACGAGATTTTTTTATATTTCATCGACGATTTTAGAAAATAAATAAGCATTCTTGTCTGTATGCATCAAATTTGCGAAGAAAACACACACACACACACAGAGATAGAGTATATACACACACACACACACACAGACCACATGCACACACAGAGAACACACACACACACACACAGACCTCACACACACACACACACGCACACAGACAGACCTCACACACATACACACAGAGCACACACACAGACCTCACACACACACACACACAGACAGAGCACACACACACACAGAGCACACACACACACATACACAGACCACACAGAGCACACACACACACAGACCACACACACACACACACACAGACCACACACACACACACTTACTTAGAGTGCCCCTGGATAGCAATCTGACATCGAGCCTCGGTGTCCGTCCATTCCTCAGGCTCGTTGCCAGCCGTGCTGGGGTTGGGCGGCGACCGTCGTTTGCGAGACCCGGGCGACGTCTGCTTGAGTTCCTCCACGTCGTTAAACACCACGGCAGCCCCTCCCCCCGCCGTGGGAATGACGTCACCCTGAGGGAACAAAGAGGATTGACTGATGACAAATTTGCACCGTTTGTCACCATGGGTGAACTCTCCCAAATGCAACAAAAATCTGAAAGGCAGGGGTCCAGGGGCTGCCCAGGACCCCGACGGGGCCCAGGGGCTGCCCAGGACCCCGACGGGGCACAGGGGCAGAGCCTTGTTGGAGGATTCAGGGGGGGGGGGGGGGGGGGGGGGGGGGGCCAACACGAGAGAGATAACGAAACAGACAGTTACACGGTTTGAGCCCGATAAGCCTTGTAAAATGATTACGCTGCCTTTGACAAGCAATATGGCATCATCATGCTGTTTTCAAGATTCCCCAAGAGAGACTTCCAAGATAGAACAACCAAGTTCAAAACGCCACAAATCGCTTGTGGTCGGGTTTTTTGGTTTGTTTGTGTGTGTGTGTGTGTGAATTTTTAAAAACACTGAAGTTCAGTTTCTGGTAACAAATGTTTTTTTAAAACTGATATCAGTGTAAAACTGAAAGACCCATGTCTAGTCTATTCAAGAGTGATTCACTGATGAGAAATTTGCACCGTTTATCTTTTTGCTGTCCCATTTTCTGGGCCATACAGCGACGTTGCTTCCACGTTGCTCATTCCAAATCCCAACTCACAGCCACACCCTGGTTAGTCAGGTCGCAGAATCCGAAACCAGCAATCCAGGAAGTGAATATATGTTAGGCCGTCAGGGAGAGAGAGAGACAGACAGAGACTAAGAGACATACAGACATTCAGAAACAGAGAGTGAGAGGAGACAGACAATGACCTTGATGAGTTTGGTGACCACCTCGTCGTTGGAGTCTTGCTCCTGGTGGGTCAGAACATACTTGGACACATCTTTCGTGTCTTTGATGTCCAGCTTGGAGACTGACCGCTTCTTGGTCATCTTGGGCTGAAACACTGTGTCTGTTGGACACAAAACGACACACGTTACTTGGGAATTAGTTACTGACGTTCTCCATGTACGAGTAAACTCGGAAATCGCCCGGAACGAGTTAAAATCCTTGTCATGTATCATGTACAACGTAGGTAACAGTGCTCACATCCAATACAATTTTCACAGTTCATCAAATAGAATCCAGCGAGGAGACTCACTTGTTTCCCAAAAGATAAGAATGCAGTGAAAATTTGGACTATAAGACGCGCCTGTATAAAAGCAGCATCCCTTAAATTGACAGAATATTTAGTATTTATTCACATGTAATTTGTAAGCCACAGCTTTGAGTTGCTTAGCAAGATTATGCGCCATATAAGCATTATTAATTATTATTATTTATAAGCCGCACACAAAATTATACAGTGGAGTCCAACTATAACGAACTCGCTTTTAACGAAATTTCGCGATTAACGAACTGACTTCAATTTCCCGGCAAATGCCCTTCTATTTGTCACTTGCAAAGCCATGGGTATAACGAACAAAAAGTCCTTTTGAAATAACGAACATCCGCTTTTTACGAACTCATGTTCTACGCCCCAGGATAATTTTATTTACTTGGAAAAATAGCCTATAACGAACTCAGCCTGTGCGATGCGCTGCAAAAACCTAGGCCTTCAAACTCCAAGCTAGAACGTGTTGTCAAGAGGAAGGAAGTTGGAAAATATGAACTGCGCATGCGTGAACTCATTTAGATTCACACTGGGTCGTCTGCTAGGCCTAGGCTTCCTACAGATCATTCGGTTTCTCAAGGTCGCTTTACAATTCGCGCTCAAAATAAAGATCGAAAAGTTCGTGAAAGCCTATAACAAACTAAATTTGTGTGATGTGTTGTCACTTAATGGACAAACTTGTTGAAAAGTGCCAAAACAGATCAGCGTCAGACAACACTGCTGAACTTCTTCAAGCCTTGTACATCCCGTGATTAAGACAGACGATCCAAACTGGTCAAGTTTATGTTTTCGGTTATCATTGGCGAGTGTTTGAACTGTTTTTGTTTTCAACATACATTGTACATGTACATGTATAACGAAATCCTGATACAACGAACTGAGTCTGTGTTCCGTTAAAATTCGTTTTACCCGGACTCCACTGTACATGCAAAACGGCTGACAAAAAGCTTAAAGAAAAAGCTATAGAATTAGAAACAGTGGCTCATCAAGAAGAGTATGTGATACTCTCAGACATGCCTACCCCAAATTTTCAGGAACACCCACACTCAAAATCAGTAACAGAGCATGATTTTCAAGAACATAGCTTAGTTTTATCATCCATCTTCATGGAATTCGCGCACTCCGACGCTTGAAGCTGCCAAGCGCGTAGCCGGACAAATTTTGGCTCGACCTTGGTGAAAGGCGATTGGTTGAAAAGCTCTCGCGGAAAACTTCGGAGCTGACTTTCGTAAGCTTTCGGTATTTCTTTCCCGCCTGTCTGTCTCTCTCTCTCTCTCTCTCTCTCTCTCTCACAGACGCTAAACCACCAGCCGGCATCGTAATTTTTTGTTGTTTGATGTTTTTATTTTTCCCGTAACATGCGCCTGTTTTCCGTATGTTCGGAACACACTACCAAAATCAATACATTTCCGTAACAAATACGGATAACCCGTGGCGGTAGGCATGTCTGTACTCTGAAACATTTTCAACACGGGATTTGAATCTATTGAAGAGTCAAAACCAGTTTTTAGGGCAACAATGAAGTTCAAAAATAGGTTGGAGAATGGCTGGACACAGATTTAACGACGCTGATAAATACAGAGGAGGAAAAATGCACAGACAAACCGCATGGGTCAAAGTTGGGGGGGAAAAAGAAGCGGCTTGAAATCTGCGTTTTACGGTCAAGTAGAATGTCGTTAAGTGCTTCAGGGCTCCCAGGGACCCCCATTTGGGGGTCTATGAAGTACTAACATTCTAAAGGACCCTCTAAAAGAATGTGCAGGGTGTCCCAGGGATGCACTAGAAAAATTCTTTTTAGCATTCGCAATGCCACTGGGACCCTCTATCCCGCCTCTAGGACCCTCTGTACTGTAAGTGAAGGAGTCCCTGGGACCCCTTGTTTTACGGGACGATTGGGAGCCCTGCGCTTGTTAACTCTTTGGTTTCTGTATTTAGAGAAGTTTGAACTACTGTTCATTCCTGAGAACCTCTTTAGCTGCTGATAAGATTTAGCCTGTTGATTCCTACGGGCCTCTTTTGCTCGTAATATCATGCAACATGATGCAACTGTTATTACTTTGCTCTTCTATAATTGCAATGCAATGAGGGTTTTTTCCCTTTTCTTACTGGGGCAAGCATTGTTTATGACAGAGAAACAGGCTGCTGAAAACCTGCCGCATATTCACAATAACATAACACCCCTTTATGCAGTGTTACTCTCTCTGGAAACCCAGGAATAGGGAGATAGAGAGCTCTATGAAGCTAGGAATCTGCAGTTGCTCCCATTCAACCTCAAAAGCGGTTCTCAGGGACGATAGAGTTAAGCAAACAAGGATAACGTAAAGGGCCCACTCACTGGTGTCGATGTTGCCTCGCGGGCGGTGGTCCAGCCACACGTCAGCCGCGTTGCCCGACGACTTGGATCGACGGTGGTACCGCGAGTTGTACACGGGGGCAGGCTTCTGTGAAGAGAACAAAACAAGAAAGCATTTCTTAATATATATTTTTTAAAGTAAATTAACCCTTTCGCCGCCAGCCATTTTTTGGCCAAAATTATCCAATAAATTTACATTGGGTAAAGAAAATATTTTGTCTGAAATATTGGGGATTCCTTTACTACATGTTTAAAAAAAGGCCTATCCTTAATTCCCCAAATCAAGAACACGAATATCATTGGGCAACAGACCCTGAATTCAAGGTTTTTAATGACATGGGTGTTCAATCATTGTGGTGCAAAAATGCGACGTTGGCGGCGAAAGGGTTAACTCATTCAAGTCGTTCCGGCCATATATGTCCGGAATTAATAGATAACTGTCAGAGGCATCAGAATGGTCTGAAGTCCAATCCTCTGAAAACCGCGGTAAAAGGGCCATCAAGGCCCCACACTAAAGAGAGGCAACACTGAAATCAGTTCCAAACACCACCCAAAAGGCTTAATATAGTGAGAACTCACTGTAAAATGCTATTTAACACAAAGGATAACACTGAATAAAAAGGCAAAACCTCTGACAAGAGAAGCCAATCCTCTGTCAGAAATTCTTAATCCTCTGAAATCCTCTGACAATTCTGATGCCTGCTGTCAATTTGATGCATTTGCTTCAAGGGAAGTAAATCTGTGTGCACACAATACTTTGGTCACTTCTAAACTTGCTTCACTCCCTTAGACCACAATTTTGCCTTCGACTTTGCTTTTGTAGTGGTTTGTTGCGGGGTAAACCAATCGAGTAGAGTTTTTCTATATAATTATATAATTATTTGCTGTTCTTTAACATCATCGATTGCATCTTTTCATACACCTAGTAACCATTCTCTTTTGATTTATTCACCTGGTCGACTCAATGGCTGAGGAAGGCTTTCAGTTTTATTAACTGGTAAAATGAAGCCGAAAATTTCTTTATTTTTTGTGTTAACTGGTAAAAAAATGTTGTTTATGTTTTTTGTGATTATATAAAGTATAAATATATATAAAAAAAAAGTCTGATCTACCACTTCCCTGTCTAAACCTGAAAAAAAACCCACGTAATCTTCTTTCATTTCTCCTTTTGTTTATGAAGCATTTTTTTTAATATAAAGAAGCAAAGTCTTCATCTCCTGACAAGAAAACATTGTTTTACACAATCCGAAAAAAACGGCACGTTTACCTCCATGGTTCGTGGGGACTTGGAAGAGTGCCAAAAAAAAAAAAGGACCTTTAAAGGACCAGCAAAATTTTTTAAAGGACCTATTTAAACCTTGTTTGTAGTTGTACTTGCAGACGTGGTGGGCGCAGAGCCAGACGCCGGCGATTGTGGCTGAGCAGATTTTTTTTTTTTTTTTTTTTTTGCTGAGCAGATTCATTTGTTGTTACAGTAGTATTTCTGCTACTTGCAAAAAAAGTCGGTCACATTGCACCTCGATTCCGCCTTGTGCCTTCTTTCAGCTTTCTTGTGATTTTCAGTCTTTGCGTGTTGTTTCAGCACCGACTCTCCCATTGACAAGATGTTGATGTTTTTTTCACAATATGCACAACGAACTGCATGTTTGTTGTCCATCACTTTTCGGACCCAGTCCTTATAAATGTCTTCTCTCAGCCAACGATCCTGAAAACGAACACTTTCCAGGCATTTTTACACTTTTTACTTGAAAACAAGCACTGAAGCAGCCGCATGTGCGAAGAATTTCAACATGGCGCATAAGATATCTCGCTGAATCTCACGCACGTGACCGGATTTACAGTGACTATTAAAATTAGATCGTCTGCTCGAAAGATACGAAGGCGATCGATTTTTGGCAAATTTTATTTCATTTAATATATTTTTTTGGAGTTCATTTCTTATGACAAGGTACTTAGTTTTGTTTTTTTTGCCCGATTAAAGGATTTAAACTGACCGCACCAATTTTAAAAGGACCTTTGACTGATTTGAAAGGACCGTTGGGGATCCTCGACACGGGTATCCCACACACACACCTTCCTTGCAACCCTTGCATGATTTATGGGGATCCTCGAACGGGTATCCCACACACACACTTAGCCGACGAAACAGGCCTTTTGAAGACCGATAGTGATCAATTTCACAGCACTTTTCAAGCACCTGAAAGGACCCCACGAACCATGCAACACACACACACCTTAGCCGACGAAGACCCAATGGTGTTCAGCCCTTGCATGGATTTTGCGTTGGGGATCCTCGACACGGGAATCCCTGGCGTGGTGGGGTTTCTGGCCGACGACCTCGTCCTGACGCCCGACGACATGTCGGTGTCGGATCGTGCCGGCGTCATGAAGGTGCCGCCCGGGGTGGTGTAGGTACGGGGTTTGGGCGCGGGGCGGGGCGCGCGGTAGTGGTGGCTTCGCGGCGTGGCGGTAGGGGTGGCGGCGGCTGCGGAGGCCCCCATGTCCTCGCCGTTGACGATGTCGCGGAGCATCTCCAGCTTGCGCTCCTTCTCCTCGATCTGCGCCTCCGCGTCTGCCGAGAACTGGGCCCTCACACGCTCCTAGAATACGAAGGCGAAAGTTTATTCAGTTCAGGCCTAGGCCCCTCACTGAAGGGGTGTCAAGTAATACAATGCATGTTGATATAAATACATAAACAACCGTAATACATGAATTAACAACTTGTGCAAACATCAGAAGATTCAAGCATTGAATTAAAGCCTTTTTACTTGTGACAAGTGTTGACATTTTTCAAAAGGGAGCCCAAGGGCTCCCTAGATTGGAAAAAGGGAGAGCTAACAAAAAAGGGGGGCATATTAACTAAATTGTAGCTAAAACGTTTAAAAATGTTAGTATTGCTTTTCTTTTAAAATGTAGAAACTGGTTCAACCTTACAAACTTACTTGGCCTTGCAAACTTTCTAGCTGCATATAGATTATAAATGAGAGAGAAGTTGGGGGGGGGAGGGAGAGAGAGAGAAAGAGAGACAATGAGTATGTGGTGGGACAAGACCAAAAAATAGACATGAAAAAACAGTAATTTTAAACTAAAACACAATGAATGAGAAAAAAGTGAGAGAGAGAGGGAGGAAGAGGGTGAGAACTTTTAAACAGAGAACCTGTGTTACAGTGTCTGTGTGAGTGTGAGTGAGAGAGAGAGAGAGAGAGAGAGAGAGAGAGCGAGCAGCAGAGGCTGAAGAGTTCAAATGCCGCACTCAAGATTCTTCGAGTTCGAGTTGTGAGATTCAGTGATCGCGTCAAAGCTCTCATCGAGATGTTAGCCCTCGCCCTCTTCCTTGAAACACAACCAAGCCTTTGGAAAGACTGTTTTTCGCGTCTTTCCAGAGTTGGGCAAGGCAGTTTCAAGAAGTTCCAATCCGGTTCTGGTTGACAGTAATCATTACCGAGTAATGACATCTGTTGGCATCGCGAGTTCCGTTTCAGAGAGAGTTGAGATCCTTCGTTGATAGGAGAGACGAAATTAAAGAGTTTGCTTTGATTGCTTTGCTCAGCCTTAGAGGCCCTACAAGAGAACGAGAATCGCTGGCTGTAGATTGAGATAGATGGCGGACTGAAAATTTGTGCTCCTGAGTGAGAGAGTGATTGGACAAAGCCAGAGAGCCAATCAGAAACGAGGAGAGAGGATGCTCGGAGTCTTGAGAAGGATATACACACAGCAGCCGCGACGCAGAGTAAAAAGCGTTCGTTTTTATTTTTGTGCGTGACTTGGGAGACTGTTCGCGATTTTAGTCCTAGGGAGAAATGCGAGAATCCCGCAAGACCGCGCTCTAGAATCAACACTGGACATACATAGAGTTCACAAGAGAGAGAGAGAGAGAGAGAGAGAGAGAGAGAGAGAGAGAGAGAGAGAGAGAGAGAGAGAGAGAGAGAGAGAGAGAGAGAGAGAGAGAGAGAGAGAGAGAGAGAGAGAGAGAGAGAGAGGGAGAGAGAGAGAATGGCAGAAAATTGATTGTAAGTGGGGCAGTGGGTGGATGCCTCGTGCCTCCATACGGGGAGCTGGACGACCCCGCCCCCTCCACCAGTCTCTCCCTGTGTGGATACCGGGGTGTGTGGGGGGAGGGGTGTTTCTTTCATAAAAAATAGTTCCTCCCACCTTCTGGAAGTTCTGTGCTTGTAACTTCCTCTAATCTGCCACTCTCTTTGACTCTGCCTTTTCCCTTTGCTTACTGTCATCGTACTATCTTTCTGACTTATTATTGGCCCATTCTCCAGACTTTTTTTCAAAAAAATCTTCCAAATAAACTTTTCTCCTTTGAGCTCCTCCGAAATCGAAATGTGTCGGCTGTACGCAGCGGGGAGACCAGTAAAAACTGGAAACCGGACACATACGTACCTTACCCATTATGGCCTGGGAACGCAGAAGAAGAAGATTGTAAGATAAATTTGTTAGTATCAGGCATCTGAGATCCAATCACCTCTGCAAAAAAACATGAACAGTTCAAGGGCCATCGATGCCCCAGCGAGTCGTGGAGTAGCAGTGAAATCTGTTCCCAACATAATCAAAATTGGCATGTTCAAATCCTATGCCAGCTAGGTTTAATCCTCTGAAATTCGCAAATCCTCTGAACACAAGCAAAGATATTCTAAAAGGGTAAGATGGATTACTTCAAAGCTCGGCGAACCGGGCTGATAGAGTTATCGTTAGTGCGGACGTGTACACTATTCACAGTGGAGGCTATCCAAAAACTTGGACTGGAACTTGAACGGAGAATTCAACTGGCCTATCGATGTGTAAAATGTGTCACGTTTCAAAGGGACATAACCAGTGTTTCTGTCCTCACTACTCATATAGGGAAAAGAGACCGGATGTTTATCTTCCCCTGTACAGTCTTTGATACAAGCACTGTATTTTAGGGACTATAACTGCATAAGGCGATGAATGATATTTGGCAGCGAAGATGTCCGAGATACTTCATCGGGTAAGGTGGCACACTACCTTAAACACGAGGGGGGGTGTTTAAGTACAAGACTGCCAAAACAAAATGACTTTGAGATTGAGGGTCGTAAACATGAGGGGGGGATGTTTAAGTACAAGATTGCTAACAAATAATGACTTTGAGATTGAGGGTCGTAAACATGAGGAGGGGATGTTTAAGTACAAGATTGCTCCAACAAATAATGACTTTGAGATTGAGGGTCGTAAACATGAGGGGGGGATGTTTAAGTACAAGACTGCCAACAAATAATGACTTTGAGATTGAGGGTCGTAAACATGAGGGGATGCTTAAGTACAAGACTGCAAAAAAATAATGACTTTGAGATTGAGGGTCGTAAACATGAGGGGGGAAAAGTTGGGCGAAAAAAAAAAAGGCTCAGGCAATTTCGGATACGCTTGTGGGAATTAACCAAAGGAAAATCTATATCAGGTATAAAAAAAAAGAAAGAAAGAAAGAAGAAAAAAAAATTGGTAAAGGTCAAGATGTGCCACCCCCCTAACCTATCTCGGTGCAATTCTATTTTTCCGTTCTTGCCTTTCTTACCATACATAAAGCTGTATTTTAGGAACATTTTTAGCTAATAACCTTTTTGGAATACTAACCCTAACCCTAACCCTAACCCCCACTCTATAAGACGGAAAAACGCAACGAACCACAACTGTAACAAATCGCGGTGTACTGCAGTACATAGTGGGGGGTAGGGTTAGGTTTAGGGCTAGGGTTAGGGTTAGGGTTAGTATTCCAAAAAAAGTATTATTAGCTAAAATATGTTCCTAAAATACAGCTTTATGTATGGTAAGAAAGGCAAAAACGGAAAAATAGAATTAACCGAGAAATGCAGGGGGGGTGGCACATCTTTACCTTTGCCCAAAAATTAAATCTGTGTGAAAAGGAAAAGGTTGCATTTATGCTACAGTCCATAAAATGGTGACTTACCAGGTTTTTTTCCCACTGCTTGTTGTTCATCTGCAGTCGCGAGCTGAAGTCGGACTTGAGGCGGTCTTTCTCCGACTTCTCCACCTGAATCTTCCAGTTCTTGTCCTGGAGCTGAAATTAGCACACACAAAAAATAACACCAATTATGCATAAATTACCATACATTAAGTGATTAACATGAAGGTTGCTTGTTATCTGCAGTCGCGAGCTGAAGTCGGACTTGAGGCGATCTTTCTGCAACTTCTCCACCTGAATCTTCCAGTTCTTGTCCTGGAGCTGAAATTAGCACCAAAATATACACCAATTATGCATAAATTACCATATATTAACATGAAGTCGGACTTGAGGCGATCTTTCTGACTTCTCCACCTGAATCTTCCAGTTCTTGTCCTGAAGCTGAAATCAGCAGATACCCCAACTATGGCAAACAAAAATGCACCAATTATTTTCCTCATGACCTCAGACCTGTTTACCCTGAAATCGGGCTTTGCTTATTCAAAATCCAAAATAAATGTATTTTTCTCATAAAATAGGAGTACTTCAAAAGGAAAGTTAAAACAACTAAGTGCAAACATGCATACATTTTCAAAACAACTTATAGAAATACTATCAGGGTTCCCAGGGCTTTCAGCTATCCCCAAGTAAGGACCTTGTAAGCACCTGTAGGCCTAAGGATAATCTCCATCTTTTACTTGGAGATCTTGAAAGGAACACTTTCCCAGCATTGTGAACAATGTCTAAGCAGATTAGTCTATGTCAAAAGTGTCATCCGTTATCTACAACACACACACACACACAGATCGCACCAGTCTCCTGAATCAGGCAGTATACAGAAATGATAGATGTTCTTCACCATTTCACCATATTTTCCCCCCATCCAACATATGCGCGTGTGTGTGCATGGGGTGGGGATGGGGGGGGGGGGGGGGAGTGGGGGGATAGTTGGGGTGGTGGTGTTGAAGGGAGGTGGGTGTTGGTGTGTTGTGTTATGATTATATGCAATGCATTCTCTAATATGTATTCATTTTCATAGAGATGTACGGTGAGGATGCGTGGGCCAGTCTGTTAGAAATGTTTGTACGAATGGTGAGTGAAAAGCGCATTGAGTTGCTTTGCAAGATTATGCGCTATATAAGCATTATTAATTATTATATACTGGTCTCCAAAATATTAAGGGCTGGAAGAACGATCACCGTGTCTAACTTTTGCTCAGCAGTGTTCACTACAGTTATGCCTTGCACGTGCAATAGGCAAGAAAACTGCATCAGCCCTGATTCTTCATAAAAAAGAGACCAAACTTTCGTGAAATTCTCGTGAATTTGCCACATTTTAAGCGTACCTGAAAACGCTGTTGCTGTACTGCAATGTCTGCAAAACTGGTTCAGGCACGTGCAACAGGCCTTTTATTGAGTAGCCTAAGTTTTGCCATTTTCTTCATTGTTGTCTTAGTGTACAATAAATAGATATCAAGCTACTGAAAACAGAAGCCGGCCCTTAACTTTTGGAGACCAGTATATGTTTGTCAGATATGTGAACAAAATATGGTGAAATCTTATAGTTACTGACCCCTTCACTGCCAGATAAAAACTGAGAAATTATCGATTTTCTTATAAAATTTAAAAGAGACCTCCTTCCGTGGGAATACCGGTCTACTATCTTTTGCCATAAATAGTTCCCCCACCTTCTGGAAGTTTTGTGCTTGTAACTTCCTCTAATCTGTCACTCTCTTTGACTCTGCCTTTTCCCTTTGCTTACTGTCGTCTACTACCTTTCTGCCTTACTGGTCCATTCTCCCCCACCTTCTGGAAGTTCTGTGCTTGTAACTTCCTCTAATCTGTCACTCTCTTTGACTCTGCCTTTTCCCTTTGCTTACTGTCAATCTACTATCTTTCTGCCTTACTGGTCCATTCTCCCCACCTTCTGGAAGTTCTGTGCTTGTAACTTCTAATCTGTCGCTCTCTTTGACTCTGCCTTTTCCCTTTGCTTACTGTCGTCTACTACCTTTCTGCCTTACCGGTCCATTTTCCCCCACCTTCTGGAAGTCTTGTGCTTGTAACTTCCTCTAATCTGTCACTCTCTTTGACTCTGCCTTTTCCCTTTGCTTACTGTCAATCTACTATCTTTCTGCCTTACCGGTCCATTCTCCTGCCTTTTTTTTCAAGAAACACTTTCAAAAAGATTTCCTCCAGCCGAAGTCAGACATGCTGGGCCTAATTATTTCTTACTTAAGCTGCATAACGGCAGCCTGACGCATCTGCGTTCATAATTGACAGGAAACTGTCTGAGCGATCGAAGAAGAAGAAGAAGAAGAAAAGAGACTTGTGTTAAACTGAATCTGAGAAAATGGTCTAAAGTTAGTTTCTTTCGTCACCTTCAGATTCAGGGTATGGTTTTCTTTCTCAAGTTCCTTCATCTTACTGGTGGCCTCGTCTCCCCTTTTTCTACGTTAAAGTTCTTAATTAATCAATTAATATTATTATTATTAATGATACAAATTGCATGAGTGCAGAGGAGTGGCACAGAGGTAACGCGTTCGCCTCGTATACAATAAACTTGAGCTCGAACCTGTGTGCAGGGGATTTTTCCTTCTCACTCTGCACTAGGCCTTACGGTCTGAACATGGAGTCTTTCGGATGAGACGATAAACCGAGGTTCTGTGTGCCCATGCAGTTAGCACATGCTAAACCCAATGGCAACGAAAAAGTTGTCATTAGTCAAAATGTACACCCCCCCCCCCCCCCCCCCTTTCTTCCACATCAGTCACAAAAACCGCACGCAAAAAAAAAAAAAAAAAAAAGGTGGCGCGCCTCTGGCCGCGACGCGCTCTCCACGTGGGAGCAACCCGAATTTCACAGACGCCTCTGTGACCATAAAGTACCAAATACAGTGGAACCTCCCTTATAAGACCTCCCATTATTTTGTTGTTTCTGCTCAGATTTTTAACTTTATGAAGCGCTTAGAGCCCCGTAAGGAGAATAAGCGCTATATAAGTTGTCATTATTATTATTATAAGACTCCCTCCCATATAAGACCTACTTCTCTGAGACATTGCCCTTCTTTGTAAGTATTAAAATTACCTCCCTTGTAAGACCTCATTTTGGATGGAAGTTCAGTTTAACGTCGCGTATCGGCTTTCGCCATGTACGACGGGCTGAACAAACCAACCACGGTATAAACAAAAATTTATGTTCCTGAATCACTGTCCCAGCCAATAGTCCGAGAAGATGATTTTTGGAGGTCTTATATAGGGAGGTTCCACTGTACCAACGCATACAAATACCAAACGAATTTTTTTCCGTCACCTTCAGATTCAGTTTCTGGTTCTCTTTTTCCACCTCCTTCATTTTCCTCATGGCCTCCTCTCCATTTTTCTCCGTTAAAGTTCTTAATTATTATTACATGGGTGTTCCTGGGAAATTAAAAAAGTCCTGCAAGGGGGCGGCCCCGGCGGAGTGCAGGGGTAGCGTGCGCACATACAGACATTTACTGCTCTTTTTTCACCCCTCTAGACTAGTACAAGTGCTATATTCCTTTGAACATAGTGAATGCTTGTATAGGCCCTTTTTATTGTACAAGTTTGTGTGTGTGTGTGTGTAAGAAAATCGTTGTTTCTCCAATTCTCATAATCCGGCGATGCTGGCTCTAGGCAATTTAAAAATCCTGCAATTCAGGACATCCTGAAAGAAGGAGCATCCATGCTTTTGTCACCTTCAGATTGAGTGTCTGGTTGTCTTTCTCCAGCTCCTTCATCTTCCGGGTGGCCTCGTCTCCCCTCTTCTCCAGCGATCGCAGCCGGCCCTCGGCCCGCTGTCGCGCCGCCTTCTCCTGGTTCAGGGCCGCCTCCAGCTCCGCCATCCGCCCGCTCACGGAGTTGTAGCCCCTCTCCACGTCCACCAGCTGCGCTCGGAACTGGGCCGCTGCATTTAATTAAAGAAAGCAAACAGTTTGGTTATGGTGAACGTTCATTTTCCTTCAGCGCCCCTTCTGTCTGGAACACCCTACCATATGAACTTCGTTCTGCTAAATCTTTCAAATTCTTCAAAACCGCTCTTAAAATTCACCTCTTCCGGCAATACCTCTGATTTCTTGCTTGTCCCGTTTCCTGCCTTAAAACTGTGTTCCCCACATTGTGTGTGTGTGTGTGCGTGTGTGTGCGTGTGTGTGTAGGTGTGTGTAGGTGTCTGTAGGTGTGTGTGTGTGTAGGTGTGTGTGTGTGTGTGTAGGTGTTGTGTGTGTGTGTAGGTGTAGGTGTGTGTGTGTGCGTGTGCGTGTGCGTGTGCGTGTGTGCGGACATGTGCGCATGCGTGTTGTGGCTGTGTGCATGCTTGTGATAGTTAATATTGTAGTAGCTTATTTATGATCTATGTATTTATTTTAATAATTGTGAAGCGCCGTGAGCTCAAGAGAGAAAGGGCGCTCTATAAATGTTAGTTATTAATATTATTATTATTTTTAAAAGGTGGGGCAGTGGGTGGATGCCTCATGCCTCCATACGGGGAGCTGGACGACCCCCCAGCCCCCTCCACAAGTCTCTCCCTGTGGGAATACCTGGGGGTCTTTTGAATTAAAAAAATAGTTCCCCCACCTTCTTGAAGTTCTGTGCTTGTAACTTCCTCTAATCTGCCACTCTCTTTGACTCTGCTTATCCCCCTTGCTTTCTATCATCTACTATCTTTCTGACTTATATGCCCACCATTCTCCTGCCTTTAAAAATAAAATCTTCCAAAAGATTTTTCTCCTTTGAGCTCCTCCAAAATCAGAATGTGTCGGCTGTACGCAGTGGGGAGACCAGTGAAAACTGAAAACCGGAACCCCCCCCATCCCCACCTCCCTACTCCCATCCCATACACACACGCGTTAACCTCATACTCAACGTCAATGAGCTGGAAGACAAGAGTGGGGAAAGGATCATAGACTTTACAGAGAGAAAGCTTTCCTGAAGAAGTGGGTTTTTAGTTGGGACTTGAATGAAGGAAGAGTGGACTGGTTACGGGTATGGTCAGGGAGAGAATTCCAAACGCTTGGTGCAACAAAACTAAACGCCCTCTCACCCGAAGATTTCAAGGACCGCTTAGGAACTTTAAGAAGTTTCTGGGAAGAAGAACAAAGAGTGCGAGAGCTTTGGTAGGTGCAGAGAGAAGAAGAGAGGTACTGAGGAAGAGTTTTGTCAAAGTGACGAAAAGCGAAAGTAGCCATCTTGAACTGCCAGCGGAATTTGACAGGAAGCCAGTGGAGCTCAGCCAAAAGAGGTGTGATGTGATCACGCTTTCTTTGGCCAAGAACAAGCCGAGCATATGATTATATGTGTGCAAAGCTTGAACAATGTATGCCTTCTATTTGTTGACAAAATGCCAACGTTGAAGTTTTGAGATTAGACCATGAAAGCTTGCATAGACATCTATATGTGTGCACAGTTTGAACAATGTATGCCTTCTATTTCCTGAGAAAATCCCAACGTTAAAGTTTGGAGATTAGACCACTGACGCAACACACACACATGCACACACAGACACACACAACCAAACAACTATCATACAATAGACTCACATTGTGTTAACACGAGTGAGCCAATAAACCCAGTCACCTTTATGCTGGAAGTCGACGAGGAGGTTCTGACGTCGCTTCATGCGTTCGTCCAGACAGTTGGAGATGTTGGTGAGCGTCTTGTCGTCACTGGGCTGCAACAGCTGGGTAGAGCAAAACAAGCGCGAAATCGCAATAGTTTGTGGCACGCGGTCTATTTTTACCACTCCAATCATGAGTCACCTCCCCTGGCTTTTCAATAATTTTAATCTGTAAACCAGAATGTTATCTCTGCACCATTTCGTAACTTTTTATATCTTTTGGAAAACATTTAAAACTATGTATCCTACTTATACTCATCAAAAGAAGCACCGCATACTCGTCGTGTCTGTTGTAGTGTCTGTATTACGTATGTTTATTATTTTGTACGCTTTTAAAATACATCATTTTAAAGAGCGGCCTCAATTTGAAGTGTAGCCTCGATTTGAAGTGCGACAATTTTGGACCGACCGACCGACCGACAGACAGACCGACCGACCGACCGACCAACAAAGTGAGTTATAGGTTTGTGGCTTGAGCCACAAACAAAAACACGGGATGAATTAGGACTTCCACACTTTGCCGTGTACTCACTTTGCTTGCATCTATGCACATACACATTCTAGGAATTTCAAAAAGTGGGGGCGTTCCCCCCGTAAGAATAAAACAAAGGGGGCCAGTTCCAATGGATACGAGGGGAAGGGGGGGGGGGGGGGGGCCGATTCAATCTTCGCTAGCCATGGCCACTTCTTCAGCCACTTGTCTTGGAACCGGTGTTCCCTCGCACTAGTGCCGTTATCTTCGGGCTGCTTCTCTGAGACTGTTGATGCAGTAGCTGTTTCAGCAACATCTTCTGCACACTCGTTTGGCAGAGGATTTCTTTTTTTTTTTTACTTTGCCGCCACAAAAATCAAAGTCGAAGAGCGTCGTTGTCCGCTTCATTTTGAAGAAAATTCAACATGGCGGGTAGGACTCTCGCAACTTCTTGTCGGTGAAACGAGATTGGTTGATTTACACTAACATTGTAAAGGAACCAATGAAATGTCGAGAAATCATTCATTCCTGCTCGATGCTTTCGGTTTGTGCAGACGACGGATTTAGCAGAAGACGAAGGAATTCCCGCAGCGATCGGCAAAATGTGCGGGCAGTTCTGCAAATATGCGGGCGTCGGCCCGCGCTTAGACCCGATTATTGCGGGAAGGAACAGATTTTTGGGGGATTGTACCAATCCCGCGCCCTAGAATCAGCTCTGCGCATATGTACGCACACGCACGCATGCATGCTCACAAAACATGCACACACAAAGATTTGCGGGGGGAGGGGGGAGGGGCGGCGTATTATATCTCTCTTTAGAAATTTCGGTTACAATTTTCAACACAACTCACCTCAAGAATGGGGAAGGGGGGGCCCAGACTGTAGGCCATGGAGGAGCGGGGGGTGGAGGGGGGAGGGGCCTGGATCACCTCCCCTACATCTATCTCCATGTGCTGCTGGTGCAGCCGCCGTCTGCCCGGAGTGAGGCCGACGTCGAACTGGACCTGCTGGGATTTGGTCACCAGCACCTCTTGGGAGAGCTCCGCGAACTTCATCACATGCTGTGGGGGAAAAAAACCAGACCATACAAGGACCATTTAATGATCATGACAAATTACAATACCATACAGTACAAAGCAACAAAGCGTTCAAGGTGTAAGTTATGTCCGACGTTGAACTGGACTTGCTGGGATTTGGTCACCAGCACCTCTTGCGAAGAGCTCTGCAAGCTTCATCACATGCTGTAAATGGCTTACTGAAGGAGATGGCCTATTAGACCAACTGTGGTCAATGATCGGCCTGCAGTAGCCAGAATAGTATCGCACAAGCACTGCACTAACAATAGCATTACCAACTTTACACAATTACCGCATTTCACGGACTTCAGGGCGATACTTTTTTCCTCAACTGAGACCCCTGCGCCTTAAAATCCGTTGCGCCTAGTGTATGACTAAAATAAGTTGTGAATTTCATTCAATTCATATCGTACCTATTGATATTGCAGACCTGTTTACCCCCGACACAAGTCTTGAGTAGTCTGGATAGCTGAAATGAGTAGTTTTGGTGTGAAGTGAGTAGTCCTCTTCATTAAACCATCAAACAATGTTCACTGAAACTGAGTAATTAGAGCATTATTTTCAATTTTGAAGAGTAGTAGAGGTCCAAATTGAGTAGAATACTACTCCAAAAGAGTAGAGTAAACAGGTCTGATATCAATTATAAGTCCGAAATCGTGAATGAATCTACGGATGCAGACGACAAATTCAAAGGGGGGGGGGGGGGGTGAAGCAGGATATGACGTCACAGCCTCGGTTTCTACAGTAAAAGCCATAACAATCATGGCGGAAAAGTATGTCGCTGCTCAGGGCGAGCAAAACTCATTGTAGAAATCCACTCCGTGTTTATCAATTCCGACTTTTCTGGGCTCTCTGACGCAGACGATGCGTAAACTAAAAGTGCTTCATCATATGGATATATCCGGATAGCGGCGTGAGTGTAACTTCTGTCGTTCTGAAGCTTGTTTTGACAGAACTAGGCAAAATACGACCTCCTTTGTTTGACAGCCCACATGCAAAGCAAAACACACACAGAGAGAAGTACAGTGGAACCTCCCTTATAAGACCTCCCATTATAAGACCTACTTCTCCGAGACATTGTCCTTCTTTGTAAGTACAGACAAACCCCTATTTTACGACCCTCTGTTAAGCGACCACCTCTCATTTGAGACCGGATTTGTTGGCACGGATGCATTTTACTATGTAAACGACCTCTCTTAAACGACTTCCTCTAAAACGCGACTTACGACCGCCAATTTGTTGGTTTTTACGACCGTTGTTGTCGTCTGCATAGACTTCGAGCAAAGGGAAACAACCACGGTCAAGGGCCTGAAAGCGGAGTCGCTTCCCTTTTGTAGAAAAGATGGCGGAAAATGTAGGAAAAGCACGAAAACCACTGACTTTGAAAAAGAAAACTACTGACTTTGGACGAGAGTGGAGGTGATTAACAGAAGTCGGCGAAGTGAAACTGTAATACATCGATTGCACAATCCTATGGAGTTGGAAAGACCCAAATCCAGTTTTAATATGTCATTGTATGTGTGCATGAAGAAGAGAGTATGAACTGTGCTGAACCTTTTCTTTCTACGGCTGCCAGTGAAAACCTCCGGTCATACGACCCGTCCAATTTACGACCGATTTGGGAAGTCTTAAAATAGAGGTTTGTCTGTATTAAAATTACCTCCCTTATAAGACCTCTTTTTGGTGGATTTTTAAAGGTCTTATAAGGTTCCACTGTAAGACCCCCCCCCCCCCCCCCTCCAGCGGGGGACGGACTGCAGGATGTGCTCGCGGGTGTGTGTGTGTTGTGGGCCTGTCTCTCACACAGGCAGTCAGGTACAGCCCACTTGCAAATCAAAAAGACAGAGAGAAGTACTCACGATGGTTTCATCGTACTCGTGGGCGCGGGGGTTGATGCAGACGATCATGCGCACCTTGCCGTCCCCGTCAAAGTAGTTCTTGAACAAATGTGTGAGGCGAGAGTCCCTGTATGGCACCAGCTGAAAAAAGAAAAACATACAATGTATTGTTTATCTATTGTTTATCTAAAAGTCACCATAATCGTGTAAGCAACCAGTTCGAAGCCGTCAAAGTAGTTCTTGAACAAATGTGTGAGGCGAGAGTCTCTGTACGGCACAAGCTGAAAAAACGCAATACAAAGCAAACACACACGGATGACTCCCAATCACCCCGCAAAACAAGCCTCAAGGGGTCCCAGGGACTCCACTTACAGCATAGATGGTCCTCAGGCATGAAAGAGGATGAAGATCAAAAAAGAGGAAAACATTTTCAGCCGAGAAATCCTTCCACCCGGATTTTCACCTAACATCTGAAGTTTTGTTGGGGGGGGGGGGGGGGGTCAGATCTGCATTATCGGGAACACTGGTTGATACTCCCAGTCTTTTTCAGCCATTCACCCTCTCTCTGTCTCTCTCTGTCTCTCTCACAATCTTTCCTCTCTTTCTCCCGTTTCAACCAACCTTGTTCATGCCGTTCTTCTGGTTGTCTCGAAGCAGTTCCAGACATGTTCGTAACGTCATCAGCGATTGGTTGATGCTCCCAGTCTTTTTCAGCCATTCACCCTCTCTCTCTCTCTCTCTCTCTCTCTCACAATCTTTCCTCTCTTTCTCCCATTTCAACCAACCTTGTTCATGCCGTTCTTCTGGTTGTCTCTAAGCAGTTCCAGACATGTTCGTAACGTCATCAGCGATTGGTTGATACTCCCAGTCTTTTTCAGCCATCCACCCCCTCTCTCTCTCTTACAATCTTTCCTCTCTTTCTCCCGTTTCAACCAACCTTGTTCATGCCGTTCTTCTGGTAGTCTCTAAGCAGCTCCAGCCATGTCCGTAACGTCATCAACCATTGGTTGATACTCCCAGTCTTTTTCAGCCATTCACCCTCTCTCTGTCTCTCTCACAATCTTTCCTCTCTTTCTCCCGTTTCAATCAACCTTGTTCATGCCGTTCTTCTGGTTGTCTCGAAGCAGTTCCAGACATGTTCGTAACGTCATCAGCGATTGGTTGATGCTCCCGGCCTCTTTCAGTCGGTCGCCCGCGTTGCGAGTGCGGTTGGTCCGTTCGCTGCCCGCCAGGTCGACCAATGAGAGCTGGCTGATGCACACCTTGTCCACTTCCTGTCACGTGGCAAAATGTGAACACATTAAAAAATTTTGGATTGATGAGATGAAGATAAAGAAAATAAACGAAGTAAAAAACACACTAAATTTTCATCTTAAAAAATACTTTTTCATGAGGTGATGTGCTTAAAAACCAACAATAGGCTTGATGAATTAATTATTTTGCTAAACGTATTTGAGAAACATGCGTTATGCTGTTATGTACAAGCATTCTTATTTTACAGATTTTACAAAGAACACTTTTTACAATATATTACATTGTATAAGTACGTTTAAATTTCAGAGCTCTCTCTCTCTCTCCCTCTTTCATTTTACGAGTACAATTTGTGTGTCTCAAAGTTTTTATTATTCATTGTATGGTGTGACATGCTATTGTATACAGGTTTAAGTCTTGTTTGATGGGTTTTTTTAAAATTATTTTACTGCTAGATTTTTTTATATAGTATAATTAGTATGTACCTGAATAATTTGTGTACTTATTTTCCCCCAATATTTCTGTGATGCCTTTGTAAAGCGCGATGAGCCACTATGGGTTATCGCGCTATATAAATATTCGTTATTATTATTATTATTATTATTAAGAGTGAATTCCCTTGGTGGGTGGGGGAAGATGGTTGAGTACTGACCAAACAAGAGCATAACCACTAAACGGCTGTCTTTTGCAAGAGTGAATGCCCTTTTGGATACTGACCAACAAGGGCTTCACTCTCACTGTCAAGGGCGTTAATAACCCTAGTAGCAGTGGCCAATGTGGATGATCTGTGGAAAAAAAAGTAACTCACGGCTTAAAAATATTTAAAAAACTATGACCTTTACACCAATGACCTGTGGCAACTTTTACACCTTTGACCTCCAACCTCCGTTCACTCCTATGACCTTGACCTATGACCTTTTACCTGCAGCACTTCCTCTCTGCAGGGGTCGAGGTGCGCCTGCACCAGATGAATGTTGAACACAGATGATCTGTGAACATTTTTTCATTCACGACTTAAAAATATATTAAAAAAACGACCTTTACACTAATGACCTGTGGCAACTTTTTACACCTTTGACCTCCGTTCACTCCTACGACCCGCTTGACCTTGACCTATGACCTTTTACCTGCAGCACTTCCTCTCCGCGGGGGTCGAGGGGCGCCTGCACCAGACGAATGTTGAACACGGAGTGACTGCGACTGGACTCCGCGTTGAGAGAGGTGTGCGCCACTTTACGCCGCTTCTGGCCTGATGGGGGAAAAAGAAACAAACATTTTATTTTCGACATTTTCTTCTGCGTTCGCAGGCCATATGGCCATAATGGGTAAGGTACGTATGTGTGCCCGGTTTTCATTTTTGTCTAGTCTCCCCCGCTGCTGCATACAGCCGACACATTCCGATTTTGGAGGAGCTCAAAGGAGAAAAATTATTTGGAAGATTTTTTTTTTTTTTTTAAGGCAGAAAAATTGACCAATAAGTCAGAAACGTAGTACATGACAGAAAGCAAAAGTAAATGGCAGAGTTAAATAAGAGAGTGGCAGATTAGAGGAAGTTATAAGAACCGAACTTCCAGAAGGTGGGGGAACTATCTTTACAAATGACACCCCCCCCTCCACCCATACCCCCACAGGGAGAGACTCGTGGAGGGGGCGGGGTCGTCCAGCTCCCCGTATGGAGGCACGAGGCAACCACCCACTGCCCCGTTTTGGGGCCAATAAGTCAGAAACATAGTAGATGACAGAAAGCAAAAGGAAAAGGCAGAGTTAAATACAAGAGTGACAGATTATAGGAAGTTACAACAGAACTTCCAGAAGGTGGAGGAACTATTTTTACAAATGACTCTGACCCCCATCCCCACGGGGAGAGACTCGTGGAGGGGGCGTCCAGCTCCCTGTATCGACCCACTGTCCCGTTTTATTTTTAAAACAAAAACAAAGAAGCCCTTGCCTAAGGATTAAGTACATTTATTCTGATCAGTTGCTGCACATACAGTATTGAGAGACATGTACAGGGAGGAGGGGGGGGTTCACACTAGTTCGACTATCCAGGCAATAAAAATCATGGACACAAAAAATCATGAACTTCAGGACATCCTGAAAGCAGGAGCATCCATGCAATAGTACAGTGGAACCTCCCTTATAAGACTTCCCATTATAAGACTCCCTCCCATATAAGACCTACTTTCTCTGAGACACTGCCCTTCTTTGTAAGTATTAAAATTACCCCCTTAGTTATAAGACCTCATTTTGGATGATTTTTGAAGGTCTTATAACGGAGGTTCCACTGTATTGTTAAGACCTTTGGGGGGGGGGGGGAGATTTTCAAGGTCTTAATAGGGATGTTCCACTGTACATACAAATAAAGTTTTGACCTGGCGTTGCTTGTACGCCTTTCTAAAAAAAAAGTGAACCCGCATTGACAAAGATACGATCTGCTAACCTTTGTAGAGAACTTCAAAAGCTTCCTCTGTGGTCTTGACCTCCACCTCCACGCAATTATGCACGTACATGTTGTCCTGGCTATCCGTGCGAAGAATCTTGGTCTGGGGAGGCCTGACAACATTACAAAACAATAAAACTTTCACCCTCTCGGAGTACTGTACAGTACTGTCATATTCATACCTCCACATCATCACCCATGCTCAAGATCAAAAAGAGTAAATCGCCTCGTGTTATTTCTATTGTTACTCTTATTAATGTTATCATTTTCGCTAAAACAGACTCATAGGGTCAAAGGGCAGCTCCTCCAGCAGATCATAGATGTAGTTGTTGTAGATTTCTATGTAGGACACAAACACAGAACACAGACAGACGGACGGACAGACAGACAGACAG
Source organism: Phymorhynchus buccinoides (assembly GCA_017654935.2). NCBI lineage: Eukaryota > Metazoa > Mollusca > Gastropoda > Neogastropoda > Raphitomidae > Phymorhynchus > Phymorhynchus buccinoides. The sequence continues at coordinate 11,556,469 of CM065710.1, forward strand.
ACTCACTTATATCCAGTTGATGATAGGGTCATATGGCAGCTCTTCCAACAGATCATAGATATAGAGTTGTTGAAGATTTCGATGTAGGACACAAACACACTTTAACAGAACACAGACAGACGGACGGACAGACAGACAGACTCACTTGTATCCAGTGATAGGATCATAGGGCAGCTCCTCCAGCAGATCATAGATGTAGTTGTAGATTTCAATGTAGGACACAAACACAGAACACAGACAGACGGACGGACAGCCAGACAGACTCACTTGTATCCAGTGATAGGATCATAGGGCAGCTCCTCCAGCAGATCATAGATGTAGTTGTTGATTTCAATGTAGGACACAAACACAGAACACAGACAGAGATAGACAGATGGACGGACAGCCAGACAGACTGAATCACTTGTATCCAGTGATAGGGTCATAGGGCAGCTCCTCCAGCAGATCATAGATGTAGTTGTTGTAGATTTCAATGTAGGACACACACACACATTTACAGAACAGACAGACAGATGGACAGACGGACAGACAGACTCACTTGTATCCAGTGATAGGATCATAGGGCAGCTCCTCCAGCAGATCATAGATGTAGTTGTTGTAGATTTCGATGTAGGACACAAACACGGCGTAGTTGTTGTCCTCGTCTACGTTATCCACGGTGGTCGTCTCCCGCACGCGCTCCTGCTCGTTAGCCTCGATCCTGCACACACAGTGAGTGTTGAGTGACACACAGAGAAGAAACAAAATTTATATTAAATTACTAGGTGCAGGTATGTGAGACTGAGAGTGAGAGTGCCCCAAACAAAAAAGCGTAGGCGATGGTATCGTCTAAGTACTCAAACAAAACTTAGCCTCAGACATCAATTTTTTTTCGCTGTTCGCCTACACAGATCTTACTGTCCGTTACAGTGTCATCCAGCCAAGCCCTGTCAAATTTGTGTTGGCATCCTTTGTCAATCTCCTCTTTCCTCACATATATGGTGTGATAAATAATGTTCATGGTTGACGATGAAACAGTCACTGAATAGCTTTGAAAACATCAAAATCCTCCTTCGAAATCATAGCCGAACAATAAAAATGACGTATTGCCATCGGACGTCACTGGCCAACCACAGAGAAGCTTACAAAATTCAGTCAAGGGAATGTACTCACGCTACAAACTGCTTTCGTTTTCACTGTGTGTGCGCGCGAAGGCTACCGAACTGTAGGTTTTTATTTGTTTCCATTTTTTTAATTTGCCGAATAGAAAAAAGCGCATTTATGCGCAGCTCTCACATCCCTGTGGGTGCTTAATCCAGGGAGGTTATGTGTTTGTCTGTTAATCTGTCATTGTCTCGTGCAAGCACATGTTACGCTCGTCGGCCTTGTAAACGCATACCAGAAAATAAATTTTCCTTTGCTCTATTTGAACTGAAAGATTTTTTTTTACTAATTTTCTATAAAACTATGAGTATGGTTCAGAAGAGGAAAGTTAACAAATAAAATTAAAATAATGATTACAAAAACAATCTAGTTTTAAGCATGCAAGCCCTTTACCTCTGAGTTTAGTTTCTCCCGTCTAATAAAGTTCATAATTTCTCTGAAATATTTAGCAAGTTTTTTGTTGGTTTTTCTTCCCAGAAAGGAGTCTTTAAAAAAATCAAATTCGCATCTGTGTACAGTGGAACCTCCCTTATAAGACTTTAAAAAATCATCCAAAATGAGGTCTTATAAAGGAGTTGTCTTGTAAGGGAGGGGTCTTATAAGGGAGGTAATTTTAATATTTACAAAGAAGGGCAATGTCTCAGAGAAGTAGGTCTTATATGGGAGGGAGTCTTATAATGGGAGGTCTTAAAGGGAGGTTCCACTGTACCAAGTCTCCAAGAAAAAATCCCAACAATCCAGTTTTTCACTTAGGCGTTTCTTCTGCAAATCCCCATGTTAAACAGTGACAGAAGACTGAAGAGGCAAGAGTGATTGTGTTGTGGTCACTCAAGGAAAGGTAGGGGGGTGGGGGGATGGGGGAAGTTGTTCAAGTTACAGTAAATTCGAAGATGGGAATGAACTGCAAAAAGCCTCACCGTTTTCCCCCCGGTGTTTTGGGCGTGGCCAGGCCGGGCATAATGTCGCGTCTCTGTCGCTCAAGCATAGCGTCTGCCTCGGTGTGTACCTCAAAGGCGTTCATACGATCCGCCCGGAACACCTGTCACAATCATCATCATCATTGTCATATATCGTCTCTGTCGCTCAAGCATAGCGTCTGCTTCAGTGTGAACTTCAAAGGCGTTCATACGATCCGCCCGGAACACCTGTCACAATCATCATCATCATCATTGTCATAAACCGTCTCTGTTGCTCGAGCATGGCGTCTGTCTCGGTGTGAACCTCAAACTCAAAGGCGTTCTTTCGTCCGACCACAACACCTGTCACAATCTGAATCATCATCGTCGTCATCATTGTCATAAACCGTCTCTGTCGCTCCACTCGAGCATGGCGTCTGCCTCAGTGTGAACCTCAAAGGCGTTCATACGATCCGCCCGGAACACCTGTCACAATCATCACTGTTGTCGTCATCATCATTGTCATTTAAATCGTCTCTGCCGCTCCAGCATAGCGTCTACCTTGGTGTGAACCTCAAAGGCGTTCATACGATCCACCCAGAACACCTGTCACAATCATCATTGGAGTTAAAGGATTATTTTCATAATTGGTACCTGACAGTAACTATCATCATCACCATCCTCATCATTAACCTCACGATTTATGGCCTACGAAAGCTCCTACGACATTCACAAGAGTAGGGCTGGCCAAACTTAAAACATTTCACTCGCCCTTCAGGCTAGTAACTTGAAAGCTTACATGTCCAAACACATTTTTGCTAGCCACAAAAAATCTTCTCCCTCTCTCTCTCTGCCTGTCTCTGTAAGACTTTTCTATAAAATAAAAAAGGCAGGAGAATGGATCAGCAAGGCAGAAAGATACAGCAGATGACAGTCAGCAAAGGGAAAAGACAGAGTCAAAGAGAGTGACGGATTAGAGGAAGTTACAAGCACAGAACTTCCAGAAGGTGGGGAACTATTTGTACAAAAGATCCCAATCTGAACATAAAGAAAATTGAGTCCCCCAAAAGTTAGATTCCTCCATTCCTTCCTCTATCTCTCCTCCCTGTCTTGCCCTCCATCACACACAAAGCCAGGCGTCAGAATACTCCAGAGTCCAATCCGCGGACGAACAACACTCGCCATGACTCGGAGTCGAAATCGAGTCGGACCCCACAAAACTCTAGTCCGTAGTCGGCATCATTGAGATCATTCGCTACCCGATTTCTCGCGGAAAAGTTCAGAGTTCTCACATCATCGTAGTCTCCCGCGATCATATCCTCTAAATCGACTCATTTAAAACCCAAATCACAATCACTGTCATCAAAACAAACTCTGAAACATTGAAAGTAAGAGTCTAGAGAGCTCTAAACTCGGAAGAAAAAACAAACATGGCCACGATTTTTCGCTTCCGAAGGCGCAGTATGAAAACAAACCGTTTAAGAATACCATTTGAGAATAAGATCGCGCTGCCTCATGAAGTACAAACCGCGGCCAGCAGTGCCAAAACCGCGGCCAGTGGCTACCAAAACCGCGGAAGTCCGCGGGCTGTTCTGATGCCTAAAAGCACTCGATAATAACTCAACACCCCGGGCCCCATCCAAGGAAAAAAACCAAACCAAACCAACGCAAACCACTAACTTAAAGTACCGTATTTTACTGACTACAAGGCCATACTTTTTTTCCTCAACTGAGACCCCTGTGCCTTAAATTAAAATGAGTTGCGCCTAGTGTATGACTAAAATCTGATCAAAGTTGTGAATTCTATTCATATTGAGATCGATTAATTGCAGGGATGTGAGGGGCCCCCAAACAAAAAAGCGTAGTCGATGGTATCGTCAAAGTACTCAAACAAGATTTTGCCTCCGACATCAAATTTTTTTCGAGGCTCGTCTACACGGATCTTACTGTCCAATTCCTGTCAAAATTCGTGTTGGCATCCTTTGTCAATCTCTTCTTTCCTCACATCTATGGTGTGATCAATAATTTTCATGGAAACAGTCACTCCATAGCTTTGAAAACATCCAAATCTTCCTTCGAAATCATAGCCAAACACATAAAAATAACGCATTGCCATCGGATGTAACTGGCCAACCACAGAAAAGCTTACGAAATTCAGTCAAGGGAATGTACTCACGCTACAAACTGCTTTCGTTTTCACTGTGAGTGCGCGAAGAAAGTCTACCGAACTCGACAATCTGTATGATCGTCTCTCTCTCTAAACATTTGTTTGGTTTATAGTTGAATAGAAAAAGTGCATTTACGCGCTTACGAGTAGCTCTCACTTCCCTGTAATTGGCCGAAATCTGGAATGAAGCCACAGAAGCAGACAACACAATCACAGTAAAAGGGGGGGGGGGGGGGTGTTGAAGCAGGATATGACGTCATAGCCCTCGGTTTCGACAGCAAAAAGCCATAACCATGATGGCAGACAAGTATGTCAATGATGCAACTCGAGCAAAACTCATTGTAGAAATCTACTGTGTTTTTCAATTCCAACTCAGGCATCAGAATAGTCCAATCCTCTTAAAACCGTGGTAAAAGGGCTATCTAGGCCCTAGATTGAAGAGGGACAACATTGACATGAGTTCTGAACACCACCAAAAAGGCTTAATACAGTGAGAAATCGCTTTAAAATGCTATTTAACACAAAGGATAGCACTCAATAAAAAGGCAAAACCTCTGACAAGAGAAGCCAATCCTCTGTCAGAAATTCTTAATCCTCTGAAATCCTCTGATCCTCTGACAATTCTGATGCCTGCAATTTTTCTGAGCTCTCTGATGCAGACGATGCGTAAAAAAGTGCTTTTCATCATATGGATATCCGGATGGCGGCGTGAGTGTAACTTCTGTTGTTCTGAAGATTGTTTTGACAGAACTAGGCAAAATACGACCTTTGTTTGAGTCGACCTCATGTTTTCAATCTAACTTTTTGCTTTTGATCGACCATTTTACATGCGCCTTAACCCTTTTGCATTCGCATTTGTTACAGAATAAACCTTGTGTAGTATTCAGATTCTTTCACACATTTTCAGGAAAATCTGTCTTTTGAAGCACACAGAGCACCATACAGTTACTATCACATCACTGCAAGTGAGAAGCTTCTTCATAGTGTGTGTATAACAAGCCAGAACTCAGTGCGTGATGAAAATGCCATCAGAGGGGTCTCAGAGTGGGGGCAAGCTACGGGCGGTTTTGGGCGGCTTGAATACACAATGACAACTTCCGGCAGGGCGGTTTTGGGCGGAATGAATGCAAGAGGGTTAACATGTGCCTTGTGTATGATTAAATTTAATTTTTTGGTTAAATTCGGGGAGTGCGCCTTATAATTAGAAATGCCTTGTAGTTCGCAAAATATGGTAAACAAACGAACAAATAAAAAAGAGCAACAACAAAAAATAATAAACATAGCAGCACAAACAACTTCAAACTTTGAACAAGTAAACCGAATGATGCATGACTTTGAATGTCAGGCAAACTATGGCAAACCTGAAAGGTATTCAACTTGTTAGGGCGAAAAACCTGCACAAATAAACAGGCATACCCACCGTAGGGATTCTCCATTCAATGCCAAGCTCAACATTTTTAAAGCAAAAGCACTTTAACCCTTTCATCGCCACTGTCGCCTCTTGGCACCACAATGATTTAACACCCATGTCACTAAAAGGCATCAAATGAGGGTCTGGTATCCAGTGACCTTAATATGTTCTTAATTTTGGGAGGTAAGGACAGGCCCTATGTTATGCACGTCACAGAGGAATCCCCAATATTGCAGACGAAATCTTTTCTCTACCCGGGTAAGTTTAATGGTAAATTTTGGCTGAGGAATGGCTAGCGTTGAAAGGGTTAAGAGCCTCTCTAAAAATAAGACATGAGTATAATAGGAACAATGCCCCCCCCCCCACCCACTCCGGTTCACAAATTCTAGCAGGAAAATAAGTATTGCATTGTTTTTTTGCAACCTACCTTACCTAGCCATACAAAGCAAAAATAAAGGACTTTGAAGTTAACTTAGTTAAGGGGAAAGAATCCCCCCGTGGGGATACCGGGGGGGTCTTTTGTATAAATAGTTCTCCCACCATCAGGAAGTTCTGTGCTTGTAACTTCCTCTAATCTGTCACTCTCTTTGACTCTGCCTTTTCCCTTTGCTTACTGTCATCTACTATCTTTCTGCCTTACCGGTCCATTCTCCTGACTTTTTTCAAGAAAATTTCAAAAACGATTTCCTCCAGCCGAAGTCGGACTTGCTGGGCCTAACTATTTCTTAGGCGCATAATGGCAGCATGACGCATCTGTGCTCATAATCGACAGGAAACTGTCTGAGCGATCAAAAAAAAAGAAGAAGGGGAAAGACAGACTGTATCCAAACTCAATCTTGCTTTAGTTTAAGAACAGAAATTTGATACTTTTAAGGTTGAGTATATTTTGATTTTGATCAAAAACACGCCGAGCAACTTACCGTATTTTTCGGACTATAAGGCGATACGTTTTCCCCAAGATTCAGACCCCTGCGCCTTATAATGCGACTATAAAACAGTAAAAAAAAAATATCCTCCGAAGTTGGAGGTGGCTGCCCACCTGGAGTCTTTTAGCCAAGGTACGAAAACAAAGAACAGTAAAAAATATATAGTCAACCCTCTTTTAAGACCTTCAAAAAATCTTGAAAAATCGGTCGTAAAAGAGGGGGGTCTTAAATCAGGGGTGACCCAAACAATGCACTCACTACACCGTATATGACGCACAGCACAAGCATATGTCTCCTCACTACTTTCACCCTTTGCTCAAGAGTGAGCGTCACACGTTTCCTTTTTTTACCCACATCGCTACACTGTGCTTTCTCCGCCATTCTTGAAACATCCGGAGTAGCGCGGCTTGAATTAGCGCAGAGAAATCTCACGAGATCGGACCCTCGCGAGATTGACATTGGCTAACAACAGTGGTACCCCAGCTCTGCGTCGGCTCGAACTGAGGCCGAGAAGGACAGATGTCATACGTTTTTGCGACTGATAATTGTCAGAATGTGTTGCATCGGTCGCAAAATCAACAAGATTTACGGTCGTAAAACGCGTTAGAGGGGGAGTCGTAAATGAGGAGGCAAGTTTTGAAGAAAAACGATCCATCATTCATATTTCGGTCTTAAAAGAGGGGAGGTCGTAAATCAGAGGGCCGTTCGTGAGGGGGTCGACTGTAATAACAAAATATGTAATCTGGGTAAAATTTGGGTGGTGCGACTTATACAAAGGTGCGCCTTACAGTTACAGTCCGAAAAATACGGCACAAAGGATTTTCTTATGTACAGGGCTCCCAGGGACCCCCATTTGGGGGTCTATGAAGCACTAAAATGCTAAAGGACCCTCTAAAAGAATGT
>CM065710.1:11568914-11581414 GCA_017654935.2 Phymorhynchus buccinoides
TATGTCATACCTCCTTGATTTGTCCGTTTCTAGTGACTGCATTCTACAGAACAGAAGGAAAGCCATGCAATAATTAATAAAGCTAAAAGAATCATCATGAGCCAACCGAAAAATAAAGCACAGGAAAACTGAAGTCATCAAAAAGCATACTATCACTAAGTACAGTGGGGTACACTTAACACAAAACTGGATAGCAGGAAATATTGCTTGACACACAAAAATCTGTTTGAACTGACGAAACCCCTATTACCATATTTTTTGGACTATAAGCAAAGACTGTATAGGGGAAGATAAGCATCCGGTCTCTTTTCCCTATATGAGTAGTGAGGACAGAAACACTGGTTATGTCCCTTTTAAACAGGACACATTTTACACGTCGATAGGCCAGTTGAATTCTCCGTTCAAATTCCAGTCTGAGTTTTTAGATAGCCTCCACTGTGTGTGGTGTACTGTTCCCACTAACGATAACTCTATCAGCCCGGTTCGCCGTAACTCTTAAGTAGTCCATCTTACCCTTTTAGAATATCTTTGCTATAAGGCAATACTTTTTTCCCAGACTGAGACCCCTGCGGTTTATAACATGACTAATAGTAATATAGTAATAAAATAGTAAGAAAATATAATAACAAAATCTGAAATTTGGGTAACATTTTTGGTAAAGGTCAAGATGTGCCATCCCCCCCCCCCCCCCCCCCCCCCCCCCCCCCCCCCCCCCCCCCTACCTATCTCGGTTAATTCTATTTTTCCGTTATTGCCTTTCTGACCATACATAAAGCTGTATTTTAGGAACATTTTTAGCTAATAACCTTTTTGGAATACTAACCCTAGCCCTAAACCTAGCCCTAAACCTAACCCTACCCCCCACCCTATAAGACGGAAAAACGCAACGAACCACAACTGTGACAAATCGCGGTGTACTGCAGTACATAGTGGGGGGTAGGGTTAGGTTTAGGGCTGGGGTTAGGGCTAGGGTTAGTATTCCAAAAAGGTTATTAGCTGAAAATGTTCCTAAAATACAGCTTTATGTATGGTAAGAAAGGCAAAAACGGAAAAATAGAATTAACCGAGAAATGCATGGGGGGTGGCACATCTTTTCTTATAGTCCAAAAAATACGGTACTTTACACAAAATACTGGTGAACACGCAACAAATTACAAAATCTTTGTCCCCTGAATTTCATGTTAAGTGTACTCTACTGTACTACAACTGACCACATAAGCAGAATCTACGAATGTACATGGGTACTCCTGGGAAGGGGGTTCCGGGGGGCAATGCCCCCTGGAAGCTGAAGGGAAACAACAGTTTCCAATGTAGTTGACAGTAGAGGTGGGGGGAAAAACCGGTTTGAACCGAAACACCGGTGCTAAACTTTCGCGGTTCGAAAAACCGTTTTGAGTTGCTGTGAACCGGTTTTTTTAACTGCAAACTAGAAGTAAGTTTTTCTTAGAATAACGCATTCTTTTCGAAAAACAACACCGATTCTCAGCGCAGATTGAGTGCTTGTAAACCAAGAGTAGCTGTTTCTAGTTTGTGGTGGTGTATGGCTTTGACTTAGTCACTGAGTGTTGAGTTGAGTGTGTGTAAGTCATAACTTTCTTTATTGTGTGTGTGTGTATATGTGTGCGTGCGTGCGTGCGTGTGTGTGTGAATATTCTGACAAATAAATGTGGTTGCATTGGTGAACATAGTGATGCGAGTACTGGTTTTAAAAAACGGTTCAATAAAACCGGTTTGAAGATGGAAAACCGGTTTAAAACCGGTTCAGATTTTTGAACCGGTTCTCAACTCTAATTCAGTAATTGACAGGCTCTCGTTGCACTTTTACTTCTGGTTAAACTTTATAACCAGCAAAATACATCTTCAATTCTTCTCAAATTCTGATAATCCAGTGACGCCGGTTCCAGGCAATAAAAAAAATCCTGAACTTCAGGACATCCTGAAAGCAGGAGCAGCCATGAATGTATACTCAGTGATCGCGTTAACAGGTAATTATCAGTAAAATACGGATTGCAAAACCAAAATACAGAACAAATTTATCTGTCAATCCCAGGGACCGATCAATACATTTTTGCCAGGATTTATTGGTTTTTTAACAGAGGCTTTGATATTGTGGTCTTCACTGGTTTTTGCTTCCCTGGGACTGGTTTTGACACTTCTTCTTCTTCTGCATTCCCAGGCCATATGGCCATAATGGGTAAGGTACATATATGTCCAGTTTTCAGTTTTCACTAGTCTCCCCGCTGCTACAGCCGACACATTCCGATTTCGGAGGAGCTCAAAGGAAAAAAAATATTTGGAAGTTGTTTCTTAAAGGCAGGAGAATGGGCCAATAACTGAATAAGTCAGAAAGAGAGTAGATCATAGACAGAAAGCAACGGGAAAAGGCAGAGTCAAACTGAGAGAGTGGAAGATTAGAGGAAGTTACAAGCACAGAACTTCCAGAAGGTGGGGAACTATTTTTATGAAAGACCCCCCGGTATCCCCATGGGGAGGTTTTGACACTGATTGATGGTGGGCAATGTCGCTGATGGGACTGGTTATCAAAATTCCTAGCGCCATCACTGATACTGTACTGCGTAATCCACATTTCACTGAAATTAAAAAAGCAGCCTAGTATGTATCTCTTTATGGGCAAAAATGAGAGCTGATTTATCTAAGATGCAGGATGATACACAACAAAGAAATAAGTTCAATCTCATGCACATCATTACTTTACATTCCAATTTCCATTTCCAATTATTCATCACATTATCATTTTTTACTTATTTAAAGTTATTACTGACTAAGAAATTATGCATTTCAACTTCTAGTTCTAATTTTTTTTAAACTATGCAAATCCATTTTTGACATCAATCTCTTCCAATATTCTACTCTTTAAAAAAAAAGTAAACAAGCTAGTCTGTTTAGTTTTATACTTAAGGGCCAACCACACGTCCACTAAAATCGTACGACTGTACGATATGATTCGATCACGTGGTCTCGAAGAACAAATGTGATTCGCGCTTCTAGACCACGTGATCGAATCGTACCGTAGTCGTGCGATTTGAGTGGACGTGTGGCTGGTCCATTACACAGTTACTCTACCCAATTCAAAGATCATGCAGATCAGAGACTAAAGTAGAAACTACCATTACCAAACACTCATTTCACACCAAGATGCTCACAGCATGATACATGCATGTGATTCAAACGCCCGTTTCATGAAAGCTTACCTCCGGGGCAACAAGCTGCACTGTTGTGGAGTTCAAAGGTTTTACGCATACGGCATCGTTGGGGTCATCCAGAGGTCGCAATCGGCAATACACCTGCAGCAGTAAATGGATTTTCTGTCTGTCAGCATGTCATAACTGATCATCAACTCTGTAACCAGTGGTATTTCATAGGGTCGCATTTCACATGGATCCAGGAATAACAAGTGGTTAACTCTGTAACCAGTGGTATTTCATACTCATAGGGTCGCATTTCATATGAGTTCAGGGATAACAAGTGGTTAACTCTGTAACCAGTGGCATTTCATACTCATAGGGTTGCATTTCATATGGGTTCAGGGATAACAAGTGGTTAACTCTGTAACCAGTGGTATTTCATTGGGTCGCATTTCACATGGATCCAGGAATAACAAGTGGTTAACTCTGTAACCAGTGGTATTTCATACTCATAGGGTCGCATTTCATATGAGTTCAGGGATAACAAGTGGTTAACTCTGTAACCAGTTCATTGGGTCACATTTCACATGGGTCCAGGGATAACAAGTGGTTAACTCTGTAACCAGTTCATTGGGTCGCATTTCACATGGGTCCAGGGATAACAAGTGGTTAACTCTGTAACCAGTTCATTGGGTCGCATTTCACATGGGTCCAGGGATAACAAGTGGTTAACTCTGTAACCAGTTCATTGGGTCACATTTCACATGGATCCAGGAATAACAAGTGGTTAACTCTGTAACCAGTGGTATTTCATAGGGTCGCATTTCACATGGATCCAGGAATAACAAGTGGTTAACTCTGTAACCAGTGGTATTTCATAGGGTCGCATTTCACATGGATCCAGGGATAACAAGTGGTTAACTCTGTAACCAGTGGTATTTCATTGGGTCGCATTTCACATGGATCCAGGAATAACAAGTGGTTAACTCTGTAACCAGTGGTATTTCATAGGGTCGCATTTCATATGGGTTCAGGGATAACAAGTGGTTAAAATAAATTTAATTAAATACAATGGAGGCTCCATTATCAGGCATCAGAATACTCCAGTCCAATCCGCAGACGAACAAGACTCGCCATGACTCGGAGTCGACATCGAGTCGGGCCCCACAAAACTCTAGTCGGCATCATTCGCTACCCGATTTATCGCGGAAAAGTTCAAAGTTCTCACATCATCGTAGTCTCCCACGATCATATCCTCTAAATCGACTCATTTAAAACCCAATATCACAATCACTGTCATCAAAACAAACTCTGAAACAGTGAAAGTAAGAGTCTAGAGAGAGCTCTCTAAACTCGAAAGAAAAAACAAACATGGCCGCGATTTATTTTTCGTTTCCGAAGGCGCAGTATGAAAACAAACCGTTTAAGAATACCATTTGAGAATAAGATCGCACTGCCTCATGAAGTACAAACCGCGGCCAGTGGCTACCAAAACCGCAGACAGTTCTGATGCCTGATTATTAAGACCTTTCCTTTCAAAACTCCCTCTAAAAGAAAGTTTAAATGACAAAACCATCACAATGATGACGGTGGTCGTTAAATGAAAGAAGAAGTCTAATGACTAGTATTACTATTAGTAGTAAAGAGTAATATGTCACCCAAAAATTTCACCGATTTTTTTCTTCATGTCTGATCTACTGAGTGTCCACCTCCCTATTAAGACCTTTTTGTGATGACTTTTCAAAGTCTTAATCAGTGAAGTTAATACTATAGGGAGGTTTCACAGTAGAACTTCTAGAAGCAGCGTCCCAGCATTTTGCTAGTCTTATGCCTGGCCACAATACTGTCTGAATACACATTATTTTACACTCTTTGCCATGGGGAAAGAGCGAAAAATAATGTGTATTCAGTATTGTGACCATAAGACTGTAGTATAAAGGGCCAGCCACACGTCCACTAAAATCGCACGACTGTATGATACGATTCGACCACGTGGTCTCCAAGAACAAATGTGATTCGCGCTTCGAGATCATGTGATCGAATCGTATCATACAGTCGTGCGATTTTAGCTGACGTGTGGCTGGCCCTTTAGAGTTATGACATAAGCAGACTAAAGCAATAATGGGACTCCCATTACTGTCTTAGGGAGTGATGTCCCGAGGCCCCAGTCATAGGCCATTGACCTATTAAAATTAATAATGTGATATTGCGTTCATCCCTATCGATCAGGACAAATGTCTGATTAAATTTTGTAGCACTGGCACGCTTTGTCTTATTGATTTCTGCAAGAGCCAGGACATTGTCTAATTGATTTCTCTTATCTCAGAACAGATTGTCCTATCATTAATATTATTATTAATTAACATTAATAACAGAAAATGTTACTTTACTAACAGACTTGCTGTTTATTGGAATGATCTTGACACAAACATTAAGTTTGCACAAAATATTAATGCTTTTAAAAATCTTCTGGACAATCTTCCTAATTTTCACTTTTTTGTGATTTTGATTGATTTGCTTTTTTTTTTTTAAACTTGCTCAGACCAATTGAAAACAAAAAGTCATTTGATTAAATTGATATTGAGGGGACGTTTAATAGGCCGCGATGCCTAGGCTGATGAAGCCTGTCCCTATCTACCTACCAACACTTTTCGATCCTTGGTACATCACTGACACACACAGAGTGACACACAGACACACACACAATTCTTTCTCACCTCCACTGGCTCGTATTCTCGGCTGTTGGAGGTTGGTGTCCTCTTTCGAGGCGTCTTTCCTCGTCTGTCAAACAAAACAAAACAAAAATCATTCATGATCATGTAACAAAAAAACTGATAGAATAGCGCACATCGTGACATGTGGTAAAATGTTGATTGATTTTTATTTAAATATGTTCAGTGTTCACATAGTTATATTATTAATATTACTTCTTTTTATTTTTATTATTAGACTTTATTGAATTGATTGATTTTATTTAAACTTTTAATTAAAGGGACACCCTGACGGTTGAGTTTTTGCAAGAAACACGTTGAGATCACCACATGACAAAGACAGCCTTTTCTGAAGTTTTCAAGGATCAGAACACTCACTTTGCTCTGGTTTCCAATAAATGAAACTGTCAAAATTGCGATTCAACCAACTGAGCCTCTAGCATGTGTGTGTGTGTGAGTGTGTACTGTGTGTGTGTGTACTCTGTGTGTGTGCGCGTGCATGAACTGGGGGACTTGCTGAGCAGTTGCTGAGACGAGAAGCTATCCGCAGTCTCGACGCCAATTATGAATTTTCATAGGACGATAGGCGTAAGCTAACTTCGTCTCTGAATCTGAATCTGACTCGTAACGCTTGTCGCAGCCAAAAAAAGTCGCTCAGTCAAATAAATCGCCTGGCTACTATGAGTGTGTATTTGCAACATTGAGCATGAACCACAAAATTCACTTTTTTCTAGGGTTAGGGATAGGGTTAGGGTTAGGGTTAGGTAAATGGTTCAAGTACAGAAAAAGTGAAATTTCTGGTTGTCGCAAATACACACTCTCATAGTACTTTTTGTAGCGGGCGATTTATTTGACTGAGTGACTTTTTTGACTGCGACAACGCTGAGCTATCCAACTGGATAATTATACAGCGTGGTTGTGGAGCAGCAGTAAGAAAAATAAAACAAAATGAAAGAAGCAACTTGTAACAAAGTTTGACTCCCACACTCCAGTCCGAAATCAAAATGTGACTAAACTGTCAGTAACACTAAGTCTTGATTAATATCGTCCAGTAAAAATTGGCGTCGAGACCGCGGTTAGCTTCTCGTGTTGCTGAGCGTCTCAGCTTCCTGCTGACTCAAGCGCAATCAGCGACAGGCTCAGCCTGAGGCTGAATGAAATTGAGTGATTCACTGATTCAGTGATTCAAGATTGCCTGATTAGGATTAGGATTAGGATTTTGGGACTCAAAACATAGCCGTAAGGCTTTCCTGTTCAATCTTTCATTTTATTTAGTTATTTGTCTCGGTCTGTCTCACACTCAGTTTTTATTAATATTATTCATCGTAATCATACATTCGTAATGACTAAATGAGGGATTGACATTGGCAGTCAATCGGACAATCCATTCCTATTTTTCAATTTTTTTTATTGACATTGTAAAACTAAAAGCACAATCAGAACAAAACCAAAATATATTTTAAAGCAGCAGAATCATCTAGCCTCTTATCTAAGCGATGGCAGGCACATGTATGATCTGCTCGCCACACTGGCGACTCAAGTTCTCAACCAGCCCAAGTCTCAGACTTAGTCTGAAGTCACCTCTGAAGCCTTCGGCCAGTTCGGGTAGTAAACTAACCGTTTATTTAAAAGTTTTAGCCTTGTTGCTACTTCAAATAACACCCAGGGCTCGCGCGATTGTTAGTTCCATACTTACTGTGGCTTCATTTCATAATCTTTGCGATGTAAACGCAGGATCAAACGTTGATCGAACACTGAAAACAAAATCCAAATCTTCGCTTCGCAGTCTCAGTTGAAGATGAATCGGCGCAGCGCACTTCCGGTGTTTGAATTTCGAGGGAAGTGTAGCCAATCAGGAACGCTCACTCCGTTACGTGTGTTATCTTCCTTGCTAAAAAGTACTTCACGTTATGGCTGGCACTTGGCCAAGATAAAACGATTTTGATTTATTTTTATTGGGACAGTCGAGATAACGGCGAAGTTTTCTCAATTTTCTTTTTATTACCTCTACCAAAGAGGTAATATAGATTAGTTGTTGTTTGTTGGCCTGTCTGATTATCTGTGACGAATATAAAAAGATGATGGTGGTAGTTCAAAGAAACATACTTCTTTCTTTTTGACTGTCACTCTTCTCTCTTTTTTTCTTCTTTTTAAACTTTTAAAACAAATATCTGAGTAGGGCTGCTACAAGAAAACAATGAGTAACCCGAAGGTTTGGGCCATGTCACAGAGAAAGAAAGAAAAAAAAAGTATAAAAGTTTTGAGCTCCCTAAGAATCCAGAATTAAATGTCCCATATGTGTCTGATTCAGACCAAGAGGACGTAATACTCCATCGGGGGGTCCAAGGGGCGGGGGGGGGTGGGGGGGGGGGGGGGGGGGGGGGGGGGGGGGGGGGGGGGGGGGGGGGTATCAGCATATATGCGGGGAATTATACTTAGTACGTTTCCGATTTAGAGCAAAAATTGACTTTTTTAGTTCTAAATTGTTATGGACTCTGAGTTGAAGAAACAGACAAATAGTAGACCAACAACAAACAAAGATTAAAAAAATATTGAAAAATATATAAAAAGACCGTAACTTCCATGATGGGGGAAAAACAACTTTTTTTCATGGGAACTGAAAAGAAAAGAAAAGAGAAGACGAGGAAAGGAAGCAAAAACAAACAAACTAAAAACTCCGTAGCTAAAAAAAAAGCAACAACTATAAGTAGGGGAAGACGGGGTAAAAAGCGCATGGGCGGGTAAGAAGCCCACCCCAATTATTTCATGAAATAAAGAAAATGTCAGTCAAATTTGCCCATGAGACGAATGCTAGACATTAACGCTCGTCTCATGGGCAAAATGAGACTGAAATTTGCTTCATTTCATGAGATATTTGGGGTGGGCTTCTTACCCGCCCATGCGCTTTTTACCCCGTCTTCCCCTATACTACATTTTTTTTTAAAGAACAGGACATAAAAATAAGACTTCTCTCAAAAATGAAAATAAAGAAAGAAAGAAAGGGGGATGGGAACTGAAAAGAACCCAAAAGATCAACTGACAGTTAAAAAAAATTATGTTGAAGTAAAAGGGGGAAAGGTGTATGGGGATGGATTTTATTTAAGTACCCTTAAAATGTTACCACACACACACAATTTTTTTTTATAATTCTGGATCGATTAATTCTCATTGGTCCAATGAGCGGCTTAGCTGGCTGTTTTGACAGCCAGGTGGTATAACGCTCGAGTGGGGCTAATCCTCTCTATATTCTTAGTTGGGGGCAGAGAGGGGGAGAGGAGTCCTTCCCTCTCTCTCTCTTTCTCTTCCCCCAACTAAGAATATCACGAGATACGGGCCCCTATTGAGTTGGTTGCCACCTGGTGGTCAAATTGGCGAGCTAGGTTGACCATTCCGACTGGGTAATATTATCCTACCCAAATTAACGCAGGGAAATGGTTTTAGGTGATTTATCTTACCAATTTTAACCTCTTTAAACTGCAGCAGTACTATTAGCAAATACCTATAGGGTGAGACGGGGTAAAAAGCCCATGGGTGGGTAAGAAGCCCATGCCAATTATCTCATGAAATAAAGCAAATTTTAGTCACATTTTCCCCATGAGACGAGTGTTAATGTTTAGCATTCGTCTCCTGGGCCAATTTGACTGAAATTGTCTATTTCATGAGATAATTGGCATGGGCTTCTTACCCACTCATGGGCTTTTTACCCCGTCTTACCCTACTACCATATCCTAATAAAAACATACCTCATCATTATTAATCCTTTCATTCTTGGTGTCCCTTCTCCATTTCTTTTTCTCCCCCATCTTCATCCTAACAAATGTCCCATATGTGCCTCTAAGCAGGTCGGAGGACTCGTAAACTGACAAATTTCTATTCAGTACCCTTAAAATTGTACCACACACACACACGAACGATCCTGGAGGCAATGCCCGGAGGCAGTGCAACACCAGGAAAGTCCCGATTTTTAACAATACAGATGTGTATATGTCACAGGACAAACTAGTATGCAGGACAATCCAAGATTGTCCTAGCACAAACGCGGATCCTTGTTTTTCCTGGGAGAAACAAGGATTCCAGTTCTTCCTGGAATATATCAAGAAAAAATGCAGAAAAGTGCAGGTCGCTCACACGTGTATTCGTCTTGGTATGAGTAACCTTAACTATGACCTTCATTGCCGCCATCTTTTACTAAACCCTGCTTGTTCTTGTGGTCACCCTGCCGAAACTGCCGAACATTTTTTGTTGGATTGCCCTCTGTATGACAACATCAGAACTGTCACAATTTCTTCCCTTCCCGAACATTTTCAGAACATTAATATTCTTCTCTCCGGTTGCTGTAATCTTACAGTAAAAGAAAATCAATGTATATTTTCAGTTGTCCACGATGTTTTGTCCCAGACCGCCAGAGTCAAGTAATAATTAAACTTTACCCCCATTTCAGGCCACCTCATATACTGATACATGATGAAAAATTGTTTTTTTGTTTTTGTTTTTTTATTAGTGTGCAAATGTGCCACATTAATGTATTATCTTTTGTTATCTGCAATATGTGCTCTCGTCCAGTATGTCACTCGCCGGTCACTGCACAGTAGCACCGACACCTGTCCCCTCTCTCTCTCTCTCTCTCTCTCTCTCCCCCTCGAGTATTTCCTTCATTATTTGTATAAGTTGATGCTTCATTGCACTGGCACTCTTTGGCCTCTCTTTGCAGGTGACACTTTAATTAAGCGTTGCTTTTGTGTTTCATGTACTGTGTTGTATGTTCTTGTCAGTGTATGTCAATGATCAATAAAAAAAATTGTTTAAACCAAAAATGCAGATCCTTGTTCCTCCTATGAGAAATGAGGATGCTCATTCTTCCTAACGGTCAGTAGTAACTGAGAACTGGTACAATTCCAGATTGTCCTAGTGCAAACTGGAATCTTACAGAGAGCAAACACTAGAACAATAAATCAATTCAACGTAGTTTATTATTTGACACCAAAAAAAGAAGTGTAATGTTGATCAATAAAGAGTCTGAGCTCGGAAATGAACTGAATAAGTTGACAGTGTTATTGTTCGCCTCAAGTTACCCTTTTGGGTCTGCCCAATGCAACACGTACACTACACACTACACACACAGGAAGGGGAACACTCAGTTCTTGCAGCAAGAATTTGATGGGTGACATTTTGTCCCACACATGATCCCAGCTTTCTTACAACAACATCTATTGGTCAGACAAGTCGTCTTGACGCAGAAGAGCTGGAAGATGCCTGCCATCCAGTGCCCT
This sequence comes from Phymorhynchus buccinoides, assembly GCA_017654935.2. Classification (NCBI taxonomy): domain Eukaryota; kingdom Metazoa; phylum Mollusca; class Gastropoda; order Neogastropoda; family Raphitomidae; genus Phymorhynchus; species Phymorhynchus buccinoides. The sequence goes on from CM065710.1 coordinate 11,580,042, forward strand.
CCCGTGAGGCCCGTGAAGGTTCCCACTGTAAGCAATATGTAAATAGGACAATCCGGATTTGTACTAGTTCTTGGTTTCTACTGGCCGTTAGGAAGAATGAGGATCCTCATTTCTCCTAGGAGGAACAAGGATCTGCATTTTTACTTGATCTTTTCCAGGAAGAACTGTGATCCTTGTTTCTCCCAGGAAAAACAAGGATCCGCGTTTGTCCTAGGACAATTTTGGATTGTCCTGGATACTAGTATGTCCTGTGACATATATATGAACTAACTCCACCCATAAACCTTCTAACTTCGAGTGCCAGACAGTTGTTTTTACGACTTCTAGTTCTTCTTCTTCCAGTTCTTCTTCTTCTTCTTCTTCTTCTTCTTCGATCGCTCAGACAGTTTCCTGTCAATTATGAGCGGAGGTGCGCCATGCTGCCGTTATGCGCCTAATTATAGACCCAGCAATTTAAGACGTCCGACTTCGGCTGGAGGAAATCTTTTTTAAAGTGTTTCGTGAAAAAAGGCAGGAGAATGGACTGGTTTTGAAGGCAGAAAGACAGTAGATGACAGTAAGCAAAGGGAAAAGGTATAGTCAAAAAGAGTGACAGATTAGAGGAAGTTGCAAGCACAGAACTTCCAGAAGGTGGGGGCCGGAACTATTTATGCAAAAGACCTCCCTACAGTCCATTTAAAAAAAAAGACTTTTCAAGTATACTTATTTCGAGTGCTGATGACCATGACGATTGTTCTTCAGTCTTCTTCTACTTCTTCTTCTTCTGCGTTCCCTGGCCATATGGCCATGTTCGGTTTTCAGTTTTCACTGGTCTCCCCCGGCGTTGCACTGATACAGCCGACATATTCTGATTTCGGAGGAGCTAGCTCAAAGGAGAGACATTATTTAGAAGATTTATGTTTAAAGGCATGAGAATGGGCCAATAAGTCAGAAAGATAGCAGATCACAGAAAGCAAAGGGAAAAGGCAAAGTAAAAAAGAGTGGCAGATTAGAAGAAGTTACAAGCATGGAACTTCCAGAAAGTGGGGGAACTATGTTCACGAAAGACCCCCGGTATCCCCACGGGGAGACTCGTGGAGGGGTCGGGGTCGTCCAGCTCCCCGTATGGAGGCACAAGGCTTCCACCCACTGCCCCGGTGACCGGATTGTAAAACCATTTTTGAATGCTTCAATTCTTGGAAACTTCTTGAAACTTAAATTGCTTTTCATTCTACTTTCCACTTCAATAAACTTGGTATCTTTGTTTGACCGATACAGTTTTACAGTGTGTGTGTGTGTGTGTGTGTGTGTGTGTGTGTGTGTGTGCGTGCGTGCGCGTGCGTGTGTGTGTGTGCGTGCGTGCGCGCGCGCGCGTGTGTGTGTTTCATTCTATT
>CM065710.1:11586414-11638914 GCA_017654935.2 Phymorhynchus buccinoides
ATCTACAGCTTACACCTGAGACATCTGATTATTTTGATGTCATGACACACCTGTTAACACCTTATCTACCTGTTATTACCTGACACTCCTGTGAACACAATACACTCGTGTTCAAGTTGGTACAGCCACCATTTCATGCCTTTTCAACTGACACTTCATTTCACATACATTGTACTGAGACACGTTTTCCACCTGACACCTGTTAAAAAGAGACACACCTTTTCACACCTGTAACACTTGTTACACCAGCTCGTTTGACATACAATTTCACACACGTGAAGCCTGACACACCTCTTCAACTGACACACCATTTCACATGTATTCAACCCGAGACACCTGTTTAACTGACACACCTGTTCAAATATCATACCATTTCACACCAGTTCAACTGACACACCTAATCAATGGACATACATGTTTGACTATTCCACTGTACAACATTACAGTAATGTTCCACTGACATATCCATTCAAGTGGCATGCATATACCAGTGACACACCTGTTGGAATATAATCAACTACCACACCTGTTCAACCTGGCATACCAGTGACACACCTGTTGGAATATAATCAACTACCACACCTGTTCAACCTGGCGCACCTGAGTACCTGACACACCTGTCTAACTGGTAAATCATTCTACAACTCCTAAATTGGCATGCTACTTCGCTTTTACACCATTATACATTGGTTTATGTGCTTACTCTTGTTCACCTGTTCTTACCTGTTCAACCTGGCACACCTGAGTACCTGACACACCTGTCTAACTGGCAAATCATTCTACAACTCTTAAATTGTCATGCTACTTCGTTTTACACCATTATACATTGGTTTATGTGGTTACTCTTGTTCACCTGTTCTTACCTGTTCAACCTGGCACACCTGAGTACCTGACACACCTGTCTAACTGGCAAATCATTCTACAACTCTTAAATTGTCATGCTACTTCGTTTTACACCATTATACATTGGTTTATGTGCTTACTCTTGTTCACCTGGACATACCTGTTCTTACCTGTCACACCTGAGTACCTGACACACCTGTCTAACTGGCAAATCATTCTACAACTCTTAAATTGGCTTGCCACTTCGTTTTACACCATTACACATTGGTTTATGTGGTTACTCTTGTTCACCTGGACATACCTGTTCTTACCTGTTCTTACCTGTCACACCTGAGTACCTGACACACCTGTCTAACTGGCAAATCATTCTACAACTCTTAAATTGGCTTGCTACTTCGTTTTACACCATTATACATTGGTTTATGTGGTTACTCTTGTTCACCTGGACATACCTGTTCTTACCTGTCACACCTGAGTACCTGACACACCTGTCTAACTGGCAAATCATTCTATAACTCTTAAATTGGCATGCTACTTCGTTTTACACCATTATACATTGGTTTATGTGGTTACTCTTGTTCACCTGGACATACCTGTTCTTACCTGTCACACCTGAGTACCTGACACACCTGTCTAACTGGCAAATCATTCTACAACTCTTAAATTGGCTTGCCACTTCGTTTTACACCATTACACATTGGTTTATGTGGTTACTCTTGTTCACCTGGACATACCTGTTCTTACCTGTTCTTACCTGTCACACCTGTGTTTTACCTTTGTCAGGAATTTGGTTTATACTATTGTGTGTTGTTTCCATAACAATGGTGAAGCTTTGTAGGGGTGGTGGAGGTGCTGTTACTTTATCATTGTCCCCAAATAGTATCAACAGCAGACTTACTATGGCGTGCTTACCACATGAATTACAGTTTGGGTTGCTACCTGGATTACACCTGGATTGCACCTGAATTTCGACACGAACGCTTCATTATTGGGTTATCCCGAGTTACGTGTTCCTGGATGTCAGTTTAACACAAAAGACATTCCGTTCAAGATTTTTATTGCATCAGCACAGACACTAAACCATACACTACCTGATTTTTCACCTGATTAGCACCTGTATAGCAGGTTGGAGGGTTCGTTATTACACCTGAAGCACCAGCACACAGGTCACGTGGTTATTTGTTTATTTCTTTCAAACTTTCATTCAACATGTTATGTTCAAATGTCAACACAGACTTCAATAAACGTAAGGGCATAAGACAACCCGTTATTTTAGTTTATCCTCTCTGTTAATTCACCAGCCACACTATATTGCATGTGGCAGAATTGCACCAGAGTAAGTGTAGAGCCTAGGCCGTCTAAAAAAGATATGCTTCTAAAGTTGCAGCAAGATTTGACTACCATACGTTCATTGGACAGCAATTCAACCTAACGGATACAATCTATTCACTAACTCATAAGAAACGGACAATGATATATTTATACTATTTGATGCTATTTTGGGGATTATTTCAGTTACTAAAACGTATTTGGAGCAATTTATGGGGAAAGATTGCTGATCTGCAGTATCCAATGGGATTTCGTGTTGCAAAAACAAGTTAACTAGTTCAACCATGATAAAATGCCACTTAAGCAGTTAACTGACCGGAAGCGGAAATTGAAAAGAAAGTCCACTTAACTAGTTAACTGGTATTTTATCACGTTTTGGGAAGAAGAAAGTCCACTTAAGTAGTTAACTGGTATTTTATCACGTTTGAGCCCGATACCTTCTCCATACCCCATGACCCTCCACCCACCCCACTTCCCCAGTGAGCTGATCATCTGGGCAGCTATCCTTTCCTACAGTTAATATTGATAAGTATACCAGAACCCCCTTTGTTTATGCATCACAATAGTCAACATGATGACGAAGGATGCCTCAAGAAAAAATAAGAAGAAATGTGCACAGATTCCCTAAAAAGACGAACCGAAAACATTATCGTCTCGCGAAAGTCGGGAACGAGATTTCGAGTCATCTTTTGGAAGTGTAGCAGACAACGCTTGCATTTTCAATATGAGTGGGTTCTTGAGTTTCGATTTTCTCGACGATGTTCGTCGCATGAACAAGCGACAGGTAAGGGATCAAATAATGAACGTTTTTTCTTTCTATATATTTCTTCCAATTTGCATTTACCTTTGGAATTGAATCTGTAAACACTCGCCGAAAACTGGCAACGTGTCCCAAGAACTGAAGTCAGTGAAGATGACGGTGTTGTCAGTTGTGTAGGCGGATGATGACCGTAATACTAATAGTTTAGGTGCCGTGTCTCCATATGTTTGGGTTTAATTTTCATGTGATAAAACTGTAAGTTTGTTGACATGTTCAGTTGTTTTGTGCTGTGCGTTTATTCTAAATTTGATTGATATTTGTGTGTGAAGACGTATGTCTTAAAAGATTTGTCAAGCGTTTGACTGTTGAGCCCCCCCCCCCCCCCCCCCCCCCCCCCCCCCCCCCCCCCCCCCCCCCCCCCCCCCCCCCCCCCCCCCTCTTAGCACACATGCATATATGTATATGCGTGCATATTTACACATACACACACACACACATATGTACCACCACACACATGCACACGCACACGCACACACACACACACACACACACACACACACACTCAGTGTGACACACATGCACACACACATGTATACACACACACAGACATACAATGACACACACACACACACAGTGATGCACGCAAATACACACATGCAGACAAACACGCACACGCACACGCACACACACACACACACACACGCTACACAGCAGTTAAAACTAAAAGTATATAAAAAATATGGTATAATAAAAAATTAATATATTAAATAACGATAGAATAAATTCAACTCAGTGCTTTTGGGATTCTTTGTTTCAGCTGTATTACCAGGTGCTGAACTTTGGCATGATCGTGTCGTCAGCTTTAATGATCTGGAAAGGGCTAATGGTGGTCACTGGCAGTGAATCACCCATTGTGGTTGTGCTCAGGTAATACTATTAACCCATTGACTGACGTATAACGTATCACCTACTGACTTGATGACATCATCAGATGAAGAGGAATAACTCTGAGTGATATGCTGGCTTTTGCTCTAAAACAAAGTCAAGAAAATTCTGTCCCCAGACCATTTTGCCAGATTGGCTCTATCACTATAAGTTGTCTTTTTCTTGGCATGATTTGTCCAATGATTTTTTCTTTTAATTCTCTCTGGTAAGTCAAGCCTCAAGGGGTTAATAACAATAGTAATGATAATAATGATGATAATCATAATAATAAAATAATGTTAATGATTGATCCTGTCAGCTCTGATTATATTTCTTAGAATATGAAAAGATCTGATGGTAGTCACTGGGTATATTCATACTATTACTATACTAATTTTTTACTATGCATTGTGGTGGTACCATAGCCGATGAGGTTTAGCCGAGGCGTGGTGACCGCTACACCTATCTGTATTAAAAAAATCAGGACTTTACTGGTGGTGCACTGCCTCCGGGCATTGCCTCCAATATTGTTCCCACCATCTTTGTATTTACAAATGTCCCATATGTGTCTGTTCCAGACCGAGAGGACGTAAAACACAATTTTTCGTTCGGTAGTCACTGGCAGTGTTACTTACCAAGATCATTGTGGCAGTACCATAGCCGATGAGGTTTAACTGGTATTAGGTATTGTAGGTATTAGGTACTTTATAGTCACAGAGGCATCTCTGTGAAATTCGGGTTGCTCCCACCCGGAGAGCGCGTCGCAGCCAGAGGCGCGCCACCCATTTTTATTTATTTTATTTTATTTTTTGCACACGGGATCTCGGTTTATCGTCTCATCCGAAAGATTCCACATTCTGACCGTAAGGCCTAGTGCAAAGTGAGAGGACAAATCCCCTGTACCCAGGTTCGAACTCGGGTTTACTTGACACGAAGCGAACGCGTTACCACTGTGCCACTCTACACCACTGAGGCGTGGTAACTGCTACACCTATCTGTATTGTTAAAAAATCGGGACTTTACTTGTGTTGCAATGCCTCCTGGCATTGCCTCCAGTATTGTTCCCACCATCTATGTATCTACAAATGTCCCATAATATATGTGTCTGTTCCAGACCGAGAGGATGTAAAACACCACTTTTTCGTTCATCACTGGCAGTGAATCACCCGGGTAGCAAAAAAATAGATGTAATTATAGTATCGTCAATCCCGTCATCTCACGGTTGAAACTGAAAGTAGTTCAGGAGTGCTCCTGAAATCAAGATAGGAATAGCTGATAGAAAGAATCTTCAGGATTGGCCATCATGGTGTAGAGTGGCACAGTGGTAACGCGTTCGCTTCGTGTCAACTCAGTCAAGTAAACCCGAGTTCGAACCTGAGTACAGGGGATATTTCCTCTCACTTTGCACTAGGCCTTACGGTCTGAACGTGGAGTCTTTCGGATGAGATGATAAACTGAGGTCCTGCGTGCCCATGCACTTAGCACACGTTATTTTCAGTGGCAACTAAAAAGTTGTCATTTGGTCAAAATGTACCCCCCCCCCCCCCTTTCCTTCCTCATCAATCACAACAAAATCGCATGCCAAAAAAAAAAGGGTGGCGCGCCTCTGGCTGCGACGCGTTCTCCAGGTGGAAGCAACACGAGTTTCTGACAGAGGGATGCCTCTGTGACTATAAAGTACCTAATACTTAATACCTAATGACATCTGGAACCATGGTCTTATAAAATAAAATATTTCTACAAAAATTGATGGCAGATTAAAATAAATATATGTGTTCTGCACGTTTCCGGAATGCGGTACAAAGTTGGAATTCCCACTTTGTCCGAAAGGCAAAGCGGCGCTATTCAAAAACGAAATCGCGTGCACTTGCGTGATGGCGCGAGAAACACCTGTATAGTGATCACAAAGCTGCCCTAACCCTAACCCTAACCCTGTTGGCACAATTCCGGAATTGTCAGTGAAAGGGGGGGCAATTCTAGAATCGGCTGCACAAAGTTGGAATTCTCACTTTGTCCCGTCCAATTCTGGAATTGTACCACATTCCGAAAACGCGCAGAACACATGCAATTCTAACACCACCCCCACCCATCCTGTACGCACAGACACGCACACATTGGAAATGATTTGTAATGCGGTCACCACTTCAGGATCTTGGGAAGAATCAGAGATTATTGAAACGCGTCATTTCAGGATTGGAGAGGGTGTTTTCATGAAATGTTTGTAAAAATGAAGAAAAAAATTGTTCAATAAAAAAAGAAGAGAAAAAGGTACTGATGATATATTGTGATGATGGTGATGATGATATGATAACAGTGGCAGCATGGAGCCGGCGTTCCATCGAGGAGACCTCTTGTTCCTGACCAACCACGTGGAGGAACCCATCCGCGTTGGGGAGATTGTAGTCTTCAAGGTGGAGGGAAGGGACATTCCCATCGTGCACAGAGTGCTCAAAGTTCACGAAAAGTGAGTAGCTCTAACTGCCCAGGGCTCCCAGGGACCCCCGTTTGGGGGTCCATGAAGCACTACGAGCAAAAAGGACCCTCTAAGAGTAAGAGTAAGAGAATGTGCAGGGGGTCCCAGGGATGCACTATAAAAACGATTCAAGGTGGAGTGAAGGGATATCCCCATCGTGCACAGAGTGCTTAAAGTTCACGAAAAGTGAGTAGCTCTAACTGCCCAGGGCTCCCAGGGACCCCCAAGTGGGGGTCCATGAAGCACTACGAGCAAAAAGGACCCTCTAAGAGTAAGAGAATGTGCAGGGGGTCCCAGGGATGCACTATAAAAACGGTTCAAGGTGGAGGGAAGGGATATCCCCATCGTGCACAGAGTGCTCAAAGTTCACGAAAAGTGAGTAGCTCTAACTGCCCAGGGCTCCCAGGGACCCCCATTTGGGGGTCCATGAAGCACTACGAGCAGAAACGACCCTCTAAGAGTAAGAGAATGTGCAGGGGGTCCCAGGGATGCACTATGAAAACGGTTCAAGGTGGAGGGAAGGGATATCCCCATCGTGCACAGAGTGCTCAAAGTTCACGAAAAGTGAGTAGCTCTAACTGCCCAGGGCTCCCAGGGACCCCCGTTTGGGGGTCCATGAAGCACTACGAGCAAAAAGGACCCTCCAAGAGTAAGATAATGTGCAGGGGGTCCCAGGGATGTGCTATAAAAACGGGCAAAGTAACAAACCATGTTTCTTGGCATTCTGAGTTATGACTTCCAGTTGAAGACTTTTTCGCCCTTCATTGTTTTCTTCCACATTTTTCACCGTCTATTTTCTCTCCCCAACTGTCATCAACCCTCTTGGATTCAAGTCGGCCCAAGCCAGCCGGTCGGAAGTTACCTCCAAGTATTCAGGTCGGCCAAAACCGGCCGAAGCTAGCCCCCACTATGAGCCCCCCCCCCCCTCCCCCCTCTGATGGCATTTCCACCACGCACAAAGTTCTGGCTTGTTATAGACACACAGTACGAAGAAGCTTCTCACTTGCAGTGATGCAATGGTAACTATACGGTGTTCTGTGTGATCTTCAAGTTCAAAAGACCGATTTTCTAAAAAATATGGGAAAGAGCCTGAACACTTAAAAGAGGTCTTTTTCTGCATATGTAACAAATGTGAATGCAAGAGGGTTGAAAGAGCACTCACACACACACACACACACACACACACACACACACACACACACACACACACACACTCATACATACATAGAAATAAATGTGCACGCATGCACAAGGGGAGGTTGTGGTGTTTAAGGTTGAGGGAAGGCACCTTCTTATTGTGCTCAGGGTGCTCAAAGTTCACGAAAAATGAGTAGGCTATCACTGCCTGTGTTCAAAGAACACACAGACACACACACACACACACGCACTCACTCACAAACACACTCTCTCTCTCTCTCTCTCTCTCTCTCTCTCTCTCTCTCTCTCTCTCTCTCTCTCCCTCTCTCCCCCTCCCTGTCCATTTTATAAAAAAATAAAAAAAGCTTTTCTGGATTATCTGGGAGTAGGATCAGCAGATTTCTCTGGCGCCTCAAGCAAATCTTTTTTTTTTCCCATCTCTTTTGTGGGAAGCACGATTCTTAGCATCGAGTGTTGCGGTTTTAGCGAATGCGTAATGATGGTGCCCCTTTTTTCTCTTGTCATTTTTGTTGTAATCAATTCCCCCCGTGGGGATACTGGGGAGTCTTCCTTACAAATAGTTCCCCCACCTTCTGGAAGTTCTGTGATTGTAACTTCCTCGAGTCTGTCTCTTTTCCTTTGCTTTGTGTCATCTACTATCTTTCTGACTTTTTGGACCATTCTCCTGCCTTTTTTTTCTAAAACAATCTTTCATACAGTGGAATCCGTTTAATTGGCCATCGGATAATCAGCCAAAGCCGCTTAATCGGCCAATTTCCTCTGGAACAGAATTTTTTCTTCTTAAGCATGTGTTATTTTGTTCGTTTTTACGGCCAAAGCTGAAATCTTCAATTTCGCTTTATTGGCCACTGTTTCTCTCTAATTTTTCCTCTTTACCCCTTTTTGAGAGGGAGAACAACAGAGGCAGACAAACTGACAACACGCTTTTGACGTTTACATGGTTGAGTGTGAAGTTGGAAGGTGAGCTGTTGTCAATTGAAAGACCCTGCATGGCATTAAAATCACTCAAGAAAACAAAATCATTGTCTTTTACTCGTGCTTCTGTCAAGTTGTAGGATTAATAAACACACACACACACATCACAAAAAGGGAAATAATTTGAATTTGAACTGCAACATTTAATTTTGACGTCATTGCTTTTGACTTGCATAATTGCGTCATACAGTATCTCGATGTTCGTTTTATCGTCCGATTCGCTTTATCAGCCATATTTTTCCTGGTCCCAAAAGTGGCCGATTAAGCGGAGTCCACTGTATATATAGTTTTATCCTTTGAGCTCCTCCGAAATCGGAATGTGTAGGCTGAATGCAGCGAGGAGACCAGTGAAAACTGGAAAACGGACACATACGTACCCATTGTGGCCTTATGGCCTGGGAACGCAGAAGAAGAAGAAGAAGTTGTAATCAATGTAACTCATCAATAATAAAATCATGTGATTAACTGTGTTTTTTTATGTCACGTTAATGCAGGGAGGACGGCACAGTGAAGTTTCTGACCAAGGGAGACAACAACTCGGTGGACGACCGTGGGTTGTATGCCCCTGGCCAGCTGTGGTTGGACAAGAAAGACGTCGTGGGCAGAGCTAGAGGGTAGGCTGTGTGGGAAGAAAAGAAAAAGTTTGATCATGTTAGCCCTCTTCTCCGTTCTTTGCACTGGCTTCCTGTCACAGACAGAATTGAGTATAAATTAAACACCCTTTACTATAAATCTACCCATAAAGCTGCTCCATCTTACCTCTTCGACAATATTTTTATTTATACGCCAGCTCGCACTTTACGTTCAGTTTCTGACCCTCTTCTCTCCAGATCCCTAGGTATAAACTTTCAACTGTTGGTTGGCGCTCTTTTGCTGTCTCAGGACCGACATCATGGAACAAACTTCCTCTTTCCCTCCGTCAGCGACCGATCCTCTCTGCTTTCAAATCGAACCTCAAAACCCACCTGTTCCCCCTTCATTGAGGCTCCACTCTCTTTCTCTTCTCTATCTTGCCTTTAGGTCTGTTTCTGCTGTATGCCATTTATGTCATCTGTGTGTGTTCGCTTTGTATTGCGTTTTTGTTTGAATGCGTTATGAATGCTATCGTGTGTGTTCGCTTTGATTTGATTTCTATCAAGATTCAGCACCGTATAAATACTGTACAGTGAAACCCGTTTAGTACGAATTCCAGGGGAGAGGGCCAATTTACTCGTAAGCATTGCTCGTTCAAACCATTTTATCGATTTTGGCAACCCTGACGAACCTATCAATCGCTCCTCACATCTACTGTGATGTGCGTGCTGGTAAAGTGTGAAAAAGACAGAGAAACCGAAACAACACACTTACCCAACAAAGCATGGTTGTAAGCCCAGTATCCTGTATCCATAGGGTTTTTAATGCCGATTACAAACACTTTAAAACAGTTTATTAACACACGATAACATCAAAAACATAAAATCCACACACGCGCTTTAAGAGAAAGTTAAAATTTCCCGGAAGTCACAAGATCAGTGTGCAAACAGAATATATCGGCCAATTAGAATGCCGCTTACATATCGAGGGGTCAGTCAAGATGGCGATGTTGTTGTCAGTGTGTTCTCGTTCTAGCCAGGTAGTTGTGCAAGAAAGCTTGACTTTGGGATGGTGGTGTGGTTGTAAGTGCGTTCTCGTTCTAACCATGTAGTTTTTGCATAAAAGCTTGACTTTGGGAGTCAATAAATTGTACGTTATATGCAAGTTGCTCGTTGTAGCGAGCTCGTTGTATGCAGAATTATTTAACAAGGAAAAAGAAGGCTTGTGGTTGGGAATTTTGAAACCACTCATTACACACGGGCTCTCGTTTAAACCGTACTCGTACTAAATGGGTTTCCCTGTATGTTGTTGTTGTTGTCATGGAATGGTTTTGTATTTTGATAGGGATGATTTTTTCCCCCCCAGCGTGCACAAGACTTCTAGGTTTTGGGCATGACCGCCCCCGCCCCATTCTTAAAATCAGGCATGGGAATTGTCAGAGACAAAAAACTCTGAAAAGCCCCCCAATTGAAGTATTTAGTAACAAAAACGAAGTATTTAGTAACAATTTCAATTTTTTTGAATTCGCGGACAATTCCCATGCCTGTTAAAATGTTAGTTTTGTGGCACCAATTTTAAAATGCTGCTCAAAATTGACAAAGAAAAGAGATTTGCATTGACGTTGATAACGTTGGTGTGTTTCAGGTTTGTGCCCTATGTCGGCATAGTTACCATCCTCATGAACGACTATCCAAAATTCAAGGTGAGATGATATGAAATGGGAATTCTTTGCTTTTGTTGTGGAAACTCTGACAAAGATGTTCTCCAGCCGAAGACGGACGTGCCGGGCCTAGCTATTTCTTAGTTAGGCGCATAATAGCAGCATGCTGCATCTGCCTGTGCTCATACTGACAGGAAACTGTCTGAGCGATCGACGAAGAAGAAGAAATGAACCAATTTACCCTCAAGCCAAAGAAATAAAGGTTCTTCTTCTTCGATCGCTCAGTTTCCAGTCCATGATGAGCGCAGACGCGTCATGCTGCCGTTATGCGCCGAAGTTGGAAATAAAGGCAGGAGAATGGACTGGAGAGGCAGAAAGATAGTAGATGACAGCAAGCAAAGGGAGATGAGTCCCTCCCCCCCTCTCTCTCTCTACCCCCAACTAAGAATATCATGCGCTAAGCCCCTACTGGTGTTTTTTTTCTTTTCCCCTACTGGTTTGATTGCCACCTGACGGTGAAATGGGCATCCTAAGTTGACCATTAATTGCACTGTCTCTTTTGTTTTGAAATCATCTTGTTGTGAGCTGTGCTTATTAACCCCAGGCATCAGAACAGTCTGAAGTCCAATCCTCTGAAAACTGCAGTAAAAGGGCCGTCAAGGCCCCACACTAAAGAGGGACAACACTGAAATCAGTTCTGAACACCACCCAAAAGGCTTAATATAAAGGATATCAATGAATAAAAAGGCAAAACCTCTGACAAGAGAAGCCAATCCTCTGTCAGAAATTCTTAATCCTCTGATCCTCTGACAATTCTGATGCCTGTAACCTTCCTGCCAACAGACTACTAATTTGCCCGCACTCGTTCTGCCCGAGCTACGCTGACCTTTCTAATTCAACTCGATGAAATTCAAGGTCGCCCTCACATAGCAAATGCCCTATTCACATTGTGGAACAAATGCTGATGCATTGAAAATGTTACACATCTTTTGATTTTGGCGCCTTTTAAAACCCACGTTACCATACTAACCGATGATGATCGCGAAACAGTTTGGCTGTCATTGTAAGGCCATGTCTCTTGTGGATGTGCCTGCCAAGCATTAAGTTCTAGATACGAAACGTATTGAATCTATCGGCAAATAACCAATACATGTGTACTTTGAAAGTTTTCCCTTACTTTTTGTGGGCGGCTTAGTTGCCAAACGTCTCATAAAGTTACAGAAATGTGCATGTCATAACTGTATATATTTGTATGATTGTCATAAAATAATAGAAATAATGTTTATTAATGCTGTTTGGCGCCTTGGCTTAAAGCTGTGGCGGACCAGTCGACATAGGCTAGAACACCAAGGCTACATCAAAATGTTGTTACGCTATGCATAGTTATGCGGGGATTGCCTTTAGCATTGACAAGCTCCTAGCATAACATCATCAGTCTCCCAAATCCTCCGAAGTCGGAATGTGTGTGGCTGCCAACGTGGCGGGGTAATCAAAAACGGTCACACACGTAATAGTCTCATCCCTAGCTGATGCACTTGTACCATAGTGTTCAAGAGCTTTGGCTGTTGGGAGTCTTTAAGCCAGGGTATGACAACAACAATGCTGGTTCAAGTTCAAGTATACTTTAACATCTCCAAAAGAGAAATTCAGGTTAGGTGCAACAACATGACAGAAATACAACATAACTGAAAGAACATTAATCAAACGTGTGAAACGAAATTATGCCAACCAAATAATGATCATTAAAAATCATTACATCAACTTAGAAATGTGCACATTTAAAACAGAGAGAGAGACTGACTGACATTGAGAGAGAGACTCAAAACTTTTAATTACAAAGGCAGAGAGAGAGAGAGAGAGATATCATAGGGATACAGAGAGAGAGAGAGACAGAGATACATAGATGAGAGAGAGAGAGATGGCTATTCCAGCTTCAGAATGAATATTTACGCACCCTCCTCTTTGTTTTTGTTGCAGTATGCTGTCTTGGTTTGTCTCGGGATCTTCGTGTTGGTTCATCGAGAGTGAGGCTGCGTTGATCTTCAAGCTGGTTTTTTTTTTTTTTTTTTCCGCCAAAAGTTTTTAAAATTCATGTCATGACATCTTTGACCGCCATGGATTTTTTGGGTTTTGTTTTGTTTTATTTCTTGTTCATTTATCATTAATTTTGTCTTCATTTTAAGAAAAATGGTTGTATTGATTTGTCTATGAACTATTCTTCATTAGTTTTGCCCCATTATTGTAAAGAGTTTTGATTAATATTAGTATGGGTCTGGGTTTTATATTGTATTTGAAGGTAGTTGGGTTGTTTGGTATCATTGAAGAAGATTGCAGATTGGTAATGCGCGTTTACATTGTTTTGTTGTTTTTATTGATAATTTGGTAAAGGTCAAGATGTGCCACCCCACCCCCCCCCCCCCCTATATTTCTCGGTTAATTGTATTTTCCCGTTTTTGCCTTTCTTACCATACATAAAGCTGTATTTTAGGAATTTTTTTAGCTAATAACCTTTTTGGAATACTAACCCTATCCCTAACCCTAACCCTACCCCCCACCCTATAAGACGGAAACACGCAACGAACCACAACTGTGACAAATCGCGGTGTACTGCAGTACATAGTGGGGGGTAGAGTTAGGTTTAGGGCTAGGGTTAGTATTCCAAAAAGGTTATTAGCTAAAAAGGTTCATAAAATACAGCTTTATGTATGGTAAGAAAGGCAAAAAGGGAAAAATACAAATAACCGAGAAATGCAGGGGGGGTGGCACATCTTTACCTTTACCGATAATTTTACGTTTTATTGAGGATGAATCTGGTATATATTTTTTTTTTCTCCCTGGATTGATATTTTACTGTCATTTTCTTTGTTGCATGCATGCTGTATTTTGTGCAGCTAAAAGATTACGCATGTGTGCGAGTGCTTTGGAATTTTGGAAGCGTGTGCTGGTGTGTGCAAGATGCTGTGGTTTTTTGTTTTTTTAAAAAGAGTGTGCAAGTAGATTTTCATACATAATTTTGAATAATTGAGACCATCGGTTCAAACAAAAAAACTTGTTTGATGATACGCAACATGAATAGCTCCAGACAGAGAGAGAGAGAGAGAGAGATTAGATATATAAAGTAACTAAAATCAAAATGAGAAATCTACCATTTATTCTGGAAGTTAGTCAAATTTGAAAAGTGTTTACCAACTTTCATTGTTTTGTGGACTAATTATTTGACGTTAGCAGGACACTGTGCATATGCTTCTAATGTAAAAAAAAAAAAAGTGTTTAAGAATAATGAGTGTTTGTTGATATTTGGATGAGGAATATGGTGCAATTAAATGTTTGAAATAAATGTAACCATGTGCAGCGTGTGTGTTTTTTGTGTGTGTGGGGGGGGGGTATTTGAGATATCGTCGGTGAAATTCAAAAACCTCGTATCTTGATTTTTTATATTTTTAGTTACTCAGTTAGATACATAGTCAGCTCTCTAATTTTTCCCGCCACCTTCCACCAAAAGCTCGTATCTCTAACGACTTTCTATCTGGGGTAAATGAGGTTGTGTAAATAGAAGAAAAACTCGTAAGTCCCAAATTCAGATCTAGTTAATGACAAAAACCTCATATCTTCGTTCTTTTCAAGTCTAAACACATTTAAAAAAAGTAATTTTAACAAAATGCAGGATTAAACTCGCAATGTCTTGAACAACATGTTCATCATAGTTAATCAATTGTGGTCAACGCGGTTAATTAAAAAAAAATTTGGTTCCATTTTTCTCAAAACTAACAAAATTGAGATACGAGTTTTGTTTAATTTCACCGACGATATTCTAGTCACAGAAATTTGTCTCTGTGAAATGTGGGTTGCTCCCACCTGGAGAGTGCGTCACTGTGAGCGCAGCACCACCCACCTTTTTTTTCTTTGCATGTGTGGGGGGATAAAGAGAGGGTGGGGGCGGACTTGGAAAACCTAGCTATCAATTTGGTCATATCAGGAGCGGGATTATTTCTCCCTACTCTTACCGAATTTTAACTGCGGTGGGATTTTTATGTGCATAAAGCGCACGGGTCAGACTTGCTTTAAGTCCCAATCTGAAGGACTTGACATTCAGTTCAATTTTTCCTGTCGAACTTGAAAGGGCAAAGCCCAGATTTGAACCCGGGTCACTCACATAAAGAAATTGGCAGGCGAACGCCTTAACCACGCTGCCACACTTACTGTGTGTGTGTGTTTCATCAGAAACTCATCACTAATAAGCCCTAGATTTCTAGCAAAAACATCCCCCTCACACACACAAACATCCCCCTCTTCCACACACATGTACATCAATATTCAATGTTCATCATGCAAGCACACAAAACGTACTCGCACGCACACACACAAACATCCCCCTCTTCCACACACACGTACATCAATATTCAATGTTCATCATGCAAGCACACAAAACGTACTCGCACACACACAAACACCCCCCCTCTTCCGTACACACATACATCAATCTTCAATGTTCATCGCGCAAGCACACAAAACGTACTCGCACGCACACAAACACCCCCCCCCCTCTTCTTCCACACACATATGTACATCAATATTCATTGTGCAAGCACACAAAACGTACTCACACACACACAAACACCCCTCTTCCACACACATACGTACATCAATATTCATTGTGCAAGCACACAAAACGTACTCACACACACACAAACACCCCTCTTCCACACACATACGTACATCAATATTCATTGTGCAAGCACACAAAACGTACTCGCACGCAGCCATGCACGTAATCTTCCCACCCAAGGCCATGCGAAATGTTCACATGACACTGGGTGCGCCCCCAGAGCGTTTAAGCTGGGGAACGAAAACAACAACAACAACAACAACATAATCGCACGAAGCAACCCTCGTTTCTTATTTTATTGCATGCCAATAAAACCCACCCAAAAATGAGTACACCTCGGAAGTACACTTTAGGTGGTGAATAAGCTTAAATATACTGTGCATACCTATAGTTGAAAACAAAAAGACATGTATGTGTAGGAGCTTATTAAATATTTAATTATTTATTTAATTAAATTTGTTCTTCCTTGATTGCTCAATTTCCTGTCAATTTGAATTATGAGCGCAGATTATTATTATGACTAGCGCAACGCCTAGTACCGGAAATACCGAGCACCGGTAAAGCCTAGTACCGGTAATGCCAAGTACCGGTAATGCTGAGCAGCAGGTTTTTTTGGGTCCACGAAAATATATTATTACTTTTGTGTCTCTCCTTCTTTCCATCTTCTTCTCTCATCCTGCTCTACCCACCACCCCCCCCCCCCTCTCCCGCCCCCGCCCTCCTACCTCCCCCACCCCCCACCCCACCTACGCCCCACCCCCACCCATCCGCTATTACT
The DNA here is from genome assembly GCA_017654935.2 of Phymorhynchus buccinoides. Lineage (NCBI taxonomy): Eukaryota > Metazoa > Mollusca > Gastropoda > Neogastropoda > Raphitomidae > Phymorhynchus > Phymorhynchus buccinoides. The sequence goes on from CM065710.1 coordinate 11,602,494, forward strand.
TTTGTGTCTCCTTCCTTCGATCTTCTCTCATAGCGCTGTACTCCCCACCGCACCCCCCCCCCCCCATCCCCAACCCGGCCCAGACATGAAAGAAGCCGGCAATGGTCAAACCAGCGGAACGGGCAGTCCGTTCCAAAATCGGCAATTCTCTTTGAATATCAGGGCGGATCTATCATCTAGGGAGGGGGGTTTCCCGGTTTCCGGACCCCCTTTATTTCCGTGCAAATGGACATTGGCTCATATCGCGTGCGTTTATGAATGGATGGTGTAGAAATGTTCCACCAAGATAGTCACTGTCCGTGGGCATGCACGTTCCAAATTATGAGTCAATGTCCGGTCTGGTTACGCCGCGGTTTGTGAAAAGGTGAAGCGGCACTTATCGCACGCATTTATGAATCGAATCGATTCGATTCCAGTTTGGCACACGGTTAGTCACCATCCCCGGTCACCTACCTTCCAAATTCGAAGGCAATCCGCCCAGAAATACCGGAGATACGGGCGCCGAGAGGCCGGCGGATACGCGTTTCGCGCATTTGCCAAACCGCGCAAATGACGCGGCAGCCTCGGTTGCCGTTGCCAAGAAAGAAATCTTCTTAGCATAAGAGGGAATGTGACACGTGACGTGGGGGGTCTTTAATAAAGACTCCAGGGATTATCCCAACAGCAGAAGCACTCGAACACTATGGTACAAATGCACCAGCTAGGGATGAGAACATTACGTGTGTGGCCGTTTTTGATTACCTCGCCATGTGGGCAGCCACACTCCGACTTTGGAGGATTTTAGACTGGGCAGCCACACTCCGACTTTGGAGGATTTTAGACTGATGATGTTATGCTAGGAGCATAATATAACATTTTGATGTCTAGCCCGATCGAGGCTTTCAAGAACCGCCTCTTGTCTCAACCAGCAAGTCATTAAACTCTTTTCTTCTTTTTTCCCCCCAACTTATTTATTTATACATTTTTCTCCTTCATATTTTTATTATATATTTTTCAATGCTCTCCCCAAAGTCTTCCGTCGGTGTATATGCCAGAATTGGTTCCTGCCGACGTACCACGATGCAGATGCAGAAAGAAAAAGAGATCAAAATGCATACTACTGGCCAGTGGGGAGTCAACATTCAAAAGAGATACAAATCATCATTGGAGATTACGTAATCGTAATTGGATATTACGTGATCGTAATTTTGATGCAAATCGTAATGATATACATTGACCCACTGATTACAATTACATCACTGCTTTAAAAAAACACCACAACAAAGAACCCACAACGATGTCAATCACATGATATATCGGAAACATTTGCTAAAATGATTTCATTGTAACAAAACTTTAAAACAATATTTTTTTAAAAAGATCATTGTCGCACTTAAACCCACATAGACTAAAATTTGGCAAACACTTCTAGAAAAGTATAAAGAGCATCAGTCTTGAGATCATAACAACGTACCTTGCGATAAGCGTTGACAATCAAAAGCATACAAAAAAAATGAAGTAGTGACTGCTGTACTTTTGAAATGAATAGGTAAAACAAGCGCCAAATCGCAATAGTTTGTGGCACGCGGTCTATTTTTACCACTCCAATCATGAGTTACCTCCCCTGGATTTTCAATAATTTTAATCTGTAAACCAGAATGTTATCTCTGCACCATTTCGTAACTTTTTATATCTTTTGGAAAACATTTAAAACTATGTATCCTACTTATACTCATCAAAAGAAGCACCGCATACTCGTCGTGTCTGTTGTAGTGTCTGTATTACGTATGTTTATTATTTTGTACGCTTTTAAAATACATCATTTTAAAGAGCGGCCAGAAGTGTAGCCTCGATTTGAAGTGCGACAATTTTGTCAAAATGCGACAATTTTGGAACGACAGACCGACCGACTGACAAAGTGAGTTATAGGTTTGTGGCTTGAGCCACAAACAAAAACAAGGTGAAGGGAAAAGTACCTGAGAGGGGGGGCAATCGATGTTTCCTGTCATAAACACTTCGACTGGGAATGCAGGAAAAAGTTGACTGGAAGGCTTTTTTTATACTGGGAGTCAGTGAGCACAGTTCAAGACTTGAAAGGGCAGTGGCTGAAGAAGTGGGCAGCACTGGGATGGAAAAGTGATTAGACTCCCAGTATAAAAAAGCCTTCCAAGCCTTTCCTGCAATCCCAGTCGAAGTGTTTATGACACGAAACGTCGGTTGCCCCCCCTCTCAGGTACTTTTCCCATCACCTTGTTTTTTTACCCAATCAAAAGCATACATATCTATTTTGACACACACGCAAAAAAGCCACATTTTCCCCTCGACCAATTTCTGCCAAGAAACGATCACAAATAAAAAGATTAAATTTTTTTTTTTTTTTTAAATGTCCCAGGCAAATAACAAGCAATGATTGTAAAATCAGAATGTAAAATTATGCAACAGTATCAACCAATGATTGTGATTGTAACATCTGCTTAGCCAACAATATCAACCAATAAAACTTATTGCATAGCTGCCAACCTTTCTGAATTTCTCAGAATTTTTGTTTGGTTTACAGCCGCGATTCCGCATTTCAGGCAATGACAAAAAAATTCGATCCTGAAATCGCAAGGAAAAGTAACCCAATGTCAAATCCATGTGGAAGTCAACTTGCGTGCCGGTTCCATAACCATTCCAAATACTAATCCAACATTTTATAACCCGGAAACCATAATCTGGGCATGTGCAGTAGGCCTACCGAAGCTTCACTGCTGATTTTTAAAAAATGGCGTCAAACAAACCACAAAGTCGATTGCATACAGTTAACCAAAGTTTGTTCCTCGGCATAGAAAACAATTTCTCAACGACATGTCCAACCAAGAGGATACTTGCGCTCTCTGCACAACAGTATCAATGGTTGCTGTTGTCATATCTGCTTAGCAACAGTTTGAGCCAATCAGTTTCCAACAAAATGCGTCACAACAATATGGTCCAATCAAACAAAGGCACCGTAACACTCAAAACAAATGACATGCGACGATATTAAACCAACACAGCATCTACATAAGAAACAACTATGAATTATAAAACAAAATCTGGCAAGGAATATTATTAACGTCATTAGTGCAATATTTATCATTATCAAACATATTTTTTTTGGTCATCAACAATTTAAAAACAAAACAAAAAATGAGCTATTCATTGCAAATCCAGCTCAACAAATGAAAATGCATGCACACACCCTACTACATCAGGCATCAGAATAGTCCGAAGTCCAATCCTCTGAAAACCGTGGTACAAGGGCCATCAAGGCCCCAGACTAAAGAGGGACAACACTGAAATGAGTTCCCAACATTACCAGAAAGGCTCAATATAGTGAGAAATCACTTTTAAATGTTATTTAACACAAAGGATAACACTCAATAAAAAGGTAAAACCTCTGACAAGAGAAGCCAATCCTCTGTCAGAAATTCTTAATCCTCTGATAATTCTGATGCCTGTACATGTACAGAACACAAAACCGTTAGTTGCACATTCGGTTAAACCTATGATTAATTTTAGATATGTGGCAAATGTTAAGATCAGCTCCATCTGCTGTTCCAGGGTGAAGTTGGCCAATCAGCTTAACGGAAAAGGTAAATCGGAGGGAGCTGATTGGCCAACTTCGCCCTGGAACAGCGGAGGGAGCTGATCTTAACATTAACCAGATATGTTGTTACAAACAATGATCTTGCATTTTTTCCCCCCCAAAGCCAACAATCATACAAATCCATATGACCAACATAACAACAAGAAGAAAAAAGTTCAAACTACCGTATTTTACGGACTACAAGGCACACCTGATTATAAGGCGCACCCCCCAAATTTGACACAAAATGCAGATTTTGTTACTCTATTTTCTTACTATATTATCAGTCACATTATAAGGCGCAGGGGTCTCAGTCCGGGGGAAAAAGTATCGCCTTGTACCTCACCCATATGATTTTGTTACTCTATTTTCTTACTATATTATCAGTCACATTATAAGGCGCAGGGAGTCTCAGTCCGAGGGAAAAAGTATCGCCTTGTACCTCACCCATATGATTTTGTTACTCTATTTTCTTACTATATTATCAGTCACATTATAAGGCGCAGGGAGTCTCAGTCCGAGGGAAAAAGTATCGCCTTGTACCTCACCCATATGATTTTGTTACTCTATTTTCTTACTATATTATCAGTCACATTATAAGGCGCAGGGAGTCTCAGTCCGAGGGAAAAAGTATCGCCTTGTACCTCACCCATATGATTTTGTTACTCTATTTTCTTACTATATTATCAGTCACATTATAAGGCGCAGGGGTCTCAGTCCGAGGGAAAAAGTATCGCCTTGTACCTCACCCATATGATTTTGTTACTCTATTTTCTTACTATATTATCAGTCACATTATAAGGCGCAGGGAGTCTCAGTCCGAGGGAAAAAGTATCGCCTTGTACCTCACCCATATGATTTTGTTACTCTATTTTTTTACTATATTATCAGTCACATTATAAGGCGCAGGGAGTCTCAGTCCGAGGGAAAAAGTATCGCCTTGTACCTCACCCATATGATTTTGTTACTCTATTTTCTTACTATATTATCAGTCACATTATAAGGCGCAGGGAGTCTCAGTCCGAGGGAAAAAGTATCGCCTTGTACCTCACCCATATGATTTTGTTACTCTATTTTCTTACTATATTATCAGTCACATTATAAGGCGCAGGGAGTCTCAGTCCGAGGGAAAAAGTATCGCCTTGTACCTCACCCATATGATTTTGTTACTCTATTTTCTTACTATATTATCAGTCACATTATAAGGCGCAGGGAGTCTCAGTCCGGGGGAAAAAGTATCGCCTTGTACCTCACCCATATGATTTTGTTACTCTATTTTCTTACTATATTATCAGTCACATTATAAGGCGCAGGGAGTCTCAGTCCGGGGGAAAAAGTATCGCCTTGTACCTCACCCATATGATTTTGTTACTCTATTTTCTTACTATATTATCAGTCACATTATAAGGCGCAGGGAGTCTCAGTCCGAGGGAAAAAGTATCGCCTTGTACCTCACCCATATGATTTTGTTACTCTATTTTCTTACTATATTATCAGTCACATTATAAGGCGCAGGGAGTCTCAGTCCGGGGGAAAAAGTATCGCCTTGTACCTCACCCATATGATTTTGTTACTCTATTTTCTTACTATATTATCAGTCACATTATAAGGCGCAGGGGTCTCAGTCCGGGGGAAAAAGTATCGCCTTGTACCTCACCCATATGATTTTGTTACTCTATTTTCTTACTATATTATCAGTCACATTATAAGGCGCAGGGAGTCTCAGTCCGGGGGAAAAAGTATCGCCTTGTACCTCACCCATATGATTTTGTTACTCTATTTTCTTACTATATTATCAGTCACATTATAAGGCGCAGGGGTCTCAGTCTAGGGAAAAAGAATCGCCTTATACCTCACCCATATGATTTTGTTACTCTATTTTCTTACTATATTATCAGTCACATTATAAGGCGCAGGGGTCTCAGTCCGGGGGAAAAAGTATCGCCTTATAGTCACAAAAATACGGTAATGCCTCAAAATGAAGTACACTAGCGACCAAAAGTTAAGGCCCAGAAACTTGAGAAAGACAATCATCTCCGAAAACTCACGAACTCAATAAAACGCACCCAGCTCATAACAAACCTGAATTTATTCTTTTAACATTACGTTCATTCCAAAAAATCATTAATCAGAACGAGTTCAGTCAACAAAATGCCCCTTTCAACAACTTCCCCCTCCTCTTGAAAAGTCACACATTCAGAACCAATGCACTTAGGAACAGCAGTAATGTGGGTTTTGTGTGTTTTTTCTGTCTGTCCCAAGGATATCTCCCGAACCGCTTAACCGAATCGCTTCAAATTTTGTGTGGTGATGTGTCACCATGAGAGGAAGGCATCCGCGCAAAAAACAATTCAGTAATGTGTACTGACTGTTCCAAAGTACATGGATTCTGAGTGTGACATTTCAAGAGGAGGGGGGAGTTGTTGAAAGGGGCATTTTGTTGACTGAACTCGTTCTGATTAATGATTTTTTAAAAATTAACTTAATGTTAAAAGAATAAAATCAGTTTTGTTATGAGCTGGGTGCGTTTTATTGAGTTTGTGAGTTTTCGGAGATGATTGTCTTTCTGGGCCTTAACTTTTGGTCGCTAGTGTAGTTTGAATGCTACAAAAAGATGGGTACCAAAAACAATTACTGCTGCAACATGCTTTCTTAGGGAAAGTGTAAACGAGAAAAAAAACCCACACACAGGGTTTTCTTTTTATATCTTAATTAATACATGTTCTGTTTTCAAAGAAAATCAAAGCGACTTGCCGTAAAACTATTAACCAATATCTAATCCATCCCCTAACAATTGACTAAACGAATAAAATGAACAAGAAAACTATTGCACCTTTTTGTTTTAGACGGCATAACTTTCAAAGGCCTAACTAACTCTCCTAACGGCTTTCACGGATGTAGAACGGACTTCTTCTTCTTCTGCGTTCCCAGGCCATATGGCCATAATGGGTAAGGTGTCCGGTTTTCAGTTTTCACTGGTCTCCCCGCTGCGTACAGCCGACACATTCTGATTTCGTTTGAGCTCAAAGGAGAAAATGTTTTTGGAAGATTTTTTTTTTTTTTAACCCTTTCACCGCCAATGTCGCATTTTTGCACCACAATGATTTAACACCAATGTTATTAAAACCCTTGAAATCAGGATCTGTTATTCAATAATATTGTGCTCATAAATTTTAGCAGTAAGGAATGACCCTATTCTAAATGTGTCACAAAGACATCCGAAAATATTGCAGACAAAATCTTTTCTGTAGGCAAGTAAGTTTAATGGGAAATGTTGGCTCAAAGATGGCTGGCAGTGAAAGGGTTAAAGGCAGGAGAATGGGGCCAATAAGTCAGAACGATAGTAGATGATAGAAAGCAAAGGGAAAAGGCAAGAGTCAAAGAGAGTGGCAGATGAGAGGAAGTTACAAGCACAGAACTTCCAGAAGGTGGGGGAACTATTTTTACAAAACACCCCCGGTATCCCCACGGGGAGGGAACTGACACAAAGTGATGTCTGTTCCTTCCTATTATCCTTACACACACACACGAAACACACAATCCATGCACAAATGGATGCAATTCTCTTTTCGAAAGCATGCATTTCTTTCTCAACCTCAGGCAGTCGATCGAGCGAACCGAGAAAAAAACTTACAGGCGCCGAAATTGCGGAGAAGAATGAATGAGACAAATAAACTTTTAAAAAAAAAAGACAAAGGGATGTCCTGAGTCATATAATAAAAGGCAAGTGTGTGTGTCTGAAACACAAAACGGGCCTTATAACTCCGCCGTTTTTCGACCGAATCGCTTCAAATTTGCTATGAGCCCTAACGAGGCGATGGCAATGGCAACCGAGGCGGCAGTGTCATTTGTGCGGTTTGGCAAATGCGCGAAACGCATATCCACCAGCCTCTCGGCGACCGTATCTCCAGTATTTCTGGACGGATTGCCTTCGAATTTGGAAGGTAGATGACCGGGGACGGTGACTATCTGTGTGCCAAACCAGAAGCGAATCGATTCATAAACGCGCACGATATACGCCGCTTCACCTTTTCACAAATAACTCAGCCATTTCTTAACCGAATCGCTTCATATTTGCTGTCAGGCTTGCTGTGGCCGGGGCAAAGCCTGGCAGCAAATATTGAAGAGAATCGGGAGAGCGCGTCACTCTCAGAGCAGCACCAACGGGAAACGGGGCCTTCTAATTGCGTCGTTTCTTAACCGAATCGCTTCAAATTTGCTGTACTCAGCGTTACCAGTACTTGGCGTTACCGTTACTAGGCGTTACCATTACTAGGCGTTACCAGTACTAGGCATTACCGGTACTTGGCGTTGCGCTAGTGTATTATTATTTCATCAGAACAGGCTACTGGGTCAGTGGGTGGATGCCTCGTGCCTCCATACGGGGAGCTGGATGACCCCCGCCCCCTCCACGAGTCTCTCCCCCGTGGGGATACCGGTGTCATGAGAAATAAGTAGCTCCCATGAAATATCTACCCATCACATGCGAACTATAACCATCCTAACCCTAATCACGGAAAGAACCAAGAAATAGAGCAGGAGGGTGTAAATCTACATCTTTGCCGAGAAATCGATGTACAAAGCCATGCCACTTAGTTTCGTAAAATTCATAATGGCGGACAAGCAAACACTTCGAATGAGGAATGCCTACTTATTTCATGAGGTAGAATATTCTCTTCACACCGGGGTGGGTGGGTGGTCTTTTTGTACAAATAGTTCCCCCACCTTCTGGAAGTTCTGCGCTTGTAACTACAGGGGAACCTCACTTATAAGACTCCCTCCCATATAAGACCTTCTCTTAGGCATTGCCCTTCTTTGTAAGTGTTAAAATTACCTCCCTTATAAGACCCCTCCCTTATAAGACCTCATAAAGGAAGTTCCGCTGTACCTCTAATCTAGTCCTCTCTTTGACTCTGCCTTTTCCCCCTTTGCTTTCTGTCATCTACTATCTTTCTGACTTAGTGGCCCATACTCCTGCCTTAAAAAAACAAAAAAACTTCTAAATAATTTTCTCCATTTGAGTTCCTCCGAAATCGGAATGTGTCGGCTGTATGCAGCGGGGAGACCAGTTGAAAACTGAAAACCGGACACATACATACCTTACCCATTATGGCCATACGGCCTGGGAATGCAGAAGAAGAAGAAATACAGGCTCCACTGTAAAAAGGAGACACAAGAGAGAGAGATAACAAGACAGGCAGACAGTTAAAATGATGGACATGGACAAACAAGTTTGAGTCCAATAAGCCTTGTGAAATGATTACGCTGCCTTTGAAAACACAATGACATCACCATGCTGTTTACAAGATTCCCTGAGAGAGACTTCCGGGATAGAACAACCAAGCTCATAACGCCCCAAATCATGTGTGGTGGGTTTTTTTGGGGGGGGGGGGGGGGATTAAAAAAAACAACTGATGTTCAGTTTTTGGTAAAAAAACACTGAAATCAGTATGAAACTGAAAATGTGGTTGCCTCTTGACAGCCAAATTATTAGCCTAACGCGACTGTTGGTTTCTGACCTGACAAACCAGGGTGTGGCTGAGAGTTGGGACGAGCAATAAGTGGAGTCGGAATAACACCGCTGGATAGCATGGTAGATGAGACAGAAAAAAGATACATGGTGTGTGTGCAATAATCCCAATAGTCAAATGGAACAGTTCATAACAAGGGGAGATAAGCTCATTAAGAGTAGTCTATTTTGCTGAAAGAGTCCACTACGGTTGATGACATCACATACCGGCAGGACATCTCCAAATGGAGCAGTTCACAACGAGGAAAGGCAGGTTGTATAGGAAGGAGAATGGAAAACTCTATTTTGCTGGAAAGAGTCCACAATACTTGATGACATCACATGTCGGCAGGACATCTCCAAATGGAACGGTTCACAGCGAGGGAAGGCAGGTTGCATAGGAAGGAGAATGGAAGGGTCTATTATGCTAGAGGGGTGCGCTATGGGAGTGATGACATCACATTCCGGCAGGGATTTCCGAGGTCCGCTTGATTTCAGGACTTTCTTCTTCCCCTTTGTCGTGCTGAAGCAGAGCTGAAACAAAATCGGACACAAATTTGTAATTGTATCTGCACAAATGAATTAAAATCCCCCTTTCGCTTTGAGCTGTATTTATCAGGATATTGCGAAATACAAATATTATTCATTCTTATTATTATTATTAACAAAATCCGTAATAATAATAAATGGATGCTAACATAGCACTTTTTATCGAGCACAAAGTGCTTTATAAACAGCATTGAAACGCACAGACATACACACATGCACACTCACACACACCAGACACACACGCATGTACGTGCACGCACGCGAGTGAATGCGTTCTTGCACGCAGACATACACACACAGACCCACACACATTTCATCAAACACACAGAAAACACATTCTCACTGAAACACACGCACACTTACACAAACATACACTTGTACAAACACACACGCGCACTCACACATTTTAACAAAATCCTTGAAAATTGATATCTTAGACAAAAGTAAAAGACAAAGCTTTAAACAATAATTAAACTATCATGCCTCCAAAGATCTTGCAAACCACATATTTAAAAGCAAATCATGTCATTAACCCACACAACAACAAAAACTACAAAGATTATAGCTACATTTATTACTTTTACAGACAAACCCCTATTTTACGACCTTCTGTTAAGCGACCACCTCTCATTTGAGACCGGATTTGTTGGCACGGATGCATTTTACTACGTAAACGACCTCTCTTAAACGACTTCCTCTAAAACGCGACATACGACCGTCATTTTGTTGGTTTTTACGACCGTTGTTGTCGTCTGCATAGACATCGAGCAAAGGGAAACAACCACGGTCAAGGGCCTGAAAGTGGAGTCGCTTCCCTTGTTGTAGAAAAGATGGCGGAAAGCGTAGGAAAAGCACGAAAACCACTGACTTTGAAAAAGAAAACCACTGACTTTGGACGAGAGTGGAGGTGATTAACAGAAGTCGGCGAAGTTGCACAATCCTATGGAGTTGGAAAGACCCAAATCCAGTTTTAATATGTCATTGTATGTGTGCATGAAGAAGAGAGTATGAACTGTGCTGAACTTTTTCTTTCTACGTCTGCCAGTGAAAACCTCCGTCATACGACCCCTCCAATTTACGACCGATTTTAAAATAGAGGTTTGTCTGTATATAAATAAAGCTTAATGAACAGACTGCTTTTTCAGACAACAGATAACTTTCATTTGTTGGGGGGGGGGGAATGTAGGTATTGCTACACATTCCTCCTCCATCCCCACTCTCTTGCTTCCATCTTCTTCTGCATTCCCAGGCCATACGGCCATAATGGGTAAGGTACGCATATGTGTCCGGTTTTCAGTTTTCACTGGTCTCCCCGCTGCATACAGCCAACACATTCCGATTTCGGAGGAGCTCAAAGGAGAAACGTTATTTGGAAGATTGCTTTTGAGAGAGAAAAAAAAGGCAGGAGAATGAACCAACAATAAGTCAGAAAGAAAGTAGATGACAGAAAGTAAAGGGAAAAGGCAGAGTCAAAGAGAGTGGCAGAGGAAGTTACAAGCACAGAACTTCCAGAAGGTGGGGGAACTATTTTTAAGACACCCCCCCCCCCCCGGTATCCCCACAGGGAGAGACTCGTGGAGGGGGCAGGGGTCATCCAGCTCCCTGTATGGAGGCTCGAGACATCCACCCACTGACCCAGGAGCCTGTACTGATCATTCTTTTGTCTGTCTCATTCATTCTTCTCCATTGGTGGGGGAACTATTTTTACGAAAGACCCCTCCGATATCCCAATGAGGACTGGTAGGCATGAAAGTGGATGAAGATTAAAAAAAGAGGAAATCCTTCCACCCGGATTTTCACTGACGTCGGAATGTTCAGCAGGGGGGGGGGGGGGGGTGTTGGAGTGAACAACAATTCCAAGCACCTTTTCACCTACCTCACGTCACAAGTTTTATTCAGCAAGGAGGGGGTCAGAAAATTTGGTCGGCACAAATATCCTTCCACACACATTTTCAGCTAACATCGCTACTTTTGTTGAGCAGGAGCTACTCATTTCGCCTTCCTTCGCACAATTGAAGCGAGTGAGCTAAAGCGGCTTCCGGTTAACCAGTTTGAGAATCGCCAAATAGAGACTTGTAGATATAAGAATACGGCAAGATCGGTCCTTTACGCGGAATTATTTTTTGTCCAGGGAAGTTTTGAAAAATGTCCGCAGATTTTCCGCGAAACGCGGAATTCTTTCATGCCTCAGAGGAGAGACTCGTGGAGGGGTCGTCCAGCTCCCTGTATGGAGGCACGAGGCATCCACCCACTGCCCCACTTGCTTTCATCAAAAACATCAGTACAGTAACACCCCCCCCCCACCCCACCCCCGTGGGGATACCGGGGAGTCTTTTGTATAAATAGTTCCCCCACCTTCTGGAAGTGTTGTGCTTGTAGCTTCCTCTAATCTGTCACTCTCTTTGACTCTGCCTTTTCCCTTTGCTTACTGTCGTCTACTATCTTTCTGCCTTAATGGTCCATTCTCCTGCCTTTTTTAAAGTAACATTTTTCAAAAAGATTTCCTCAATTTCCTTTGTCGGACTTGCTGGGCCCTAACTGTTTCTTAGTTAGGCGCATAACGGCAGCACAACGCATCTGCGCTCATAATTGACAGGAAACTGTCTGAGCGATCGAAGAAGAAGAACGGACCACTCTTTGTACATCAACAGAGCTGATTCTAGGATTTTGAAAAAGGGGGGGGGCATTCCCCCCCTATGATTGAAAAAAGGGGGGCAGGTCCCCCCCTAAGAATGAAAAAAGGGGGGATTGGTGGCAGGTCCACACCACTTCTTTAGCCAGTCGTCTTGGAACCGGTGTTCCCTTGCACTGGCGCTGTTATCGGGCTGCTTCTCCGAGTTTTTGGATGTAGTCGCCGTTTCTTCAAGCTCTTCTCCACACTCTGACTCATCATGTGGCACCGACTGCTTTTTTCCCACTTTGCCTCCGCGAAAGTCAAAATCAAGGAGCGTGGCTACGCGCTTCATTTTGGAAGCAATCCAATATGGCGGCTTAAACTCTCGCAAGTTCTCGTCGGTACTCAAGATGAATGAGATGAACGCGATTGATTGGTTGATCAGTTTGTGTAGCCTAGACAACAGGTTTTGCAGACGACGAACGCCATGCCCGCAGCGATCGGTGAAAATAGTGGGCAGTTCTGCAAATGTGCGGGAGTTCGCCCGCATTAAGACTCGATTATCGCGGGAAGGAACAGATTTTCGGGGGATTGTACCAATCCCGCGCTCTAGAATCAGCTCTGATCAAGTGCAATTTGTAGAAACAGGTCTAAGATGTTTTGTTGCTTCGTAAGACATTGCTGACATTTCATATCGAATATCCATTTATGCCATAAGCGTCAAACCGCTTCTACCTGAAAAGAGTATCGTATTTTACGGACCACAAGGCGATACTTTTTTTTCCTGCGCATCTGCGCTCATAATTGACAGGAAACTGTCTGAGTGATCGAAGAAGAAGAATCTCCCTGTGGGAATACCGGGGGGGTCTTTCGTAAAAATAGTTCCCCCACCAGACCTGTTTACCCCCTACACAAGTCTTGAGTAGTCTGGATAGCTGAAATGAGTAGTTTGGGTGCAAAATGTGTAGTTTTATTCAGTAAACCATCAAACCATGTTCACTCAAAATGAGTAATTAGAGCATTATTTTCAATTTTGAAGAGTAGTAGAGGTCCAAATTGAGTAGAATACTACTCGAAAAGAGTAGAGTAAACAGGTCTGCCCCACCTACTGGAAGTTCTGTGCTTGTAACTTCCTCTAATCTGCCTCTCTCTTTGACTCTGCCTTTTCCCTTTGCTTTCTATTATCGGCTATCTTTCTGACTTATTGGCCCCATTCTCTTGCCTTTTAAAAAAAAAATCTTCCAAATAATGTTTCTCCTTCGAGCTCCTCCGAAATCGGAATGTGTCGGCTGTACGTAGCGGGGAGACCAGTGAAAACTGAAAAATGGACAACTACGTACCTTACCCATTATGGCCATGGAACGCAGAACAAGAAGAAGAAGAAGAAGTAAAACTTCTGCGCACTCACATGCCGCAATCTGTTCCAAGATCTGCGATGCACATATCCTGTCGTACTCTGCGCCCCTGGCGATGACGTAGGGCTTTAGGCCAGCCTGGAACTGGGAGAATCGACACACCGGTCCACTGCATCCACGCACCGTCTTCTCCTGTTACACACGGAAATCTTACACAATTAACTCACACACACACATATACAAGCAAACGCGCACACATTCACTCAACATGCACGCACACACGCACTTATGCATGCGGAATATTAGAAAGACATAAGTATTTGTACTATGTTGATGATAATGTTTACGAAAACAGTAACAGTAACAAAACAGTAACTCACACAAGCTCATAAAGATTAATATATGCGGTGAATAAAATTATCGTCTTTAAAAAGACTTTGACGAGGTGAATGAACACAACACACTAAACTTAACTCATTTGCATCGCAACGATTTTGAATTATTAAAAAAACTCACAAATCACTCCAGCCATACACACAAACAAAACAGACATAAACAAAAGGAGAAGTGAAAGAAGATTACAGGTTTTTACTTCAGGTTTAGACATAGGGAAGTGGTAGATCAGACTTTTTTTATATATAGACTTTATATAGAAAAACTCTACACCGATTCGTTCCCCCAAAACGAACCACTACAAAAGCAAAGTCAGAAGCAAAATTGTGGTCTAAGGGAGGGAAGCGAGTTTAGAAGTTACCAAGGTATGGTGTGCATACATATGTACTTCCCTTGAAGCAAATGCATCAAATTGACAGCTATCTTCCCCCGTGGGGATACCAGGGGGTCTTTTGCATAAATAGTTCCCCCACCTTCTGGAAGTTCTGTGCTTGTAACTTCCTCTAATCTGTCGCTCTCTTTGACTCTGCCTTTTCCCTTTGCTTACCGTCATCTACTATCTTTCTGCCTTACTGGTCCATTCTCCTGCCTTTTTTCACGAAACACTTTCAGAAAGATTTCCTCCAGCCGAAGTCGGACTTGTTGGGCCTAACTATTTCTTAGTTAGGTGCATAACGGCAGCATGACGCATCTGTGCTCATAATTGACAGGAAACTGTCTGAGCGATCGAAGAAGAAGAAAAAGGCCCTAAAGGAATCGCTCAGACAGTTTCCTGTCAATTAACCCTTTCGCCGCCAGCCATTTGTTCCGCCAAAAAATACCATTAAATTTATCTGGGTATAGAAAAAAAAATCTGCAATATTGCAAATTCCTCTGTGACATGTATAACATTAGGCCTATCCTTACCTCCCAAAATTACAAAAATAGGGTCTTCAGATAACAGGTCCTGATTTGATGCTTTTTATTGACATGGGTGTTAAACCATTGTGGTGAAAAAATGCGACATTGGCGGTGAAAGGGTTAATCTGTACACTGAGAACAAAACAAAAAAAGAAAAGAAAAAAACCGTACCCCTCCCCCCAAAAAACCCACACCAAACCCCGACAGTCTTACCTCCCCAAGGTAGAGAGTGCGCACCCAGTGCTCTCCCTTGTCGTCACGGTAGAGCTCTAAGCGAAGGTCGGCGGCAAAGGGAGGCCACTTCCCGTCAAACAGGCCCAGCGCCTCAAGAAGAGCGATGGTGGTGGAATCGTGAGTGGAGTAGAGGCAGATCTTGTGCGTTCTGAAAACACATTTGCACACGTTACAGAACAACAACATACAGTGTAGAGTGGCACAGTGGTAGCACGTTCGCTTCAGGTTAAGTAAACCCGAGTTTGAACCTGAGTACAGGGGATTTTTCCTCTCACTTTCCACTAGGCCTTACGGTCTGAACGTGGAGTCTTTCGGATTAGACGATAAACCGAGGTCCTGTGTGCCCATGCACTTAGCATACGCTAAACCCAGTGGCAACGAAAAAGTTGTCATTTGGTCCAAATTTACCCCCCACCCCCCTTTCCTTCCTCATCAGTCACACAAGAATCACATGCACAAAAAAAAAGAAGAAAAAAAGGGTGGCGCGCCTCTGACTGCGACGCGCTCTCCAGGTGGGAGCAACCCGAATTTAACAGAGACGCCTCTGTGACTATAAAGTACCTAATACATAATACAGTATCATGGGTGAAACTCCCCAAAATGAACAAAAACTGAAAGGCAGGGACCCAGTTATGGCATAGGGGCAGAGCCCTGTCGGACGATTTGGAGGGGGAGGGGGGGGGGGGGGAGACAGACAGACAGACAGACACAGAGAGAGAGACTTACAGACAGACACAGAGTGAGAGAGACAGACAGACAGACAGAGAGACAGACACAGAGAGAGATAACGAGACAGACAGACAGTTAAAATGATAGACAGAGACAGTTTGAGTCTGATAAGCCTTGTAAAATTATTACATTGCCTTCCAAAACTTCCAAGATAAGACAACCAAGTTCAAAACGCCCCAAATTGCTTGTGGTGATTTTTTTTTTTTTTTTATGAATTAAAAAACACACCTGAAGTTCAGTTTCTGGTAAAATTAAAAATACTGAAATCAGTGTAAAACTGAAAGAGTAGCAGCCATGTAGTATTTATACGGCGCTGAATCTTGATAGAAATCAAATCAAAGCGCAGGCACACGTTAGCATTCAAACAAAAACGCAATACAAAGCGAACACACATGGATGACATAAATGGAATACAGCAGAAACAGACCTAATGGTAAGAGAGAGAAGAGAAAGAGAGCGGAGCTTTAACCCTTTCATCGCAACTGTCGCCTCTTGGCACCACAATGATTTAACAGCCATGTCACTAAAAGGCATCAAATGAGGGTCTGTTAACGAGTGAACTTATGTTCTTAATCTTGGGAGGTAAGGATAGGCCCTATTTCATGCATGTCACAAAGGAATGCCCAATATTGCAGACAAAACTTTTCTGTACCCAGGTAAGCTTAATGGAAAGTTTTGGCTGAAAAATGGCTGGCGTTAAAAGGGTTAATCACGGGGGAATAAGTGGGTCTTGAGGTTAGCTTTGAAAGCAGAGAGGGTCGGTCGCTGACGGAGGGAAAGAGGAAGTTTGTTCCAGGAGGTCGGTCCTGAAACAGCAAAAGAGCGCTGACCAACAGTTGAAAGCTTATACCTAGGGATCTGGAGAGAAAGAGGGTCAGAAACTGAACGTAAAGCGCGAGCTGGCGCATAGATGGAAATATTGTCGCAGAGGTAAGATGGAGCAGCTTTATGGATAGATTTATAGCAAAGGGTGTTTAATTTATACTCAGTGCAGAGGCAGATTGCTGTGCGTTCTGTAACACATTCGCACACGTTACAGAACCCAGTGCAGAGGCAGATTGCTGTGCGTTCTGTAACACATTCGCACACGTTACAGAACCCAGTGCAGAGGCAGATTGCTGTGCGTTCTGTAACACATTCGCACACGTTACAGAACCCAGTGCAGAGGCAGATTGCTGTGCGTTCTATGTGGAAATAAAATGCATGGGCGCAATTCCCCAAAATGAAAAACAAACAAACTGAAAGGCAGGGGTCCAGGGCCCCGTCAGGGTACAGGGGCAGAGCCCCGTTGGAGGATTCAGGAGGGGAACGCAAGAGAGAGAGATAACGAGACAGACAGACAGACAGACAGTCACAATGATGGACAGACAATTCGAGTCCCATAAGCCATGCAAAATGCTTACATCGCCTTTGAAAACAATGCGGAATCACCATGCTGTTTTCAAGATTCCCCGAGAGAGAGACTTCCGGGATAGAACCACCAAGTTCAAAACGCCCCAAATCGCTTGTGGTTGATTTTAAATTTTGGAAGAATTTTTGTTTAAACTGAAGTTCAGTTTCTGGTAAAAAAAAAATTAAAAACCTGAAATCGGTGTGAAACTGCCCTGAAAATGTTCAGGAAATTTTTTGTTTGTCAAGATTCCGTTCCTCGCATGTAAAATGTAAATTCAACACACACAGACCTGTTTACCCCTTACACAAGTCTTGAGTAGTCTGGATAGCTGAAATGAGTAGTTTTGGTGCAAAATGTGTTAGTTTTATTCATTAAACCATCAAACAATGTTCACTGAAAATGAGTAGTAATCAAGAATTAAAGAGCATTATTTTCAGTTTTGAAGAGTAGTCAGGGCTCCCAATCGCCCCGCAAAACAAGGGGTCCCAGGGACTCCTTCACTTACAGTATAGAAGGTCCTAGAGGAGGGATAGAGGGTCCCAATGACATTGCGAATGCTAAAAAGAATTGCTATAGTGCTTCCCTGGGACCCCCTGCACATTCTTTTAGAGGGTCCGTTAGAATTCTAGTTCTTCATAGACCCCCAAATGGGGGTCCCTGAGTAGTAGAGGTCCAAATTGAGTAGAATACCACTCGAAAAGAGTAAAGTAAACAGGTCTGCACACATCACAGATACTCTCTCTCTCTTCTGTTTGTGTGTGTGTGTGAGTGAGAGAGAGAGAGAGAGAGAGAGAGAGAGAGAGAGAGAGAGAGAGAGAGAGAGAGAGTATCTGTGATGTGTGCAGACCTGTTTACTTTACTCTTTTCGAGTGGTATTCTACTCAATTCTCTCTCTCTCACACACACAAACAGAAGAGAGAGAGGCAGAGACGGAGGGAGTACTTACCTTTCCCCTTGCATAGTTTTTTCCATCCCGTCCAACACCAAGTTCAAAGCTGGGCCAGCTGCAAGTCGAGTGACAATGGGACGCTCTGCACTGAAACACACAATTACCGGACTTTTTCCACCTGGGCTTTTCCCACCAGGACTTTTCCCCTCCTAGGTCTTTTCCCCTCCTAGGTCTTTTCCCACTGGGATTTTTCCCACCTGGACTTTTCCCACCAGGACTTTTCCTATCCTAGGTCTTTTCCCACCCAGACTTTTCCCATCCTAGGTCTTTTCCCACCCGGACTTTTCTCATCCTAGGTCTGTTCCCACCCGGGCTTTTCCCACCAGGTCTTTTCCCACCCAGGCTTTTCCCATCTTAGGTCTTTTCCCACCCTAGGTTTTTCCCATCCCAGGTCTTTTCCCACCCAGATTTCCCCATCCTAGGTCTTTTCCCACCTGGACTTTTTACACCCAATCATACACACATCTATTTTTTTGTATGCCAGAATGTGTCGGCTGTACGCAACGGGGAGACCAGTAAAAACTGAAAACCGGACACATACGTACCTTACCCATTATTGCCATATGCCGATGATATGGCCTGGGAACGCAGAAGAAGTAGAAGAAGAAAAAGAAGGTAGCGTTTTGATCCGTAATATCCACGTACATCTTGTATGTGCTTGGGGCATGAAAGCGTGACAGACAGAGACAGAGAAAGAGAGACTGACAGACAGACAGACAGAGAGAGAGAGACAGACAGACAGAGAGAGACAGATGGACAGACAGACAGAGAGAGAGAGACAGACAGGCAGACAGAGAGAGACAGTCAGACAGACAGAGAGACAGGCGGACACAGAGAGAGAGACAGACAAAGAGAGACAGACAAAGAGAGACTTACAGACACACACAGAGACAGACAGAAAGACAAAGAGACAGGCAGACAGAGAGAGAGAGAGACAGACAGACAGATGGACAAACAGACACAGAGAGAGACAGACAGACAGACACAGAGAGAGAGACTGACAGACAGACAGAGAAGAGAGAGAGAGAGAGACTGACAGACAGACAGACAGAGAGACAGGCGGACACACAAACGACTCACTCATGCTGCCCACACATAGCGTAGTAGAGGATCTTGGTGGCGTTCTGTTCTATCATGTCCATGTACGGACGTATATGCCTGGGTATGGAGTAGCCATGGGTCTGAAAACAAATACCGTAATTATCGGACTACATGTATAAGGCGATATTTTTTCCTCCTATTTCGACCTATGCGCCTAATAAACGAGGGCGCCCTATTAGTGAACAAAATCGTGAGAAGAGAGGCAATGATTGCCGTATTCAGTAGTCTACTGTGGGTCATAACATCGAAAATGGTAACGAGTCGCCGATACGACGAATACTCACGTTAAAATGCTTCAAAATCCACATTATCATCCAAGATACCGTCCAACAAATGCAATAACCCTTCATTGGATGTAAAAAGCATCGTTGTAGAGCTTAAAATGCCATAATTCTACCAGTTTTCGCGAAGAAAAGTCCAAACACAACAACCAGAAGTCGCAAAAACGGAAGTTCGATTATTTGAGAAGGGAGCCAACTCTCGTTTATGACAGCAGTAATGGCGGTCGGTAAGCGTTTACAGGACGTGTACGGGCTTCAAACTTCGACTTTCTTTTGCGAGGTGTGTATCGCTTTATAAACGAGGGCGCCTTTTACTTTAATTTTTTCAGATTTTTCTTGAAAATTGCCCAATTCGCCTAAAACACAGCAGTGCCTAATGATCCAAAAAATATATGGTAATCTTACTAATGAAGAACAGCCTTGACATAAGGCCATGTCAGACCTATTGACATAAGCTAGAACACCAAGGCTACATCAAAATGTTGTTATGTTCTGCATAGCTATGCGGGGATTGTCTTTAGCCATGGCAAGCTCCTAGCATAACATAATCAGTCCAAAATTCCTCCGAAGACGGAGTGTGGCTGCCCACGCGGTGGGGTAATAAAAAATGCTTGTTTGTTGTCTTACCCTGGCTAAAGGACTCCAGGGATCATCCCAACAGCCGAAGCGCTTGAACAGTATGGTACAAAATGCACCAGCTAGGGACGAGAACATTACGTGTGTGACCGTTTTTTTTATTACCCCGCCATGTGGGCAGCCACACTCTCGACTTCGGAGGATGCGGCTTATAATATGACTAATAATATAGTAAGAAAAAATATAATAACAAAATCTGAATTTTGTGTAGAATTTTTGGGGTGCGCCTTATAATAGTAAAAAAAATATGGTTGTAGTAAGAGAGCTTGAATGGGCCTTTGGGGACCTTCCTTTGCGATTTCTGGCTCTTTGTATTTTTTAAAAATACCCCCCCCACCCGTGGGGATACCGGGGGGTGTGTGTGTCTTTTGTATAAATAGTTCCCCCACCTTCTGGAAGTTCAGTGCTCGTAACTTCCTCTAATCTGTCACTCTCTTTGACTCTGCCTTTTCCCTTTGCTTTCTGTCATCTAACTATCTTTCTGCCTGTCCGGTCCATTCTCCTGCCTTTTTTCAAGAAATGCTTTCAAAAAGATTTCCTTCCCCAGCTGAAGTCGGACATGCTGGGCCTAACTATTTCTTACTTAGGCACATAACGGCAGCATGACGCATCTGCGCTCATCATTGACAGGAAACTGTCTGAGCGATCGAATAAGAAATTAAAAAAAAAACCAAAAATCTTCTTCCCTGTTCCCAAATAATTTTTTTTTTTTAAATAAAATACAGACAAACCCCTATTTGACGACCCTCTGTTAAGCGACCACCTCTCATTTGAGACCAGATTTGTTGGCACAGATGCATTTTACTATGTAAACGACTTCTCTTAAACGACTTCCTTTAAAACGCGACTTACGACCGCCATTTTGTTGGTTTTTACGACCGTTGCTGTCGTCTGCATAGATTTCGAGCAAAGGGAAACAACCACGGTCAAGGGCCTGAAAGCGGAGTCGCTTCCCTTGTTGTAGAAAAGATGGCGGAGAGCGTAGGAAAAGTACGAAAACCACTGACTTTGAAAAAGAAAACCACTGACTTTGCACGAGAGTGGAGGTGATTAAAAGAAGTCGGCAAAGTGAAACTGTAATATCGATTGCACAATCCTATGGAGTTGGAAAGACCCAAATCCAGTTTTAATATGTTATTGTATGTGTGCATGAAGAAGAGAGTATGAACTGTGCTGAACTTTTTCTTTCTACGGCTGCCAGTGAAAACCTCCGTCATACGACCCCTCCAATTTACGACCGATTTTTCCGGACATTTTGGAAGTCTTAAAATAGAGGTTTGTCTGTAACAAAAAAACAAAAACAACAATATGAAAAAGTCCAACCTTTCTGGCGATCAGGTCGTCTCTCAAGAAAACAAAGTTCAGGGGCTTCTCTCCATTGTAACCTGCACATAAAAAACCAACCACTGACTATGCGAACAAAATATATATAATGCAGCTTATACAGCGCTGTCCGATGGCAAAGCCAGCCTCACAGCGCTTTACAGATGATAAAATTCTTCTCTATCTCTCTCTCTCATTGAGGGGGGGGGGGGGGGGGGGGGAGGGGGGGGGGGGGGGGGGGGGGGGCAACAGGTCACTAACATTTTCATCACAAGTCACGCAATACATGGGTGTTACTTTGGCAATCTTCATGCGGTCCTCCTTGATGCCGGGAATGTTGTCGAAATGGACCATCGCTGCATGGTTCACCTTCTGTACCACACTACACAAACACAGAGCAGACACACACACACACACACACACAGAGAGAGAACAGACAGACAGAAATAATGCTCACCTAGAACTTTGGCAATCTTCATGCGATCCTCCTTGATGCCGGGAATGTTGTCGAAATGGATCATCGCTGCATGATTCACTTTCTTTACACACACACACACACACACAGAGAACAGACAGACAGACAGACAGACAGACAGACAAATAATGCTCACCTAGAACTTTGGCAATCTTCATGCGGTCCTCCTTGATGCCGGGAATATTGTCGAAATGGACCATGGCCGCATGGTTCACCTTCTGAACCACACTGCAGGCTTTGGAGTTGGGGAAAAGAACTTCATCGGGAGTCAGTGCCACTGGGATTGCTACTGGACCTGTAGAAAAAAGAAGGGAAACCTGCGTCTGTTAAAATAAATCGTCAGGACTCCCAGGGACCCCCATTTGGGGGTCTATGAAGCACTAAAATTTTAAAGGACCCTCTAAAAGAATGTGCAGGGGGTCCCAGGGATGCACTCGAAAAATTATTTTTAGCATTCGCAGCGCCACTGGGACCCTCTACCCCGCCTCTACGACCCTCTATGCTGTAAGTGAAGGAGTCCCAGGGACCCCTTGTTTTGCGGGACGATTGGGAGCCCTGATCGTTAAAATTTGCTTTTCACATTTTCATTCAGATTCTCTCATAAAGTTATTTTTCTTCTCCATCGATCACTCAGATAGCCTCCTGTCACATGAGCGCAGATGCATCACGCTGCCGTTATGCGCCAAACTAAAAAATAGGTAGACTGGAGAAAATCTTTGAAATAATTTCTGGAAAAAAAGGCGGGAGAATGGTCCAGTAAGGCAGAAAGATAGTAGTAGATGACAGTAAGCAAAGGGAAAAGGCAGAGTCAAAGAGAGCGACAGATTAGACTTAGAGGAAGTTACAAGCACAAAACTATCAGAAAGTGGGAGAAGTATTTGTACGAAAGAACAATAACTCTGGAGAAACTCTAGAAAACGCAAAGAACAACTCTGGAGAAACTCTAGTGAAACGCAAAGAACAATAACTCTGGAGAAGCTCTACGGAAACACAAAGAACAGTAACTCTGGAGAAACTCTAGAAAACGCAAAGAACAATAACTCTTGAGAAACTCTAGAAAACGCAAAGAACAGTAACTCTGGAGGAAACTCTAGTGAAACGCAAAGAACACTAACTCTGGAGATGGCAATTCATCCCATAATGTATCCTCCGAAGCTGGAATCTGGCTGCTCACATGGCGGGGTAATCAAAAACGGTCATACATGTAATGTTCTCATCCCTAGCTGGTGCATTTGTACCATAGAGTTCAAGTGCTTCGGCAGTTGGGATGATCCCTGGAGTCTTTAAGCCAGGGTAAGACAACAAACAACATCCCATAACGTGAACTGCCTCAAAGTGTATAAATTACGAAATAGTGGAAATGAACAAGGGTATGAAACTCTCCGTTAATCAGCCCCCCTCCAGCAAAGTTGCTTATGACACCCCAGCCTAGCACTGTATGCTTAAAGGGGCACCCTGACGGATGAGGTTTTTGCAAAAAACACGTCGAGATCACCAGGAAAACACCCTTTACAGAGATCGCAACATTCACTTTGCTCTGGTTTCCTAGAAATCAAACTGTCAAATCTGCGATTCTTCCTTGGCAGAGGTGCTGGAAGTCAAATTCTTTCAGTAAAACTAAAAGAGAAGCCATGTGCCTTCTCTTTTCTAATGGCCGCCTGAATTTAGACCAAATCGTTTGCACGAAATTTTCACAATACAAGCCTTTTTATTTATTTGTTTTTTAAATGTTATACATTTTACCTAAAGGAGTTTCGCTCACAACAAAGGAAATAGCTCAAATTTTTTTTTTACTGCACTACAAAAAAAAGCAAGCTTCAACCTCCGCCTCTACCGCCTCTACCCACCCCACCCAAAATAGCTTCTCTCTCCGGCATCTCCGCCAAGGAGGAATCGCCGTTTTGACAGTTTGATTTCTAGGAAACAAGAGCAAAGTGAAGGCTGTCTTTCTGGTGATCTTGACGTGTTTCTTGCAAAACTCATCCATCAGGGTCCATATTTAAGAGCCAATCTTTCACTGAATCAATCTGTATAAATTACGGTAACTTTCTGTAGTCCGTCTCACCATTTTTGTTGAGATTCTCTTTGCCAAACAGTCCCGCCATGACGCATCGAGCCGACTGTATCGTCCTGTCGATGTTGGTCGAACGTACACTGTAAGCCACAGAACACATATGTCGTCATAATCGTCATTCTTTAACACACACACACGCACATACACACTCTTTTTTTTTTTTTTTTTGAACACTCTCTCTCTCTCTCTCTCTCTCTCTCTCTCTCTCTCTCATAGAAACAGATCCATACTCACAACACATCCTCTGGATGATAGTCTTCAGACAAAAAGCCATGAAAGTCGACGTAAGCCCGACGCAGCCTCAACCCCAAATTATACATCTGCTCTTGGCCGTACGTGGTCAGATTGCCTGCATAACCCCCGCCCTGGACACACACACACACACACACAGTACAACAACACTGACCACTGCCAAAAAACGTTTATGATGTCCTATATTCTTAAAAAATCACACTGCAATGTATAAGAGTATGCATGCAGCTAGATGATAATGGTTATGGTGACGCCAATGATTATGATTGATGATGACGACAACAACGATGGTCATAATGATTTGGTATTTGCTATTTCGGAATTATAGTCACAGAGGCGCCTCTGCGAAATTTGGGTTGCTCCCACCTGGAGAGCGCATTGCAGACATCCATTTTAATTTTGTTTTTATTTGCGGAGTTTTCTTGTAGTGTGTGTCACAATCAGACACCTTGCGGTGTTATGTTAGGTAAACAAGCGCGAAATCGCAATAGTTTGTGGCACGCGGTCTATTTTTTACCACTCCAATCATGAGTTACCTCCCCTGGATTTTCAATAATTTTAATCTGTAAACCAGAATGTTATCTCTGCACCATTTCGTAACTTTTTATATCTTTTGGAAAACATTTAAAACTATGTATCCTACTTATACTCATCAAAAGAAGCACCGCATACTCGTCGTGTCTGTTGTAGTGTCTGTATTACGTATGTTTATTATTTTGTACGCTTTTAAAATACATCATTTTAAAGAGCGGCCTCAATTAATTTTGAAGTGTAGCCTCGATTTGAAGTGCGACAATTTTGTCAAAATGTGCGACAATTTTGGAACGACAGACCGACCGACCGACCGACAAAGTGAGTTATAGGTTTGTGGCTTGAGCCACAAACAAAAAACAAACCAACACCTGGTGTTTGAAGGTGATGATGATGATGGTGATGATGATGATGATAGTGATTATCAATAGCGATGATGATGATGACGACGACGACGATGATAACACCAACCTTTAGCAGAGTTTTCTTGTAATGTCTCTCATAGTCGGACACGCTTTGTAGTGGTGCCATGTTGGGTAGAACCAACACCTGGTGTTTGAAGGTGATGATGATGACGACGACGACAATGATGCTGTTAACTAACCTTTAGCAGAGTTTTCTTGTAATGTCTCTCATAGTCGGACACGCTTTGTAGTGGTGCCATGTTGGGTAGAACCAACACCTGATGACTGAAAGTGATAAAGTGATGATGATGATGACAATGACGATGATGATGATGATGTTGATGATGATGATGACGATGATGATACTAACCTTTAGTGAAGTTTTTTTGTACTGAAGTTGTAGTGTGTCTCATAGTCGGACATCCCTCGTGGTGTCATATTGAATAAAACCAACACCTCGTGTTCGAAGGTGTGATGATGATCATGGTGATAGTGATGATGATGATGATGACAACGACAATGATGCTCTTCGGCCAAACACAAAAATATGTCTGTTTCCGGGAACATGGCCCCCCAAAATAGGGTAGGTAGGTAGGCTTTCAATTTTTTTTTTTTTCTTATTTTTTTCTCTTCGCGTTGCAAGATTTTTGCCGTATTTGCTGAAACATGTTGTTGCAGTCAAAATCGTCGCTCGTTCAAATCGGTCGCCCGCTACTATGAGAGTGTGTATTTGCGACATTGAGCATGAACGACAAATTTCACTCTTTCTTTACTTGAACCATTTTTCCGTACTTCAATCGTTCATATTTCATAATTTTACGGAAAAAAGTGAAATTTGTGGTTCATGCTCAATGTCGCAAATACACACTCTCATAGTAGCGGGCGACCGATTTGAACGAGCGACGATTTTGACTGCGTCCGCATGATCGCATTTAGACATAGAAATGGCTATCGCGTGCCTTGCGCCCGCCATTGTGTTGGCGGATGTTGATCACGAAAGTCTGCGCGAGTAACGGTCCTTGACTACGCCGAGTGAGAGTGCAATGGTTGTTTCCCTTGCATCGTCTGCTCAAATTGCTTTTTTTGTTGTTGTGAAACTCGTCCCCCAAAAATTTAGGGTCGGCAGCAAAAACTAGGCTCGGTCGGGTTACCGGAAACAGATTTTTTTTTTTGGGGGGGGGCCTCAACTAACCTTTAGCGGAGTTTTCTTGTAATGTCTCTCATAGTTAGACACGCTTTGTAGTGGTGTCATGTCGGGTAGAACCAACACCTGATGACTGAAAGTGATAAAGTGATGATGATGATGATGACGATGATGATGATGATGATGATGTTGATGATGATGATGATGACGGCGATGACAACACTAACCTTTAGCAGAGTTTTCTTGTAGCGTCTCTCATAGTCGGACACATTTTGTAGTAGTGGTGCCAAGTTGGGTAGAACCAACACCTGGTGTTTGAAGGCGATGATGATGATGATGATGATGATGACGACGATGATAACACTAACCTGTAGCGGAGTTTTCTTGTAGTGTGTCTCATAGTCGGACATCCTTCATGGCGCCATGTCAGGCAATACCAACATCTCATCATCGACTCATGATGATGATGATGATGACGATGATGATGACAATGATCATTGATGATACTAACCTTTAGTGGAGTTTTATTGTAATGTGTCTCAAAATCGGACATCCCTCGTGGCGCCATGTCAGGCAATACCAACACCTCATGATGATGATGATGATGATGATGATGATGACAATGATGATGATGACAACGATGATAACACTAACCTTTAGTGGGGTTTTCTTGTAGTATGTCTCATAGTCAGAAATCCCTCGAGGCGTCATGTCAGGTAATACCAACACCTGGTGCTGGAAGGTGAAGGGGGGAGGGGTGCGCAGTACAAACTCTTTGGGATAGGACACCTGTAAGTGCAACACACACACACACACACAGAGTAACAGCGTGTGTGCTTGTGGCAGTGTGTGTGTGTGTGTATATTTTATGTGTGTTCCTGAATGTGTGAGAGTGTGTACATGTTCTACGTGTGTGTGTATATATATATGTGTGCATGTGCATGCATACGTGATGTGTGTGTGTGCGTGTGCGTGTGTGTATGCACACATGTGTGAGAAGTAGAATTCCCCTCAATCTCATCAACATACATGGTCAGGTCAGGTCAGGTAGATTAAGACGACTAGGCCTCGCGGCCTCTCAAGCGTCTTTTCTTTTTGGGGGGGTTGGCACAGCTGTGACGGTTTTGGTAGACTATTACTATTAGTCATAGTTTACTCATACTGGTATTTTAATTTACTAAGGTTTGGGTCTTTGTCCAGAGGTTTTTGAATTTGTTAGTATCAGGTGCAAGTTTTGTCTGAGCAGGAAGTGCGTTCCAATAGTTAGTCACTCTGTTACTGAAAAAGTGTCTCCTGATGTTAGTTCTACTATACTGTGTTACTGTTAGTATTTTTAATTCATGATTTCTAGTCTTTGAAAAATTTGAAATCTGAAACAAACTTTTGTTAGTATTGTCAGGACCATTAAGAATTTTATATACATTAATTAGGTCAACACGAATTCTTCTGTATTTCAAGGATGGTAGATCAAGTTTGTGTAGCCTTTCACTATAATCAACATTTTTAAGAACTGGCTAGATTAATTGATAAAGATGACAATGTTTTGAACGATCAAAAGGATATTCTAAAAGAAGTAAACAGTTTTTATGAACATCTTCATAAAAAATCAAAAGTAGACAAATGTGAAATACAAGATTTGATAAAAAATATTCCCCAGTTAGATCAAGACAAGGCACACAGCTTAGAAGGCGAAATTACACTAGAGGAGGCTGGTATGGCATTGAAAGGCATACAAAATAATAAGAGTCCTGGAACAGATGGATTCACTGCTGATTTTTTTTAATGTTTTTGGGGCACAATAGGAGGCTTTGTTGTTAGGGCATTAAATTGTGGGTTTCTAAAAGGGGAGCTTTCATCTGTACAAAAACAAGCAACCATCACATGCATACCAAAAGGCGATAAATGTAGAGACTACATTAAGAATTGGCGTCCTATATCCCTACTAAATGTAATTTATAAAATAGGATCATCATGTATAGCCAATCGATTAAAGAATGTTTTACCTGAACTTATTAATGATGATCAAACAGGATTTATTAGGAATAGATATATAGGGGACAATATTAGATTAATTTATGACACAATTGCTCATCTTGAGGAAAACAGGTTACCAGGGTTATTGTTAAACGTTGATATGGAAAAGGCGTTTGACTCTGTTAACTGGGATTTCTTATTTAAAGTATTAAAAGCATTTGGTTTTCAAGATGGGGTATGTAGGTGGATAGAAACATTTTACAGAAATATTAAAGCGTGCGTAATCGTTAATGGGCAAATATCGAAATGGTTTGATATTGAGAAAGGTTGTAGACAGGGTGACCCCCTATCACCGTATTTATTTGTTCTCTGTATGGAAATTTTAGCAATAATGATTCGTGAAAATGAAGGCATTCGAGGCATAACCATTAATAATGTAGAACACAAAATTTCATTGTACGCTGATGACACAGAATTTTTGCTGGAAGGCGATAAAACGTCTTTTGAGTCTTGTGTAAATACTGTTTACAAATTTGGTTCTGTGTCAGGTTTGCGTATGAATTATGAAAAAACAAGTGCTTCATGGCTAGGAATCAAAAAAAATTCACATGTGCGCTATATGAACCATCTCCCCATGGAATGGAACCCTCCAAAATTCAAAATATTGGGCATTTGGTTTTCTAATGATTTACAAAACATGACAGAATTGAACTATTCAGATAAATTTGTAGAAGTGAGACGTTTGTTTAAAATTTGGGTCCGTAGACAAATAACTCCTTTGGGCAGGGTAGCTGTGCTAAAGTCTATAATCCTGTCAAAATTAACTCATTTATGGATCTTGTTACCAAATCCCCCTGAAGATTTTTTCAAACTCTGCAAAGCTGGTGTTATACTTTTGTTTGGAATAAAAAACCTGACAAAATAAGTAGGAAAACGGTACACAGTAATATTGAGAGTGGTGGTCTGGGACTACCAGACCTAAAAATGTTTGCCACAGCGCTAAAGTTGACTTGGATAAGAAAATTAGAAAAAACAAGTCATAGATGGAAAAATATAACAATGTTTAATTTTCCTTCACTTAAGGATATTACAAATTTTGGGCCAGAATTTCTTTCAACCTTAAAAAAGTCAAACATTTTCTGGACAGAAGTATTTAACGCCTATAGTATGTTTTTTTTTATAAAGTTGATTGTAAATATTCAGGTGAATTACTAGCAGAACCAGTGTTTTATAACAAACGCATTTTAATAGCTAAAAAGTATATTCAAAATAAAAGATGGATTAAGAAAAACGTTTATTGCATAGCACACTTCTTGGATGAAAATGGAACATTTATTCAATATGAACAATTCAAGCAAAAATATGACATAAATGTAGATTTCATCACTTTCTCAGGATATAAAGCAGCAATCAATGAGTATATTAAAAAAGTGAAAATTCCTATCGACAACGATAAAAATGTGGAGATTCACTTATGTTTAAAAAAAATACTATCCATTTTCAAGGGATCGAAATTATATTATGATATACTTGTTAATAATAGTACTTGCCCTAAGTTTTGTTTAAAGTGGAACGAAAAAATGAATGTCGAAAATGACTGGAAAAATTGTTTTGGTTACTTATCCAAGGTCTCTGATATTAAAATGAAATGGTTTCAGCTTAGAATTATTCACAGATGCCTTGGGACGAATGTTATTCTGAAGGAAATGGGGATAACTCCTACTGATCGCTGCAGCTTCTGTAATACAGCTAAAGATGGAATCGCACATATGTTTTGGCAATGCACTTATACACAGCTTTTTTGGAAAGCACTGACAGATTTAATGAATGAAAAATGTCCTAATGTGTTAAACTTGCAATTAACAGAACATCTGGTTATACTTGGTTATGATAAAAACATTTACATTGACTCAATCTTTTATTTCATAATTCTGTTTGCAAAACAATATATTTACGAATGTAAATTAAACAAACGTTTCCCTGCTTTAAGTGTTTTCACAAAAAAACTTAAATATCGATATAAAATTGAAGAGTACATTGCTCGTAAAAATATGAGGTATAATGATATGGTGTCCAAATGGTTTGTGTACAAAGATCTTCTTGTGTTTGTATGAACTATTGCTGCCAGCCGAACATACTATTAAGACCTAGATTAGATTGTGTAAACTGCTCACCTTGCCTATTCACTTATAAAAAAATAGAGAAAAGAAAAGGAAAAAAGGGGAGAGGGATAAATGGTTTAAAAAAAAATCGTTCTATATATATGAACGATATTTCTAGTATATATGGGTCCACGTGTGTGTGCACTGATAACTGTGGGGGTAGAAACAAAAATGTATACTAAAATGTGTTGATACGCACGCGAATGTTATAACTTACAACTGCCAGACCAATTTGATCATAACCTTGCCTTGAACAGGTGCTGAGTTTTCTTCAAGTAACTGTGGGTGCTGTTGTTTTTTTTTTGTTTTTTTTTCTTCTTCTTCCTTTGTTTTCTTCCTTTGCTTCTTGTATGTATGTTGATTGTTATTCTACTTTTATTTCATTTATATGAAAATGTAAAAAAAAAAAAGTTTAATAAAAAAAAAAAATAATTTTTTTTTTTTTAAGAACTTTTATTAATTTAGTAGCTCTCCTCTGTACACGCTCAATTGAAACTGATTGTCGTTTAAGATATGGATTCCAAATTTGGTTCCCATACTCCAGATGTGGTCTAACCAAACTTTTAATAATTATATAAATTAATGAACACATTATTATAGGAACGACGGAATTAGGTCAAGCCGCAGCGATTTTTCTCGTTGAAAATCCGAACCGTGATTTTGGCCATGTGCCAAACGGTCACTTCCTTTGCTTGTTTTTATTGGTGGTTATTCTTGGCGCTGACCATCCGAGTTTCTTTCTTTCGGGAAGCAGACACCTACTCGGTCATTCGGGAATGATCTTTTTTTACGCTTTTTTTACGCGAAGACGGCCGATCGCGAGAGACAAGCGATCCAATATTTGGGTCCAATTCATTCGTTTATCATTTCTGAACGGTAATTACATAATTCTTTAAAACAAATGCGCAGTTACATTTAATTATTTTTCTACAAGTACACCAAATTTGGTGCATCTACAATAAATCGCAATGCTGCTCAAGGTCTCCACAAGTCGGGAGGTGTTACGTCGAAGCCTGTCCGACATGTTTTCTGTCATGCTCACGTTGATGTTGCGATCTTGTGAGTCGCACAAAAAGCTTAGGCCTAATCTGTCTAATGTTTGGGGTTGATGTTGCCCCTTTGAATAAGCTTTATTTTGGTACCAATGCTTTGTTTATTGGCAAAAAAAAAGAAAAGTTATGGCTGTTTTATTCATCCAAACATTAATACGGTAAGGGCCGGTAACCTTGATCAAAATTTTCTTATATAGCTCATGTAAAAAAAGCGATCATTTTAAAACGTCGTAACTTTCTCAATTTTTGACCGATTTTGATCATTTGGGTATCATTTTAAAGGTCTTGTCGGGCTCTTTCCATTGACATAAATTTCGTTAGGATTTGACAAAAAGTAAAAAAAAATTTAAATTTTTATAACCACCCTACATTATTATTTAATTAATTATTTTATTTAATACATGATCATGATGCAATAGCACAAGTTTCTGATGCAAGATTCTGAGCTTTTCACCCAGTCCACAGTTCCAGTGAATGAAACTATAGGGTGGTCTAGTCTCTACTTTCCACAATGATCACAGATTTGCCAATATAATGCCTTTGCAAGTGTATGAGTCCTTCATTCGATGATTCGGTTTCATCTTAAACGTCTTGGATCACACATTTAGAGATCTCTTTCTGGAATTTGATTAGTAATTACTAAAGATGATTTGATTGCTTGTATTTTTTGTGTCAGACCCCAATGCAAAATCAAAATGTATATTATTATGTTAATGATGGGACGCTTCATAGGCCGCGAGGCCTAGCCTGATGAAAGCCTGTCCCTAACCTAACCTAACCACACAAAAAGTTGAGCCTAGTCTAAAACTGACTGAGAAAGCAGTCCGCAAAAACAGAAACAAAGAATTGATTATCAAACATTTACCTCTTCCAGCCCTGGAATGAGATGCAACGGCGTACGCGCCCCATGTCGGAAATAGACATGAACTTGTTCCAACTTCAAACCTTTCAACTTATGCTGACTTTCGTCTAGATCTACATTGGTGGCAGACGAGCTTTCCGCACACGATACTGCTCCGTTCAACTGGTCAGATCGCAGGCACGTTTTCGCTAAACAGGCTCCGCAAACTGCTGCGGTAACCACACCTGAGATTTTGAGAGTTTTGTTCCAATTCATGGTTAAGTTTTGATCAAGTTTTCTACCGGCGATTTGTCATTCAATCTTTCAGCCGAAGTCCACCTTGCATTTACGTCACTCTGTTGGCCATGTGCATCAGGCGGCGTAACTCTCCCGTCACTAATGACGCAGTGACAGGAACGATAATTCTCAGATTTCAAGATGGTGGGTCAAAGTTTATTTCTGAGTAGGAATTTGAATGAATGAGTTGAATTTGTTTGATGTTGTTGTTGTGCGTGTATATTTGATGGTTTTATTATTTGGTGTTTCTGGTTTCTTTCTTTTTTCAGGCGCGGTATTTCAGTGAAAGCAAAATCGAAGGTGAGTTTATGGTTAAATTAATAAAAAACAAACCCATTCAAAATGACCACGCCCATCCAGGCATCCACTCCACACACGCAATGACATAAGTATACACCACACACACACACACACACACACACACACACACACACACACACACTTTTTTCCCAAAGGAAGAGAAGAAGAAGGACATGCACACCCACCACACAAACACACACACACAAACACACCACACATACACACTGTGACACTCTCGGCTATATTCACATTTAATGATTTATGCCCGTCTGCTGGCGTCAAGAACGATAATTTGTAACAGAAAAGAACATAGCGATTGCTTTTTCAGTCAACAGATTATCGTTCTTGACCGGGTTGACTGGCATAAACGTGAATATAGCCACACTCTCTCTCTCTCTCTCTCTCTCTCTCTCTCTCTCTCTCTCTGTCTCTGTATTTTGATGTAAGCAAGCCCTTTGTGCGCCTATTATTTTCCCTCAATAAACAAGTTTCAAGTCTCTCTCACACACACACACACACTCTCTCTCTCACACACACACACACACACACACACACACACACACACACACACACACACACACACTCTCTCTCTCTCTCTCTCTTTCTCTCTCGCACACACACATGTGCACACACAAAGGCATTTAACTGAAATTCCATTCACTAGTTTCGGGATTTTGTGTGTGTGTGTGTGTGTGTGTGTGTGTGTGTGTGTGCATGCATGTGTGTTTGTGAGTGTGTGTTTGTGTGCGTGTTTGTATGTGCATGTTTGTTTGTATCACTGGGGGGGGGGGGGGGGATGTGTGTGTGTGTGTCTGTGTGTGCAAGGGCAGTGCATGCATGCATGCATAGCAAGAGACGGTTGGGGAAAGAGAGAGAGAGACGGAGGGAAGGAGGGAGAGAGTTATACTTATAATAGAGAGACAGAGTTAGAGAGAGAGAGAGAGCACTAAAGATAAACACCAAGTGGGTCACTCACTGACAGTTGACATAATTTTGTTTTCGTCGCTTGTTTATTGTGTCATTCAAGAATTGTTTTTGACGTCATCCTTGATAATGTGCTGTCTTCATCGGCACGAAATATCGGACTACAAATAGCTTGTTCGTTTGTTTGGTTCTTGTGAGTGTTGTAGTGTTATATAATAAAAAAAACTTATACATTTACAGAATTCAAGGAATGTTTTGACTTTCACGCTCGGCGGGGCTACATTTCCCATGAAGGAGACCTGTCCATCATCATGAGGTCGCTCAGCTTTAGCCCGACCAGAGCAGAGATCGCCAAGTACTTCAAGAAACACGTCTCATGTTAGTGCCATTATTATTATCATTATTATTATTATTATTATAATGAGGTCGCTCAGCTTTATCCCGACCAGAGCAGAAATCGCCAAGTACTTCAAGAAACATGTCTCATGTCAGTGCCATTATTATTATTATTATTATTATTATTATTATTATTATTATTGTTATCATGAGGTCGCTCAGCTTTATCCCGACCAGAGAAGAGATCGCCAAGTACTTCAAGAAACACGTCTCACGTTAGTGCCCTTATCATTATTATTATCATTATTATTTATTATCATTATTATTATCATTATTATTATCATGAGGTCGCTCAGCTTTAGCCCGACCAGAGCAGAGATCGCCAAGTACTTCAAGAAACACGTCTCATGTTAGTGCCATTATTATTATCATTATTATTATTATTATTATAATGAGGTTAGTACTTCAAGAAACATGTCTCATGTCAGTGCCATTATTATTATTATTATTATTATTATTATTATTATTATTGTTATCATGAGGTCGCTCAGCTTTATCCCGACCAGAGAAGAGATCGCCAAGTACTTCAAGAAACACGTCTCACGTTAGTGCCCTTATCATTATTATTATCATTATTATTATCATTATTCATTATTATTATCATTATTATTATCATTTATTATCATGAGGTCGCTCAGCTTTAGCCCGACCAGAGCAGAGATCGCCAAGTACTTCAAAAAACACGTCTCACGTTAGTGCTCTTATTATTATTATTATAATTATTATTATCATTATTGTTATCATTATTATTATTATTATCATTATTATTATCATGAGGTCGCTCAGCTTTTTATCCCGACCAGAGAAGAGATCGCCAAGTACTTCAAGAAACACGTCTCACGTTAGTTGGGTTGTTTCTTTCTTTCTACTATTCAATTTGTTCCCATGCCAGAAGTTAAAGATACAGTGGACTCCGCTTAATCGGCCACTTTTGGGACCGGGAAAAATATGGCCGATAAAGCGAATCGGACGATAAAACGAACATCGAGATACTGTATGACGCAATTATGCAAGTCAAAAGCAATGACGTCAAAATTAAATGTTGCAGTTCAAATTCAAATTCTTTCCCTTTTTGTGATGTGTGTGTGTGTGTGTGTGTGTGTGTGTGCGTGTGTGCGTGTTTATTAATCCTACAACTTGACAGAAGCACGAGTAAAAGACAATGATTTTGTTTTCTTGAGTGATTTTAACGCCATGCAGGGTCTTTCAATTGACAACAGCTCACCTTCCAACTTCACACTCAACCATGTAAACGTAAAAGCGTGTTGTCAGTTTGTCTGCCTCTGTTGTTCTCCCTCTCAAAAAGGGGTAAAGAGGAAAAATTAGACTGAAAAAGTGGCCAATAAAGCGAAATTGAAGATTTCAGTTTTGGCCGTAAAAACGAACAAAATAACACATGCTTAAGAAGAAAAAATTCCGTTCCAGAGGAAATTGGACGATTAAGCGGCTTTGGCCGATTATCCGATGGCCAATTAAACGGATTCCACTGTACTTGATTTTTTTTCAGGTATTTGTTGCATTCTCTCATTGGAAGTAAGTTGCACAATCATTGTTCAAAGCAAGGTGAAATAAATGGTTTATTAACCCCTTCACTGCCGCCTATTAGTTGCCCATGCGCCGGCGGTTTGCCGCACGATTTTTGAATGCGGCAATATCGCCACTTAGCGGCGACATGTATATACGTCGGTGGCAAGTACTGAAGCGCTATAGAGGACGTATATATACGTCTGTGGCAAGTACTGAAGCGCTATAGAGGACGTATATATACGTCGGTGGCATGTACTGAAGCGCTATAGAGGACGTATATATACGTCGGTGGCAAGTACTGAAGCGCTATAGAGGACGTATATATACGTCGGTGGCAAGTACTGAAGCGCTATAGAGGACGTATATATACGTCGGTGGCAAGTACTGAAGCGCTATAGAGGACGTATATATACGTCGGTGGCAAGTACTGAAGCGCTATAGAGGATGTATATATACGTCGGTGGCAAGTACTGAAGCACTATAGAGGACGTATATATACGTCGGTGGCAAGTACTG
>CM065710.1:11643914-11661414 GCA_017654935.2 Phymorhynchus buccinoides
TTAATATTCATGTTTGCTTTGTAGGCCTCTGCAACTAGGGTTATTAACGCCCTTGACAGTGAGAGTGATGCCCTTGCTGGTCAGTACTGACAAGGGCATTCACTCTTGCGAAAGGCAGCCATTTAGTGGCATCAAATAGGGTTATTGGCGAGAGTTATCCCCCTGTTTGGTCAGTACTGAACCATCTTCCCCCACCCACCAAGGGCATTCACTCTTACAAAAGGTGTTCGTTGCAGAACCCAATAGACAGACCTGTTTACCTTTACGATTTTGCCGTAGTTTTACGAAACAAAAGTCAAATTACGATGACGAAAAAAAAAAAAAAAACAAAAAAAAAAAACACCACTACAGTTGCGTCGGCAAGCGATGCTTTTGAAACAATGCGGTGAAAAGTCATTCCGGTTCCCAGCATACAACGCGCGTCAATTTATTTTCATTCTGTTTCAAGATGGCGTCAAAGCGACCGTCTGTTGAGAGTTCTAGGTCAAATGATCCAACATCTGATGGAAAGACACCAAAGAAAAGGCCAATACATGGTTTAAAAAATGTTTTTAAAGGTCTCCCAGTGCACTATTGCTTGCCTATAATTGTGTAATTACAAATAGTTTTATGTTAATCAGGTTTTGTGAAGAAAAAGAATCGGGCACGCGTTGGATTATTTTATTTTTCAAAATGACTTTTTTGTTTCAGAAATTAAAAATTTGCAAAATAGGGGTAAACAGGTCTGTATAGAGGTTCTCATTGATATCTGACTAATATTGATTGCAATAGTACTTTTTTTTATACGATAGTTGACCAAAATAATTCACATTGATTTATACAGTGGAACTTCCCTTATAAGACCTTCCAAAAGCATCCCAAATGAGGTCTTAAATTGGGAGTTGTGTAAGGGAGGTAATTTTAATACTTACAAAGAAGGGAAATGTTTCAGAGAAGTACTCAAGTGGGTATTAAGTGGGAGGGAGTCTTACAATGGAGGGTGGGGGGTCTTATAAGGGAGGTTCCGCTGTAGTAATTTGTTAAGCAAACAAAGAATTTCTGCCTTTGGGACTCGTTTGCCCGTCTTCATTTTGCATTTTTGTTGTTTTTTACTAACGCACAAACCAAGCATCATGAAAATCCAGACTAGGATAGATAATGAATGAATAGTATGCAAATGAGTTATTGTAAATGTTATGCAAATGGTTCTTTAATGTTATGCAAATGGTTCTTATAGACAGTATGTGAGAATGAGATGAACAAGTTTTTTCATCCGTTTGTTTTATTATACATTCCGTGGGAGATTTTCACACAAAATGTCCGCTTGTCGACTGCGAACCTTTTAAGTACCATATTGATTGTGATGTTAAGAACATGGTATTAGGCATTATTAGGTATTAGGTACTTTATAGTCACAGAGACGTCTCTGTGAAATTCGGGTTGCTCCCACCTGGAGAGGGCGTTGCAGCCAGAGACCCATTTAATTTTTTTTTTTTTTTTGGCATGCGATTTTTGTGTTACTGATGAGGAAGGAAGGGTGGGGGGTGGGTGTTAAATTTTGACCAAATGACAACTTTTTCGTTGCCACTAGGTTCAATGTGTGCTAAGTGCATGGGCACACAGGACCTCGGTTTATCGACTCATCCGAAAGACTCCACGTTCAGACCGTTAAGGCCTAGTGTAAAATGAGAGGAAAAATCCCCTGTACCCAGGTTCGAACTCAGGGTTTACTCGACACGAGGCGAACGCGCTACCACTGTGCCACTCTACACTTGTGAGGAGGTTGTGACCCCATGGTTGTGAAGAGGTTGTGAGGACATATATTTTTGTTGTTGTACATTATAAACTTTAGCTATATACAGTCAAACCTCTTATTATAAAACCCTCCATTAAAAGACCTCCTCATTTAAGACTGAATTTTTTTCTGGCACAGATCTTACTATAATTTATGTATAAAATGACCTTTGTTGCAAGACCCCTCACGCCTTGGCATGAGGCTGTGTCAGACCAGTTGGCATAAGCTAGAACTCCAAGGCTACATCAAAATGTTATCTTCTGCATGGTTGTGCGGGGATTGTCTTAAGCCATGGCAAGCTCCAGCATAACATCATCAGTCTAAAATTCCCCGAAGTCGGAGTGTGGCTGCCCACGTGGCGGGGTGATCAAAAACGGTCACACACGTAATGTTCTCATCCCTAGCTGGTGCATTTGTGCCATATTGTTCAAGTGCTTCGGCTGTTGGGATGATGATCCCTGGAGTCTTTAAGCCAGGGTAAGACAACAACAAGACCCCTCCAAATTAAGACCCATTTTCCTGACTTTTTTGAAGTCTTAAAGGTGGACTCGGACGGATGAGTTTTTGCAAGAAACACGTCGAGATCACCAGAAAGACAGCCTTTTCAAGGATCGGAACACTCGCTTTGCTCTGGTTTCCTAGAAATTAAACCGTCAAAACGGCGATTCCTCCTTGGTGGAGATGCTGGAGAGAGTAGCCATTTTGGATGGGGTGGGTGGAGGTCACTCATTGTGGTTGAAGTGTTTTCTTTTTTTGTAGTGCAGTTAAAAAAAAAGGAGCTATTTCCTTTGTTGTGAGCGAAACTCCTTTAGATAAACTGTATAAAAAAAGAAAGAAAAAAAAGGCTTATATTGGAAAACGTTTGTGCAAACGATTTGGTCTAAATACAGGCAGCCATTCAAAAGAGATGTCAAACGCCTTCTCTTTGGGTGAAGGAATTTGACTTCCAGCACCTCCGCCAAGGAGGAATCGCCTTTTTGATGGCTTGATTTCCGGGAAACCAGAGCAAAGTGAGTGTTGCTATCTCTGTAAATGGTGTTTTCCTGCTGATCTGGACGTGTTTCTTGCAAAAACTCATCCGTCAGGGTGCCCCTTTAAAATAGAAGTTTGACTGTGTATGTGAATTTAAAAAAAAACCACTGGCTTTTGTCAGCTTGGCAGCAGCACAAATGAAAAAGGTTGATATTTTGTAAGTTGTGTTGTTGAAAAAATATTTTGTGAATGAAATCTCACAATTTTTGGGGAAATATTGCCTATGTTACAGTTGTACAATGCCTTACATTACTTTGGACATTCCAGAAAACGTTGCGAGTAACTTCGAACGCCGTTATCAAACAATATTTTGTATTCTGTGATAAAATATAGTGGATAGCAAATTACCAGTCAACGGAGCCTTCTTTTGACGAAACCAACGCATTCCAATGGAAAAATATATTCATTTAAAAATAATATTTTTGAGGGTGCTTTATGAAGTACTGAATAAATATTAGTATGCAATAACTTGTGGTTACATCGGATGCAAAGATATTTTTCTCAAAACTCGGTTTTGAAAATCGAAAACTCAGTTCGATCGATTCTAGAAAATGAACATTCTTGTGTTGGCAGTGTTACTAGATGTGTCAAACTGAAGAAATTGAATCTAAAAGTGTTAACCCCTTACCTGCCCAGTCCTGTGTCTGCTATGGGGTTTGTGATGTCATTGATGATGTCATAGCCCTGGAATGATGATTTTTTGGTTTAGACAAGTCAGGAAAGATATATATCTAGACCATTTTCTCAGATTGAGTCTAACAGGTCTCTTTTAAAATTTTATAAGAAAATCAGTAATTTCTCTGTTTTTCTCTGGCAGTGAAGGGGTTAAGTTTAATGACGCTGATTCGTTTGAAGAAACACCTAGGAAAATCCAAAACTGTTGACATGGGTGCAACTTTTCCTGGTATACCAGGATTTCCTGTTTTGGAATTTGACCAGGAAAGGAATTTCCTTTTTATTTTTTATTTGTCAAACTGAATTTTAGACTGTGTCTACTGTATTTTTCAAAACTTTAAAATAAGGATTTGTCTAAATTGTGGAAAAAGCAAACTAAAATACCTTCATAAATCAATTTGTTCTTTAGCTGCAGGGGGACATTACCCCTAGACCCCGGCCTTTCAGGGGTTTTTTCATTTTGTGTAGTCGCACTCATGTGTTTAGCTACAAAACTGAAGATGTTTCTTTATCCACACAAAAAAATTAAGAATTGAATTTCACTATTATTTAGAAAAGTTTGGTGTAACTGTAAGTGATTCCACTGAAATAAAGGTTTGGTATATTTATCAGAATCTTTGTTTGACAGTTTTCACTTATTCCACTGAAATAATAAAGAAGGCTTGGTATATTTATCAGAATCTTTGTTTAAGTTTTATAGTACTGTGATTGTGTGTGATCTGAAGCATTGGAGTTTATGTATTTGGGTGTTCATGGGTGCAACTCTTTCAGTTTCACACCGATTTCAGTTGTTTTATTTTTTACCAGAAACTGAACTTCAGTTGGGTTTTTTTACCACCACCCCCCAAAAAAAAATCGACCACCAGCAATTTTGGGCATTTTGAACTTGGTTGTTCTATTCTGGAAGTCTCTCTCGGGGAATCTTAACCCTTTCAATGCCAGTCATTTTTCAGCCAAAACTTTCCATTAAACTTACCTGGGTAGAGAAAAGATTTCGTCTGCAATATTGGGGATATTGTGACACGCATAAAATAGGGCCCGTCCTTCCCCTCCCAAAATGAGAACATAAGGTCACTGGATACCAGACCCTCATTTGATGCCTTTTCGGTGACATGGGTGTTCAATCATTGTGGTGCCAAGAGGCGACAGTGGCGATGAAAGGGTTAAAAACAGCATGGTGATGCCATATTGTTTTCAAAGGCAATGTGATCATTTTTACAAGGCTTATCGGACTCAAGCTGTCTCTGTCCATCATTTTCTTCTTCATCGATCAGACAGTTTCCTGTCAATTATGAGCGCAGATGCGTCATGCTGCCGTTATGCGCCTAACTAAGAAATAGTTAGGCCCAGCAAGTCCAACTTCGGCTGGAGGAAATGTTTTTGAAAGTGTTTTGTGAAAAATGGCAGCAGAATGGACCGGGTAAGGCAGAAAGATAGTACATGACAGTAAGCAAAGGGAAAAGGCAGAGTCAAAGAGAGTGACAGATTAGAGGAAGTTACAAGCACAGAACTTCCAGAAAGGTGGGGGAACTATTTGTACAAAAGACCCCCCGGGGGAACGTCCATCATTTTAACTATGTCTCGTTATCCTCTTCTCTTCGTTGCGTTCTCCCCCCCCCCCCCCCCCCCCCCCCCCCCCCCCCCCCCCCTGAATCCTCCGAGGGCTCTGCCCCTGTACCCCGCCGGGGCCCTGGGCGGCCCTGGACTCCTGCCTTTCAGGTTTTTATTTTAATTTTGGGGAGTTGCAGCCATGGGTGTTTTGTGTCCGCTGTCAATGAATGTGATGGTGTTACTTGAATACCTGTATGGTTCGAGGAAAAAGAGAGAGAGAGAGAGAGAGAGTTAACTAAGTGTTAATAATGAAAATCCATATCATTTTAGTGAAAACCTTTACCGCCAAAGCGCATTCCTCCACCACAGTGATTTAACACCTCTAGCGCAACGCTTAGTACAACAACAAACCGTAAAAGTAACGGTATCGCAAGTACTGGTAACGCTGAGTACAGCAAATTTGAACATGCAAATAAGCATATGGTGGAGTTATAACACCCCACCCACTCATACACGCACGTACGCGCACTGCTCTGACAGTGACGCACTCACACACTGACCACACAGTTAACTAAGTGTTATAATATGCTGCCAGGCTATGCCCGGGCCATTTAAGCCTTTCACAGCAAATTTGAGTCGATTCATTTTAGAAACGGCGGAGTTATTCGTGAAAAGGTGAAGCGGCCAATAGTCGCATTTTCTGCACCGATTCGCTTCCGGTTTGGCACACATGATACTCAAAGTCCCAAGTCATCTACCTGCCAAATTTGAAGGCCCTCGGTCCTTAATTGCCGGAGATAAGCCGAGAGGCCGGCGGATGCGCGTTTCGCGCATTAGAGGAATTCGCAAATGATTGCAGCCTCGGTTTTTGCCATCGCCCAGTTAGGGCTCACAGCAAATTTGAAGCGATTCGGTCGAAAAAACGGCGGAGTTATAAGGCCCGCGTGTTTGACAACAGACACTTGGCTTTTAACTATATATGTCACTAAAAGGCATCAAATTGGGGTCTATTATCCAAAGACCCTATTGTCTTAGTGTTGGGCAGGAAGGTTAGACCTTATTTTATATATGTCACAGAAGAATCCCCAATACTGCAGACGGATTTTGTTCTCTACCCAGGTAAATTTAATGGAAATATTAAGCTGAAATATGGCTGGCGGTGACAGGGTTAACGTGAATCTGAATTCAAATTTGGTCTAGTCTATTTCACACAACACAACATGATTGGCTTTATAATAACACACAAAGTAGGCTTGTTGTTTTACATTTTATTTTATTTTCATTCTGTAAATTGCAAACGAAACCAACCAAAAAAGTAATACGAAAATTGTGCATACATTTTTATTTTTAAAAGTCACAAGTTTTTGTGTGAATAAAAAAAAACTCAGCAGTCTTGCCGCAGAAAACAAAAGTGTGCAACAAATAATCAGAAATGAGAAGTTTGATGCGACTCAAAACCACGTTTCTGTATACACTGAATTCTCCTGTGGGGACACCAGGGGTTCTTTTGTATAAATAGTTCCCCCACCTTCTGGAAGTTCTGTGCTTGTAACTTCCTCTAATCTCACTCTGACTCTTTTTTTCCTTTGCTCTCTTTGACTCTGCTATCTATCTGCCTTGCTGATCCATTCTCCTGCCTTTTCCTTTGCTTACTGTCATCTACTATCTATCTGCCTTGCTGATCCATTCTCCTGCCTTTTCCCTTTGCTTACTGTCATCTACTATCTATCTGCCTTGCTGGTCCATTCTCCTGCCTTTTCCCTTTGCTTACTGTCATCTACTATCTTTCTGCCTTTACTGGTCCATTCTCCTGCCTTTTCCCTTTGCTTACTGTCATCTGCTATCTTTCTGCCTTACTGGTCCATTCTCCTGCCTTTTTTTCTAGAAATTCTTACAAAGATTTTCGAAGAACGAAGACAGGGGCATGCCGGGCCTAACTATTTCTTAGTTAGGCGCATTACGGCAGCATGACGCATCTGCGC
This sequence comes from Phymorhynchus buccinoides, assembly GCA_017654935.2. Lineage (NCBI taxonomy): Eukaryota > Metazoa > Mollusca > Gastropoda > Neogastropoda > Raphitomidae > Phymorhynchus > Phymorhynchus buccinoides. The sequence continues at coordinate 11,650,929 of CM065710.1, forward strand.
TCATAATTGAGAGGAAACTGTCTGAGCGATCGACGAAGAAGAAGAAAAGTATACACTTAAGTAAAAAACAAAAAAACAACAACAACAAAACACACCAACAAAACTTGTAACAATTTTCAGTATCACAGTGCCATTGTAAAAGCTCGCTCTCTCTCTCTCTCTCTCTCTCTCTCTCTCTCTCATAAACAAGCAAGCCTGCACATAAAATTATTCAGAAATAAGAATATAACATTGGATACCACATGCCATCACTTTTATGTGTTATCTTCAAGCAAAACAAAAATGTTTAGTAATTCTTTTTCTCTATTCATGGGATTATTGCTTATATCACAGTGCCTTTTAGTACACACACACACACACACACACACACACACACACACTCACTCTCTTTTTTACAGTTTTTACTTTCAGATCCTTGTTCAGTGTTACATACACATTTTAATTAACTCTCTCTCTCTCTCTCTCTCTCTCTCTCTCTCTCACACACACACACACACACACACATTTTTCTCCATGTACCCTCTCTTTCTCTCTTTCTTTTCAGTGCAAATATAAACAAAAAATACAGTATTATTATAACAATACTACATTCAAAACTGTCATAATAAGACATTTACTTATGGCTCTGAGTAGGAACCAAAACTAACATGAACAATCCGGAGTCGGAAAGTATCTTTGCTCAAGACATTTCCTATTATTTCCTAAGATCCATGATTGTTTATATCTTCCTTGAAAGTTCATAATATAAGCTTCTACATCAACACTCTCAGTCCATGATTCCTGTACTTGTAAAGCAAATAGCAACAATATGCACAGATTAAGGTCTCGGTACATGGTAACATTATTCACAAAATATGTCTATTTCCCCATGGCAACACAGTGAGTTGTAAGTCATATTATGAGTGGCCTAACACTGTGTTGCCATGGGGAAATAGAGATATTTTGTGAATAATGTTAACGTGTGCAGAGACCTTTAGGGAATCAATACAAAAATTCATGCATCTGGATGCTGACTGAAGATATGAAAGTTTCGCAGAGGTTTTTTTGTGTGTGTTTTTTGTGGGGGGGAGTTCCGATTCCTTGAACATCCGTCCGTCCAACCTTTTGTCACAAAATCTTATCCAAAGTTTTTGGCATTTCAAGGTTTTTTTCCTAAATCCACGACACAGCCGACCAGCAAAACCTCCCCAAATTTGGCAGAGGAACAAAAGTTTAAAAAACAAAACAAAAACAAAAAAACAAAAATCAAGTAACGTATTTTACGGACTATAAGGTGCACCTGATTATAAGACGCACCTCCAAAATATTTTACACAAAATTCAGAATTTTGTAAATTATATTTTCTTACCCTTTTACTAGTCATATTGTGTGCGTGTGTGCGATCGGGCGTATGCGCACGCAGAGGTGAGCCTGCATGAGTGGGTGCATTTATGTATGTGAGAAGTGTGTGGAAGTTTCAATTTACACTGTTGTCTTGTTTGTATAAATAGTTGCTTTGACTTGTTAATTATAATTGAATGACTGGCGGGTGCAGTCAATATGATGATCCCTTTTGTTTGTTATATTCTTATAATTATACTTTGATTAGTTAATTTCAAATCATGTGTCCCCTTGCCATGAAGATTGTATTGTCAATGGCAATTAAAACATTGTCAAGTGTCAAGTGTTAAGTAGTCATATTATAAAGTGTAAGGGTCTCAGTCTGGGGAGAAAAAACGTATCGCTTTAGTAGTCTGTAAAATACTGGTAGAAGAGTCTCTCGCATCAGCATCGAAAATTATCACACACACACGAACGTTGTTGTCACCTCTCACTCGACGTGCATCGACACGGAACTTTTCCGAGTCGGTGGATACCCTTTTATTAATCATATTATAAAGTGTAAGGGTCTCAGTCTGGGGTGGGGGATGGGGGAAGCGTATTGCCTTAGTAGTCCATAAAATACCGGTAGAAGTCTCGCATCAGCATTGAAAATTATCACACACGCATGAACGTTGTTGTCACTTCTCACTCGACGTGCATCGACACGGAACTTTTCCGAGTCGGTGGATACCCTTTTATTAATCATATTATAAAGTGTAAGGGTCTCAGTCTGGGGGGGGGGGGGGGGGAAGCGTATTGCCTTAGTAGTCCATAAAATACCGGTAGAAGTCTCGCATCAGCATTGAAAATTATCACACACGCACGAACGTTGTCATCGCCTCTCACTCGACGTGCGTCGACACGGAACTTTTCCGAGTCAGCGGGATGGGTTTCAGCTTGACGGACAACCCACCCCCGCTGGCTTTGAGGCTTTTCCTGGGGGATTGTGGGATGCGCGGGGGACCCCCCATCTGCCCCATCTGCATGCCGATGTTCTGCAGGCTGGACCGAAGGTTCTTGGGCTTTTGCTGCGGACATAGGACAAGAAAGGCGTGCAGGCGTAAACACGTTATGCATTGTAGTCCAAGGTCGACTCATTTTTAACCGGAGGATTTCCCCGTGGGGATACCGGGGGGTCTTGTAAAAATAGTTCCCCCACCTTCTGGAAGTTCTGTGCTTGTCACTTCTCTTTGTCACTCTCTTTGACTGTCTTTTCCCTTTGCTTTCTGTCATCTAAATAGTTCCCCCACCTTCTGGAAGTTCTGTGCTTGTAACTTCCTCTAATCTGTCACTCTCTTTGACTCTGTCTTTTCCCTTTGCTTTCTGTCATCTACTATCTTTCTGACTTTTTGGTCCCATTCTCCTGCCTTTTTTTCAAAAAAATCTTCCCAATAATTTTTCTTCTTTGAGCTCCTCCGAAATCGGAATGTGTCGGATGTACACAGCGGGGAGACCAGTGAAAACTAAAAAACGGACACACATGTACCTTACCCATTATGGCCATATGGCCTGGGAACGCAGAAGAAGAAGAAGAACCGAAGTGGAGCAAAAGCTGGTTAATGTTTTCAGGGCGGTCTGTTCTCCTATGTATGTGTGTATCTATGTATGTTACCACGCTAGTAATGATAATAATAATAATAATAAGCATTTCTTAGCGCTTACTCTTTAAAAGCCCTAAGCGCATACAAAATAATAAGACACAAAATAATAACAATATTAATAAATAGCATAAATAATTGACAAAATAGAGATCACAAGCAAGAACACCACTTATAGACATTTAGAAGACCAGGGACGGTATTCATGTCGAGATAGCATGAGACTTAGCATGATGCTAACTTAGAAGCTCTTCCAAAGTCCTATAGGATTTAAAAGGACTTTTGGAAGAGCTTCTAAGTTAGCATCATGCTAAGTCTCATGCTATTCGACATAAGTCCCTGGGACATCATGCTAAGTCTCATGCTATCTCAACGTGAATACCGTCCCAGCCAGATAGGAAGGAGCAAGACCGTTCAGGGATTTAAAGCACAGCAGAGAGAGTTGTAATCAATCCAATTTTTAACAGGGAGCCAGTGCAGAGACTGAAGCAAGGGAGTGCCTTGAGAAGATTTAGACTGTCGTAGAACAAGGCGTGCAGCGTTGTTTTGAACCTTTTGCAATTTGATGAGGAGGTTTTGAGGGCAATCAGAACGAAGAGAATTACAATAGTCAAGACGGAGGGACCCTGGACCCTACAATTTTGCATGCGGATAGGTAGGTCAAGTCAAGTCAAGTCAAAATGATCTTTATTGAGGATAAAGGAGTAAGCTTGACAGCTTTTTTTCATCCTGTCCTCAGAATGAAAAGTAATACGAAAGCAACTCGAAAAATAACTCAACATGCAAAACAAAACATTCCAAACTACTAAACATTAGCCTAATAATATGACATAATATAACTCATTGAAATAACTCTATTGAGATAGACAGAGAGAGAGAGAGAGAGAGAGAGAGAGAGAGAGAGAGAGAGAGAGATAAATGAATGGGAGATTGAAGGGAAAGTGGTAGGATATCTAGGCCAGGTTCGAAGACGAAGGTTATTGGTCAAAGGTCAAGGTCACTGGAGCCCGAACATATTTTTAAAAGCATTTTCAGAGAAATATGCAGTAGTAGTAGTAGTAGCAAAGGGTAATAACCTCGGGCTGACTGGCTAGGCTAGCAACGCTTACTTCCCTTGTGACTGAATGTGAGAGGGAGAGAGAGAGTGTGTGTGACTCTGTGTGTGTGTGTGTGTGTGTATATGTGTCGAGTAAAAAAAAAGTCAAGCCAAAATCATCTTTATTGAGGGTTAAAGAATAAGCTGACAAAGCTTTTTTTCATCCTGTCCATGTGTGTGTGTGCGCCAGTCAAGGTGGATAAGAGAAAGAGAGATGGTCATCGGTCAAGGTCACTGGGCCCAAAAATGATGCCGCGCTGCTGGTTGATATAGCGTTTTCACGCTCAAGTTTAACTTGCCAATGAAAATATGAGATAACCGTTTTGGATTACAATATACTTATATAGAACAAAATCAGTTCAAAAGTGGGGGGTGGGCATTTATTCGGTAAGTACCCCAATGCGTGACAATTTTCTCAAAAACCTGGTTGGGCGTTTACAAAGTCATAGAAGACTAACACATGACTGCATGACTGGTGTTTACAAGGTACATACCCCTACGCACAAACTTCGCTCCAAAGTGTGGAGGTGTGTGTGTGTGCATGTTTATTCGGTAAGTACCCCTATGCACGAAAAATTGTTCTAAAGTTGAGGGTGGGCGTTTAAACATACAATACAATATAACCCAATCCAATATTATTATTATTAGAACATTTAGCACCCTAATCAATTTAATGCCCTAGGCGTTTACAATATAAAACATAATATACACATATAACACCACATATAATAATATTTAACATATATCATAAAGAATGGGAAGTAAAAATTACACAAACACCCAAAGACGGTCAGACAAACAGACACAGAATTACATACATACACGCGCGCATGAGCGCACGCACACGCACACGGACACACACTCACACAGATAATTATATGCGCTCACCAAGCGCAGACGTTCACTCTCAGACATGCACACACCAAGTCATGAAGGAAGGGACTAGTAGTTATTTAGGAGACAGATAAGTTTTGAGATGGCGTTTGAATGTGGGCAGAGAGGATGAGTATCTGAGAGAGCGAGGCAACTGATTCCAAGTAACAGGAGCTTGATAGGATCCAATACAACACAATACAACACAACATGACCACTCACCTGACCCCCGGACAGCATCATGTTGTGGTAGTTCTTCATGTTCCGTTCAAAGTCCAGAATGTAATTGGGGAACAGCGATTTCTCATCGAAAGCCGTACGCAGGGCTGAAAAACACATCAACAAATTTTCCGTTGACAAACAAAATTTAAACAAGAGGCAAAGCCTTCAAGGCTCACTCGAACAGGAACATGTGGGACAACAACAAGATTGACAATAAAAGATTGAGGGGGGTGTCTTAAAGTACAAGATTGCCAATGGGGAAAAATTTTAAAGTACAAATGAAACTATTGTTAATGGATACAACTAAAAAAAACACTAAAAAAAAGACCGAGAATAGACCCCGAACCATTGGCATGACAGACCGACCGACCAATGAGCTATCGAGGCTTTCAGTGTTGATGAGTTTCTTAACTCATGTTACCTGTTGAATACTCTCTAACCCACTAATCTAAAATGTTATCTGTTTGTTATCTGTTTACAGTGTTGTTTTAAGTATTTAATTATTCAAACCATTATTGTTTGAAAGCTTGCATAGACATCTATATGTGTGCAAAGTTTGAACAATGTATGCCTTCTATTTCCCGAGAAAATGCCTACATTAAAGTTTGGAGATTAGACCACGGACGCAACACACACATACACACAACCGAACAACTATCATACTATATCACTGTTTCATAATTTGGTCTTTTGGGGTTATCTTTCCATACTGTCTCGTCTTGAAGTCGGGTTGGGGTAGTTCCGGTTCAAAATTAGAATTAAAAAATGGAAGTTACCTACCTTCAACAACAACTATATTTTGTTCTTGTCTTCAAGTCTTGGGGTATTAATGTGGTCGTATCAAGTAAACAAATAAGAACATAACTGTTTATAGTCAACGAATGTAAACACTTTAAGAAAGAAACATGAAACAGGTCTTAATATTATTAAATATCCAAACTGATAACTGAGCAATTAAACACCCCTCTATATCAATTACGGATCAGCCATGCCGTGTTTACAGCATTTTCTTCTAGCTGTCCTAACGGGTACACAACTCGTCTGTTACTTCCGTTTTCATTTCGAAACAGTGCTATAGACTCACTTTGTGTTAACTCTGTTAGCACGAGTGAGCCAAAAAGCTCATTGGTTCACTCGTGCTACTCATTAGCATACAGCCCTTACCATGCACCATTTTTGCCCTTTACTCAAACGGGTTTAATCATTGGTCGACATTAGCCTGTAGTTAAAGGTCAACAGTAAAATGAGAACTACACAAATGGTGGTTTTATGCAGTAATGGAAAAATCATGGTTCTGCTTACCGCATTTTTTCAGACTATAAGGTGATACTTTTTTTTCCTCCCAGATTAAGACCCCTGCGCCTTATAATATGACAGGTAAAATAGTAAGAAAATACAATAACAAAATCAGAATTTTTCTGTGGAAAATTTTGAGGGTGCGTCTTGTCTGAAAAATATAAGGCGATATTTGTTTCTCCAATTTCGACCTATGCGCCTAATAAATGAGGGCGCCCTATTAATGAACAAATCGTGAGAAGAGAGGCAAAGATTGCCGTACTCAGTACAGTCTACTGTGAGTCACAACATCGAAAGTGGTCACGAGTCACGAGTCGCCGATACGACGAATACTCGCGTTAAAATGCTTCAAAATCCCTATTATCGTCTGAGATACCGTCCAACAGATGCCACAACCCTTCATTGGATGTAAAAAGCATCGTTGTAGAGCTTAAAATGCCATAATTCTACCGGAAGTCGCAAAAATGGAAGTTCGATTATTTGAGAAGGGAGCCAACTCTCGTTTATGACAGCAGTAATGGCGGTTGGTAAGCGTTTACAGGACGTGTACGGGCTTCAAACTTCGACTTTCTTTTGCGAGGTGTGTATCGCCTTATAAACGAGGGCGCCTCAACTCACTTTCAGCCAGGGCGGGCAGCTTTGGTGTGGACTCGGTGCTTCCTGGGCGCTCCGTGAAATATTTCTCTGCATCCGGCTTGACCAAAAGGTGGACGTCAGCCAGATCTTTAGTGTCCAGAGCCTGTGAAACACACACACACACATACATATGCATACGCGGACACAGACACACACACACACACAGACATACGCACATATATACGAAATATTCGTATTTCTCCGCATCGGGTCTTGACTAGTAAGCAGAAATCAACCAGAGCTTGTAGCACTCATTAAACCAGAGCTTGTAGCACTCACTGATTTTTTCTTTTCTAATTTCGACCTATGCACCTAATAAATGAGGGCGCCCAATTATTATGAACAAATTGTGAGAAGAGAGGCAAAGATTGCCGTACTCAGTACATTCTACTGTGAGTCACAACATCGAAAGTGGTAACGAGTCGCCGATACGACGAATACTCACGTTAAAATGCTTCAACATACAACCTTTGCTACACGTTTCTTCTCTACAGGTGTAGAGTGGCACAGTGGTAACGCGTTCGCTTCGTGTCAAGTAAACCCGAGTTCGAACCTGGGTACAGGGGATTTTCCCTCTCACTTTGCACTAGGCCGTAACCGGTCTGAATGTGGAGTCTTTCGGATGAGATGATAAACCGAGGTCCCGTGTGCCCATGCACTTAGCACATGTTAAACCCAGTGGCAACGAAAAAGTTGTCATTTGGTCAAAATTTACTCCCCCCCCCCCCCTTTCCTTCCTCATCAATCACACAAAAAAATCGCATGCAAAAAAAAAAAAAAAAAGGGTGGCGCGTCTCTGGCTGCGACGCGCTCTCCAGGTGGGAGCAACCCGAATTTCACAGAGATGCCTCTGTGACTATAAAGTACCTAATACCTAATCTATCTTATCTCCTAGGAACGTTATCAATATGTACACTGCAAGCTTGCTTTCACAATCTGCTTTCTCATGTCTTTTCCCTTAACCTCTTCACTGCATGCCCCGTCACGGATATTTCCCTCAACTTCCGGTAACCTATAAACTGCCCCGTCACGGAAATATCCGTCATAGGGCTATTCTACGAGTTTCCCTTTTTCTTTCCGCAGTATGTTTTAATGCATGTGAGAGTGTTCTCAAATGATAGTATATTCAATTCCCTTTCAGAAAAGCATAGGTTATATGCACTTTTATTCAGAAATGTTTGCGATAGACTCCGCAACCTAAAACGGCTTGGCAAATAGTTGCCCCAGAACTGGAAACAGGCTCGGCAGTGAAGGAGTTAAAATCACAGATTTCGCCTTTTTGTAGTTGATCAGCATTCTTTACAATGTCTCAGAGTCATCAAGCACTATCCCAGACCTGTTTACCCCCTACACAAGTCTTGAGTGGATAGCTGAAATGAGTAGTTTTGGTGTGAAATAAGTAGTCCTCTTCATTAAACAATCAAACAACGTTCACTGAAAACTAAATACTTACCAACACTTAAAACAAATATGTTCCCTCCCTTCCTGCCCTCCTGATGCTATTTGAGGGAAAAGGGTTTTCCAATGATGTTTGTAGAGCACGCGCGCACCTTGCCTGCCCATATCCGGCGCAGGGGTCGAGGTCACGCCCTACTTTCGCTTTTACTATAGTCTTTGGTATAGTTCCAGGTCATTATGAGTGAATGCACATGTTTTAAGTGTTGGTAATGTATGGTTACAATAGATTGAGTAGTTAGAGCATTATTTTCAATTTTGAAGAGTAGTAGAGGTCCAAATTGAGTAGAATACTACTCGAAAAGAGTAGAGTAAACAGGTCTGCTATCCCTATGGTACATGTATCAACCAAACTGTAAAAGATCAAAGGGCATTAGATGTGAATGAAATTCTGCTTAACTCTTCTACTACCAAGTATTACTTAGACTGTTTACCGTTGCACATTTTCGCACACACTCACTTTAAAAATTCATTAAAAAAATACTCACTCGATTCATCACTAAAATTACCTGTGTCGATCTGCTGCTTCAAACCCAAGATCGTTTCAACACTTTTGATGCTCTTTTTGATTCGCCTAAGTTCAGATTCTGCCACTTCTTCCACAGTAAATGCTTCGTCGTCACTGTTGCCATCTTGTAGAGGTTCACGCCAAAAGTTGTCAGTTTCCATCATTGAAAACGCGACGAAAATCGATTGAAAATTACAAAATTTAGCCTACAAATGAAGATGGCGGAAGATTGTGCTTTCCCTGAGCGAACTGCGCATGTCACGGAATAAAGGATGTGATGTCACTTCATATAAATAGCGCAAAGGGGGACACAGGGGTTTCCCTAGTATCTGGCGGTCAAACCCGCCCATGGCTAGCAACGGCATACAGTAAACCAGGCGGTTCAACCCGCCGACGGTAGTAGAAGAGTTAACGTCCTCCGGTCCGGAACAGACACATATGGGACATTAGTAGATATACAAATGGTGGGAACGATTCTGGAGACAATGCCCGGATGCAGCGCAACACCATGAAAGTTCCGAGTTTTTAACAATACAAGGGCATTAGAAAAAATTGTCTGTTTTTTAACTCATAAACCCATGGAGTGCCTGTGAGCGCCCGGTAAAATATCATGGTTCGCTACAGCCGAGTGTCCACTAGTGCCCAATTCGCACTTGCCGACTATGGCCACAGACTGTACTGTTTACATAAACGAGAATCTCGAACCGCGAGACTTGCGTGTTAACCACTTCCTGCAGCGTCTTTTGGTCTTTACTGTATTAAAATGGATAAATTTTTCACAGTTATGATTTTTTTAAAGTCAACAAAACCAAATTGGGAGCCATTTTGATTGATTTTTGACATTTATTTTTTTAATTTATTGATCTTTTATTCCACATTTTGCTGTCACATGTGACATTTTATTATTTTTAAAAAGAAAGAAAAAGTCATCAGTACCATGAATTTGAAATGAGTGATTCTTTGTGACTTTTTCAGAGTATCTACTGTAGTGAACTGCGCAAGTTATTTCCCTTGACATGTGATTTTATAGCAAGGTTAGCGTTGGGCGAGTTGGGGGTAAGGGGGTTAACACACTCACAGAGTAAGGGCCAGCAGGGGGCGCCCCTGTCCTCTCCCAATGCAGGTATGGCAGATCAGGAATGGTGCCAGGTTGACGACGCTCTCTCTTCTGCACCCGGAGCTCTTGATAGTCCTTCCCTATTCAATGAGAGACTTAGTGCGATTTTTCTCACGCCAGAGGGCATGACGCTCGTGTGGGGCTAATCCTCTCTATATTATTAGTTGGGGATAAAGAAAGAGAGAGAGACAGCGAGTGGTCCTACCATCACTCTCTCTCACTACGCCCAAGTAAGAAAATCGCGTGATAAGCCCCTAGTGCATTGACTGCCCTATGGCGTGAAAAATATCGCCATAGGTTGACCATTCAATTCAATTCAACAA
>CM065710.1:11663914-11683914 GCA_017654935.2 Phymorhynchus buccinoides
GAGACAGAGAGAGACAGACAGACAGGGGACAGAGAGAGACAGACAGACAGGGGACAGACAGACACAGAGAGAGACAGACAGACAGACAGACACACACACACACACAGATACCTCCGATTTCTCCTCCTCTACCAGGGTTGCCGGGACAACGTACGGGTCGATTTTCCAGTGCTCCTCCTAGCGACATTCAAAATCAATTTTTTTACAAGAGTTTATGACATGGAAGCGTCTTATGTTCAGATCTGGGTAAGTACCGTGTTTTTCGGACTATAAGGAACGAGACCCATGCGCCTTATGATATGACTACTAACACACCGTATTTTACTAAGTACAAGGCGCACCTGATTATAAGATGCACCCCCCAAATTTAACACAAAATTCAGATGTTGTTACTCTATATTGTTACTACAGACAAACCCCTATTTTACGACCCTCTGTTAAGCGACCACCTCTCATTTGAGACCGGATTTGTTGGCACGGATGCATTTTACTATGTAAACGACCTCTCTTAAACGACTTCCTCTAAAACGCGACTTACGACCGCCATTTTGTTGGTTTTTACGACCGTTGTTGTCGTCTGCATAGACTTCGAGCAAAGGGAAACAACCACGGTCAAGGGCCTGAAAGCGGAGTCGCTTCCCTTGTTGTAGAAAAGATGGCGGAGAGCGTAGGAAAAGCACAAAAACCACTGACTTTGAAAAAGAAAACCACTGACTTTGGACGAGAGTGGAGGTGATTAACAGAAGTTGGCGAAGTGAAACTGTAATACATCGATTGCACAATCCTATGGAGTTGGAAAGACCCAAATCCAGTTTTAATATGTCATTGTATGTGTGCATGAAGAAGAGAGTATGAACTGTGCTGAACTTTTTCTTTCTACGGCTGCCAGTGAAAACCTCCGTCATACGACCCCTCCAATTTACAACCGATTTTTCCGGACATTTTGGAAGTCTTAAAATATTGTCTGTACATGGGTGCTACTCTTTAATTTTTACACTGATTTCAGTGTTTTTAATTTGACCAGAAACTGAACTTCAGACTTTAGGTTTTTTTTAATTCATCCACAAAAAAAGACCACAAGCGATTTGGGGCGTTTTGAACTTAGTTGTTTTTATCTTGGAAATTTACAAAGGCAATGTAAATTGTAATACTTTTACGAGGCTTATCAAACTCAAACTGTCTCTGTCTCTCATTTTAACTGTCTCGTTACCTCTCTCTCTTAAGTTGGCTCACTCAATCGTCCAACGGGGCTCTGCCCCTGTACCCTGTCGGGGCCATGGGTCCCTGGACCCCTGCCTTTCAGGTTTGTTTCATTTGGGGGAGTAGCACCCATGTTACTATATTATCAGTCATATTATAAGGCATAGGGGTCTGAGTCTGGGGGGAAAAAGCATCGCCTTATAGTCCGTAAAATACGGTAGTAAGAAAATATAACAATAAAATCTGAATTTTGTGTGAAATTTGGAGGGTGCCCGTGTAATAAGGTGTGCCTTACAATTCGGTAGTAAGAAAATATAACAATAAAATCTGAATTTTGTGTGAAATTTGGAGGGTGCCCGTGTAATAAGGTGTGCCTTACAATTCGGTAGTAAGAAAATATAACAATAAAATCTGAATTTTGTGTGAAATTTGGAGGGTGCCCGTGTAATAAGGTGTGCCTTACAATTCGGTAGTAAGAAAATATAACAATAAAATCTGAATTTTGTGTGAAATTTGGAGGGTGCCCGTGTAATAAGGTGTGCCTTACAATTCGGTAGTAAGAAAATATAACAATAAAATCTGAATTTTGTGTGAAATTTGGAGGGTGCCCGTGTAACAGGGTGTGCCTTACAATTCGGTAGTAAGAAAATATAACAATAAAATCTGAATTTTGTGTGAAATTTGGAGGATGCCCATGTAATAAGGTGTGCCTTACAATTCGGTAGTAAGAAAATATAACAATAAAATCTGAATTTTGTGTGAAATTTGGAGGGTGCCCGTGTAATAAGGTGTGCCTTACAATTCGGTAGTAAGAAAATATAACAATAAAATCTGAATTTTGTGTGAAATTTGGAGGGTGCCCATGTAATAAGGTGTGCCTTACGATTCGGTAGTAAGAAAATATAACAATAAAATCTGAATTTTGTGTGAAATTTGGAGGGTGCCCGTGTAACAAGGTGTGCCTTACAATTCGGCAGTAAGAAAATATAACAATAAAATCTGAATTTTGTGTGAAATTTGGAGGGTGCCCGTGTAATTCTTACAAATGAACAAAAAATGTTCCTTGGTCTCTTTCCGTGCTCCATCTCTCTCCCCTTTTGCTCTCCCCCCATCTCTCTCTCTCTCTCTCTTTCTCACACACACACACATCTCTCCCCTTTCTCTCCCAACCCCCCCCTCTCTCTCTCTCTCTCTCTCTTTCTCACACACACACACACATCTCTCCCCTTTCTCTCCCATCCCCCTCTCTCTCTCTCTCTGTTTAAATGTACCTTGAACTCCCTATGTTTACGGGCCTCGGCTCTTGTGCCTAAACATTAACCCTTTCACTGCCAATGTCGCATTTTTGCACCACAATGGTTTAACACCCATGTCACTAAAAGGCATCAAACCAGGGCCTGTTATTCAAAGACCCTATTTTCTTAATTTTGGGAGGTAAGGATAGGCCTAATGTTGCACATGTCACAGAGGAACTCCCAATATTGCATATATTTTCTCTCCACCCAGTTAGGTTTAATGGTATTTTTTGGTTGAAAAAAATGGCTGGCGGTGAAAGGGTTAATAAAAAAAAAACTTTCAAAAAAGATTTCCTCCAGCCAAAATCGGACATACTGGGCCTAATTATTTCTTATTTAGGCGCATAATGGCAGCATGATGCATCTACGCTCATAATTGACAGGAAACTGTCTGAGCGACCAAAGAAGAAGAAGTCCTTTGCTATTGTCTTGTGGCCTAAGGCCGATATACATATAAACTATCATTTCATCTCTCTCTCTCTCTCTCTCTCTCTCTCTCTCTCTCTCTCTCTCTCTCTCTCTCTCCTTCTTTCGTCCTTCCTGTCTCTGTACCTGTCCGAAGACTCCGATCTTGTTGCCGTAGATGTCGGAGAGAGCCACGCTACAGTCGGAGGAAGCTGAGACGATCAGGAGACGCTCGTTCCTCTCAAACACCTCCAGGGAGTTGATCATGTCCTGGTGCGGCTGGAACTGGGACAGCACAGCTGCCAAGGAGACCACGACAAACAGCAATTATCCCCCCGAAAACGGAGTGTGGTTGCCCATGTGGCGGGGTAATCAAAAACGGTTACATACGTAATGTTCTCATCCCTAGCTGGTGTCCCAACAACAGCTGAAGCACTTGAACACTATGGTACAAATGCACCAGCTATGAGAACATTACGTGTGTAACCCCGTTTTTGATTACCCCTCCACGTGGGCAGCCACACTCCGACTTCGGAGGATATTATGATAATGATATTGTTGATTCTTCTTCAGTGATCGCTCTGACAGGGTGGTTTTTTTTTGGGTGTGTGTGTGTGTGTTAAACAAACTTATTCTAAAATACACAATAAAGCAGTAGTAACAACATTTAAATAGGAGTACGACAAGCAAAATGCTTATACATGGTACTCATTAAATATTTAACTCATTCAAGTCGTTCTGGACATATATGTCCGGAATTAATAGATAGCTGTCAATTTGATGCATTTGCTTCAAGGGAAGTAAATCTGTGTGCACACCATACCTTGGTCACTTCTAAACCAGTTTCGCTCCCTTAGACCAGAATTTTGCCTCTGACTTTGCTTTTGACATAAGGACTGTACTTGTCAATGTCAATAAATACGATTCTGAAGCATCTGAAGCGGTCTCTCTCTCTCTCTCTCTCTCTCTCTCTCAATCTCTCTCTCTCTCTCTCTCTCTCATCTCTCTCTCTCAATTCTCTCTCTCTCCTCAATCTCTCTCTCTCTCTAATCTCTCTCTCTCTGTCTCTCTCAATCTCTCTCTCTCAATCTCTCTCTCCCCCCCTCTCTCTCTCTCTCTCCCAACCCCCTCTCTCTCTCTCTCTCTCTCTCCCTCTCTCTCTCTCCCCTCCTCTCTCTCTCTCTCTCTCTCTGTCTCACTGGTGACGGACTACTCACGAGGCAGATCTGTGATGATCTCTTCCACGCTCGTCGTAGCGTATTCCAGAATGTTCCAGACTTTGACAAAGCCATCCACGTCTGCGGTCACCAGGTACTGGTTCATCTTGTCCGACGCCATAATCACAGAGCCCGCTGCAATAACAATAATAAATAATAATAATAATAATAATACAGTGGAACCTCCCTTATAAGACCTTCAAAAATCATTCAAAATGAGGTCTTATAAGGGAGGGGTCTTATAAGGGAGGTGATTTTAATATTTACAAAGAAGGGTAATGTCTCAGAGAAGTAGGTCTTATGTGGGAGGGAGTCTTATAATGGTAGGTCTTATAAGGGAGGTTCCATTGTAACTAACATTTATAGAGCGCCCTTTCTCTCTTGAGCTCACGGCGCTTCACAATTATTTAAATAAATACATAGATCATAAATAAGCTACTACAATATTAGCTATCACAAACATGCACACAGCCACAACACAACGCACACGCACGCACGCACGCACACACACACGCGCGCGCGCATACACACACACACAATGTGGGGGACATAGTTTTAAGGCAGGAAACAGGACAAGGAAGAAAACATAATAATAATAATAAACGGACACTTATATAGCGCTTTTTATCGAGCACAACGCACTTTACAATCAGCATTGAAACACTCACACATGCACACACGCACAACACACACACACGCACGCGAGTGAACGCGTTCTTGCACAGACATACACACACAGACCCACACACATTTCATCAAACACACAGAAAAACACATTCTCACTGAAAACGCACACAAACTTACTCAAACATACACTTGTACAAACGCATGCGCACACACACACACACACACACACACACGCGCACTCACATACACAAAAGACACACATAATCAATCAAACAATCAGTAAATCTGACTTCGGAGGATGGAAATGAAAAGAAGAAGAACTTTACTGAAATATGTGATGGTGCATGGGAAAAACCTACATAAGTCGCTCAGAATGTTTTGAGCAAAAGCCAAAAATAGTCAACAACCCCCAAAATATCAATGTTCTATTTAGGGCATATTTATGTCTATTTTTATGTATTCTACCAGTATCCACAACACGAAAGACAATTTTGAATGATTTCTTTGTTTATTTGATCGTTTTCTAAATCAAGTCAATAGAAACAAAGAGGCAAACTTGTATCTTCTATGCCCGATTTCTGCAAATGAGCTTAGAGCTTAAATGTGAAGCGCTATATAAATTTTTCTTAAATAAATAAATAAATAAATTATCTACCGTATTTTCCGGACTTTAAGGCGATACTTTTTCCTCAGACTGAGACCCCTGCGCCTTATAATGTGACTAATAAAATAGTAAGAAAATATAATAACAAAATATGAAATTTGGGCATAATTTGGGAGGCGTGCCTAATATACCAAAGACTGTACAGGGGAAGACAAACATCCGGTCTCTTTTCCCTATATGAGTAGTGAGGACAGAAACACTGGTTATGTCCCTTTGAAACGTGACACATTTTACACATCGATAGGCCAGTTGAATTCTCCGTTCAAGTTCCAGTCCGAGTTTTTGGATAGCCTCCACTGTGAATAGTGTACACGTCCCCACTAACGATAACTCTATCAGCCCGGTTCGCCGAGCTTTTAAGTAATCCATCTTACCCTTTTAGAATATCTTTGCTTATACTAAGGTGCGCCTTATAGTCCGAAAAATATGGTCTTTCGAATGCCAAAATTCAAATAATTATAAAATAAAAACTAGACAAGATAACTCAATTCGGTTTTCTGTGTATTAACAAGGAATGTTTTGCTCCACCATGAAAAATTAAAATTTCAATTTATGCCAAAAATTTATGTCTGTTTTTCCCATGCACTGTCCCATTATTAGATTCCTTTACCGTGTTGGTGAGCGACAAACTCAGCCAGGAGAATGTTCCGTGACGTGTTCCAGAATCGAACCCAACCGTTTCCGCCGCAGGAGACCAGGTTAGCTCCCCCTCCCGCCGAATTGCCGCGCCTTGACTCCAGGTAGACCAGCCGAACGACGGCCCAGCTGAACTCATTCTGCGAGAGAAAAAAGAACATTTTTGCATAAAACTGGATAGATAGTACAGTGGAACACCCCTTTTCTTCTTCTTCTGAGCTCCCAGGCCATATGGCCATAATGGGTAAGGTACGTATGTGTGTCCGGTTTTCAGCGATAGAGAGAGAGAGAGAGAGAGAGAGAGAGAGAGAGAGAGAGAGAGAGAGAGAGAGAGTTCTTCGTTTCTGCATCCCAGGCCATACTGTACTGGTTTCTGGTCTCCGTTGCGTACACAGCCGAGAGAGAGAGAGAGAGAGAGAGAGAGAGAGAGAGAGAGAGAGAGAGAGAGAGAGAGAGAGAGAGAGAGAGAGAGAGATAATTCTTCTTCTTCTCTTCATTCTTATGTATGTGTTCAGCATTAACTGGTCCAGGCAGAGAGAGAGAGAGAGAGAGAGAGAGAGAGAGAGAGAGAGGAGAGAGAGAGAGAGAGAGAGAGAGAGAGACAGAGAGAGAGTTCTTCGTCTTCTTCTGGATTCCCAGGCCATATGGCCATAATGGGTAAGGTACGTATGTGTTCGGTTTTCAGTTTTCACTGGTCTCCCCGTTGCGTACAGCGAGAGATGAGAGAGAGAGAGAGAGAGAGAGAGAGAGAGAGAGAGAGAGAGAGAGAGAGAGAGAGAGAGAGAGAGAGAGAGAGAGAGAGAGAGAAGAGAGAGAGAGAGAGAGAGAGAGAGAGAGAGAGAGAGTTCTTCGTCTTCTTCTGGATTCCCAGGCCATATGGCCATAATGGGAAAGGTATGTATGTGTTCGGTTTTCAGTTTTAACTGGTCTCCCCGTTGCGTACAGCCGAGAGAGAGAGAGAGAGAGAGAGAGAGAGAGAGAGAGAGAGAGAGAGAGAGAGAGAGAGAGAGAGAGAGAGAGAGATTCCCAGGCCATATGGCCATAATGGGAAAGAGATGTGTCCGGTTTTCAGACTGGTCTCCCCGTTGCGTACAGCCGAGAGAGAGAGAGAGAGAGAGAGGAGAGAGATAGAGAGAGAGAGAGAGAGAGAGAGAGAGAGAGAGAGAGAGAGAGAGAGATTCTTCTTCTTCGTCTTCTTCTGGATTCCCAGGCCATATGGCCATAATGGGAAAGGTATGTATGTGTGTTTTCAGTTTTTCTGGTTTCTTCTTCTGCATTCCCCGGCCATATGGCCATTATGGGTAAAAGGTATAACTGGTCATCCCGCTGCGTACAGCCGGAGAGAGAGAGAGAGACAGAGAGAGAGAGAGAGAGAGAGAGAGAGAGAGAGAGAGAGAGAGAGAGAGAGAGAAAGAGAGAGAGGTCTGCGTTTCTCTTCTTCTGATTCCCAGGCCATATGGAGAGAGTTTTTCAGTTTTAACTGTCTCCCCGCTGCGTTACAGCCGAGAGAGAGAGAGAGAGAGAGAGAGAGAGAGAGAGAGAGAGAGAGAGAGAGAGAGAGAGAGAGAGAGAGAGAGAGAGAGAGTTCTTCGTCTTCTTCTGGATTCCCAGGCCATATGGCCATAATGGGAAAGGTATGTATGTGTTCGGTTTTCAGTTTTAACTGGTCTCCCCGCTGCGTACAGCCGCGAGAGAGAGAGAGAGAGAGAGATAATTCTTCTTCTTCTTAAGTTCTGCAATCCCAGGCCATATGACCATAATGGGTAAGGTACGTATGTGTCCGGTTTTCAGTTTTCACTGGTCTCCCCGCTGCGTACAGCCGACACATTCCGATTTCAGAGGAGTTCAAAGGAAATAATTATTTGGAAGATTTTTTTTCAAAAATGGCAGGAGAATGGGCCAATAAGTCAGAAAGATAGTAGATGATAGAAAGCAAATGGAAAAGGCAGAGTCAAAGAGAGTGGCAGATTATGGGAAGTTACAAGCACAGAACTTCCAGAAGGTGGGGGGACTATTTTTACGAAAGACCCCCCTGGTATCCCCATGGGGAGGACCTCCCTTTTTAAGGGCCACCCTGACGGATGAGTTTTTGTAAGAAACACGTCCGGATCACCAGGAAAACACCCTTTACAGAGATCGCAACACTCACTTTGCTCTGGTTTCCTAGAAATCAAACCGTCAAAGCGGCGATTCCTCCTTGGCGGAGGTGCTGGAAGTCAAAATTCTTTCACCCAAAGAGAACGCGTAATGGCCTAAATCTTTCTCCCTTTAGAGTCTGCATTTTATGGTAGATACATACATACATACATATACATGCACACAACACACACACTGACCTGATCATCCACACTAGTGGTACTAATTCGACTGGCCTGCGATTTCGCCAACTTGCTCTCTACTTTTCACACACATACTCCCTCTCTCTCTTTCTCTCTCTCTCTCACACACACACACACAACTATCTACACACACCACACACACTCTCTCTCTCTCACATATACAAACACCCAACTATCTACACACACACGCACACATACACACACACACACACATAACACATACACACACTCACTCTCTCTCACATACAAACACCCAACTATCTACACACACACACACACACACCAGGGCTCCCAGGGACCCCCATTTGGGGGTCTATGAAGCACTAAAATTCTCAAGGACCCTCTAAAAGAATGTGCAGGGGGTCCCAGGGATGCACTAGAAAAATTATTTTTAGCATTCGCAATGCCACTGGGACCCTCTATCCCGCCTCTAGGACCCTCTATACTGTAAGTGAAGGAGTCCCTGGGACCCCTTGTTTAGCGGGACGATTGGGAGCCCTGCACACAACTATCTACACACACACACACAACTATCTACACACACACACACACACACCTGATCATCTCCACTAGTGGTACTAATCCGACTGGCCCGCGACTTCGCCGACTTGCTCTCGGCTCTCCGGACAGATTTCGACGACCCCTGTCGCTCTCCCGTAATGAAGGTGGGATCCATGTTGCCCTGCGTGGCCTGTCGCGTCAGCGACTTGGCGTCCATGTTGCTCTGGGTGGTTTGGCGCGTCAGTTTGGCGTCCATGTTGAACTGAGTGGCCTGACGCGTCAACTGGAAGATCAACCAAAACAGAGGGAAAAAGAAATCATCACTTAATGTGAGTGAGTGAGTGAGTGGGTGAGTGAGTGAGTGAGTGAGTGAGTGAGTGAGTGAGTGAGTGAGTGAGTGAGTGTGTGTGTGTATGTGTGTGTGTGTTTATGTGTGTGTGTGTGTGTGTGTGTGTGTGTGTGTGTGTGTGTGCGAGTGTGTGTGTGTGTGTGAGTGTGTGTGTGTGTGTGTGTGTGTGTGTGTGTGTGTGTGTGTGTGTGTGTGTGTGTGTGTGTGTGTGAGTAACTAATACAGGGCCCAACATGTCTGTCTACAGATGGAGAAAAATCTTTGGTCAGAATTTCTTAGAACAAAAAGGCAGGAGAATGGACCAGTAAGGCAGAAAGACAGTAGATGACAGAAAGCAAAGAGAAAAGACAAGAGTCAAAGAGAGTGACAGATTAGAGGAAGCTACAAGCACAGAACTTCCAGAAGGTGGGGGAACTTTTTCTGTACAAAAGTGACCCACCCACCCACACCCAGTATCCCCACAGGATGATGATGGAGGAACGAAAAGAAAGAAAAAAAAAACCATATAAAATTCAAAAGATTAGGATTAAGATTAAAATTACAGCCCCCCTCGACAACCAAGTCAGGGCTGTCACCATGTTAAAACCCTTTCACCGCCAACGTCGCATTTTTGCACCACGATGATTTAACACCCATGTCACTAAAAGGCATCAAAAAATCAGGGTCTGTTATCCAAAGACCCTATTCTCTTAATTTTGGGAGGTAAGGATAGGCCTTACTTTAAATATGTCACAGAGGAATCCCCCAATATTACAGACATATTTTTTTGTGTCTACCCAGGTAAGCTTAAACCTTTCACTGCCAATGTCGCATTTTTAGCACCACAATGATTTAACACCCATGTTAGGAAAAGGCCTCAAACCAGGGTCTTTTATCCAAAGAGCATATTTGAATGATTTTGGGAGGTAATGATAGGCCTTACTTTATACACGTGATAGTAGAATCCCCAATATTCCAGACAATTTTTTTTCTCTACCCAGGTAAATTTAATGGATTGTTTTTGCTGAAAAATCGCTGGCACCAAAAGGGTTAATGGAAATTTTTTGCTGTAAAATGGCTGGCAGCAAAAGGGTTAAATCTTACCAATAAAATTAAAAAAGCAAAGCCATTAACCTCCTTGGAAGCGACAAAGGATCGACCCCTGGACTTCAACCCTCGCCGCGACCGCTGGGCCAAGTGCCGCGAGGCGTGCTCAGAGTTGGTGTTCCACACCACCACCTCCCCGTCGTAGGATCCACTGGCCAGCGTGTTGGGAGCCATGAAGTCCAAGCACAGAATGTCTTCTGCGTGTTCCTGCGGACACACCAATTATATGTTGCAGCTTGACTCTCTCTACACAAGAGCACGCTATAGCGTACATGCCTTGCACAACCGTTCAACACGAGAGTATGCTATATCGTACATGCCTTGCACAACCGTTCAACACTAGAGTACGCTATAGTGTACATGCCTTGCACAACTGTTCAACACTAGAGCACGCTATAGCGTACATGCCTTGCACAACCGTTCAACACTAGAGTACGCTATATCGTACATGCCTTGCACAACCGTTCAACACTAGAGTACGCTATAGCGTACATGCCTTGCACAACCGTTCAACACGAGAGTACGCTATAGCGTACATGCCTTGCACAACCGTTCAACACGAGAGTACACTATAGCGTACATGCCTTGCACAACCGTTGAACACGAGAGCCACACTATAGCATACATGCCTAGCACAACCGTTCAACACAAGAGTACGCCTTAGCGTACATGCCTAGCACAACCGTTCAACACTAGAGTACGCCTTACTCGTACATCGTGCCTGAACATTCTACAGTTCACAACACGGCGAACCCATGCAAACCAAACTGGTATGAAAGCATTCCTCTATGGTCCGTTAGTAGTTTTCAACCCAATTAAATTACTTCTAATCTTTGTCCGAAGTCGGAGTGTGGCTGCCCACATGGCCGGGGATAATCAAAAACGGTCACACACGTAATGTTCTCATCCCTAGCTGGTGCATTTTGTACCATAGTGTTCAAGTGCTTCGGCTGTTGGGATGATCCCTGGAGTCTTTAAGCCAGCGTAAGACAACAACAACAAACTTCTAATCTATTTCAAGGACAGCAATGAATGGAAACGATGGCCTACCCCCTCCTTCTTTGTCATGCTTTTTTTGCAAAACGTCCATTAATCAGCCTGTAATAAAAATGTTGCCTTGGGACTTTAATAGACGTTAGCTTTTAATATTATAAACAACGACACAAAATTTAAAAACTGTATGGCTAAGCATTCTTTTAAAAATTATTTTTATGTAACGAAAGCAAAATCGGCTAGTGTTGAACGGTTAACTAGATTTCTCATGTCTCTATAACTTATGTCATTTTATTATACTAGTGGCGGTACCATAGCCGATGAGGTTTAACCGAGGCGTGGTTACCGCTACACCTAACTGAACTGCATTGTTAAAAAATCGGGACTTTACTGGAGTTGCACTGCCTCTGGGCATTGCCTCCAGTATTGTTCCCACCATCTTTGTATTTACAAATGTCCCATATGTGTCTGTTCCAGACCGAGAGGACGTAAAACACCATTTTTCATTCAGCAAATAATACTTTAACATTATACTACTAATATACTTGTGGCAGTACCATAGCCGATGAGGTTTAACCGAGGCGTGGTTACTGCTACACATATCTGTATTGCTAAAAAAAAAAATCGGGACTTTACTGGAGTTGCACTGCCTCCGGGCATTGCCTCCAGTATTGTTCCCACCATCTTTGTATCTACAAATGTCCCATATGTGTCTGTTCCAGACTGAGAGGACGTAAAACACCATTTTTTCATTCATTCATTCAGCAAATAATAGTGCATTGATTAAAATACTTTTTTGCAGATTATACATCTGTATTGTTAAAAATTCGGGACTTTCCTGGAGTTGCACTGCCTCTGGGCATTGCCTCCAGGATTGTTCCCACCATCTTTATATCTACTAATGTCCCATATGTGTCTGTTTCAGACGTGGAGGACGTTAAACGGATTTTCATTTAATTCATCATAGCAAATAATAGTGCCATGATTAAAATACTTTTTTGCAGATTGTACATCTGTATCGTTAAAAATTCGGGACTTTCCTGGAGTTGCACTGCCTCCAGGCATTGCCTCCAGGATTGTTCCCACCATCTTTACATCTATTAATGTCCCATATGTGTCTGCTTCAGACCGGAGGACGTTAAACGTATGTTCATTCATTCCAGCAAATAATAGCCAAACCAACTGACCTGGCCTCCTTTCCAGTCAGCCGGCTGCACGTGGTACTCCCTGAGAGCACTGTTCCTGAATACAGCTATGTATCTGTAAAAGAACGAAAAACAACAACAGTACAAATCTCATTTTATCGCAACAGTTACTTGCTTCATTATTAGTCACATTAAACGGTGCATAATTCTCAGTCAGTGAAAAAAGAAAGAAAAGAGTATTGCCTTAAAGTAATAGTCTGTAAACTTGCTACTTAAAAACACACAAGCACTGTCCATGACATGCAAGCAAATATTCTGATTTTGTAGCAACAGATTCTTACTGCCCCTCGTGGGGATACCAGAGGGGCGGGGTCTTCCATACAAATTGTTCCCCCACCTTCTGGAAGTTCTGTGCTTGTAACTTCCTTTAATCTGCCACTCTCTTTGACTCTGCCTTTTCCCTTTGCTTTCTATCATCTACTATCTTTCTGACTTATTGGTCCATTCTCCAGCCTTTTTTCTAAAAAAAAAATCTTCCATATAGTTTTCTCCTTTAAGCTCCTACGAAATCGTAATGTGTCGGCTGAATGCAGTGAGGAGACCAGTGAAAACTGGAAAACGGACGCATACGTACCCATTATGGCCTGGGAACGCAGAAGAAAAGAAGAAAAAGAAGAAGACCCTTACTATATTATTAGTCATGCTATACTATGCAGGGGTCTCCTGTTGGGAAAAAAGTATCCTCTAGTAGCTAGTCTGCAAAATATAGTAATATAATTATAATGGTGGTAGTAGTAGTAGTAGTAGTAGTAGTAGTAGTAGTAGTAGTAGTAGTAGCAGCAGCAGCAGTAGTAGTAGCAGCAGCAGTAGTAGTAGTAGTAGTAATAGTAGTAGTAGCAGTAATAGTAGTAGCAGCAGTAGTAGTAGTAGTAGCAGTAGTAGTAGCAGCAGCAGCAGTAGTAGTAGTAGTAGTAGTAGTAGTAGTAGTAGTAGTAGTAGTAGTAGTAGTAGTAGTAGTAGTAGTAGTAGTAGTAGTAGTAGTAGTAGTAGTAGTAGTAGTAGTAGCAGCAGTAGTAGTAGCAGCAGCAGCAGCAGCAGCAGCAGCAGCAGTAGTAGTAGTAGTAGTAGTAGTAGTAGTAGTAGTAGTAGTAGTAGTAGTAGTAGCAGTGGTACAGTCAAACCTCTATTTTAAGACTTCCAAAAAGTCAGGAAAAATCGGTCTTAAATTGGAGGGGGTCTTACAACGGAGGTCGGTTTTATATATATATATCATAGTAAGATACATTACATCCGTGCCCCCCCCCCCCTCATTTTGGAGGATTTTTGAAGGTTGTATAAGGGAGGTTCCACTGTATTGGGAATTCCTCTGCGACGTGTATAACATTAAGCCTATCCTTACCTCCCCAAATTAAGAAAATAAGGTCTTCAGATAACAGGCCCTGATTTGATGCCTTTTAGTGACATGGGTGTTAACCCTTTCACCGCCAATTGTAGAGGTCTGAACCATTGTAGAGCCTGATTTATGCACCACAATGGTTGAACACCCATGTCATTAAATGGCATCAAATCAGGGCCTGATATCTGAAGACCCTATTTTCTTAATTTTGGGAGGTAAAGCCAGGCCTAATGTTATACATGTTACAGAGGAATTCCCAATATTGCAGATAATGTTTATTCTCTTCCCAGTTAAGCTTAAATATGGCTGGCAACGAAAGGGTCAAACCATTGTGGTGCATAAATGCGACATTGGCGGTGAAAGGGTTGTAGTCCGTAGAATACGGTACCATTAACGGTGACTCACTTTGCCCACCCAACCACCACAATGCTTCGCTTGAGGACCAGGATCTGACCGATGTCGGCTGGCTGACCTCCGGAACACTCCAACGAATGGTAGCAGTGACCGTTGAAGTCCCACACCTGAGAAATAAAACATGGCAGAAATAATACAGTGGAACCTCCCTTATAAGACTCCCTCCCACATAGAAGACCTACTTCTCTGAGACATTGCCCTTCTTTGTAAGTACAGTGGAACCTCCCTTATAAGACCTCCCATTATAAGACTCCCTCCCACATATAAGACCTACTTCTCTGAGACATTGCCCTTCTTTGTAAGTACAATGGAACCTCCCTTATAAGACCTCCCATTATAAGACTCCCTCCCACATAAGACCTACTTCTCTGAGACATTGCCCTTCTTTGTAAGTACAGTAGAACCTCCCTTATAAGACCTCCCATTATAAGACTCCCTCCCATATAAGACCTACTTCTCTGAGACATTGCCCTTCTTTGTAAGTATTAAGAAGAACCTCCCTTATAAGACCTCCCATTATAAGACTCCCTCCCATATAAGACCTACTTCTCTGAGACATTGCCCTTCTTTGTAAGTACAGTGGAACCTCCCTTATAAGACCTCCCATTATAAGACTCCCTCCCACATAAGACCTACTTCTCTGAGACATTGCCCTTCTCTGTAAGTACAGTAGAACCTCCCTTATAAGACCTCCCATTATAAGACTCCCTCCCATATAAGACCTACTTCTCTGAGACATTGCCCTTCTTTGTAAGTACAATGGAACCTCCCTTATAAGACCTCCCATTATAAGACTCCCTCCCACATAAGACCTACTTCTCTGAGACATTGCCCTTCTCTGTAAGTACAGTAGAACCTCCCTTATAAGACCTCCCATTATAAGACTCCCTCCCATATAAGACCTACTTCTCTGAGACATTGCCCTTCTTTGCAAGTATTAAAATTTTAAATAAATGAATACAATGGAACCTCCCTTCAAAAATCATCCATAATGAGGTCTTATAAGGGAGGGGTCTTATAAGGGAGGGGTCTTATAAGGGAGGGGTCTTTAAGGGAGGGGTCATATAAGGGAGGTTCCACTGTATTCATTTATTAAAACAATTTTTTTCTCCAAAACACATCAAATAATACAACTGGCGTCTTGAGATGAGACAGGCAACTTCAGAGTCGCCATGAACTTGGCTGAACCGATTGACCTTGAACTATAACAACCCTTAACCTTGACCTTATGCCGCCCTTGACAGTGACATCAGTAGATCTGGTTCACAGCCTCAGTCCAAAGTGAGACAAGCGACATCAGAGTTGAGGTGAACTTGGGTTGAACCGCTTGACCTTGAACTATAATGACTTTAACTCTGATCTTGTAATGGCCTTGACAGTGCTGTCTGTGGATCCGATGCAAAGTCTTGTCTGACTAGCATCCAGGGTCAAGCTTGATCTTAAGGGCCTTCAACATAAACTTGAACTGACCTTGAACTCATCACAATAACCTTGACCTTATATTGACCTTGACAGTGGATCCAGTATAGATCCAGTATAGAGCCTTGTCTGATAGGTATCCTGTGTGAAACAGGTGACCTCAAAGTTAAACTTGAACTGTTTGGCCTTGAACTATAATGACCCTTAACTTTGACCTTGGACTGACCTTGACGGTGCCGTCCGTGGACCCGGTGTAGAGCCTCGTCTGGCTGGCGTCCTGGGTCAAGCAGGTGACCTCGGAGTTTCCGTGAACCTGGTTGAACTGCTTGACCTTTTGACCTGAGTCCACCATCCACATGACCAAGGTTCCTGCCTGACACACGCTGACCACCTGCGGTCGAAACAGAACGATGATTATTCAACATAAAGTGGATACCCTACCTAAACTTGCTACCTAAGTAGGTCTAAGTTTTTGTGTTTGTTTTTTTTTAATTTATTTTTTTATAAATGTATGATTCAGACATGGTAGTGGGGGCAAAGTGGGTTTCGCGGAAGAATATCCAACCGATTCTGCATTTCATTTGAAAGATGTCGACTCAAACTAAAATGATGAAGTTGGGCGCCAAAATGAAGAAGAAGAAGAAAAAGAAGCACTAGGATCACAAATCTGGAAACGTGTGGCATGAACTAGGCCGCGCACGACTGCTAACTTCGGCGGGAAGTTGCTTGTTCAGTCATTCACATCCGGATCCGTGAAGCGATTGCATAGGTGTTTAACGCACGTAATGTGGTTGTTTTTTTTGGGGGGGGGTCAAATTTTAACTTTCGCGGATGCTCCACGATTCGCGGAGGTCTACCATGCCTGATGATTTAGCATAATATATAGTGCTTAGTCCACTGCATTAATACTTACATTGGGATATTTGCTTTCCTTTGTCATACCTTTGTAATTCTATTTTCGAAATGTTCATGTTGATCCTAATCACACACGCCCCTTTTTTTTATCTTCCCTTTATGTTCTATTTTTTGTTTTGTTTATCTTTTCTTTCCTTCATTCTTATATTATAAATAAAAACCCTTGTGAAGCTGGTTTTATGATAAACCAGTAGATTCTTTAGAGGAGATTTATGTTCAATTGCTGCTAATGTATATGCTGATTTGTTTATTTGATAATGATGGCTATTCAGTATGATTGAGTCAGTCATTGTGTTATTTAGTTATTGTCTTGTTGCAACATGGATTATGGAAGAAGAGAAAAAAAAAAAAGAATGATGATTATTGGCTGCGATGATGTTGTTGTTGTTGTTGTCGTTCCCTGGCTTAAAGACTCCAGGGATCATCCCAACAGCCGAAGCAATTGAACACTATGGTACAAATGCACCAGCTAGGGATGAGAACATTACGTGCGCGACCTTTTTTTTATTACCTCGCCACGTGGGCAGCCACGCTCTGACTTTGGAGGATTTCGGACTGATGATGTCATGCTAGGAGCTTGCCACATCTAAAGACAATCCCCCGCATAACTATGCAGAACATAACATTTTGATGTAGCCTTGGTGTTCTAGCCTATGTCAGTTGGTCTGACACAGCCTTATGCCAAGGCGGAATTGGTTGTGATGATTACATGGGTGTTACTGGGAAATTTTAAAAATCCTGCAAGGGGGCGGCACCCCGGCGGAGTGCAGGGGCAGCGCACACACACACATTTAATGCTCTTTTTTCACCCCTCTAGACTAGTACAAGTGCTACATTCTTTTGAATATAGCGAATGCTTATATAGGCCCTTTTTATTGTACAAGTTTGTATGTGTATGTAAGTAAATCGTTGTTTCTCAAATTCTGATAATCCGGTGACGCTGGCTCTAGGCAATTTAAAAATCCTGCAATTCAGAACATCCTGTATCCATGTATGTGTGTGTGTGTGTGTGTGTGTGTGTGTGTGTGTGTGTATGTGTGTGTGTGTGTGTCAGAGAGAGAGAGAGAGAGAGAGAGAGAGAGAGAGAGAGAGAGAGAGAGAGAGAGAGAGAGAGAGAGAGAGAGAGAGAGAGAGAGAGAGAGAGAGAGAGAGAGAGAGAGAGAGAGACAGAGAGAGAGAGACAGATAGACAGACAAACAGACAGACAAAAGAACATAGAAAATGTGTGTATATTTGTATGTCTGCATGTGTGGATGTGTGCATGTATGTGTGTGCGTGTGTGTGTGTCTATGTCAGAGAGCGAGAGAGAGAGAGAAAGAGACAGACAGACAGACAGACAGGAAAAACAGCATAGAAAATGTGTGTATATTTGTGTGTCTGCACGTGTGGGTGTGTGCATGTCTGTGTCTGGGTGTGTGTCTATGTCAGAGAGTGTGAGACAGAGAGAGAGAGAGAGAGAGAGAGAGAGAGAGAGAGAGAGAGAGAGAGAGAGAGAGAGAGAGAGAGAGAGAGACAGACGGACAGAAAAAACAGCATAGAAAATGTGTATATTTGTGTGTCTGCATGTGTGTGTGCGTGCATATCTATGTGTGTGTGTATGTGTGGGTGCACACGTGCATGTATGCGTAAGTGTGTGTGTGTATGCGTGCATGATATGCGTATGTGCGCGAGTGCCCTCCTTACCTGGTTATACACAGAGTTGTAAAGGGAGGCGACCACGGGTTTCTCGTGACTCATGATGCGATCCTTGACCTCTGTCTTCATGTCCAGGACCGTGATCTGGTAGTTGAAGGTGATGAACAGACGATGTCTGTCCTGCCCCTGTCTGTCTTTTCCCTCGTCGTAAAACAACGTAGAGGTCACTGTAAAACAACAATCAGTCAATCAGTTATTGAATCAATCAATCCATCCATCAATCCATCCATCAATCCAGGTGATCTGGTAGTTGAAGGTGATGAACAGACGATGTCTGTCCTGCCCCTGTCTGTCTTTCCCCTCGTCGTAAAACAACGTAGAGGTCACTGTAAAACAACAATCAGTCAATCAGTTATTGAATCAATCAATCAATCCATCCATCCATCCATCCATCCATCCATCAATCCAGGTGATCTGGTAGTTGAAGGTGATGAACAGACGATGTCTGTCCTGCCCCTGTCTGTCTTTTCCCTCGTCGTAAAACAATGTGGAAGTCACTGTGAAACAACGAGAACCATATCCTTGGAAAAACTTATGAGTTGCTTTCGCTACCATAATAATTTACTAACAATTAGAATAAATCATCACTATACCTTCCGGTCCTTTGGGAAACATGCCGACTAAGCGCTGAATGCAGACCTGCATATCTGGACATCCCAAATTCTGAGAACCTTGTTCTTGGAAAAAGTGATGAGTTGCTTTTGTTACCATTATAATTTACTAGTTAATACTATAACAATTACAATCAATTATAGCCATACCTTCCGATCCTTTCAGGAACATCCCGGCTAAGCGCTGAATACAGACCTGGACGTCCCAAATTCTCTGAACCTTATTCTTGGAAAAACTGATGAGTTGCGTTCGTTACCATTATAATTTACTAGTTAATACTACTAGGACAATTACAATAAATTATCGCCATACCTTCCGGCCCTTTGGGGAACATCCCGGCTAAGCGCTGAATACAGACCTGCATATCTGGACGTCCACAATTATGAGAACCTTGTCCTTGAAAAAACTGATGAGTTGCTTTCGTTACCATTATAATTTACTAGTTAATACTACTAGGACAATTACAATAAATTATCGCCATACCTTCCGGCCCTTTGGGAAACATTCCAGCCAAGCGCTGAACGCAGACCTGCATAGCTGGACATCCCAGATTCTGAGGACCTTGTCCTTGGAAAAACTGATGAGTTGCTTTCGTTACCATTATAATTCACTAATCTATTCCAACCCTAATACTATAACAATTACAATAAATTATCGCCATACCTTCCGGCCCTTTGGGGAACATCCCGGCTAAGCGCTGAACGCAGACCTGCATAGCTGGACATCCCAGATTCTGAGGACCTTGTCCTTGGAAAAACTGATGAGTTGCTTTCGTTACCATTATAATTCACTAATCTATTCCAACCCTAATACTATAACAATTACAATAAATTATCGCCATACCTTCCGGCCCTTTGGGGAACATGCCAGCTAAGCGCTGAACGCAGACCTGCATAGCTGGACATCCCAGATTCTGAGGACCTTGTCCTTGGAAAAACTGATGAGTTGCTTTCGTTACCATTATAATTCACTAATCTATTCCAACCCTAATACTATAACAATTACAATAAATTATCGCCATACCTTCCGGCTCTTTGGGGAACATGCCGGCTAAGCGCTGAATGCAGACCTGCATAGCTGGACATCCCAGAT
>CM065710.1:11688914-11691414 GCA_017654935.2 Phymorhynchus buccinoides
CATGAAATGAATAAGGGGAAGGAACTTCTCGTAATTAACTCCCTTTTTACCAAAGTTATTTATGGCACCGATTCGCCTAGCAAAGTGAAAGTAGTTGCCACAACAATACAGACCCAAGTTCAGAGGATCACTATATCCTCTCTCTTCGCCTCACTATTTCATACTTGAAATCTAGCATGAAATGAATAAGGGGAAGGAACTTCTCGTAATTAACTCCCTTTCTACCAAAGTTATTTATGGCACCGATTCGCCTAGCAAACATGAAAGTAGTTGCCACAACAATACAGACCCAAGTTCAGAGGATCACTATATCCTCTCTCTTCGCCTCACTATTTCATACTTGAAATCTAGCATGCTCAAACAAAAACACACACCATCAAGTAACATGACAACTCACTCGTTTTAAAATTAAATATCTAAATGGATAGGACATCCTTTTTTTTTTAAACACTTGATTGAAATTTGAATACAAACAACAACAATGTACTTGTGACAGCAAATTTTCGATTAATTGCAAAAACCTTTTGACTAGCTAAAACAGTTGGAAAACTGGAAGTTGAAGTTGTAAAGCTGTTAAGTTTTTTTTATTTTATTAATCCATAAAACATAGTCTTCACTTACACACCATCTTCAGTTTCTTTAACATCCTTTTTTTTCCTAACCATCAATAATCCCCGGGAGACAACTCACTTTCTCTGAATGCCTTTCTTGCCAGGCTGCTTTCCCCTGGAATACAAGAAAGAAAGAAAAAACCAACAATTACAACACAACAACAGCTACTACAGTGTACAGTGGCACAGAGGTATCGCGTTCGACGCCTCGTGTCAAGTAAACCCGAGTTCGAACCTGGGTACAGGGGATTTTCCCTCTCACTTTACACCAGGCCTTACGGTCTGAACGTGGAGTCTTTCGGATGAGACGATAAACCGAGGTCCTGTGTGCCCATGCACTTAGCACACGTTAATCCCAGTGGCAACGAAAAAGTTGTCATTTGGTCAAAAAATACCCCCCCCCCCCCCCCTTCCTTCCTCATCAGTCACACGAAAAATCGCATGCAAAAAAAAAAAAAATTGGGTGGCGCGCCTCTTGTGGCTGTGGCGCGCTCTCCAGTGGGAGCAACCCGAATTCCACAGAGACGCCTCTGTGACTATAAAGTACCTAATGTAGGTCGTCAGTATGTCTGTGCGTTTGATATCTTGTGTGTGTGTGTTAAAATGCAAACTGTAAAGCGCTTTGTGCTCGATTACCCCCCCCCCCCCAACCCGCTATTTAACTGATTTTTTTAACTAACATTATATTATTATTATTACCATTATATATCATCATCATCAACATCATTATCAATACCATCATCGCAATGTACCATATTTTCTGGACTATAAGGCATACCCCCCCCCCCCCCCTCACCCCCATCCCAAATTTTCCATAAAATTCAGATTTTAAAAATTATAGTTTCTTACTGTTTAACCCTTTCGCCGCCAATGTCGCATTCATGCACCACAATGGTTTAACACCCATGTCACTAAAAGGCATCAAATCAGGGCCTGTTATCCAAAGACCCTGTTTTCTTTATTTTGGGAAGTAAGGATAGGCCTAATGTTATACATGTCACAGAGAAATTCCCAATATTGCAGATAATTTTTTCTCTCTACCCAGTTAAGTTTAATGGTATCTCCTGGCTGAAAAATGGCTGGCGGTGAAAGGGTTAATAAGTCATATTATAAGGTGCAGGGGTCTCAGTGTGGGAGAAAAAAAATATTACAGTGGAACCTCCCTTATAAGACCTTCAAAAATATGAATGAAATATAAGGTTTTACGTCCTCCCGGAGGACCTTAAAAATCATCCACAATGAGGTCTTATAAGCAGACATGGTAGTGGGGGCAAAGTGGTTTTCAAGGAAAATGGCCGGGGGTCCTGGGAGGGGGCCGAAGAAAATTCAATAAAATTCAATAAATGAGACAATTGAGAGTGAAATTTTCACTTTTTCATGCCATTTCAATGCATTTTTTAATAATTTTGTTTCAAACTGTTTCGCGGATTTTCCGCGATTCGCGGAGGTCTACCATGCCTGTATAAGGGAGGGGTCTTATAAGCGAGGTCATTTTAATACTTACAAAGAAGGGCAATGTCTCAAAGAAGCAGGTCTTATGTGGGAGGGAGTCTTATAATGGGAGGTCTTATAAGGGAGGTTCCACTTTACTTACAAAGAAGGGCAATGTCTCAAAGAAGCAGGTCTTATGTGGGAGGGAGTCTTATAATGGTAGGTCTTATGAGGTTCCACTGTACTTACAAAGAAGGGCAATGTCTCAAAGAAGCAGGTCTTATGTGGGAGGGAGTCTTATAATGGGAGGTCTTATAAGGGAGGTTCCACTGTACTTACAAAGAAGGGCAATGTCTCAAAGAAGCAGGTCTTATGTGGGAGGGAGTCTTGTAATGGGAGGTCTTATAAGGGAGGTTCCACTGTACTTACAAAGGGCAATGTCTCAGAGAAGTAGGTCT
>CM065710.1:11696414-11727001 GCA_017654935.2 Phymorhynchus buccinoides
TGAAGAAAGTAATGAAAGGATTAAAAAAACAAAAAAACAGCATTAACCCTTTCACCGCCAGCCACATTTCAGCCACAAATTTCCATTAAATTTACCTGGGTAGAGAACAAAATCCATCTGCAGTATTGGGGATTCTTCTGTGACATGTATAAAATGAGGTCTATCCTTACTTCCCAAAACTAAGACAATAGGGTCTTTGGATAGTAGACCCCAATTTGATGCCTTTTAGTGACATATGTGTTAAATCACTGTGGTGCTAAAATGCGACTTTGGCAGTGAAAGGGTTAAAGCAATTTAAGTCTAACAACTACCCTAGACTGTCCATTCCATACATTGAAAGATTTATTTTTTTAAAGCCAAAAATAAAAAATATAAAAAAAACCCAAAAAAAACACCACCACCAAGAAAGCATGGATAATACTCATGTACAAAAACAACCTTTAGTCTGTGTTTCTGAGTAAAAGCGTGGTTTTCCGAGCAGGTGTGTGTGTGTGTGTGTGTGTGTGCTGTGTGGGTATATGTACTTGCATGTGTATGAGTGTATGTGTGCGCAGGAGAGATAATGTTTGGCTAGAGAGGGGGAGGGGAGGGGGGTGGAGTGAGTGTGTGCGAGTATGTGTCTGTGAGTATGAGTGCGTGTTTGTGTGTGTGCGCGTGTTTGTACAAGTGTATGTTTGTATAAGAGTGTGTGCGAGTATGTGTCTGTGAGTATGAGTGCGTGTTTGTGTGTGTGCACGTGTTTGTACAAATGTATGTTTGTATAAGAGTGTGTGCGTTTCAGTGAAAATGTGTTTTCTGTGTGTTTGATGAAATGTGTGCGAGTCTGTGTGTGTATGTCTGTGTGCAAGAACGCATTCACTCGCGTGTGTGCACGTACGTGCGTGTGTGTGTTGTGTGTGTGTGTGTGTGTGTGTGTGTGTCTGTGTGTTTCAATGTTGATTGCAAAGCGCTTTGTGCTCGATAAGAACGTGCATGTGTGTGTTGTGTGTGTATGTGTGTGTGTGTCTGTGTGTTTCAATGTTGATTGCAAAGCGCTTTGTGCTCGATAAGAAGCGCTATATATGTGTCCGTTTATTATTATTATTAATCAATATGAACTGATTACAAATAATATGAAATAACGGGTTTTGATGTGACAGACCCTTGTAGGGATACCGGGGGATCTTTCAGAATAAATAGTTCCCCCGACTTCTGGAAGTTCTGTGCTAGCAGCTTCCTCTAAATCTATCTCTCTTTGACTCTGCCTTTTCTTTTTCTTACTGTCTTCTGTTACCTTTTCGGTCTTACTGGCCCATTCTCCTGCCTTTTTCTTTCTTTAAGCAAATCATCCAAATAATCTTCTCCTTTGAGCTCCTCCGAAATCGGAATGTGTTGGCTGTATGCAGCGGGGAGACCAGTGAGAGCTGAAAACCGGATACATATGTACCTCACCCATTATGGCCATATGGCCTGGGAACGCAGAAGAAGACGAACAAGAAGATATGACAGACCTTTTCCAAGTGGTTTTTGTGCAAGAATTCTGAAGCTTAAAAACAGAAGTATCCTTTGACTAAAATTAAAATGCAATAAGTAAAGATCTCATAAGGCAGGGGTCGGGGCTTTCCCTTCGATCTTACTGACACGGCACAGGCAGATAATACACATAGTTCAGACATTAACTAAACTAGAAAAAAAACACTTAAAAAAACATGCAATCTGTATAAAGATCTCATCATTTTAAAAAACTATTTCTCAACACACACAAAAAGAAGAAAAGAAAACTTTTTTTCTGACATTTTTTTCTTAAACAATGGTCGACCTATGGCGATATTTGTCACGCCAGAGGGCAGTCAAAGCACTAGGGGCTTATCACGCGATTTTCTTACTTGGGCGTAGTAAGAGAGAGAGAGATGGTAGGACTACTCACTCTCTCTCTCATTTTCTTTATCCCCAACTAAGAATATAGAGAGGATTAGCCCCACACGAGCGTCATGCCTTATGGATTGACAAAAATCGCACTAAGTCTCTCATTAAAGCCACACTTTTTATCAAGAAATAAAACTACTAGTACTACCTAGTATCACTCGCTTGGTGCTCGCGCAAATCGATATTCTAAGATGAGAAGTAAGCCACTATCTACTGCTTCTGCTGCTGCTACTACTGCCACCACTGCTGCTGCTACTACTGCTGATGAAACTCAGCAAACAAAAAATAAATCTTCTGAAAAGCCTGATCAAGCATGAAGACTCAAAAGCAGACGGAGAAATAAAGCAAGGCAAAACTGCAAAAAGCTCATCAGATGCTCAGCAAATGTATTAATTGTGAGTGCTTTCTTACTCACAATGACAAAAATTATTGAGTGAATTTTTTTTGGGGGGTGTTCATAAGTCCCAACAAAAAAATTTCTTTTTAATTTTTTTTCTTTTCAAAGACCGAAAAAAAAGACAGGCATTTAAATCAAATTCATGCGTTTGTATCACAAAAACTCGTGCACACACACTCACACGCATGCATGCACATACACACTCACACACACATGCGCATACACACACACCCAAACCCCTTTCCTCTTGCCCCAAGAAGTCATAAGCCTTTAAAAGCCAGCGCCACACACGTGTAAAATTGTACGGGGATGCGATGCGATTGGGTCATGTGAGTCATGATTCACATGAAATACTTCCGTCTAAAAATAATTCTGCCATTTTCGCTCACTATATACACTCCAGTAGACCCAATGCATGAATTTCGTGTGAATCGTGACTCACATCATCAAAATCGCATCGCATTCAAATCTGAATCGCATGGGTGCTCCTGGGAAATTTCAAAAATCCTGCAAAGCAGGGGTCCAGGGGCCACCCAGGCCCTGGCGGAATGCAGGGACAGCGCCCCTCCTGGGAGTTCCCGGGAGCAATGCCCCCTGGAAGCTGAAGGGAAACGACAGTTTCCAATGTAATCGACAGGCTGAGACTCGTTGCACTTTCACTTCTGGTTAAACTTCATGACCTCCATAACCAGCAAAATGCATCTTCTCAAATTCTCATAATCCAGCGACGACAGCTCCAGGCAATAAAACAAATCCTAAACTTCAGGACATCCTGGACCAAAAAAATCCTGAACTTCAGGACATCCTGGACAAAACAAATCCTGAACTTCAGGACATCCTGGATCTCAAAAAATCCTGAACTTCAGGACATTCTGAACAAAAAATCCTGAACTTCAGGACATCCTGAACAAAAAATCCTGAACTTCAGGACATCCTGGACAAAACAATCCTGAACTTCAGGACATCCTGGACCAAAAAAGGCAAATGTTAAGAAAAGCTCCCTCCT
The DNA here is from genome assembly GCA_017654935.2 of Phymorhynchus buccinoides. Classification (NCBI taxonomy): domain Eukaryota; kingdom Metazoa; phylum Mollusca; class Gastropoda; order Neogastropoda; family Raphitomidae; genus Phymorhynchus; species Phymorhynchus buccinoides. The sequence goes on from CM065710.1 coordinate 11,699,723, forward strand.
CTGCCCCTTCCATTCATTTCAGACGGTTTCAGGTTAGGGTAAGGAATAGGGTTTGGGATAGGGTTAGGGTCAGCTTAGTCATCAACTTTTATTTTTCTCTGTATTTGACACTAAACTGACCCTAAACCTATCTCTAACCCTATCCCAAACCCTATTCCTGACCCTAACCCTAACCCCCACACAAAATATTTAAAAAATATGGTATGCTATGATATCGACACTTAACTTACCTTAACCCTATCCCAAAACGTATTCCTAGCCCTAACCCTAACTGAAACCGTCTGAAATGAATGGAAGGGGCAGTCAGGAGGGAGCTTTTCTTAACATTTGCCCCCCAAAATCCTGAACTTCAGGACATCCTGGACAACAACAAAAACTCCTGACCTTCAGGACATCCTGAAAGCATGAGCATCCATGGAATTGCATGTGTGTAGCATGGCCCTTTTACAAGCTGATCTATCGCCCATAAACAATGCGGCGGTACAGTGCATCTATGAAGCCATTTATACTCACCTTGCCACACTGTAAGCGTACAAAACGGTCAACGGACTTAGTAAAACCAGGATTAACAAGATAGAGTGGTGTGCTAATACAGTGGAACATCCCGTATAAGACCTTCAAAAATCATCCAAAATGAGGTCTTATAAGGGAGGTAATTTTAATACTTACAAAGAAGGGCAATGTATCAGAGAAGTTAGGTCTTATATGTGAGGGAGTCTTATAATGGGAGGTCTTATAAGGAAGGTTCCACTATACTTACAAAGAAGGGCAATGTCTCAGAGAAGTTAGGTCTTATATGGGAGGGAGTCTTATAATGGGAGGTCTTATAAGGGAGGTTCCACTGTACGCACATGCACTCCGCACAACATTTTGTGTGTCAATGCACGCATGCACTCATACAAACACATGCATATGCATGCAATGCACATGAACAGGCATGTACAGAGTATATACATGTACACATGTATACATGGACACATGTTGCATGTGAACACGCGCAAGAGCAAACTGAAAGCCATACAGCTCACTCAAACACATGAAAGCAGGTTTACTTAGAGGCACATGCGCAGAAGCGCACAAGCGCGCGCACACACACACACACACACACAACTTTGCGACACACACATATACACACACACACACACGTACACACGCATATACACAAATAATAATCAACATACAATTGAACATTTCTTCTACTTCTTCTTCCTCATCCTCTCCATGCTAGACGTACAATAAAACACAAACGACACACACACACACACGCCCTTACAGTGATTTGGCATTTTGGTATTTGGTATATTCAAGTCACAGAGACTTAACTCTGTGAAATTCGGGCTGCTCTCCTCTGAAGAGCGCATCACCGCAAGCTCAGCGCCTACCCTTTTTTGGGGTGAGGAGGCAGACTTGGGAAACCTAGCTATCAATTTGGCCATACCAGGCAGCGGGATTTCTCCCTGCTCTTACGACTTTCAACTGCTGTGGGATTTTTACGTGCGTAACGTGCACGGGTCAGACTAGCTTTAAGTCCCCATCTGAAGGACTGGACGTTCAGTTTCGATTTTCCTGTCGAACTAGAAAGAAAGGGCGAGGAGGCCGGGATTCGAACCCGGGTCACTCACTCATGCTGCAAGTCACGCATTACATTTGGCAGGCGAACGTCTTAAGCACTCTGCCACCTTTCTCCCTCCTTTCTCCCCTGATATACAGAGACGTAAGTCAAAACTGGTCAATTCTGATGTATTGGACTTACCAGTTGATCAAGACAAGCTGCGTCATCTAACAAAGTTGTAAAACAACAACTTGCAACGATAAAACACAGATCGTGACGCTAAACTAACAACAACAAAAACATGATGTAATTTGACCTGAAATAACCTAAATATCGTGTTTTCCATTCCTCAACTTACGTCTCTACGTTTTCCGCACGGCGATATGTACGCATGTAAACTTTCACGCTTTTAAAGGTCTACCCTGATGGACGAGTTTTTGCAAGAAACACGCCGAGATCACCGGAAAGGCAGCCTTTTCAAGGATTGGAACACTCACTTTGCTCTGGTTTCCTAGAAATTAAACCGTCAAAACGGCGATTCCTCCTTGGCGGAGATGCCGGAGAGAGTAGCCATTTTGGATGGGGTGGGTGAAGGTCACTCATTGTGGTTGAAGCGTTTTCTTTATTTGTAGTGCAGTAAAAAAAAAAATGGAGCTGTTTCTTTTGTTGTGAGCGAAACTCCTTTAGATAATCTGTATAAATATTTTTTTTAAAGGCTTGTATTGCGAAAATTTTGTGCAAACAATTTGGTCTAAATGCAGGCGGCCATTAGAAAAGAGACGGCACATGCCTTCTGTTTGGGTGAAAGAATTTGACTTCCAGCACCTCCGCCAAGGAGGAATCGCCGATTCGATGGTTTGATTTCGAGGAAACCAGAGCAAAGCGAGTGTTGCAATCTCTGTATAGGGTGTTTTCCTGGTGATCTGGACGTGTTTCTTACAAAAACCCATCCGTCAGGGTGGCCCTTTAAAGTTCAATCATACTGTTAAGAACCCTCTCAGGAAATGCATAAATAAATACATAATCTCAAGCTTTCAGCAACACATAAAGTTTAGTTTTATAAGTAAAAAGCTCACACACTCACACAGCTTCGTACATGAATGCACACACACACCTCTATACAAATAACAAAATCGATCAAAAGGATAATCGCGTCACACTCACACAAAACTCAAGCCACTCAAAAACAATGATATCAAAACCACCCAATCGACAATGCTTCCTCACTTTCAATGGCAATTATTTGCTTAAAGACCCCCCACGTCATGTGTCACATTTCCTCTTATGCTAGGAACATTTCTTAAGATTTCTTACCAGCTATAAGAGGGAAAACACGTGAAAACCGTGATTTTGACACGGGACGTGGGGGGTCTTTAACTCATTCAAGTCATGTATGTGCAGAATTAATAGACATAGCTGTCAATTTGATGCATTTGCCTCAAGGGAAGTAAATCTGTGTGCACACCATACCTTGGTCACTTCTAAACTCGCTTCGCTCCCTTAAAGATAAACCACAATTTTGCCTTTGACTTTGCTTTTGTAGTGGTTTGTTTTGGGGGAAACCAATCGGTTTGGAGAGTTTTTGTATATAAAGTCTAAACCTGAAGTAAAAACCCGTAATCGTCTTTCATTTCTCCTTTTAAACGTTTATGTATGTTTTGTTTGTGTGTATGGCTGGAGTGATTTGTGAGGGTTTTTTTAATAATTAAAAATCGTTGCGATGCAAATGAGTTAAGCATGGGTGAAACTGCACACCATACCTTGGTCACTTCTAAACACGCTTCGCTCCCTTAAAGTTAAACCACAATTTTGCCTCTACTTTGCTTTTGTAGTGGTTTGTTTTGGGGGAAACCAATTGGTGTGGAGAGTTTTTCTATATAAAGTCTATATATATAAAAGAGTCTGATCTACCACTTCCCTATGTCTAAACCTGAAGTAAAAACCCGTAATCTTCTTTCATTTCTCTTTTTGTTTATGTCTGTTTTGTTTGTGTGCATGGCTGGAGTGATTTGTGAGGTTTTTTAATAATTAAAAATCGTTGCAATGCAAATGAGTTAAGCATGGGTGAAACTGCACACCATACCTTGGTCACTTCTAAACTCGCTTCGCTCCCTAAAGACCACAATTTTGCCTTTGACTTTGCTTTTGTAATGGTTTGTTGTGGGGAAACCAATCGGTTTGGAGAGTTTTTGCATATAAAGTCTATATATAAAAAAGAGTCTGATCTACCACTTCCCTATGTCTAAACCTGACCACAATGTATGTTTTGTTTGTGTGTATGACTGGAGTGATTTGTGAGGTTTTTTAATACAGACAAACCTCTATTTTAAGACTTCCAAAATGTCCAGAAAAATCGGTCGTAAATTGGAGGGGTCGTATGACGGAGGTTTTCACTGGCAGCCGTAGAAAGAAAAAGTTCAGCACAGTTCATACTCTCTTCTTCATGCACACATACAATGACATATTAAAACTGGATTTGGGTCTTTCCAACTCCATAGGATTGTGCAATCGATGTATTACAGTTTCACTTCGCCGACTTCTGTTAATCACCTCCACTCTCGTCCAAAGTCAGTGGTTTTCTTTTTCAAAGCCAGTGGTTTTCGTGCTTTTCCTACGCTTTCCGCCATCTTTTCTACAACAAGGGAAGCGACTCCGCTTTCAGGCCCTTGACCGTGGTTGTTTCCCTTTGCTCGAAGTCTATGCAGACGACAACAACGGTCGTAAAAACCAACAAAATGGCGGTCGTAAGTCGCGTTTTAGAGGAAGTCGTTTAAGAGAGGTCGTTTACATAGTAAAATGCATCCGTGCCAACAAATCCGGTCTCAAATGAGAGGTGGTCGCTTAACAGAGGGTCGTAAAATAGGGGTTTGTCTGTAATTCAAAATCGCTGCGATGCGAATGAGTTAAGCACAGGTGAAAGTAAGACATTCTCTCAATCCTGAAATGACGCGTTTCAATGTTCTCTGAATCTTCCCAATCCTGAAATGGTGACCGCATCAAAAAATAATTTCCAATTTGTTTGTGCCTGTGTATACAAGACGGGTGGAGGGTGGTATTAGAATTGCATGTCTATCATGTTTGAAGCGGACATTTTTAGTCACGGCAATCGCAAAATTCACACACACACAAAAAAGAGATCAGAGACAAAGTGAGAAGAGAGAGAGATGACAAATTTAACCCTTTCGCCGCCAAGCATTTTTCAGCTAAAATATACCATTAAACAGAGATGACAAATTTAACCCTTTCGCCGCCAAACATTTTTCAGCTAAAATACACCATTAAACTTAACTGGGTACAGAAAACAAATTATCTGCAACATTGTGAATTCCTCTGTGACATGTATAACATTAGGTCTATCCTTACCTCCCGAAATTAAGAAAATAGGGTCTTTGGATAACAGACCCTGATTTGATGCCTTTTAGTGACATGGGGGTTAAACCATTGTGGTGCATAAATGCGACTTTGGCAGTGAAAGGGTTAAAACAAATCCTCTATAAGACAGGGTGCAGAAAATCAGTGTAAAACCAGTGTAACGAAAAGGAAATATTAACCCCTTCCCTGCCCAGTCCGGTGTCTACTACTACGGGATGTGTCATTGATGATGTCGGGGCTCCCAGGGACCCCCATTTGGGGGTCTATGAAGTACTAGAATTCTAAGGGACCCTCTAAAAGAATGTGCAGGGGGTCCCAGGGATGCGCTATAAAAATTCTTTTTAGCATTCGCAATGTCATTGGGACCCTCTATCCCGCCTCTAGGACCCGCTATACTGTAAGTGAAGGAGTCCCTGAGACCCCTTGTTTTACGGGACGATTGGGAGCCTTGAGATTCATGTCATAGCCCAGGAATTGTGGTTTTGGGCTTAGACAAGTCACGAAAAGTATATCTCTACACCATTTTCTCTGATTGAGCCTAACACGTCTCTTTTTAGATTTTATAATAATAAGAAGATGGATCATTTCTCAGTTTTCCTCTGGCAGTGAAGGGGTTAAACCTCTAGTGCACAACACGCACAGTGCGTTTTGATGCTCTTTAACCCTTTCGCCACCAGCCTTTTTTTTTTTAGCCAAAAAATACCATTAAACTTAACTGGGAGGAGAACAAAATGATCTGCAATATTGGGAATTCCTCTGTCACATATTTAACATTAGGCCTGTCCTTACCTCCCAAAATTAAGAAAATAGGGTCTTCGGATAACAGGCCCTGATTTGATGCCTTTTAGTGACATGGGTGTTAAACCATTGTGGTGCATAAATGCGACATTGGCGGTGAAAGGGTGAAAGTAAAGCCAGCATTAAACTGTGTTCAATAACTTTTTTGTTAACCCTTTCACCGCCAAAGTCGCATTTTAGCACCACAGTGATTTAACACATATGTCTCTAAAAGGCATCAAATTGGGGTCTATTATCCAAACACCCTATTGTTTTAGTTTTGGGACGTAAGGATAGACCTTATTTTATATCTGTCACAGAAGAGTCACCAATACTGCAGATGGATTTTGTTCTCTACCCAGGACATTTTGGCTGAAAAATGGCTGGCGGTGAAAGGGTTAATACATTCTTTAGACTTTGAGTGATTTTAGAAAGCAGTGTATTCCGTTGCCCCCCAAACCACCCTAACCTCTACCCCTACCCCTTCCACCACTACCACCCTACGTCCCCCAGCCACTAATAATTAACCAAAACATTTTTTATAAATGTATTAGGTATTAGGTACTTTATAGTCACAGAGGCGTCTGTGAAATTCGGGTTCCTCCCACCTGGAGAGCGCATCGCAGCCAGAGGCGCGCCACCCAACTTTTGTTTTTTATGCAATTTTTGTGTGACTGATGAGGAAGGAAAGGGGGGAGCCAAGCTATATTAGTTCTACAATGGGTGCACAGCCTTTTGCAAGAGTGAATATTAGTGTGTATGTGTGTGCCATTGCTATTAAAGTGCGGCTAAAGACTCACTCACTCACTCACTCAGTTGCAAAAGGTTTACTATTTCTAACAAGAGCGAAGCGCCACAATGACTCGCCTTATGCGCAACCATGACCCGTTCTTTTATCATCGTGCAAAAATTTGGTGGTGCTGTTATTATTTGTAGTTTCTGAGAAAATTGCTATGTTGAAAAGGTTTTAAAGAGATGGTGAACACACACACACTCCTACACACACACACAAACACACAAATCATCAGTACATAGACGATATTTCAATCGTCAAAAAGGGCACACAGACTTTTACAAATGTTAATTAATCAACCAATCAATCAATTCACACAATCCACCAGTCAGTTTCTTAATTTAATGCGCATATTATTTCCTAATCCCACCTTTGCACGTCAAAAAGGGCATATTCACTCAATCCAGCAGTCAGTTTCTTAATTTAATGCGCATATTATTTCCTAATCCCACCTTGTTTCTCCCCGGCGGGGGCGGGGGGCCTCTCAAAGAGGGCGATGTTGGCGGAATTGAAGAAGAGGATGTTGACGAACCCACCCACGTCCCCCCACACCAAGATGGCCTCGTTGGCATTGTTGGGGTTAGACCTGGTCAAAAGACAAGAATATTGGAGTAAAACCTGGTCAAAAAGACAAGAATATTGGAGTAAAACCTGGTCAAAAAAACAAGAATATTGGAGTAAAACCTGGTCAAAAAGACAAGAATATTGGAGTAAAACCTGGTCAAAAAGACAAGAATATTGGAGTAAAATCTGGTCAAAAAGACAAGAATATTGGAGTAAAACCTGGTCAAAAAAACAAGAATATTGGAGTAAAACCTGGTCAAAAAGACAAGAATATTGGAGTAAAACCTGGTCAAAAGACAAGAATATTGGAGTAAAACCTGGTCAAAAAGACAAGAATATTGGAGTAAAACCTGGTCAAAAAGACAAGAATATTGGAGTAAAACCTGGTCAAAAAGACAAGAATATTGGAGTAAAACCTGGTCAAAAGACAAGAATATTGGAGTAAAACCTGCTAAAAAGACCAGAATATTGGAGTAAAACCTGCTAAAAAGACCAGAATATTGGAGTAAAACCTGGTCAAAAAGACAAGAATATTGGAGTAAAACCTGCTAAAAAGTAAAACCTGCTAAAAAGACAAGAACAAACCTGCCAACCCCCTAACAGACCAAAAAGGAATATTTATTTGTAGCAGGAAAGAGGACTTTTTGGGAGCTAAGAGGAATTTTGACGCAGCATCTTACCTTTCGCACGTAAACATAACTTGAAGCTAACAATTTTCATCCTTGTGAACTTTGTTTAAAACAAGTCTTGTCTGGAAGTGTCACACCTATTCCTAACACAATAGAAGCTTTTGGTTTGTTCCTCTGCCCTTTTTATTTGGGCAGACCAAGACGGTTGGTGCCATAGATGACTTAAATAATAAGACTTGGAAGGAAGATAATGAATCATTCAAGTTCATCTTTGTTCTCCTTTCCTTCTGTTGGATTGAAAAAGTCGGTAACGGTGGAAGACGAAGACTGGGAGTTTGCAGTTTCGATAAGACGATGAGAAGTAATGTGGCATTTGATGTCTTGACACCCTCCATAGGAGACTTTTAAGTGTAGTGAGCACATCGTACATCAAGCATGATGCACACTTTCTTGATCTCTGAATGTAATCTTGGTAGAAATATTGGTCTATTCTCTTTCTTTTCTCCCCTGAGTCACACACATCAATGTGTCAATCGCCCCTCTCAAAAAGGGGTAAAGAGGAAAAATTAGAGAGAAAAAGTGGCCAATAAAGCGAAATTGAAGATTTTAGCTTTGGCCGTAAAAACGAACAAAATAACACATGCTTAAGAAGAAAAAATTCCGTTCCAGAGGAAACTGGCTGATTAAGCGGCTTTGGCCGATTATTCGATGGCCAATTAAACGGATTCCACTGTAATGTGAACCCGGCCTTATACACACAAGCACCTAATGGTCCGAAACATACGGTACTATAGAGAAATGAGAGAGCTATGCTCACCAGTAGTCTAAACACAGGGGGGTGAAGACCAGGTCTTGAACCTTGTACTGGCAGTTGAACTCCAGTTTGCTGCTCAGGTCATAGATCGCTGAAACAGCATCATCATCATCATCGTTATCATTGTCATCATCCTCATCACCACCACCATCATCATCCTAGAAGGCTGAAACATTGTTATCAACATCATCATGACTGTCATCAAAGTTCAAATCTTGCTCAGATCTCTCTCTCTCTCTCTCTCTTTCTCTCTCCCTCACTCTCTGTCTGTCTCTCGCCGATTTCTTTACTGCTAAAGGCCAGGGGCGATTTTGTTGATGACCTGCAGAGGCACGGAATGCGTGATCCACAGATCTCTCTCTGTTTCTCTCTCTCTCTCTCTCTCTCGCCTAAAATCTTTATCCTTGTCAAATAAATTTTCCAGTGTCCAATGTCTCTCACTCTCTCTCTCTCTCTCTCTCTCTCTCTCTCACTGATTTCTTTACTGCTAAAGGCCAGGGCGATTTTGTTGATGACCTGCAGAGGCACGAAATGCGTGATCCATAGATCTCTCTATCTCTCTGTTTCTCTCTCTCTCTCGCCTAAAATCTTTATCCTTGTCAAATAAATTTTCCAGCGTCCAGTGTCCCCCTCTCTCTCTCTCTCTCTCTCTCTCTCTCTCTGTCTCTCACTGATTTCTTTACTGCTAAAGGCCAGGGGCGATTTTGTTGATGACCTGCAGAGGCATGAAATGCGTGATCCACAGATCTCTCTATCTCTCTCTGTTTCTCTCTCTCTCTCTCTCTCTCTCTCTCTCTCTCTCTCTCTCTCGCCTAAAATCTTTCTCCAGTGTCCAGTGTCCCTCACTCTCTCTCTCTCTCTCTCTCTCACTGATTTCTTTACTGCTAAAGGCCAGGGGCGATTTTGTTGATGACCTGCAGAGGCACGAAATGCGTGATCCACAGATATATCTCTCTCTCTCTCTGTCTCTTTCTGTCTCTCCCTTTCTCTCTCTCTGACTGTCTCTCACCGATTTCTTTACTGGTAAAGGCCAGGGCGATTTTGTTGATGACCTGAAGGGGCACGAAATGCGTGATCCACAGATTTCTCTCTCTCTCTTTCTTTCTTTCCCTCTCTCTCTGTCTCTCTCCCTTTCTCTCTCTTTGTCTGTCTCTCACCGATTTCTTTACTGGTAAAGCTCAGGGCGATTTTGTTGATGACCTGAAGGGGCACGAAATGTGTGATCCACATCTCTCTCTCTCTCTCTGTTTCTCTCTCTCTCTCTATCTCTCCCTCACCCTCTGTCTCTCTGACTGTCTCTCGCCGATTTCTTTACTGGTAAAGGCCAGGGCGGTTTTGTTGATAACCTGAAGGGGCACGAAATGCGTGATCCACAGATCTCTCTCTCTCTCTCTCTCTTTCCCTCTCTCTCTATCTCTCCCACACCCTCTGTCTCTCTGACTGTCTCTCACCAATTTCTTTACTGGTAAAGGCCAGGGCGATTTTGTTGATGACCTGAAGGGGCACGAAATGTGTGATCCACAGATCCCTGGCTTTACACGAATCGGTTCCTGTCTTCAGTGACCGCTGAGCCTTCATGTCTAGGCCCCACATGGAAACACACCCTTCCTGCAAAAGAACGAACCAGCAAATTTATATTTGGTACTTTATAGTCACAGTTGCTCCCACCTGGAGAGCGCGTCGCAGCCAGAGGCGCGCCACCAATTTTTAAAAAAATGTGCATGTGATTTTTGTGTGACTGATGAGGTACCTACGTGCGTTGTTTTTTCGTCATAATTGCAACCGCACCAACTAAATTATGCTATGGGTCTCTAAAACAGGAAGTGAACCGAGCGGAAGTAACGATTCAAGGGGCATTACTAGCGCGGATAGCCGACGACAATGCCAAGTATGGCTCAAACATAATGTCTTCTTTCGATTTCTTCTTCTTCTTTTTTTTCCGTACTCGTTCAGCGAAAATGCAGAATTTTTTGTTGCTGATTGTAATAGCGTAATCGGAGGTATCAAAACGTAATAATTACTGAGGAAGAATCCGTAAGGAAAACAGGTCTGAGATTTGAAGATTACACTTTCTTACAATTTTGCTCATCATATTAACATAAGGCGCGTGGGTCTCAGTCTGGGAATAAAAAACATCGCCTTACAGTTCGTAAAATATGGTACTCATCAAATCAGAAGTCACACACACACACACACATACATACACACGAGACCCGTCACCACAAAATGATTCGTGTTGTCCCTAGCTCACTTACCCCATAGGGGCAATTTTTCGGTGGAAGGGGGTCAAATCATCAATTCTCAGATTTGGACGTATTATTGAACAATAGGTGTTTATCTATCTCACACAGAAGCATTGAAGTGCAAAAGCAACCCTTTCTGCCTTAACCCCCTCTTGCATTTATTCCGCCCCAAACCGCCCAGCCGGAAGTTGCCTCTGTGTATTCAAGCCGCCCAAAACCGCCCGTAGCTTGCCCCCACCCCCTCTGATGGCATTTTCATCACGCACTAACTTCTGGCTTGTTCTACACACACTATGAAGAAGCTTCTCACTTGCAGTGATGTGACAGTAACTGTATGGCGCTCTGTGTGCTTCAGAAGACAGTTTTTCCCGTATCACGCACTAACTTCTGGCTCGTTCTACGCACACTATGAAGAAGCTTCTCACTTGCAGTGATGCGATAGTAACTGTATGGCGCTCTGTGTGCTTCAAAAGACAGTTTTTCCCGTATCACGCACTAACTTCTGGCTTGTTCTACGCACACTATGAAGAAGCTTCCCCCTTGCAGTGATGTGATAGTAACTGTATGGCGCTCTGTGTGCTTCAGAAGACAGTTTTTCCCGAAAATGAGTGAAAGAATCTGAACACTAGAAGAAGTTTTGTATGCAACAAATGCGAATGCAAAAGGGGTAAAAGTGTGTCTACATCAGAAACATTTGGTTGCTTTCTACCAATTTTGAAACTTTCCGGTTGCATTTTCTCATTTCGCCGATTCCCTGGGCATATGACTTCAAATCTTCGTACCTTTGCAACAAATAGTCCGATTTACAACATGTTTGGTTTGTTGGAAAGCAGTTTTAATGCAGAAAAGCAATTTGTTAATAACACAAAAGTGACCTCTGGGACATCACGACTCATTTTGTGGTGACGGGTCACACACATATGGAAAGAAAAAATTGTCAGAAAGAGAGAGAGAGAGAGAGAGAGAGAGAGAGAGAGAGAGAGAGAGAGAGAGAGAGAGAGTAGAGAGAGAGAGAGAGAGTAAGAGAGAGAGAGAGAGAAAGACAGAGACAGGAGAGAGAGAGAGAGAGAGAGAGAGAGAGAGAGAGAGAGAGAGAGAGAGAGAGAGAGAGAGAGAGAGAGAGAGAGAGAGAGAGAGAGAGAGAGATTGATTGATTGAATTTTATTTATAGAGGGTAATAGAGTAAGCAATAACATGCTTTTTTACATCCAGCCCTCTGGACAGAATACATTTATAAAAGTAGAAAATGGAGAACGAAAATAAACACATACAAAGTAATGTAAAGCATGCAAAAAACATCCCTATATTGTAACACATCAATAACAAAATCAAACCTATTATTATTAACTATACTCATTATTAACATTCAAAATGTGTGACGTAAGCGCATACACACGGGAAAAATAAAACCCAATCCTACTTTTCACACTCAAAGAAGTGCACAAACATGTAAAAAAAATACCTCAATCATACTTCATCATTAAAATGTACTTATTTGAAAAGAAACCCATGCACATAATAAGTCAAACATAATATTACTTTACCTACTCATCTTAACATGCGCAATTTAAAATGTAAATACATGTACGTACCCATGGCAACATGAGACCTATTCCTACATTACATTATTCATTTGTAGCATAAACAAATTAAAAAGTAAACCTATTCCTACATTACATTATTCATTTGTAGCATAAACAAATTAAAAAGTAAACACACACTCGTAACAAAAGCAGACCAAGTCATATTGTTTGCAAGCGAATACACATATTAAAAAATAAATACTACTCATAACGAAATCAAGCCTAAACCTACTTTCTAGTCCTCGTCTTTAACATGCACATAAGTAAAACTTAACTCATCACAAAATTAAGACTAATCCTATTTTACATACTCATAACATGTAACCTACACATTTTAAATTTAAAGCCTAAGCCCATTTTACATACTGATCTTAAAAATACATCAAACGTAAATGTAAGCACATATACATGACAGAATAAAACCAAATCCTATTCTACATACTCATCTTTAACATACACACATTTTGGAATAAACACTTATACATAGCAAAATAAAACCCAATCCTATAATAATAATAATAGTAGCAATAATAATGATAATAATAATAATGATAATAATAATAATGATAATAATAATAATAATAATAATAATAATAATGATGATGATAATAATAATAATAATAATAATTCATATAGCGCTAAACATAGTAGTATGCCTGTTGCGCGTTACAAAAGCAACAATGAAAGATGGAAAACATTAATTAAAATCAACAAGAAAGTCACACCACCAACATTCGAATGCAAAGAAATAAAGTAACGATAACATGATTTTCACTCACAAAGACATCCACCCTCGTTCGCCAACACTGTCACTCTCTGATAACACATCACACTCACAAAAACTAATAAAAATGTAAACAAGTAACAGGAAGGAATGCACCAATTAATACGTGCGTACACACGGCCCATACTCTCTCTCTCCCCCTCCCTCTCTCTCCCTCCCCTCTTCTCCCCTCTCTCCCCCCCCCTCTCTCTCTCCCCCTCTCTCTCTCTTTTCCCTCTCTCTCTCATCATACAGGATCCCCAATACAATAATATCAAAGAAACTTTTCGTTACATAAATATAAACATTCTGGCTAAGTCACAATAGACAAAATATAACAATATAAGCCTAAAAATGAAAAAACTAAATTTGTATATTAAATAATTATTTTATGACACTAAACACACACACGCGCGCGCGCGCGCACACACACACACACTGAGAGAGAGAGAGAGAGAGAGAGAGAGAGAGAGAGATACAGAGAGACAGTAACACCACTGACCTTACTGATGGCGATGTAGCGGTTGGTGTTTTTCAAGTAGGCCACCCGCTGAACGATTTCCTTGTGAGGACTGGAACACAACGGAAACGATAATGACGAGAAGAAGAAGAAGAAGAAAAACAAAACAGACACACAGAGCACAGTAGCTTTTCTCAGCTCCTTTCAGTTCATGCCAATTTGCTAACAGTACTCGTCACCAGCATAAACCAATTTAAAGTGTTTTATCCATTAGGTTTACATGGTTTTATGGTGGCATACCACTTGTAAGGTCTTTTCCTATCCCTAACCACAATCAATGATAAGAATATTTGCCGCTGTTAAAAGAAATAACTTGAAACAAATTGCTCCCTGTGGAAAACTGAAAGGAGCTAGAATGAGGGGAATTCCTGAACTGTGATAGGCAGAGACATAGAAACAGTAGAGGTTCCGCTTCCGGTCGGGCTCTTCTTTCGGATGAGACGATAAACCGAGGTCCCGTGTGCCCATGCACTTAGCACACGTTAATCCCAGCGGCAACGAAAAAGTTGTCAATCGGTCAAAATGCAACACACACAGTACACACACACCCCTTCCTTCCTCATCAGTCACACAAAAAATCGCATGCCAAAAAAAAGAAAGAAGGGTAGCGCGCCTCTGGCTGCAACACGCTCTCCAGGTGGGAGCAACCCGAATTTCACAGAGATGCCTCTGTGACTATAAAGTACCTAATACCTAAATACCTTCTCTCTGTCGTAGTGCTAAGTTTTCTAATGTTTTCTTTGAAAATTATTTTTCTTCTTTCGTTTTTTCAGTAGCAGAGTATTTACTTAGTGCGTCAGGATTCTATTCTGTCTACATCGACTCTTAAGATTCAGTAGATTAGGGTTTTCTCTTTTTCTTTTGCTCTCTCTGTTTTCATTTTAAAAATTACATGAGATTCTCAGAAAACCAAAAAGAAGGAAAAAAAAAGCTGTGAGTCCAGGTGTAGGTTACATCAGCAAATGGATAACTTCCGCTTTCAGCTTTGCAAACTGCAGAGTAACATCTTTATATGATAAAATAGAGCAGTCTTGGCGGCCCCAAAGCAGTAATCGGAAATGTCCATTTGAGAATGAACCAATCAAGAACAAAATATCAATCGAACTTCTTGCCGCGCTTTTATGATTCAACACCAAACCTAACACCCCTCCCTTACCCCCACCCCCCAAGTTTCTCAATGGATCTACACTGATCTCAAAAATGACCCCTGGGGCCATCAACAAGGAGAAAAAATCTCATCTCTGTTATTTCATTTATGTTCTATTTCATTTTGTTCTTTTGTTTCTCCGACTTCGGACCTCGACCGAAATAGTGCCATATGATAAAAATAAAATTGTTGATTGTGGGCACTAAGCCGGAAGAAGAGAGACAAAAAGAGGGTTTTTTTAAACAAACATCCAACTTCTTCTTTCCCAGGGACGGTATTCATGTCGAGATAGCATGAGACTTAGCATGATGCTAACTTAGAAGCTCTTCCAAAAGTCCTATTAAATCCTATAGGACATTGGAAGAGCTTCTAAGTTAGCATCATGCTAAGTCTCATGCTATCTCGACATGAATACCGTCCCAGGCCAATATAAGGCCATAATGGAGTAGGGTACATATGTGTCCAGGTTTTCGGTTTTCACTGGTCTCCCCGCTGCATACAGCCGACACATTCTGATTTCGGAGGAGACATAGTAATAAAAATAATGATAAATGCAGCTTATATACCGCTGTTCGATGGCAACACCATTCTCACAGGGCTTTACAAAATTAAAAAAAAAAAGCAAACGCAAAAAAAATGAATAATGAAAACCGTTAACACACACATACACATATGCACGCACACACACATGCACACACACGCACGCACACACACACACACGCACACACACAAAACACATGCACACACACACAAAAACAACATACATACATGCACACACACAAACACACACATATACACACACACACACATACAAACACTCACACACACAAAACACACACAAAACACATACACACACAAACACACACACACCTGGGTAGAGCTTTGAGATCTTTCTACTGCGGCACTTGCGTGGATTTGACTCAATCTGACGATTTGACGCACACACACACACACAACACACATACACATGCACACGCACGCACACACACGCACACACACACACAAAAACAAACAAACAAAACAAAACCACATACACCCACACCCACACACACACACACACACAGACACACCTAGGTAAAGCGTTGAGGTCTTTCCACTGTGGCACTTGCGTGGAATTTGACTCAATCTGACTATTTGACACACACAAAACATACATACATGCACGCACACACACACACACACATACACCAAAAAACCGCCCACATACACATACCCAAGCACACACACACACACACACATACACACACACACACACATACATACACACACACAAAACCCCAACCCACATACACACGCACACACACAGACAGACAGACACACCTGGGTAAGGCTTTGAGGTCTTTCCACTGCGGCACTTGTGTGGATTTGACTCGGTCGTCTTTCTCGTAGAACTCAAGCAACATGTGTGAGGCAAACTTGTCCCAGTCCACCGTCCCTTCCCTCGTCACATCAATTTTGTCAAACAGCTCTCCGTACTGGTGAACACCAATCAATCAGTCAACCAATCAACCAATCAATCCATCAATTGATCAATCAATCATAAGAGCTCAAGCAACATGTGTGAGGCAAACTTGTCCCAGTCCACCGTCCCTTCCCTCGTCACATCAATTTTGTCAAACAGCTCTCCGTACTGGTGAACATCAATCAATCAGTCAACCAATCAATCCATCAATTGATCAATCAATCATAAGAGCTCAAGCAACATGTGTGAGGCAAACTTGTCCCAGTCCACCGTCCCTTCCCTCGTCACATCAATTTTGTCAAACAGCTCTCCGTACCGGTGAACACCAATCAATCAGTCAACCAATCAATCCATCAATTGATCAATTGATCAATCAATCATAAGAGCTCAAGCAACATGTGTGAGGCAAACTTGTCCCAGTCCACTGTCCCTTCCCTCGTCACGTCGATTTTGTTGAACAGCTCTCCGTACTGGTGAACATCAACCAATCAGTCAACCAATCAATGGATCGATCAATCAATCAATCAATCAGTCAGTCAATCAACCAATCCATCAACCCAACAATCAGTCAGTTAACTAACCAATCCATCAACCAACTAATTGATCAACCAATCTAACAATCAATCAAACCAATCAGTCAGTCAACCAATCCATCAACCAACCAACCAATCAATCAACCAATCAGTCAAGCAACCAATCCATCAACCAACCAATCCATCAACCAACCAATCAATCAATCAGTCCACCAACCAATCAATCTAACAATCAACCAATCCATCAACCAACCAATCAATCTAACAATCAATCAATCCATCAACAAACCAATCCATCAACAAACCAATCAATCAATCTAACAATCAATCAATCCATCAACCAACCAATCCATCAACAAACCAATCAATCAATCTAACAATCAATCAGTCCATCAACCAACCAATCAATCAAACAATCAATCCATCAACCAACCAATCCATCAACCAACCAACCAATCAGTCAGTCAATCAACCAGCCAATCAATCTATCACTCAATCAATCATAAGAGCTCAATCAACATGTGAGAGGCAAACTTGTCCCAGTCCACCATCCCTTCCCTCGTCACATCGATTTTGTCGAACAGCTCTCCGTACTGGTGAACATCAATCAATCAACCCAATCAATCCATTCATCCACCAATCACTCAATCAATCATAAGAGTTCAAGCAAACATGTGAGAGGCAAACTTGTCCCAGTCCACCATCCCTCCCCTTCAACCAATCAATCAATCAGTCCAGTTAACTAACCAATCCATCAACCAATCAGTCAGTCAACCAACCAACCAATCAATCAGTCAACCAATCCATCAACCAATCAATCAATCCATCAACCAATCAGTCAGTCAACCAATCCATCAACCAACCAATCAGTCAGTCAACCAATCCATCAATCAGTCAAGCAACAAATCCATCAACCAACCAATCAATCAGTCAAGCAACTAATCAATCAATCAATCAACCAATCTATCAATCAGTCAAGCAACAAATCCATCAACCAACCAACCAACCAATCTATCAATCAGTCAAGCAACAAATCTATCAACCAATCAACAACCAACCAATCAATCAGTCAAGCAACAAATCCATCAACCAACCAATCTATCAATCAGTCAAGCAACATATCCATCAACCAACCAATCTATCAATCAGTCAAGCAACACATCTATCAAACAACCAACCAACCAACCAATCAATCAAGCAATTAATCCATCAACCAACCAATCAATCAATCAACCAACCAACCAATCTATCAAACAATCACTCAATCAATCATAAGAGTTCAGGCAATATGTTTGAGGCAAACTTGTCCCGATATCACTGTCTTTTCGCGTCACGTCGATTTTGTCGAACAGCTCTCCGTACTGGTGACAATCAATCAATCAACCAATCAATCAATGGATCGATCAATCAATCAATCAATCAGTCAACCAATCAATCTACCAATCAACCAATCCATCAACCAACTAATCCATCAACCAAACTATCAATCAATCAACCAACTAATCAATCAACCAATCCATCAACCAAACCATCAATCAATCAACCAATCCATCACCCAACTAATCAGTCAACCAACCAATCCATGAACCAACCAACCAATCAGTCAGTCAACCAACCAATCAATCCACAGAGAGAGAGAGAGAGAAAGAAAGAGAGAGAGAGAGAGAGAGAGAGAGAGCGAGGAGAGAGAGAGAGAGAGAGACAGAGAGAGAGAGAGAAAGAGAAAGAGAGACAGAGAGAGAGAGAGAGAGAGACAGAGAGGAGAGAGAGAGAGAGGGGGGGGGGGGAGACAGACGGACACACACAGAGAAAGACACACACACACACACAGACAGGAAGACAGACACAGACAAATAAAATCACACAGAAAGACAGACAGACAATCATGTCAGAGAACGTGAGGCAACTGTAGACAAGCAGGCAGCCAGACAGGCAGAAAGATGACACAGGCAGGCAGACAGACAGACAGACAGACAGATGGACATTCTTCTCACCTCTTCTCTCGTTCCTTTCTTCAGAAGCAGGGACAGCGCCTCACAGAACTGTTCTCTGGTCAGACTGAGTTTGTTGTCATAGCCCTCACCCTCCACCTGATGATGAAATCAAAATCATCATCATCATCATCATCGCCATCTTCATCAATAAAATAGACTAAACAGACTTCCTGCGAGTGTTAGGCATTCGCCTTCAGCTGCAGCCTTCAAGACTGCCACAAAAACTGTCCTATTGAAACGCTCCTAAAGCCCCCCCCCCCCCCCCCATCCCTACCCACTCTGTCTCTCTCTGTATCCAGTGCATGAAACGCTAAGTGTGTCAGGCTATGTAAATGTGTGCGTGTGCGCATGTGCGTGCGCGCGTATGTGTGTGAGTGCAGAATGTTCATTTAATTTTTGTGTGCGTCCGCACACTTCGTGCGCTCGCGCCCATATGTGTGTCTTTTTGTGTTAGCGGAGGAATGAGTGAGTGTGCGCGTGCGTGCATGTGTGTGCGTGCATGTGTCTGTGTTTGTTTGCGTGTCTGTGTGTGAGCGATGTCATTGTTGTTGTTTTTGTTGATGTAAGATATATTATTTTATTATATTATTTTTGTGAAGATTTTTTTTAAAGGCAGGAGAATGGGCCAATAAGTCAGAAAGATAGTAGACGATAGAAAGCAGAGGGAAAAGGCAGAGTCAAAGAGAATGGCAGAATAGAGGAAGTTACAAGCACAGAACTTCCAGAAGGTGGGGGAACTATTTTTTACGAAAGATCCCCTGGTATCCCCATGGCCAACACTCACCCTACTAACTTGATAAATGCTCATAATTCTGGAACGGAAAAAAGATACAAGAATGGGTTTTTGTATCATTAGAAAGAGAATTGCCTAAAGTTTTCAATTGTGGTAATTTTCTCAGTATGGTCAGTTTGACACTTAATGTTCCCTTTCGTGGTGCTGGGTCACCAAATAGACTAAACATTCACAGAAACTGTTCTCTGGTCAGAATGACCTTGTTGTCATAGCCCTCCCCTTCCACCTGATGATAAAATCATCATCATCATTGTCTTCATCGTCTTTATCAACAGTTTCCTCCTCTTCGTCATCATCAGTAATTCAAATAGTGCTCTCTGGTCAGACCGAGATTGGTGTCATAGCTTTCGTCATCAACTGGCAAAATCATCATTATCATCTTCATCATCATCAGTGTTAAAAGGATCATCATAATGATCATCATCATCACCATCACCATCATCATCACAATCACCATCACCAGAATAGTCTCCCCCGTGGGGATACCGGGGGCGTCTTTTGCATAAATAGTTCCCCCACCTTCTGGAAGTTCTGTGCTTGTAACTTCCTCTAATCTGTCTCTCTCTTTGACTCTGCCTTTTACCTTTGCTTACTGTGATCTACTATCGTTCTGCCTTACCGGTCCATTCTCCTGCCTTTCTTCCACGAAACTCTTTCAAAAGATTTCCTCCAGCCGAAGTCGGACTTGCTGGGCCTAACTATTTCTTAGTTAGGAGCATAACGGCAGCATGACGCATCTCCGCTCATAATTTGACAGGAAACTGTCTGAGCAATCGAAACAAGAAGAGAAGAAGAATAGTCTGATGTCCAACCCTCTGAAAACCGTGGTAAAAGGGACACCAAGGCCCTAGACTGTAGAGGGAAAAACTTAAATGAGTTCCCAACATGACCAAAAAGGCTTAATAAAATGAGAAATCACTTAAAAATAAAATGCTATTTAACAGAAAATATAAAACTGAATCAAAAGCCAAAACCTCAAGAGAAGCCATTCCTCTGTCAGAAATTCTTAATCTTCTGAAATCCTCTGACAATTCTGATGCCTATTACGTATTAGTCATTATTATCATCACCATCACAAATCATCATCACTGATTGTCATCATCATCATCATCATGTTATTAAGATTAAACTTTTACAGAATTATCATAATAATAATAATAATAATAAACAGACACTTATTTATATAGCGCTTTCTATCGAGCACAAAGCGCTTTACAATCAACACTGAAACATTCACACACGCACAACAGACACACACGCACAACAGACACACACGCACAACAGACACACACGCACACGAGTGAACGCGTTCTTGCACACAGACATACACACACAGACCCACACACATTTCATCAAACACACAGAAAACACGTTCTCACTGAAACGCACACAAACTTACTCAAACATACAGTGATACACCATCATACAATCATCATCATCTAATTATCGTCATTAATGCAATAAAGATAAATTCTCATATTTTTTCACTTGCAAGCTCATCATGTGAATCACTGAATGTGAGTGAGCATCTGAGTGTTACCAAAAAGCCTGAATATACCAAGAGTGAAAACTCTGCAGCTTACTGAAGCCGTTTTTTTTTTTACTCCCACCCTTTTACCTTCACTACAGGCAGGGAGCGATGTGAACTCACTCACTGCCTCTGTTACCATATTTAACACTTCCCACCTTTTCACCTTCCAGGTGGGAAGTAAGAAAGTTGGCTTCATTCTTTGCAAGGTTTGTAGGCTCAGACCTGCCTACCCCCAATTTCTTTTTTAGGTACTCCACGAAATAAAATTCCGTACTTTTTCTCAAAATTCCGTTTTTTGCAAGGAGACCCCCCAAAACGGAACATTACAGAACATTAAACCGCCATGCGAAATGACGAAAAACACTCGATTTTGACCGATCTTAGAAGACCTTAAGTTCAAAATTTTGCTGTATTCATTTTCTGTTTACTGTACTGCAGTACTGGGGCTCAAAATCATGTACAAAATACGGAAAAATCGTATGCGTGTGCATGTGTATGTGTGCGCGCAAGTGTGTGCGCATGTGTGTATGTGTGTGCATTACATCAGCATGTGCATATGTGCAAGAGATGCAACCACATGTAATGCATGTGTCCGTGTGTGTGTGTGTGTGTGTGTGTGTGTGTGTGCGCGTGTGCGTGTGTGCATGGGAACATGTGCATGCATGTTCATGCCTGTGCATGCATTAAAGCTCACCATAAAAGAGCTTTTCAACCTCTCCAGATCTTTCATGTTCAACCTGTTCTCCAGCTTTTGATCCAAGGCCACAGGTTTCCTGCAAACATCAAACAATAATAATTTCATAATAGTGCTAAAATCCATACATAAATATGCTTGATGTGCCTTACAAAAACAACTTGTAAAAAGGGGGAGAAAAACATGCAGCAAAGCAGTGAAGTCCAGAGGATCGAAAAGTGATAAGACACACTGTCCTGAGACAAGATAAATCAATAGCAATAGGACAATGTCTTGGCTTTTGCAGAAATCAATCAAACAAAGCATGTGAATGTTAAAAATGTATTCAGACATTTATCCTGACAGGGGAGAACCCAATAGGACATTTTCAATGTTAATAGGTCAATGGCCTATGACCGGGACTTTGGGACATCACTGCTAGTGCTAAAGTCAAAAAGACATTTGATATGAACAATATTCTACATGCAGTGATGCACAGAAACAAAAGTGATAAAAGTGACATGAATCTTACTCACAAACAACCACTCTTCCTTATCCAGCCAGCGTTCAAGATTTAATCAGACATTTGATGATTTGTCCTGACAGGGGAGAACACAATTTTAATAGGTCAATGGCCTATGACCGGGACCTCGGGACATCACTGAAGAGAGAGGGGAAAGAAGGGAGGAAGGGATAAAAGAGAGAGGGAGAGGGAGAGGGAGGAGAAGGATGAGAGGGGGGGGAGGAGGAGAGAGAGAGAGAGAGAGAGAGAGAGAGAGAGAGAGAGAGAGAGAGAGAGAGAGAGAGAGAGAGACTCAGATAATTAAATTACTTTACCTTTCTGGTCTTTGGTCAGGACTTTTGCTGGGTTCAAACAATGGCTCTCGCCCTGAGCGAGTGGGACTCGACGACACAGACATGGTTGTAGCTGGCAAACTAAACAATTAAAACGTCAAAATCATTCAATTTTTTATTTCTAGCCTCAAGTTTGACCCCTTTTCAACCTTGAATTCAATGTTTTAAACGAAGAATTCGACCGCTCATACAGGACACTCGCATCAATTCTCCAATCGTAAAATTGGAACTGAAGTTGGCAGGCCTGGTGTCTCCATTTCGTTGTTATAAGATGTTGAAAGTGTCACAGTATCTCCATGTTTTGAATGGTCGCCATTTGCACAGCGCATCGAGTTGCCAAGCAAGTGCTTTGTAATTTTATTGGTCAAAAGACCACTTCCGCTTTACAAGTGTGGTTCCAGTCCACAGTTACAGCTTATGTTCAAATTAGGAAAAGGGCAGCAGTCCAAAGACACTCAAAGAGTGTCTTTGAGTAGTAGTAGTAGTAGTAGTTGTTCAGGGTAAGAAGTGGACCTCGTGGCCATTTTACGTCCTTTCTCGTTTGTTACTTTGTTGTTTTCGTGGTGGCTGAAGTTTAACAAAAATATGAATGGACTTTTTTTTTATTCATCAAAAATATTTTTATTATTTTTACATCAAAGGATCTTGGTCCAGAAGATTTTTTAAAAGAGTTTGTGTTAGGCCGGGTACAACTTTAGTTGACAAATTATTCCAGTCTTGGACAACTCTTGCTAAAAAAAAAAAAATGTGCGAATGTTAGTACAGCTGAACGCCTTAAGAATAATTTCTTCGTACTATTTCGTGTCTTGTCTGTGGTACTTTTGACAAAAAATGTGTTAAAGTCTATATCCTCAATGTTATTTACTATTTTATATACTTGTATGAGATCTCCTCTGAGTCTTCTTCCCTTTAGAGAAGGTAAACCCAGAAATTTTAATCTTTCACTATGGCTCCCCCTCACCTGCGTGCGCATCTCGACCCTTCCAACGGAAGTGTCGCCATCTTAGTCCGTATATTTGTGTGTAAACAGCATCGATCTGGTATTTTTTCAAAACAAAGTTACTGACTAAGATGGCGGTCTCCCATAATATGGCGTGCTCCTTGTGGCCGGATATGACGACACGTGGGTACAAGCCATAAGTCTTATCCTTGCACGCTTTAAACTAATTTTGTTGGCCCTTATTTGTAGGCCTACCTTTTCTAAAGCTGCTGATTGCCTTTTAAGTATCGGGTGCCAAACACAGTTGAAGAAGAAGAAGAAGTGCGTTAGGCTGCCGAGGCTGAAATAACACGGGTGAAATAGTGAAAGCTTCACCCCCATCCCCCTCTTCTCCCAATCCCTTCCCCCAAAATTTGTGTTTTTATCCGTTCGTATTTTTAGGACTTAAGACATTGTAGTTGTATAGTATGAATTGGCCTACGACGGTACCATTTTTCGTGTTTTTACGCAACTTTAAATCACGAAATTTCGAAAGCTCGCTCGCTCTCTCTGATCCTCTCTCTCTCTCTCTCTCTCTCTAGTCTCTCTCTCGCTTCTCTCTATCTAGTCTCTCTCTCTCTCTCTCTCTCCTCTCTCTCTCTCTCTCTTCTCATCTCTCTCATCTCTCTCTCTCTCTATTGTGTGTTATTTTCTACTTTTCGATACAAATGTTATATGTCTTTATAACCCCCTCCGCCCAACCTCACCTATGATACGCTGGCAGAAGGCCCTAGTCAATTAAAATTGTTTCAATTGAATCTCTCTCTCTCTCTCTCTCATCTCTTCTCTCTCTCTCCTCTCTCTACCTCCCTCTCTCTCTCTCTCTCTCACTTCACACACACACACTACACACCGCACGACACGACACGCTACGCGCACACACGCACGAGCCCCGCGCGCACTCTACGCGTGACACGCACACACACATACACCACACCACACACACACACACACTGGAAACGTGTAGTACTGACGCAAATTAACCTCTCTCTACTCTCTCTCTCTCCCTCCCTCTCCTCTCAGCTTCCTGCTCTCTCTCTTCTCTCTCTCTCTCTCTGCTCTCTCACTCACACACACCACACACACGCGCGCACACAACACACGCACGCACGCACACAGCGCACACACCACACACACACACACACTGTGGACACAACAGACACACAAACACATACATACACCCACACACACACACACACACACACACAAACGTGTTATACTGAAAAACTTAAACGCATTAAACACCTCTCTCTCTCTCTTCTCTCTAGTCTCTCGATCTCTTCTCTCTCTCTCTCTCTCGATCCTCTCATCTCTCTACATCATCTCTCTCTCTTCTCTCTCTTCTCTCTCTCCTCCCTCTCCCTCTCTCTTTCTTTCTCTATGGGGAGGGATGTCAGCGGGAGGGGCATGAAGTAGTGTGGGTCAGAGAGACAGACAGAGAGAGAGAGAGAGAGAGAGAGAGAGATACAAATGTTATATGTCTTTATAACCCCCTCCGCCAACCTCCCTATGATACGGGCAGAAGGCCTATACCAGATAGTCATTAAAATTGTTTCAATTGAATCTCTCCTCTCTCTCTCTCCTCTCTCTCTCTCCTCTCTCTCTCACTCTCTCTCTCCATCTCTCTCTGAGCTCCTCTCTCTCTCTCTTTCACACACACACACACGCACACGCACACGCACGCACACACGCACACGCGCGCGCACACGCACGCACACACACACACACACACACACACACACACACACACACACCACTGAAAACGTGTGTACTGACGCATTAACGTCTCTCTCTCTCTCTCTCCTCCCTCCCTCTCTCTCTCTCTCTCTCTCTCTCTCTCTCTCTCTCTCTCTCTCTCTCTCTCTCTCTCTCTCACACACACACACACACACGCGCACACACACGCACGCACGCACATGGGGGGCACACACACACACACACACACACAAACACACACAGCTGTGACACACACACACACATACACACACACACACAAACACACACACACACACACACCACACACACACACACACACACACACACACACAAACGTGTATACTGAAAACTTACACGCATTAACACCTCTCTCTCTCTTTCTCTCTCGTCTTCTGTCTCTCTCTCTCTCACTGTCTCTCATCTCTCTCTCTCTCTCTCGTCATCTCTCTCTCTCTTATCTCTTCTCTTCTCTCTCTGCTCTCACCGCCTCACGCTCTCACACATCTTTCAACACACTATGGCGCGACAGGGACGCTCGCGTGAGCGCGCAGAAGCAGAAGTGTTCGCGACTCGGAGATGGCACGAGAGACAGACAGAGAGAGAGAGAGAGAGAGATGAGAGAGAGACAGACAGACAGAAGAAGTTTGAGAGAGAGAGGTTTGAGAGAGAGAGAGAGCAGAAGGGGTATTAGCATGTAAGTTTTGAGGTACACGCCGCTTCAGAGTGATAAGCTTGTGTGTGTGTGTGGGTGCGTTGTGTGGGTGGGTGTGTGTGTGTCTGGTGTGTGTGTGGTGTGGAGTGTGTGTGTGTGTGTGTGTGAGTGGTGTGTATGTGTGTATGTATGTATGTACTGTATGTATGTGTGTGTGTGTGTGTGCGCGCGCGCGCAATTGCGCGCATGGCTACGCACAAACTTTCTTGGCAAAGGTTCATTCTGACCTGAAACTTACCCTTCGCTTTGGCTACAGGTCATTAATTAAGGCATCAATGACTGATACATGCCAGTTTCCCCCCCCCCCCCCCCCTCCCCCACCCCCCCCGCCCCCCCCCTTCTTATTTCAGTTGTGTCTCCTTCCTTTATTTCCCCCTTCTTTCTTCTTTTCTTCTTATCGTCATTTCGTCGCTTCTCTTTCACTTCGTCATTCATCTTTCTTTGTCTTTAGTTTTCTGCCCGACTGTCAATTTTTGGTTTCTTCTGTCTTTTTTTTTTTAGTTTGTTTGACTTTCTTTAACTTTTTCTCTTTTCTTTACACTTATTCTTTCTTTTATTTTTTTCTTATTTCATTCCTTTCTTTAGTCTGTATTCCTTTCATTACTCTCTCTCTCTCTCTCTCTCCTCTCTCTCTCTCTCTCTCTATCTCTCATCTTCCCTCTCTCTCTCTCTCTCTCTCTTAATATATGTATTTTGCCTCAGAGTGCTGGGTGTAAAAAAGCAGTTATGCTTTCTCTATTAACCTCTATAAATCAAATTCATTCATTCACTCTTTCTCTCTCCCCTCTCTCTCTTTTTTTTTTCTCTTTTTTCTTTCTCTCTCTCTCTCTCCTCTCTCTTCTCTCCCTGTCTCTCTCTTCTCTCCCTCCCCCCCTCTCTCTCTCTCTCTTGTCTCTCTCTCTCTCTCTCTCTCTCTCTCTCTCTCTCTCTCTCTCTCTCTCTCTCTCTCTCTCTCTCTCTCTCTCTCTATCGTTCTTTCTTTTCTTTATTTAAAAAATTAAAATGTATACCTTTTTTCTTTCTTTCTTTTCTTTCTCCAATTTCTTCCCATCTCCCCCCTTTCTTCCTATGTCTTGCTTCTTCTTTCTTTCTCTTCAGCCAATTTGTTTGTCTGTTTTTACTTTTTATTCTTTCGTTATTCTTCAGGCCTTTTTTTTAATTCTCACTTCTTTTAATCTTGTCTTCTTCTTCTGTTACATCGTCATCCTCGTCGTCGTTCTCTCCCTCTCCTCCTTCTTTTTGGTCGCCTCTTTGTTTTTTTTTTTCTTGTCTTC
>CM065710.1:11727501-11770001 GCA_017654935.2 Phymorhynchus buccinoides
CTCTCTCTCTCTCTCTCTCTCTCTCCTCTCCCACCCCTCTCCTCTCTCTCTCTTCTCTCTCTCTTCGATCTTTCTCTCTCTCCTCGTCTCTCTCTCTCCTCTCTCTCTCCTCTATCTCCTGAATACATTTGGTCATCTTCAAACACAGTGGAGTTAGGTTGTTTCAATCTTCAATATTCTTCAAACACACTGTCTCCACGGACATTACTTTCTACTTACTTGAGAGATTCCCCAATGCAAATGAGACAACTACTTTGGGCCACGTTGTGTGTGGAAAAAAAAGTGTGGGGGGGGTGGGGTTGAGCCCTATACCATTATTCGACGCAGTACCAGGCGGACCTCTCGGCTTACTGTAGCTGTCCCCGGGGCCAACCCCCGACCGGCACAGCTGCTGCCCTTCATTTACCGCTCTTTTATCTATGGCCCCCCTAGTTAGAGATTAGAAAGAACAAGTTGTGGAGGTCCCTCTTGAAGATACCAAGGCCTCACTGCTGCGGCTGAAGAGTAGAGTTCCATACTGGGATAGTTCTTACCCTCTTGGCACGCATATAGTAAGACTTGTATGTAAAACAATGGTGTATAATTGAAAACCTGCGATACGTAGACGTCACCGGTTACTTTCTTGTTTTCACTTTTCATCTCATAAAACGTTTGACTGGAACCTCTGCCACTTTTAGAAAGAGAAAGCGTGAATTTTACAATGAAAAGCAATAAAACGACTTTTCTTGAATTGTGACACAGTAATTCCAGTAAATCGCTTTCACAGTGGCTGCGAAGCACTGTTACAGTACTGGCACTACCCCACCCCCACCCCATCCTTCACGCAACTCGTGTCATACATCACAAAACATGAAGAGTCGAACCCTTTTTCCTTCATTTTGCAACAAAGACAAGCTAGTTACCTTCATAGTCTCCATCAAGTAGTTATCTCAACTTACTCATCGCTGGTGTCATCCCCATCCTCACTATCACTACTTTCTCACTCTTAATTCACCACCAAAAAAAGATTGCAAAAAAGGGTTAAAAAGGTTTGAAACAAAAAAAGTATTCCTTTCGTTCCGCCAGGTGTTACGGGGTCACATGACCAGCGTCATTCAGGTGCAGTTCATCAAGAACCGAGGACAGCTCATCAGTTTTTCCAAGGACAAGGTTCTCAGAATCTGGGACGTCCAGCTGCAGGTCTGCATTCAGCGCTTAGCCGGCATGTTCCCCAAAGGGCCGGAAGGTATGGCGATAATTTATTGTAATTGTTATAGTATTAGGGTTGGAATAGATTAGTGAATTATAATGGTAACGAAAGCAACTCATCAGTTTTTCCAAGGACAAGGTTCTCAGAATCTGGGATGTCCAGCTATGCAGGTCTGCATTCAGCGCTTAGCCGGCATGTTCCCCAAAGGGCCGGAAGGTATGGCGATAATTTATTGTAATTGTTCCTAGTATTAGGGTTGGATTAGACTAGTGAATTATAATGGTAACGAAAGCAACTCATCACTTTTTCCAAGAACAAGGTTCTCAGAATCTGGGATGTCCAGCTATGCAGGTCTGCATTCAGCGCTTAGCCGGCATGTTCCCCAAAGAGCCGGAAGGTATGGCGATAATTTATTGTAATTGTTATAGTATTAGGGTTGGAATAGATTAGTGAATTATAATGGTAACGAAAGCAACTCATCAGTTTTTCCAAGGACAAGGTTCTCAGAATCTGGGATGTCCAGCTATGCAGGTCTGCGTTCAGCGCTTAGCTGGCATGTTCCCCAAAGGGCCGGAAGGTATGGCGATAATTTATTGTAATTGTTATAGTATTAGGGTTGGAATAGATTAGTGAATTATAATGGTAACGAAAGCAACTCATCAGTTTTTCCAAGGACAAGGTCCTCAGAATCTGGGATGTCCAGCTATGCAGGTCTGCGTTCAGCGCTTAGCCGGGCATGTTCCCCAAAGGGCCGGAAGGTATGGCGATAATTTATTGTAATTGTTATAGTATTAGGGTTGGAATAGATTAGTGAATTATAATGGTAACGAAAGCAACTCATCAGTTTTTCCAAGGACAAGGTTCTCAGAATCTGGGATGTCCAGCTATGCAGGTCTGCGTTCAGCGCTTGGCTGGAATGTTTCCCAAAGGGCCGGAAGGTATGGCGATAATTTATTGTAATTGTTATAGTATTAGGGTTGGAATAGATTAGTGAATTATAATGGTAACGAAAGCAACTCATCAGTTTTTTCAAGGACAAGGTTCTCATAATTGTGGACGTCCAGATATGCAGGTCTGTATTCAGCGCTTAGCCGGGATGTTCCCCAAAGGGCCGGAAGGTATGGCGATAATTTATTGTAATTGTCCTAGTAGTATTAACTAGTAAATTATAATGGTAACGAACGCAACTCATCAGTTTTTCCAAGAATAAGGTTCAGAGAATTTGGGACGTCCAGGTCTGTATTCAGCGCTTAGCCGGGATGTTCCTGAAAGGATCGGAAGGTATGGCTATAATTGATTGTAATTGTTATAGTATTAACTAGTAAATTATAATGGTAACAAAAGCAACTCATCACTTTTTCCAAGAACAAGGTTCTCAGAATTTGGGATGTCCAGATATGCAGGTCTGCATTCAGCGCTTAGTCGGCATGTTTCCCAAAGGACCGGAAGGTATAGTGATGATTTATTCTAATTGTTAGTAAATTATTATGGTAGCGAAAGCAACTCATAAGTTTTTCCAAGGATATGGTTCTCGTTGTTTCACAGTGACTTCCACATTGTTTTACGACGAGGGAAAAGACAGACAGGGGCAGGACAGACATCGTCTGTTCATCACCTTCAACTACCAGATCACCTGGATTGATGGATGGATTGCTGGAAGGATGGATGGATGGATTGATTGATTGATTCAATAACGGATTGACCTGATTGTTGTTTTAAACAGTGACCTCTACGTTGTTTTACGACGAGGGGAAAGACAGACAGGGGCAGGACAGACATCGTCTTGTTTCATCACCTTCAACTACCAGATCACCTGGATTGATGGATGGATTGATGGATGGATGGATTGATTGATTGATTCAATAACTGATTGACTGATTGTTGTTTTACAGTGACCTCTACGTTGTTTTACGACGAGGGAAAAGACAGACAGGGGCAGGACAGACATCGTCTGTTCATCACCTTCAACTACCAGATCACGGTCCTGGACATGAAGACAGAGGTCAAGGATCGCATCATGAGTCACGAGAAACCCGTGGTCGCCTCCCTTTACAACTCTGTGTATAACCAGGTAAGGAGGGCACTCGCGCACATACGCATATCATGCACGCATACACACACACACTTACGCATACATGCACGTGTGCACCCACACATACACACACACATAGATATGCACGCACACACACATGCAGACACACAAATATACACATTTTCTATGCTGTTTTTTCTGTCCGTCCTGTCTCTCTCTCTCTCTCTCTCTCTCTCTCTCTTCTGTCGTCTCTCTCGCTCACTCTTCTCTCTCCTCTCTCTCTCTGTCCTCACACTCTCGTGACATAGAACACACCCACCCAGACACAGACATCGCACACACCCGGACACGTGCAGACACACAAATATACACACAGTTTTCTATGCTGTTTTTCCTGTCTGTCTGTCTGTCTGTGCTTTCCTCTTCTCTCTCTCTCTCTCGCTCTCTGACAATAGACACACACACACGCACACACATACATGCACACATCCACACATGCAGACATACAAATATACACACATTTTCTATGTTCTTTTGTCTGTCTGTTTGTCTGTCTATCTGTCTCTCTCTCTCTGTCTCTCTCTCTCTCTCTCTCTCTCTCTCTCCTCTGCCTCCTCTCTCTCTCTTCTCTCTCTCTCTCTCTCTCTCTCGTCTCTCTCTCTCTCTCCGCTCGTGCGTCTCACAGACACACACACACACATACACACACACACACACACACACACACACACACACACACGATTTACATGGATACAGGATGTTCTGAATTGCAGGATTTTTTAATTGCCTAGAGCCGAGCGTCACCGGATTATAAAGAATTTGAGAAGCAACGATTTTCTGACACGCACACATGACAAACTTGTACAATAAAAAAGGGCCTATATAAGCATTCGCGCTATATTCAAAAGAATGTAGGCAACTTGTGTACTAGTTCTAGAGGGGTGAAAAAAAGAGCATTGTAAATGTGTGTGTGTGCGGCTTGCTGCCCCTGCACTCCGCCGGGGGCCTGGACCCCCGTCTTGCAGGATTTTTAAAATTTCCCAGTAACACCCATGTAATCATCACAACCAATTCCGCCTTGGCATAAGGCTGTGTCAGACGCAAATTCTGACATAAGGCTAGAACACCAAGGCTACATCAAAAATTGTTATGTTCTGCATAGTTATGCGGGGATTGTCTTTGAGAGTGTGGGCTAAGCTCCTAGCATGACATCATCAGTCCGAAATCCTCCAAAGTCAGAGCGTGGCTGCCCACGTGGCGAGGTAATAAAAAAAAGGTCGCGCACGTAATGTTCTCATCCCTAGGCTGGTGCATTTTTGGTACCATAGTGTTCAAGTTGCTTCGGCCTGTTGGAGGATGATCCCTGGAGTCTTTTAAGCCTAGGGATACGACAACAACAACAACAACATCATCGCAGCCAATAATCATCATTCTTTTTTTTTTTTCTCTTCTTCCATAATCCATGTTGCAACAAGACAATAACTAAATAACACAATGACTGACTCAATCATACTGAATAGCCATCATTATCAAATAAACAAATCAGCATATACATTAGCAGCAATTGAACATAAATCTCCTCTAAAGAATCTACTGGTTTATCATAAAACCAGCTTCACAAGGGTTTTTATCTATAATATAAGAATAAAGGAAAGAAAAGAAAAACAAAACAAAAAATAGAACATAAAGGGAACATAAAAAGGGTCGTGTGTGGTTATGATCAACATGAACATTTCGAAAATAGAATTACAAAGGTATGACAAAGGAAAGCAAATATCCCAATGTAAGTATTAATGCAGTGGACTAAGCACTATATATTATGCTAAATCATCAGGCATGGTAGACCTCCGCGAATCGTGGAGCATCCGCGAAAGTTAAAATTTGACCCCCCCCCAAAAGAAAAAAAACCACATTATCGGGGGTTGTGGTGCTGTTAAACACCTATGCAATCACGCTTCACGGATCGCGGATGTGAATGACTGAACAAGCAACTTCCCCTCGCGCCGAAGTTTAGCAGTCATGCGCGGCCTTGTTCATTGCCACACGTTTCCAGATTTGTGATCCTAGTGCTTCGTTTTCTTCTTCTTCTTCATTTTGGCGCCCAACTTCTATCATTTTAGTTTGAGTCGACATCTTTCAAATGCCGAAATGCAGAATCGGTTGGATGCTTCTTCCGCGAAACCCACTTTGCCCCCACTACCATGTCTGAATCATACATTTATAAAAAAATAAAATTAAAAAAAAAAAAAAACAAAACACAAAAACTTAGACCTACTTAGGTAGCAAGTTTAGGTAGGGTATCCACTTTATGTTGAATAATCATCGTTCTGTTTCGACCGCAGGTGGTCAGCGTGTGTCAGGCAGGAACCTTGGTCATGTGGATGGTGGACTCAGGTCAAAAGGTCAAGCAGTTCAACCAGGTTCACGGAAACTCCGAGGTCACCTGCTTGACCCAGGACGCCAGCCAGACGAGGCTCTACACCGGGTCCACGGACGGCACCGTCAAGGTCAGTCCAAGGTCAAAGTTAAGGGTCATTATAGTTCAAGGCCAAACAGTTCAAGTTTAACTTTGAGGTCACCTGTTTCACACAGGATACCTATCAGACAAGGCTCTATACTGGATCTATACTGGATCCACTGTCAAGGTCAATATAAGGTCAAGGTTATTGTGATGAGTTCAAGGTCAGTTCAAGTTTATGTTGAAGGCCCTTAAGATCAAGCTTGACCCTGGATGCTAGTCAGACAAGACTTTGCATCGGATCCACAGACAGCACTGTCAAGGCCATTACAAGATCAGAGTTAAAGTCATTATAGTTCAAGGTCAAGCGGTTCAACCCAAGTTCACCTCAACTCTGATGTCGCTTGTCTCACTTTGGACTGAGGCTGTGAACCAGATCTACTGATGTCACTGTCAAGGGCGGCATAAGGTCAAGGTTAAGGGTTGTTATAGTTCAAGGTCAATCGGTTCAGCCAAGTTCATGGCGACTCTGAAGTTGCCTGTCTCATCTCAAGACGCCAGTTGTATTATTTGATGTGTTTTGGAGAAAAAAATTGTTTTAATAAATGAATACAGTGGAACCTCCCTTATAAGACCCCTCCCTTAAAGACCCCTCCCTTATAAGACCCCTCCCTTATAAGACCCCTCCCTTATAAGACCTCATTATGGATGATTTTTGAAGGGAGGTTCCATTGTATTCATTTATTTAAAATTTTAATACTTGCAAAGAAGGGCAATGTCTCAGAGAAGTAGGTCTTATATGGGAGGGAGTCTTATAATGGGAGGGTCTTATAAGGGAGGTTCTACTGTACTTACAGAGAAAAAAGAAGGGCAATGTCTCAGAGAAGTAGGTCTTATGTGGGAGGGAGTCTTATAATGGGAGGTCTTATAAGGGAGGTTCCATTGTACTTACAAAGAAGGGCAATGTCTCAGGAGAAGTAGGTCTTATATGGGAGGGGAGTCTTATAATGGGAGAGTCTTATAAGGGAGGTTCTACTGTACTTACAGAGAAGGGCAATGTCTCAGAGAAGTAGGTCTTATGTGGGAGGGAGTCTTATAATGGGAGGTCTTATAAGGGAGGTTCCACTGTACTTACAAAGAAGGGCAATGTCTCAGAGAAGTAGGTCTTATATGGGAGGGAGTCTTATAATGGGAGGTCTTATAAGGGAGGTTCTTCTGTACTTACAAAGAAGGGCAATGTCTCAGAGAAGTAGGTCTTATATGGGAGGGAGTCTTATAATGGGAGGTCTTATAAGGGAGGTTCTACTGTACTTACAAAGAAGGGCAATGTCTCAGAGAAGTAGGTCTTATGTGGGAGGGAGTCTTATAATGGCGGGAGGTCTTATAAGGGAGGTTCCATTGTACTTACAAAGAAGGGCAATGTCTCAGAGAAGTAGGTCTTATATGTGGGAGGGAGTCTTATAATGGGAGGTCTTATAGGGAGGTTCCACTGTACTTACAAAGAAGGGCAATGTCTCAGAGAAGTAGGTCTCTATGTGGGAGGGAGTCTTATAAGGGAGGTTCCACTGTATTATTTCTGCCATGTGTTTTATTTCTCAGGTGTGTGGACTTTCAACGGTCACACTGCTACCATTCGTTGGAGTGTTCCGGAGGTCAGCCAGCCGACATCGGTCAGATCCTGGTCCTCAAGCGAAGCATTGTGGTGGTTGGGTGGGCAAAGTGAGTCACCGTTAATGGTACCGTATTCTACGGACTACAACCCTTTCACCGCCAATGTTGTCGCATTTATGCACCACAATGGTTTGACCCTTTCGTTGCCAGCCATATTTAAGCTTAACTGGGAAGAGAATAAACATTATCTGCAATATTGGGAATTCCTCTGTAACATGTATAACATTAGGCCTATCCTTACCTCCAAAAAATTAAGAAAATAGGGTCTTCAGATAACAGGCCCTGATTTGATGCCATTTAATGACATGGGTGTTCAACCATTGTGGTGCATAAATCAGGCTCTACAATGGTTCAGACCTCTACAATTGGCGGTGAAAGGGTTAACACCCATGTCACTAAAAGGCATCAAATCAGGGCCTGTTATCTGAAGACCTTATTTTCTTAATTTGGGGAGGTAAGGATAGGCCTAATGTTATACATGTCACAGAGGAATTCCCAATACAGTGGAACCTCCCTTATAACAACCTTCAAAAATCCTCCAAAATGAGGGGGGGGGGGGGCACGGATGTAATGTATCTTACTATGATATATATATATAAAACCGTGAGCCTCCGTTGTATAAGACCCCCTCCAATTTAAGACCGATTTTTCCTGACTTTTTGGAAGTCTTAAAATAGAGGTTTGACTGTACCACTGCTACTACTACCACTACTACTACTACTACTACTACTACTACTACTACTACTACTGCTGCTGCTGCTGCTGCTGCTGCTGCTGCTGCTGCTACTACTACTACTGCTACTACTACTACTACTACTACTACTACTATGTACTACTACTACTACTACTACTACTACTACTATTACTACTAACTACTATGTACTACTACTACTACTACTACTACTACTACTGCTGCTGCTGCTACTACTACTGCTACTACTACTACTACTACTCACTGCTACTACTATTACTGCTACTACTACTATTACTACTACTACTACTACTGCTGCTGCTACTACTACTGCTGCTGCTGCTACTACTACTACTACTACTACTACTACTACTACTACTACTACTACCACCATTATAATTATATTACTATATTTTGCAGACTAGCTACTAGAGGATACTTTTTTCCCAACAGGAGACCCCTGCATAGTATAGCATGACTAATAATATAG
Organism: Phymorhynchus buccinoides; assembly: GCA_017654935.2. Taxonomy (NCBI): domain Eukaryota; kingdom Metazoa; phylum Mollusca; class Gastropoda; order Neogastropoda; family Raphitomidae; genus Phymorhynchus; species Phymorhynchus buccinoides. The sequence continues at coordinate 11,736,033 of CM065710.1, forward strand.
TAAGGGTCTTCTTCTTTTTCTTCTTTTCTTCTGCGTTCCCAGGCCATAATGGGTACGTGTGTATGACGTCCGGTTTTCAGTTTTCACTGGTCTCCTCACTGCATTCAGCCGACACATTCCGATTTCGTAGGAGCTTAAAGGAGAAAACTATATGGAAGATTTTTTTTTAGAAAAAAGGCTTGGAGAATGGACCAATAAGTCAGAAAGATAGTAGATGATAGAAAGCAAAGGGAAAAGGCAGAGTCAAAGAGAGTGGCAGATTAAAGGAAGTTACAAGCACAGAACTTCCAGAAGGTGGGGGAACTATTTGTATGGAAAGACCCCGCCCCTCTGGTATCCCCACGAGGGGCAGTAAGAATCTGTTGCTACAAAATCAGAATATTTGCTTGCATGTCATGGACAGTGCTTGTGTGTTTTTAAGTAGCAAGTTTACAGACTATTACTTTAAGGCAATACTCTTTTCTTTCTTTTTTCACTGACTGAGAATTATGCACCGTTTAATGTGACTAATAATGAAGCAAGTAACTGTTGCGATAAAATGAGATTTGTACTGTTGTTGTTTTTCGTTCTTTTACAGATACATAGCTGTATTCAGGAACAGTGCTCTCAGGGAGTACCACGTGCAGCCGGCTGACTGGAAAGGAGGCCAGGTCAGTTGGTTTGGCTATTATTTGCTGGAATGAATGAACATACGTTTAACGTCCTCCGGTCTGGAGCAGGCACATTATGGGACATTAATAGATGTAAAGATGGTGGGAACAATACTGGAGGCAATGCCTGGAGGCAGTGCAACTCCAGGAAAGTCCCGAATTTTTAACGATACAGATGTACAATCTGCAAAAAAGTATTTTAATCATGGCACTATTATTTGCTATGATGAATTAAATGAAAATCCGTTTAACGTCCTCTGGTCTGAAACAGACACATATGGGACATTAATAGTTGTAAAGATGGTGGGAACAATCCTGGAGGCAATGCCCAGAGGCAGTGCAACTCCAGGAAAGTCCCGAATTTTTAACAATACAGATGTATAATCTGCAAAAAAGTATTTTAATCAATGCACTATTATTTGCTGAATGAATGAATGAAAAATGGTGTTTTACGTCCTCTCAGTCTGGAACAGACACATATGGGACATTTGTAGATACAAAGATGGTGGGAACAATACTGGAGGCAATGCCCGGAGGCAGTGCAACTCCAGTAAAGTCCCGATTTTTTTAACAATACAGATATGTGTAGCGGTAACCACGCCTCGGTTAAACCTCATCGGCTATGGTACTGCCACAAGTATATTAGTAGTATAATGTTAAAGTATTATTTGCTGAATGAAAAATGGTGTTTTACGTCCTCTCGGTCTGGAACAGACACATATGGGACATTTGTAAATACAAAGATGGTGGGAACAATACTGGAGGCAATGCCCAGAGGCAGTGCAACTCCAGTAAAGTCCCGATTTTTTAACAATGCAGTTCAGTTAGGTGTAGCGGTAACCACGCCTCGGTTAAACCTCATCGGCTATGGTACCGCCACGAGTATAATAAAATGACATAAGTCATAGAGACATGAGAAATCTAGTTAACCGTTCAACACTAGCCGAGTTTGCTTTCGTTACATAAAAATAATTTTTAAAAGAATGCTTAACCATACAGTTTTTAAATTTTGTGTCGTTGTTTATAATATTAAAAGCTAATGTCTATTAAAGTCCCAAGGCAACATTTTTATTACAGGCTGATTAATGGACGTTTTGCAAAAAAAGCATGACAAAGAAGACAAAGAGGAGGGTAGGCCATCGTTTCCATTCATTGCTGTCCTTGAAATAGATTAGAAGTTTGTTGTTGTTGTCTTACGCTGGCTTAAAGACTCCAGGGATCATCCCAACAGCCAAAGCACTTGAACACTATGGTACAAATGCACCAGCTAGGGATGAAAACATTACGTGTGTGACCGTTTTTGATTATCCCGGCCATGTGGGCAGCCACACTCCGACTTCGGACAAAGATTAGAAGTAATTTAATTGGGTTGAAAACTACTAACGGACCATAGAGGAATGCTCTCATACCAGTTTGGTTTGCATGGGTTCGCCGTGTTGTGAACTGTAGAATGTTCAGGCACGATGTACGAGTAAGGCGTACTCTAGTGTTGAACGGTTGTGCTAGGCATGTACGCTAAGGCGTACTCTTGTGTTGAACGGTTGTGCTAGGCATGTATGCTATAGTGTGCTCTCGTGTTCAACGGTTGTGCAAGGCATGTACGCTATGACGTACTCTCGTGTTGAACGGTTGTGCAAGGCATGTACGCTATAGCGTACTCTAGTGTTGAACGGTTGTGCAAGGCATGTACGATATAGCGTGCTCTTGTGTTGAACGGTTGCGCAAGGCATGTACGATATAGCGTACTCTAGTGTTGAACGGTTGTGCAAGGCATGTACGATATAGCGTACTCTAGTGTTGAACGGTTGTGCAAGGCATGTACGATATAGCGTACTCTAGTGTTGAACGGTTGTGCAAGGCATGTACGCTATAGCGTGCTCTTGTGTAGAGAGAGTCAAGCTGCAACATATAATTGGTGTGTCCGCAGGAACACGCAGAAGACATTCTGTGCTTGGACTTCATGGCTCCCAACACGCTGGCCAGTGGATCCTACGACGGGGAGGTGGTGGTGTGGAACACCAACTCTGAGCACGCCTCGCGGCACTTGGCCCAGCGATCGCGGCGAGGGTTGAAGTCCAGAGGTCGATCCTTTGTCGCTTCCAAGGAGGTTAATGGCTTTGCTTTTTTAATTTTATTGGTAAGATCTAACCCTTTTGCTGCCAGCCATTTTTCAGCAACAAATTTCCATTAACCCTTTTGGTGCCAGCGATTTTTCAGCAAAAAAAATCCATTAAATTTACCTGGGTAGAGAAAAAAAATTTGTCTGGAATATTGGGGATTCTACTATCACGTGTATAAAGTAAGGCCTATCATTACCTCCCAAAATCATTCAAATATGCTCTTTGGATAAAAGACCCTGGTTTGAGGCCTTTTCCTAACATGGGTGTTAAATCATTGTGGTGCTAAAATGCGACATTGGCAGTGAAAGGTTTAAGCTTACCTGGGTAGACACAAAAATATATCTGTAATATTGGGGATTCCTCTGTGACATATTTAAAGTAAGGCCTATCCTTACCTCCACAAATGAAGGGAACAGGGTCTTTGGATAACAGACCCTGATTTTGATGCCTTTTAGTGACATGGGTGTTAAATCATCGTGGTGCAAAAATGCGACGTTGGCGGTGAAAGGGTTTTAACATGGTGACAGCCCTGACTTGGTTGTCGAGGGGGGCTGTAATTTTAATCTTAATCCTAATCTTTTGAATTTTATATGGTTTTTTTTTTCTTTCTTTTCGTTCCTCCATCATCATCCTGTGGGGATACTGGGTGTGGGTGGGTGGGTCACTTTTGTACAGAAAAGTTCCCCCACCTTCTGGAAGTTCTGTGCTTGTAGCTTCCTCTAATCTGTCACTCTCTTTGACTCTTGTCTTTTCTCTTTGCTTTCTGTCATCTACTGTCTTTCTGCCTTACTGGTCCACTCTCCTGCCTAATTTGTTCTAAGAAATTCTGACCAAAGATTTTTCTCCATCTGTAGACAGACATGTTGGGCCCTGTATTAGTTACTCACACACACACACACACACACACACACACACACACACACACACACACACACACACTCACACACACACACACACTCGCACACACGCACACACACACACACACACACACACACACACACACACACACACATAAACACACACACACACACACACCACACACACTCACTCACTCACTCACTCACTCACTCACTCACTCACTCACCCACTCCACTCACTCACTCACATTAAGTGATGATTTCTTTTTCCCTCTGTTTTGGTTGATCTTCCAGTTGACGCGTCAGGCCACTCAGTTCAACATGGACGCCAAACTGACGCGCCAAACCACCCAGAGCAACATGGACGCCAAGTCGCTGACGCGTCAGGCCACGCAGGGCAACATGGATCCCACCTTCATTACGGGAGAGCGACAGGGGTCGTCGAAATCTGTCCGGAGAGCCGAGAGCAAGTCGGCGAAGTCGCGGGCCAGTCGGATTAGTACCACTAGTGGAGATGATCAGGTGTGTGTGTGTGTGTGTGTGTAGATAGTTGTGTGTGTGTGTGTAGATAGTTGTGTGCAGGGCTCCCAATCGTCCCGCTAAACAAGGGGTCCCAGGGACTCCTTCACTTACAGTATAGAGGGTCCTAGAGGCGGGATAGAGGGTCCCAGTGGCATTGCGAATGCTAAAAATAATTTTTCTAGTGCATCCCTGGGACCCCCTGCACATTCTTTTAGAGGGTCCTTGAGAATTTTAGTGCTTCATAGACCCCCAAATGGGGGTCCCTGGGAGCCCTGGTGTGTGTGTGTGTGTGTGTAGATAGTTGGGTGTTTGTATGTGAGAGAGAGTGAGTGTGTGTATGTGTTATGTGTGTGTGTGTTATGTGTGCGTGTGTGTGTAGATAGTTGGGTGTTTGTATATGTGAGAGAGAGAGAGTGTGTGTGGTGTGTGTAGATAGTTGTGTGTGTGTGTGTGTGAGAGAGAGAGAGAGAGAGAAAGAGAGAGAGGGAGTATGTGTGTGAAAAGTAGAGAGCAAGTTGGCGAAATCGCAGGCCAGTCGAATTAGTACCACTAGTGTGGATGATCAGGTGTGTGTGTGTGCGTTTATATGTGTCTGTATGTATGTATGTATGTATGTATGTATGTATCTACCATAAAATGCAGACTCTAAAGGGAGAAAGATTTAGGCCATTACGCGTTCTCTTTGGGTGAAAGAATTTTGACTTCCAGCACCTCCGCCAAGGAGGAATCGCCGCTTTGACGGTTTGATTTCTAGGAAACCAGAGCAAAGTGAGTGTTGCGATCTCTGTAAAGGGTGTTTTCCTGGTGATCCGGACGTGTTTCTTACAAAAACTCATCCGTCAGGGTGGCCCTTAAAAAGGGAGGTCCTCCCCATGGGGATACCAGGGGGGTCTTTCGTAAAAATAGTCCCCCCACCTTCTGGAAGTTCTGTGCTTGTAACTTCCCATAATCTGCCACTCTCTTTGACTCTGCCTTTTCCATTTGCTTTCTATCATCTACTATCTTTCTGACTTATTGGCCCATTCTCCTGCCATTTTTGAAAAAAAATCTTCCAAATAATTATTTCCTTTGAACTCCTCTGAAATCGGAATGTGTCGGCTGTACGCAGCGGGGAGACCAGTGAAAACTGAAAACCGGACACATACGTACCTTACCCATTATGGTCATATGGCCTGGGATTGCAGAACTTAAGAAGAAGAAGAATTATCTCTCTCTCTCTCTCTCTCTCTCTCTCGGCTGTACGCAACGGGGAGACCAGTTAAAACTGAAAACCGAACACATACATACCTTTCCCATTATGGCCATATGGCCTGGGAATCCAGAAGAAGACGAAGAACTCTCTCTCTGTCTCTCTCTCTCTCTCTCTCTCTCTCTCTCCTCTCTCTCTCTCTCTCTCTCTCTCTCTCTCTCTCTCTCTCTCTCTCTCTCTCTCGGCTGTACGCAGCGGGGAGACCAGTTAAAACTGAAAACCGGACACATACATACCTTTCCCATTATGGCCATATGGCCTGGGAATCCAGAAGAAGACGAAGAACTCTCTCTCTCTCTCTCTCTCTCTCTCTCTCTCTCTCTCTCTCTCTCTCTCTCTCTCTCTCTCTCTCGGCTGTACGCAGCGGGGAGACCAGTTAAAACTGAAAACCGAACACATACATACCTTTCCCATTATGGCCATATGGCCTGGGAATGCAGAAGAAGAAGAAGAAGAAGAATTATCTCTCTCTCTCTCTCTCTCTCTCTCTCTCTCTCTCTCTCTCTCTCTCTCTCTCTCTCTCTCTCTCTCTCTCTCTCTCTCTCTCTCTCTCTCTCAGCTGTACGCAGCGGGGGGAGACCAGTTAAAACTGAAAACCGAACACATACATACCTTTCCCATTATGGCCATATGGCCTGGGAATGCAGAAGAAGAAGAAGAAGAAGAATTATCTCTCTCTCTCTCTCTCTCTCTCTCTCTCTCTCTCTCTCTCTCTCTCTCTCTCTCTCTCTCTCTCTCTCTCTCTCTCGGCTGTACGCAACGGGGAGACCAGTTAAAACTGAAAACCGGACACATACATACCTTTCCCATTATGGCCATATGGCCTGGGAATCCAGAAGAAGACGAAGAACTCTCTCTCTGTCTCTCTCTCTCTCTCTCTCTCTCTCTCTCTCTCTCTCTCTCTCTCTCTCTCTCTCTCTCTCTCTCTCTCTCTCTCGGCTGTACGCAATGGGGAGACCAGTTAAAACTGAAAACCGAACACATACATACCTTTCCCATTATGGCCATATGGCCTGGGAATCCAGAAGAAGACGAAGAACTCTCTCTCTGTCTCTCTCTCTCTCTCTCTCTCTCTCTCTCTCTCTCTCTCTCTCTCTCTCTCTCTCTCTCTCTCTCTCTCTCTCTCTCTCTCTCTCTCTCTCTCTCTCTCTCTCTCTCTCTCTCTCTCTCTCTCTCTCTCTCGGCTGTACGCAACGGGGGGAGACCAGTTAAAACTGAAAACCGGACACATACGTACCTTACCCATTATGGCCATATGGCCTGGGAATCCAGAAGAAGACGAAGAACTCTCTCTCTGTCTCTCTCTCTCTCTCTCTCTCTCTCTCTCTCTCTCTCTCTTCTCTCTCTCTCTCTCTCTCTCTCTCTCTGCTGTACGCAACGGGGAGACCAGTTAGCGGGGGAAAAAACTGAAAACTGAAACACATACATACCTTTCCCATTATGGCCATATGGCCTGGGAATGCAGAAGAAGACGAAGAACTCTCTCTCTGTCTCTCTCTCTCTCTCTCTCTCTCTCTCTCTCTCTCTCTCTCTCTCTCTCTCTCTCTCTCTCTCTCTCTCTCTCTCTCTCTCTCTCTCTCTCTCTCTCTCTCTCTCTCTCTCTCTCTGCTGTACGCAATGGGGAGACCAGTTAAAACTGAAAAACTGAACACATACGTACCTTTCCCATTATGGCCATATGGCCTGGGAATGCAGAAGACGAAGAACTCTCTCTCTCTCTCTCTCTCTCTCTCTCTCTCTCTCTCTCTCTCTCTCTCTCTCTCTCTCTCTCTCTCTCTCTCTCTCTCTCTCTCTCTCTCTCTCTCTCTCTCTCTCTATCGGCTGTACGCAACGGGGAAACCAGTCAGTAAAAACTGAAAACCGGACACATACGTACCTTACCCATTATGGCCATATGGCCTGGGAGCTCAGAAGAAGAAGAAAAGGGGTGTTCCACTGTACTATCTATCCAGTTTTATGCAAAAATGTTCTTTTTTCTCTCGCAGAATGAGTTCAGCTGGGCCGTCGTTCGGCTGGTCTACCTGGAGTCAAGGCGCGGCAATTCGGCGGGAGGGGGAGCTAACCTGGTCTCCTGCGGCGGAAACGGTTGGGTTCGATTCTGGAACACGTCACGGAACATTCTCCTGGCTGAGTTTGTCGCTCACCAACACGGTAAAGGAATCTAATAATGGGACAGTGCATGGGAAAAACAGACATTTGGCATAAATTGAAATTTTAATTTTTCATGGTGGAGAAAACATTCCTTGTTAATAGACAGAAAACCGAATTGAGTTATCTTGTCTAGTTTTTATTTTATAATTATTTGAATTTTGGCATTCGAAAGACCATATTTTTCGGACTATAAGGCGCACCTTAGTATAAGCAAAGATATTCTAAAAGGGTAAGATGGATTACTTAAAAGCTCGGCGAACCGGGCTGATAGAGTTATCGTTAGTTCGGACGTGTACACTATTCACAGTGGAGGCTATCCAAAAACTCGGACTGGAACTTGAACGGAGAATTCAACTGGCCTATCGATGTGTAAAATGTGTCACGTTTCAAAGGGACATAACCAGTGTTTCTGTCCTCACTACTCATATAGGGAAAAGAGACCGGATGTTTATCTTCCCCTGTACAGTCTTTGGTATATTAGGCACGCCTCCCAAATTATGCCCAAATTTCATATTTTGTTATTATATTTTCTTACTATTTTATTAGTCACATTATAAGGCGCAGGGGTCTCAGTCTGAGGAAAAAGTATCGCCTTAAAGTCCGGAAAATACGGTAGATAATTTATTTATTTATTTATTTAAGAAAATTTATATAGCGCTTCACATTTAAGCTCTAAGCTCATTTGCAGAAATCGGGCATAGAAGATACAAGTTTGCCTCTTTGTTTCTATTGACTTGATTGAGAAAACGATCAAATAAACAAAGAAATCATTCAAAATTGTCTTTCGTGTTGTGGATACTGGTAGAATACATCAAAATAGACATAAATATGCCCTAAATAGAACATTGATATTTTGGGGGTTGTTGACTATTTTTGGCTTTTGCTCAAAACATTCTGGGCGACTTATGTAGGTTTTTCCCATGCACCATCACATATTTCAGTAAAGTTCTTCTTCTTTTCATTTCCATCCTCCGAAGTCAGATTTACTGATTGTTTGATTGATTATGTGTGTCTTTTGTGTATGTGAGTGTGTGTTTGTGTGTGTGCATGTGCGCATGCGTTTGTACAAGTGTATGTTTGAGTAAGTGTGTGTGCGCGTTTCAGTGAGAATGTGTTTTCTGTGTGTTTGATGAAATGTGTGTGGGTCTGTGTGTATGTCTGTGCAAGAACGCGTTCACTCGCGTGCGTGTGTGTCTAGTGTGCGTGTGCATGTGTGAGTGTTTCAATGCTGATTGTAAAGTGCGTTGTGCTCGATAAAAAGCGCTATATAAGTGTCCGTTTATTATAATTATTATGTTTTCTTCCTTGTCCTGTTTCCTGCCTTAAAACTATGTCCCCCACATTGTGTGTGTGTGTATGCGCGCGCGTGTGTGTGTGCGTGCGTGTGTGCGTGTGTGTTGTGGCTGTGTGCATGTTTGTGATAGCTAATATTGTAGTAGCTTATTTATGATCTATGTATTTATTTAAAATAATTGTGAAGCGCCGTGAGCTCAAGAGAGAAAGGGCGCTCTATAAATGTTAGTTACAATGGAAGCTCCCTTATAAGACCTACCATTATAAGACTCCCTCCCACATAAGACCTACTTCTCTGAGACATTGCCCTTTGTAAATATTAAAATCACCTCCCTTATAAGACCCCTCCCTTATAAGACCTCATTTTGAATGATTTTTGAAGGTCTTATAAGGGAGGTCCCACTGTATTATTATTACTATTATTATTATTATTGTTATTGCAGCGGGCTCTGTGATTATGGCGTCGGACAAGATGAACCAGTACCTGGTGACCGCAGACGTGGATGGCTTTGTCAAAGTCTGGAACATTCTGGAATACGCTACGACGAGCGTGGAAGAGATCATCACAGATCTGCCTCGTGAGTAGTCCGTCACCAGTCAGACAGAGAGAGAGAGAGAGAGAGAGAGGGGAGAGAGAGAGAGAGAGGGAGAGAGAGAGAGAGAGAGGGGGGGGAGAGAGAGATTGAGAGAGAGAGATTGAGAGAGAGAGATTGAGAGAGAGAGAGAGAGAGAGAGAGAGAGAGAGAGAGAGAGATTGAGAGAGAGAGAGATTGAGAGAGAGAGAGAGATTGAGAGAGAGATTGAGAGAGAGAGAGAGAGAGAGAGAGAGAGAGAGAGAGAGAGAGAGAGAGAGAGAGAGACGCTTCAGATGCTTCAGAATCGTATTTATTGACATTGACAAGTACAGTCCTTATGTCAAAAGCAAAGTCAGAGGCAAAATTCTGGTCTAAGGGAGCGAAACTGGTTTAGAAGTGACCAAGGTATGGTGTGCACACAGATTTACTTCCCTTGAAGCAAATGCATCAAATTGACAGCTATCTATTAATTCCGGACATATATGTCCAGAACGACTTGAATGAGTTAAATATTTAATGAGTACCATGTATAAGCATTTTGCTTGTCGTACTCCTATTTAAATGTTGTTACTACTGCTTTATTGTGTATTTTAGAATAAGTTTGTTTAACACACACACACACACCCAAAAAAAACCACCCTGTCAGAGCGATCACTGAAGAAGAATCAACAATATCATTATCATAATATCCTCCGAAGTCGGAGTGTGGCTGCCCACGTGGAGGGGTAATCAAAAACGGGGTTACACACGTACTGTTCTCATAGCTGGTGCATTAGTACCATAGTGTTCAAGTGCTTCAGCTGTTGTTGGGACACCAGCTAGGGATGAGAACATTACGTATGTAACCGTTTTTGATTACCCCGCCACATGGGCAACCACACTCCGTTTTCGGGGGGATAATTGCTGTTTGTCGTGGTCTCCTTGGCAGCTGTGCTGTCCCAGTTCCAGCCGCACCAGGACATGATCAACTCCCTGGAGGTGTTTGAGAGGAACGAGCGTCTCCTGATCGTCTCAGCTTCCTCCGACTGTAGCGTGGCTCTCTCCGACATCTACGGCAACAAGATCGGAGTCTTCGGACAGGTACAGAGACAGGAAGGACGAAAGAAGGAGAGAGAGAGAGAGAGAGAGAGAGAGAGAGAGAGAGAGAGATGAAATGATAGTTTATTTGTATATCGGCCTTAGGCCACAAGACGATAGCAAAGGACTTCTTCTTCTTTGGTCGCTCAGACAGTTTCCTGTCAATTATGAGCGTAGATGCATCATGCTGGCATTATGCCCCTAAATAAGAAATAATTAGGCCCAGTATGTCCGATTTTGGCTGGAGGAAATCTTTTTTGAAAGTTTTTTTTTTATTAACCCTTTCACCGCCAGCCATTTTTTCAACCAAAAAATACCATTAAACCTAACTGGGTGGAGAGAAAATATATGCAATATTGGGAGTTCCTCTGTGACATGTGCAACATTAGGCCTATCCTTACCTCCCAAAATTGAGAAAATAGGGTCTTTGAATAACAGGCCCTGGTTTGATGCCTTTTAGTGACATGGGTGTTAAACCATTGTGGTGCAAAAATGCGACATTGGCAGTGAAAGGGTTAATGTTTAGGCACAAGAGCCGAGGCCCGTAAACATAGGGAGTTCAAGGTACATTTAAACAGAGAGAGAGAGAGAGGGGGATGGGAGAGAAAGGGGAGAGATGTGTGTGTGTGTGAGAAAGAGAGAGAGAGAGAGAGAGAGGGGGGGGGTGGGAGAGAAAGGGGAGAGATGTGTGTGTGTGTGAAAGAGAGAGAGAGAGAGAGATGGGGGGAGAGCAAAAGGGGAGAGAGATGGAGCACGGAAAGAGACCAAGGAACATTTTTTGTTCATTTGTAAGAATTACACGGGCACCCTCCAAATTTCACACAAAATTCAGATTTTATTGTTATATTTTCTTACTGCCGAATTGTAAGGCACACCTTGTTACACGGGCACCCTCCAAATTTCACACAAAATTCAGATTTTATTGTTATATTTTCTTACTACCGAATCGTAAGGCACACCTTATTACATGGGCACCCTCCAAATTTCACACAAAATTCAGATTTTATTGTTATATTTTCTTACTACCGAATTGTAAGGCACACCTTATTACATGGGCACCCTCCAAATTTCACACAAAATTCAGATTTTATTGTTATATTTTCTTACTACCGAATTGTAAGGCACACCTTATTACATGGGCATCCTCCAAATTTCACACAAAATTCAGATTTTATTGTTATATTTTCTTACTACCGAATTGTAAGGCACACCCTGTTACACGGGCACCCTCCAAATTTCACACAAAATTCAGATTTTATTGTTATATTTTCTTACTACCGAATTGTAAGGCACACCTTATTACATGGGCACCCTCCAAATTTCACACAAAATTCAGATTTTATTGTTATATTTTCTTACTACCGAATTGTAAGGCACACCTTATTACACGGGCACCCTCCAAATTTCACACAAAATTCAGATTTTATTGTTATATTTTCTTACTACCGAATTGTAAGGCACACCTTATTACACGGGCACCCTCCAAATTTCACACAAAATTCAGATTTTATTGTTATATTTTCTTACTACCGAATTGTAAGGCACACCTTATTACACGGGCACCCTCCAAATTTCACACAAAATTCAGATTTTATTGTTATATTTTCTTACTACCGTATTTTACGGACTATAAGGCGATGCTTTTTCCCCCCAGACTCAGACCCCTATGCCTTATAATATGACTGATAATATAGTAACATGGGTGCTACTCCCCCAAATGAAACAAACCTGAAAGGCAGGGGTCCAGGGACCCATGGCCCCGACAGGGTACACGGGCAGAGCCCCGTTGGACGATTGAGTGAGCCAACTTAAGAGAGAGAGGTAACGAGACAGTTAAAATGAGAGACAGAGACAGTTTGAGTTTGATAAGCCTCGTAAAAGTATTACAATTTACATTGCCTTTGTAAATTTCCAAGATAAAAACAACTAAGTTCAAAACGCCCCAAATCGCTTGTGGTCTTTTTTTGTGGATGAATAAAAAAACAACTAAAGCCTGAAGTTCAGTTTCTGGTCAAATTAAAAACACTGAAATCAGTGTAAAAATTAAAGAGTAGCACCCATGTACAGACAATATTTTAAGACTTCCAAAATGTCCGGAAAAATCGGTCGTAAATTGGAGGGGTCGTATGACGGAGGTTTTCACTGGCAGCCGTAGAAAGAAAAAGTTCAGCACAGTTCATACTCTCTTCTTCATGCACACATACAATGACATATTAAAACTGGATTTGGGTCTTTCCAACTCCATAGGATTGTGCAATCGATGTATTACAGTTTCGCTTTGCCGACTTCTGTTAATCACCTCCACTCTCGTCCAAAGTCAGTGGTTTTCTTTTTCAAAGTCAGTGGTTTTTCGTGCTTTTCCTACGCTCTCCGCCATCTTTTCTACAACAAGGGAAGCGACTCCGCTTTCAGGCCCTTGACCGTGGTTGTTTCCCTTTGCTCGAAGTCTATGCAGACGACAACAACGGTCGTAAAAACCAACAAAATGGCGGTCGTAAGTCGCGTTTTAGAGGAAGTCGTTTAAGAGAGGTCGTTTACATAGTAAAATGCATCCGTGCCAACAAATCCGGTCTCAAATGAGAGGTGGTTGCTTAACAGAGGGTCGTAAAATAGGGGTTTGTCTGTAGTAACAATATAGAGTAACAACATCTGAATTTTGTGTTAAATTTGGGGGGTGCATCTTATAATCAGGTGCGCCTTGTACTTAGTAAAATACGGTGTGTTAGTAGTCATATCATAAGGCGCATGGGTCTCGCTCCTTATAGTCCGAAAAACACGGTACTTACCCAGATCTGAACATAAGACGCTTCCATGTCATAAACTCTTGTAAAAAAATTGATTTTGAATGTCGCTAGGAGGAGCACTGGAAAATCGACCCGTACGTTGTCCCGGCAACCCTGGTAGAGGAGGAGAAATCGGAGGTATCTGTGTGTGTGTGTGTGTCTGTCTGTCTGTCTGTCTCTCTCTGTGTCTGTCTGTCCCCTGTCTGTCTGTCTGTCTCTGTCCCTGTCTGTCTCTCTCTCTCTCTCTGTGTCCCCTGTCTGTCTGTCTGTCTGTCTCTCTCTCTCTGTCCCCTGTCTGTCTGTCTCTCTCTGTCCCCAGTCTGTCTGTCTCTCTCTGTCCCCAGTCTGTCTGTCTCTCTCTCTCTCTCTCTCTGTCCCCTGTCTGTCTGTCTCTCTCTGTCCCCTGTCTGTCTGTCTCTCTCTGTCCCCTGTCTGTCTGTCTCTCTCTTTCCCCAGTCTGTCTGTCTCTCTCTCTCTCTCTGTCTGTCTGTCCCCTGTCAGTCTGTCTGTCTGTCTCTGTCCCCTGTCTGTCTGTCTCTCTCTGTCCCCTGTCTGTCTGTCTGTATGTGAGTCTGTCTGCCCCCTGTCTCCCTGTGTGTGTGTGTGTGTGTGTGTGTGTGTGTGTGTGTGTGTGTGTGTCCGTCAGCGACCGACTCTCTCTGCTTTCAAAGCTAACCTCAAAACCCACCTGTTCCCCCGTCATTAAAGCTCCTCTCTCTTTATCTTCTCTCTCTTGCCATTAGGTCTGTTTCTGCTATATTCCATTTATGTTATCTGTGTGTGTTCGCGTTGTATTGCGTTTGTGTTTGAATGCGCTTTGAATGCTAACGTGTGTGTGCGCTTTGATTTGATTTCTATCAAGATTCAGCGCCGTATAAATACTGTATGTTGTTGTTGTTGTTGTGTGTGTGTGTGTTTAAGCCAGGGTAAGACAAATACAACATCTTTATGCATTTTATCTGTTACTTTTTAAGGTAGTTCTGACACAGACGAAATGTTGCTGAATCATTATTGACAGCGATGATGACTTTGTTTTGATGACAGCGTGAGCGCGAGGAAACGAGCGAAGATTTCCGCATGGAGGAGGAAGACAGCGACTGGGAACCTGACGAAGCCGCCATCACCGAGCCCCAGAACTACCGCCTCAACACCTGGGATAGCACCGTGCTGGGTAGGTTGGGCCAACAGTAACATGACAGTCAGAGCCCCAGAACTACCACCTCAACTGTCAACAGCTGAGATATTACCGTACTGCGTAACGTTTACCATTTCTGACTGGCGTGTGTCCATCTGATTGTGAACAATGTTAGTCAACGTTTAAGGTACTGGAATAGGCATTCATATGCATATTTAATAGCAATAATAATAATATATAGCATTTGTAAAGCACCCACCAATCATACTAACTCATTCACCCAACACCAGCCGCTGTGGTGTAGTGGTTAGCATCGCGGACTACTGGCTGGGAGGTCTTGGGTTCGAATCTCATCAGAGGCGAGGGTTTTTTTCGGTCCTGGACCGACTCCTACCCAGAGTGAGTGGCTATGGGCTCAATGGGAAGACTGAAACCACACAGTCGAGTTTCATCCGCTTAACGGATGCGATTCTGAGAGTGTTGCTCTAATTGCAAGACCAACACTGCAGGTGTCTGTAGTTCTCGGGCCTGGTTAACGCCGGGATATCATTATGAAAGGAAGCGTAGAGTACAGCCCTGCCATGCAGTCTCAGACCGATACGGAACTCCATAGCATCATCATCATCGTTATCATCGGCCTCATTTTCCATCAATCATAAAATTTAAAAAATGTCTCAAATTCTGTGGCTTTGCATGCCCTGCTCTCATGGTGACCTCAGTTTCAGTTTCCAATCCAGTCTATGCCTTGGTGCGTTCGGGTCAAAGTCATGGGGATCAGTGTGTTCTGGGGAGCTGTCGGTGGATGGTCGTGGTGGCGCCCTCGGAGGAGGACCTCACTCACGCTGGCTCCGCGACTAAGAGAATAGTGTCGTCAGTAGGGGGCTTAGTAGGTGGTGTCCTGAACAGGCTCCACTGAACTCCACCGAAGTGACTCAGCAGAAGTGCAGTGTCTCCTCGGTTGGTTGCCTCCTGACGGTCTAACATAGATTCGCTCCCCTTGGACTGCTGGTCTCGGATTCTGCGACTTGAACAAACCCGGGTGTAGCTGCGAATTGGGATTCGGAACGAGCGGCGTGGGAGCAACGCCACTGTACAGCCCAGAAGATGGGACAGCAAAACAAAAAAAAGAAAAAAACAAAAAAACATTCACCCAACAGCACATTATTTATGGAAGTACCAAAATGTGAATTACTGAATAAATAGATAAATAAACAATAAATAAATGCACGTAAACACATGCACACACACTCACGCACACGCATGCACACACAGCGCGCGCGCACGCACACACACACACACAACTCTTTGAAATTCACAAGGACAAAGTATGCAACCATAGTTGTGGTGGGGTGGAGGGGAATTACTGACAGAGCGAGAGATCTACGGATGAAAATAGGCTTTTCTGAAGAGGTATCAGTTGAGATTTAAAGGAAGAAAGAGTAGGCAGATTTTGGAGGTCTTCAGGGAGAGAGTTCCAGATGACAGGTGCTCTGAAACTGAAGGGCTCTCTCACCAACAGATTTCAGGGATCGCTTGGGAATTTTCAGGAGTTTCTGTGAAGAAGAGCGGAGAGTGTGAGAGCTTTGATAGGTACAGAGAGAAGAAGAGGTATACTGTGGGAGAGTTTCATTGAAATGACAGAAAGCAAGAACTGCTAACTTAAACTGCATTGTATCTCTGCGTTGTTGTTGGTGGTTTGTGATATTGTTAATGTTTTCTGTGGTATGTGTTATCATTATTACTGTGATGTCATTATTATCTGTGATTATTACTTTCAGCCTCTGAATGGAATCGATCATTGCTCAGTGTACTTGTTCATGTGTGTGTGTGTGTGTGTGTGTGTGTGTGTGTGTTTGATAACTATGTTTTATGTCAATTACATGTGCTTTTATGTTATTTTACAAATTGTCTCTTCTGTTAGGTTATAACAATGTCTTATTTTGTCTTCAATTTTTATGTGCATGCCGAAAAACAAATGTCTTCACTTGTTTGGAGACAATAAAATTGTTGAATTGAATTGAATGGTCAACCTATGGCGATATTTTTCACGCCATAGGGCAGTCAATGCACTAGGGGCTTATCACGCGATTTTCTTACTTGGGCGTAGTGAGAGAGAGTGATGGTAGGACCACTCACTGTCTCTCTCTCTTTCTTTATCCCCAACTAATAATATAGAGAGGATTAGCCCCACACGAGCGTCATGCCCTCTGGCGTGAGAAAAATCGCACTAAGTCTCTCATTGAATAGGGAAGGACTATCAAGAGCTCCGGGTGCAGAAGAGAGAGCGTCGTCAACCCGGCACCATTCCCGATCTGCCATACCTGCATTGGGAGAGGACAGGGGCGCCCCCTGCTGGCCCTTACTCTGTGAGTGTGTTAACCCCCTTACCCCCAACTCGCCTAACGCTAACCTTGCTATAAAATCACATGTCAAGGGAAATAACTTGCGCAGTTCACTACAGTAGATACTCTGAAAAAGTCACAAAGAATCACTCATTTCAAATTCATGGTACTGATGACTTTTTCTTTCTTTTTAAAAATAATAAAATGTCACATGTGACAGCAAAATGTGGAATAAAAGATCAATAAATTTAAAAAATAAATGTCAAAAATCAATCAAAATGGCTCCCAATTTGGTTTTGTTGACTTTAAAAAAATCATAACTGTGAAAAATTTATCCATTTTAATACAGTAAAGACCAAAAGACGCTGCAGGAAGTGGTTAACACGCAAGTCTCGCGGTTCGTGATTCTCATTTATGTAAACAGTACAGTCTGTGGCCATAGTCGGCAAGTGCGAATTGGGCACTAGTGGACACTCGGCTGTAGCGAACCATGATATTTTACCGGGCGCTCACAGGCACTCCATGGGTTTATGAGTTAAAAAACAGACAATTTTTTCTAATGCCCTTGTATTGTTAAAAACTCGGAACTTTCATGGTGTTGCGCTGCATCCGGGCATTGTCTCCAGAATCGTTCCCACCATTTGTATATCTACTAATGTCCCATATGTGTCTGTTCCGGACCGGAGGACGTTAACTCTTCTACTACCGTCGGCGGGTTGACCCGCCGGTTTACCGTATACCGTTGCTAGCCACGGACAGGTTTGACCGCCAGATACTAGGGAAACCCCTGTGTCCCCCTTTGCGCTATTTATATGAAGTGACATCACATCCTTTACTTCCGTGACATGCGCAGTTCGCTCAGGGAAAGCACAATCTTCCGCCATCTTCATTTGTAGGCTAAATTTTGTAATTTTCAATCGATTTTCGTCGCGTTTTCAATGATGGAAACTGACAACTTTTGGCATGAACCTCTACAAGATGGCAACAGTGACGACGAAGCATTTACTGTGGAAGAAGTGGCAGAATCTGAACTTAGGCGAATCAAAAAGAGCATCAAAAGTGTTGAAACGATCTTGGGTTTGAAGCAGCAGATCGACACAGGTAATTTTAGTGATGAATCGAGTGAGTATTTTTTTAATGAATTTTTAAAGTGAGTGTGTGCGAAAATGCGCAACGGTAAACAGTCTAAGTAATACTTGGTAGTAGAAGAGTTAAGCAGAATTTCATTCACATCTAATGCCCTTTGATCTTTTACAGTTTGGTTGATACATGTACCATAGGGATAGCAGACCTGTTTACTCTACTCTTTTCGAGTAGTATTCTACTCAATTTGGACCTCTACTACTCTTCAAAATTGAAAATAATGCTCTAACTACTCAATCTATTGTAACCATACATTACCAACACTTAAAACATGTGCATTCACTCATAATGACCTGGAACTATACCAAAGACTATAGTAAAAGCGAAAGTAGGGCGTGACCTCGACCCCTGCGCCGGATATGGGGCGCCAGTTATCCCCCTTACTTCCGGGCAGGCAAGGTGCGCGCGTGCTCTACAAACATCAT
The DNA here is from genome assembly GCA_017654935.2 of Phymorhynchus buccinoides. Lineage (NCBI taxonomy): Eukaryota > Metazoa > Mollusca > Gastropoda > Neogastropoda > Raphitomidae > Phymorhynchus > Phymorhynchus buccinoides. The sequence goes on from CM065710.1 coordinate 11,754,355, forward strand.
TGGAAAACCCTTTTCCCTCAAATAGCATCAGGAGGGCAGGAAGGGAGGGAACATATTTGTTTTAAGTGTTGGTAAGTATTTAGTTTTCAGTGAACGTTGTTTGATTGTTTAATGAAGAGGACTACTTATTTCACACCAAAACTACTCATTTCAGCTATCCACTCAAGACTTGTGTAGGGGGTAAACAGGTCTGGGATAGTGCTTGATGACTCTGAGACATTGTAAAGAATGCTCATCAACTACAAAAAGGCGAAATCTGTGATTTTAACCCCTTCACTGCCGAGCCCGTTTCTGGTTCTGGGGCAACTATTTGCCAAGTCGTTTTAGGTTGCGGAGTCTATCGCAAACATTTCTGAATAAAAGTGCATATAACCTATGCTTTTCTGAAAGGGAATTGAATATACTATCATTTGAGAACACTCTCACATGCATTCGAACATACTGCGGAAAGCGTATGGATACAAAAAGGGAAACTCGTAGAATAACCCTATGACGGATATTTCTGTGACGGGGCAGTTTATAGGTTACCGGAAGTTGAGGGAAATATCCGTGACGGGGCAGTGAAGAGGTTAAGGGAAAAGACATGAGAAAGCAGATTGTGAAAGCAAGCTTGCAGTGTACATATTGATGACGTTCCTTGGAGATAAGATAGGAAATAAAGGTTTAACGCCCTCTTTGGCCTTTCGGCCATGTGGGGCATCAAGGAGATAAGATAGATTAGGTATTAGGTACTTTATAGTCACAGAGGCATCTCTGTGAAATTCGGGTTGCTCCCACCTGGAGAGCGTGTCGCAGCCAGAAGCGCGCCACCCTTTTTTTTTTTTGCTTGCGATTTTTTGTGTGATTGATGAGGAAGGAAATGGGGGAGGTGGGGAGTAAATTTTTACCAAATGACAACTTGTGCTATGTGCATGGGCACACGGGACCTCGGTTTATCATCTCATCTGAAAGACTCCACATTCAGACCATAAGGCCTAGTGCAAAGTGAGAGGGAAAATCCCCTGTACCCAGGTTTGAACTCGGGTTTACTTGACACGAAGCGAACACGTTACCACTGTGCCACTCTACACCTGTAGAGAAGAAACGTGTAGCAAAGGTTGTATGTTGAAGCATTTTAACGTGAGTATTCGTCGTATCGGCGACTCGTTACCACTTTCGATGTTGTGATTCACAGTAGAATGTACTGAGTACGGCAATCTTTGCCTCTCTTCTCACAATTTGTTCATAATAATTGGGCGCCCTCATTTATTAGGTGCATAGGTCGAAATCAGTGAGTGCTACAAGCTCTGGTTTAATGAGTGCTACAAGCTCTGGTTGATTTCTGCTTACTAGTCAAGACCCGATGCGGAGAAATACGAATATTTCGTATATATGTGCGTATATCTGTGTGTGTGTGTGTCTCTGTGTCCGCGTACGCATATGTATGTGTGTGTGTGTGTGTGTTTCACAGGCTCTGGACACTAAAGATCTGGCTGACGTCCACCTTTTGGTCAAGCCGGATGCAGAGAAATATTTCACGGAGCGCCCAGGAAGCACCGAGTCCACACCAAAGCTGCCCGCCCTGGCTGAAAGTGAGTTGAGGCGTCCTCGTTTATAAGGCGATACACACCTCGCAAAAGAAAGTCGAAGTTTGAAGCCCGTACACGTCCTGTAAATGCTTACCAACCGCCATTACTGCTGTCATAAACGAGAGTTGGCTCCCTTCTCAAATAATCGAACTTCCGTTTTTGCGACTTCCGGTAGAATTATGGCATTTTAAGCTCTACAACGATGCTTTTTACATCCAATGAAGGGTTACGGCATCTGTTGGACGGTATCTCGGATGGTAATAGGGATTTTGAAGCATTTTAACGTAAGTATTCGTCGTATCGGCGACTCGTTACCACTTTCGATGTTGTGACTCACAGTAGACTGTACTGAGTACGGCAATCGTTGCCTCTCTTCTCACGATTTTGTTCACCAATAGGGCGCCCTCGTTTATTAGGTGCTTAGGTTGAAATTGGAAAAAAAAATATCACCTCATAGTCCAAAAATTACGGTACTGTATTTTTCAGACTACAAGACACACCTGATTATAAGCCCCCCCCCCCTCCCCAAATTTTCCACAAAATTCAGATTTTGTTATTGTATTTTCTTACTATTGTATCAGTCATATTCTAAGGCGCAGAGGGTCTCAATCTGGGGAAAAAGAGCCTTATAGTCCGAAAAAATGCAGTAAGCGGAACCACGATTTTTCTATTACTGCATAAAACCACCATTTGTGTAGTTCTCATTTTACTGTTGACCTTTTAACTACAGGCTAATGTCGACCAATGATTAAACCCGTTTGAGTAAAGGGCGAAAATGGTGCATGGTAAGGGCTGTATGCTAATGAATGGGATTGTTTTACATTTTTATGGATGGTAAATTTGTCGATGTGTGTTTTCAATGTGTGTTGTTGTCCCAAATCTATCCATCAAGCTGCTCCGTCTTATCTCTGCCACAGTATTTCCATTTATACGCCAGCTCGCACTTTACGTTCAGTCTCCGACCCTCTATCTCTCCAGATCCCTAGGTATAAGCTTTCAACTGTTGGTCGGCGCTCTTTTGCTGTTTCAGGACCAACCTCCTGGATTCCAACAAACTTCCTCTCTCCATCCGTCAGCGACCGACCCTCTCTGCTTTCAAAGCTAATCTCAAAAACCACCTGTTTCCCCGTCATTGAGGCTCTTTCTCTATTCCCTCCTCTTTCTTGCCTTTAGGACCATTTCTCAAATGTGTGTGTGTGTTATCTTCTTGTTCATCTTTGTTTAATTAAATGTGTTATGAATGTTTAATGTGTGCGTACACTTCGATTTGATTGGCTCACTCGTGTTAACGAAGTTAACACGAAGTGAGTCTATAGTATGATAGTTGTTCGGTTGTGTGTATGTGTGTGTGTTGCGTCTGTGGTCTAATCTCCAAACTTTAACCCTTTCGCCGCCAGCCATTTTTCAGCCCCCAAAATACCATTAAGCTTAACTGGGTAGAGAAAATAAAATTATTGCAAATTCCTCTGTGACTTATAACATTAGGCCAATCCTTACCTCCCAGAAGTAATAAAACAGGGTCTTCGGATAACAGGCCCTGATTTGATGTCTTTTAGTGACATGGGTGTTAAACCATTGTGGTGCTAAAATGCAACATTGGCGGTGAAAGGGTTAAAGTTGGCATTTTCTCGGGAAATAGAAGGCATACATTGTTCAAACTTTGCACACATATAGATGTCTATGCAAGCTTTCAAACAATAATGATTTGAATAATTAAATACTTAAAACAACACTGTAAACAGATAACAAACAGATAACATTTTAGATTAGTGGGTTAGAGAGTATTCAACAGGCAACATGAGTTAAGAAACTCATCAACACTGAAAGCCTCAATAGCTGATTGGTAGAATGTCTGACTGTCATGCCAATGGTTCCGGGTCCAATTCTCGGCAAAGGCACTTTTTTTAATCTTTTTTTAAAGTTGTATCCATTAACGATAGTTTCATTTGTACCGTATTTTTCAGACTATAAGGTGATACATTTTCCCCAGACTGAGACCCCTGCACCTGATAATATGACTACTAAAATAGTAAGAAAATATAATAACAGAATATGAATTTTATGTAAAATTTGGGGGGTGCGCCTTATAGTCTGAAAAATACGGTAATTTAAATATTTATTGTCAATCTTGTACTTTAGACACTGCCCTCAATCTGTGTTTGTTGTTGTCCCACATGTTCCTGTTTGAGTGAGCCTTGAAGGCTTTTACCTCTTGTTTAAAAATTTGTTTATCGACTGTAAATTTGTTGATGTGTTTTTCAGCCCTGCGTACGGCTTTCGATGAGAAATCGCTGTTCCCCAATTACATTCTGGACTTTGAACGGAACATGAAGAACTACCACAACATGATGCTGTCTGGTGGTCAGGTGAGTGGTCATGTTGTGTTGTATTGTGTTGTATTGGATCCTATCAAGCTCCTGTTACTTGGAATCAGTTGCCTCGCTCTCTCAGATGCTCATCCTCTCTGCCCACATTCAAACGCCATCTCAAAACTTATCTGTTTCCTAAATAACTACTAGTCCCTTCCTTCATGACTTGGTGTGTGCATGTTTGAGAGTGAACGTCTGCGCTTGGTGAGCGCATATAATTATCTGTGTGAGTGTGTGTCCGTGTGCGCGCGTGCTGACGTGCGCGTGTATGTGTGTAATTCTGTGTCTGTTTGTCTGACCGTCTTTGGGTGTTTGTGTAATTTTTACTTCCCATTCTTTATGATATATGTTAAATATTATTATATGTGGTGTTATATGTGTATATTATGTTTTATATTGTAAACGCCTAGGGCATTAAATTGATTAGGGTGCTAAATGTTCTAATAATAATAATATTGGATTGGGTTATATTGTATTGTATGTTTAAACGCCCACCCTCAACTTTAGAACAATTTTTCGTGCATAGGGGTACTTACCGAATAAACATGCACACACACACACCTCCACACTTTGGAGCGAAGTTTGTGCGTAGGGGTATGTACCTTGTAAACACCAGTCATGCAGTCATGTGTTAGTCTTCTATGACTTTGTAAACGCCCAACCAGGTTTTTGAGAAAATTGTCACGCATTGGGGTACTTACCGAATAAATGCCCACCCCCCACTTTTGAACTGATTTTGTTCTATATAAGTATATTGTAATCCAAAACGGTTATCTCATATTTTCATTGGCAAGTTAAACTTGAGCGTGAAAACGCTATATCAACCAGCAGCGCGGCATCATTTTTGGGCCCAGTGACCTTGACCGATGACCATCTCTCTTTCTCTTATCCACCTTGACTGGCGCACACACACACATGGACAGGATGAAAAAAAGCTTTGTCAGCTTATTCTTTAACCCTCAATAAAGATGATTTTGGCTTGACTTTTTTTTACTCGACACATACACACACACACACACACAGAGTCACACACACTCTCTCTCTCCCTCTCACATTCAGTCACAAGGGAAGTAAGCGTTGCTAGCCTAGCCAGTCAGCCCGAGGTTATTACCCTTTGCTACTACTACTACTACTGCATATTTCTCTGAAAATGCTTTTAAAAATATGTTCGGGCTCCAGTGACCTTGACCTTTGACCAATAACCTTCGTCTTCGAACCTGGCCTAGATATCCTACCACTTTCCCTTCAATCTCCCATTCATTTATTCTCTCTCTCTCTCTCTCTCTCTCTCTCTCTCTCTGTCTATCTCAATAGAGTTATTTCAATGAGTTATATTATGTCATATTATTAGGCTAATGTTTAGTAGTTTGGAATGTTTTGTTTTGCATGTTGAGTTATTTTTCGAGTTGCTTTCGTATTACTTTTCATTCTGAGGACAGGATGAAAAAAAGCTGTCAAGCTTACTCCTTTATCCTCAATAAAGATCATTTTGACTTGACTTGACTTGACCTACCTATCCGCATGCAAAATTGTAGGGTCCAGGGTCCCTCCGTCTTGACTATTGTAATTCTCTTCGTTCTGATTGCCCTCAAAACCTCCTCATCAAATTGCAAAAGGTTCAAAACAACGCTGCACGCCTTGTTCTACGACAGTCTAAATCTTCTCAAGGCACTCCCTTGCTTCAGTCTCTGCACTGGCTCCCTGTTAAAAATTGGATTGATTACAACTCTCTCTGCTGTGCTTTAAATCCCTGAACGGTCTTGCTCCTTCCTATCTGGCTGGGACGGTATTCACGTTGAGATAGCATGAGACTTAGCATGATGCTAACTTAGAAGCTCTTCCAATGTCCTGTAGGATTTAATAGGACTTTTGGAAGAGCTTCTAAGTTAGCATGATGCTAAGTCTCATGCTATCTCGACATGAATACCGTCCCTGGTCTTCTAAATGTCTATAAGTGGTGTTCTTGCTTGTGATCTCTATTTTGTCAATTATTTATGCTATTTATTAATATTGTTATTATTTTGTGTCTTATTATTTTGTATGCGCTTAGGGCTTTTAAAGAGTAAGCGCTAAGAAATGCTTATTATTATTATTATTATTATCATTATCATTACTAGCGTGGTAACATACATAGATACACACATACATAGGAGAACAGACCGCCCTGAAAACATTAACCAGCTTTTGCTCCACTTCGGTTCTTCTTCTTCTTCTGCGCTCCCAGGCCATATGGCCATAATGGGTAAGGTACATGTGTGTCCGTTTTTTAGTTTTCACTGGTCTCCCCGCTGTGTACAGCCGACACATTCCGATTTCGGAGGAGCTCAAAGAAGAAAAATTATTGGGAAGATTTTTTTGAAAAAAAGGCAGGAGGAGAATGGGCCAATAAGTCAGAAAGATAGTAGATGATAGAAAGCAAAGGGAAAAGACAGTCAAAGAGGGTGACAGATTAGAGGAAGTTACAAGCACAGAACTTGCAGAAGGTGGGGGAGAATGGACCAGTAAGGCAGAAAGATAAGTAGATGACAGAAAGCAAAGGGAAAAGACAGTCAAAGAGAGTGACAGATTAGAGGAAGTGACAAGCACAGAACTTCCAGAAGGTGGGGGAACTATTTTTACAAGACCCCCCGGTATCCTCACGGGGAAAGCCTCCGGTTAAAAATGAGTCGACCTTGGACTACAATGCATAACATAACGTGTTTATGCCTGCACACCTTTCTTGTCCTATGTCCGCAGCAAAAGCCCAAGAACCTTCGGTCCAGCCTGCAGAACATCGGCATGCAGATGGGGCAGATGGGGGGTCCCCCGCGCATCCCACAATCCCCCAGGAAAAGCCTCAAAGCCAGCGGGGGTGGGTTGTCCGTCAAGCTGAAACCCATCCCGCTGACTCGGAAAAGTTCCGTGTCGACGCACGTCGAGTGAGAGGCGATGACAACGTTCGTGCGTGTGTGATAATTTTCAATGCTGATGCGAGACTTCTACCGGTATTTTATGGACTACTAAGGCAATACGCTTCCCCCATCCCCCACCCCAGACTGAGACCCTTACACTTTATAATATGATTAATAAAAGGGTATCCACCGACTCGGAAAAGTTCCGTGTCGATGCACGTCGAGTGAGAGGTGACAACAACGTTCGTGCGTGTGTGATAATTTTCAATGCTGATGCGAGACTTCTACCGGTATTTTATGGACTACTAAGGCAATACGCTTCCCCCATCCCCCACCCCAGACTGAGACCCTTACACTTTATAATATGATTAATAAAAGGGTATCCACCGACTCGGAAACGTTCCGTGTCGATGCACGTCAAGTGAGAGGTGACAACAACGTTCGTGTGTGTGTGATAATTTTCAATGCTGATGCGAGACTTCTACCGGTATTTTACGGACTACTAAGGCGATACTTTTTTTTTTCCCAGACTGAGACCCTTACACTTTATAATATGACTACTTAACACTTGACACTTGACACTGTTTTAATTGCCATTGACAATACAATCTTCATGGCAAGGGGACACGTGATTTGAAATGAACTAATAATCAAAGCAAGCGAGAAAAAAGTATAATTATAAGAATATAACAAACCAAAGGGATCATGATATTGACTGCCCCCGCCAGTCATTCAATTATAATAAACAAGTCAAAGCGACCATTTATACAAACAAGACAACAGTGTAAATTGAAACTTCCACACACTTCTCACATACATAAATGCACCCACTCATGCAGGTTCACCTCTGTGTGCGTATACGCCCGATCGCACACACGCACACAATATGACTAGTAAAAGGGTAAGAAAATATCATTTACAAAATTCTGAATTTTGTGTAAAATATTTTGGAGGTGCGTCTTATAATCAGGTGCACCTTATAGTCCGTAAAATACGTTACTTGATTTTTGTTTTTTTGTTTTTTAAACTTTTGTTCCTCTGCCAAATTTTGGGAGGTTTTGCTGGTCAGCTGTGTCGTCGATTTAGGAAAAAAAACTTGAAATGCCAAAAACTTTGGATCAGATTTTGTGACAAAAGGTTGGACGGACGGATGTTCAAGGAATCGGAACTCCCCCCCACAAAAAAACACACACAAAAAAACCTCTGCGAAACTTTCATATCTTCAGTCAGCATCCAGATGCATGAATTTTTGTATTGATTCCCTAAAGGTCTCTGCACACGTTAACATTATTCACAAAATATCTCTATTTCCCCATGGCAACACAGTTAGGCCACTCATAATATGACTTACAACTCACTGTGTTGCCATGGGGGAAATAGACATATTTTGTGAATAATGTTACCATGTACCGAGACCTTAATCTGTGCATATTGTTGCTATTTGCTTTACAAGTACAGGAATCATGGACTGAGAGTGTTGATGTAGAAGCTTATATTATGAACTTTCAAGGAAGATATAAACAATCATGGATCTTAGGAAATAATAGGAAATGTCTTGAGCAAAGATACTTTCCGATTCCGGATTGTTCATGTTAGCTTTGGTTCCTACTCAGAGCCATAAGTAAATGTCTTATTATGACAGTTTTGAATGTAGTATTGTTATAATAATACTGTATTTTTTGTTTATATTTGCACTGAAAAGAAAGAGAGAAAGAGAGGGTACATGGAGAAAAATGTGTGTGTGTGTGTGTGTGTGTGTGAGAGAGAGAGAGAGAGAGAGAGAGAGAGAGAGAGAGTTAATTAAAATGTGTATGTAACACTGAACAAGGATCTGAAAGTAAAAACTGTAAAAAAGAGAGTGAGTGTGTGTGTGTGTGTGTGTCTGTGTGTGTGTGTGTGTACTAAAAGGCACTGTGATATAAGCAATAATCCCATGAATAGAGAAAAAGAATTACTAAACATTTTTGTTTTGCTTGAAGATAACACATAAAAGTGATGGCATGTGGTATCCAATGTTATATTCTTATTTCTGAATAATTTTATGTGCAGGCTTGCTTGTTTATGAGAGAGAGAGAGAGAGAGAGAGAGAGAGAGAGAGAGCGAGCTTTTACAATGGCACTGTGATACTGAAAATTGTTACAAGTTTTGTTGGTGTGTTTTGTTGTTGTTTTTTTGTTTTTTACTTAAGTGTATACTTTTCTTCTTCGTCGATCGCTCAGACAGTTTCCTCTCAATTATGAGCGCAGATGCGTCATGCTGCCGTAATGCGCCTAACTAAGAAATAGTTAGGCCCGGCATGCCCCTGTCTTCGGCTTCCAGAGAAAATCTTGGTAAGAATTTCTAGAAAAAAAGGCAGGAGAATGGACCAGTAAAGGCAGAAAGATAGCAGATGACAGTAAGCAAAGGGAAAAGGCAGGAGAATGGACCAGTAAAGGCAGATAGATAGTAGATGACAGTAAGCAAAGGGAAAAGGCAGGAGAATGGATCAGCAAGGCAGATAGATAGCAGATGACAGTAAGCAAAGGGAAAAGGCAGGAGAATGGATCAGCAAGGCAGATAGATAGCAGATGACAGTAAGCAAAGGGAAAAGGCAGGAGAATGGATCAGCAAGGCAGATAGATAGCAGATGACAGTAAGCAAAGGAAAAAAAGCAGAGTCAAAGAGTGAGAGATCGATTAGAGGAAGTTACAAGCACAGAACTTCCAGAAGGTGGGGGAACTATTTATACAAAAGAACCCCCGGTGTCCCCACAGGAGAATTCAGTGTATACAGAAACGTGGTTTTGAGTCGCATCAAACTTCTCATTTCTGATTATTTGTTGCACACTTTTGTTTTCTGCGGCAAGACTGCTGAGTTTTTTTTTATTCACACAAAAACTTGTGACTTTTAAAAATAAAAATGTATGCACAATTTTCGTATTACTTTTTTGGTTGGTTTCGTTTGCAATTTACAGAATGAAAATAAAATAAAATGTAAAACAACAAGCCTACTTTGTGTGTTATTATAAAGCCAATCATGTTGTGTTGTGTGAAATAGACTAGACCAAATTTGAATTCAGATTCACGTTAATCCTGTCACCGCCAGCCATATTTCAGCCAAATATTTCCATTAAATTTACCTGGGTAGAGAACAAAATCCGTCTGCAGTATTGGGGATTCTTCTGTGACATATACAAAATAAGGTCTAACCTTCCTGCCCAACACTAAGACAATAGGGTCTTTGGATAATAGACCCCAATTTGATGCCTTTTAGTGACATCATATAGTAAAAAGCCAAGTGTCTGTGTGTCTGAAACACGAAACGGGCCTTATAACTCCGCCGTTTTTCGACCGAATCGCTTCAAATTTGCTGTGAGCCCTAACAGGGCGATGGCAACGGCAACCGAGGCGGCCGTATCATTTGCACGGTTTCGCAAATGCGCGAAACGCGCATCCGCCGGCCTCTCGGCGCCCGTATCTCCGGCATTTCTGGACCGATTGCCTTCAAATTTGGCAGGTAGATGACTGGGGACGGTGACTATCGGTGTGCCAAACCGGAAGCGAATCGGTTCAGCAACGCGCGCTAGACGCCGCTTCACCTTTTCACGAATAACTCCGCCGTTTCTTAACCGAATCACCTCAAATTTGCTGTCAGGCTTGCTATGGCCCGGGCAAAGCCTGGCAGCAAATTAATTGGAAGAGAATCGGGAGAGCGCGTCACTCTCGGAGCAGCGCCAACGGGAAACGGGGCCTTATAACTCCACCATTTCTTAACCGAATCGCTTCAAATTTGCTGTACTCAGCGTTACCAGTACTTGGCGATACCGTTACCAGTACGGTGCATTGCCAGTACTAGGCGTTGCGCTAGTAGGTGTTAAATCACTGTGGTGCTAAAATGCGACTTTGGCGGTGAAAGGTTTACAGCCAAAATGATATGGAGTTTCATAGCATAACACTTAGTTAAACTCTCTCTCTCTCTCTCTCTCTCTTTCCTCGAACCATACAGGTATTCAAGTAACACCATCACATTCATTGACAGCGGACACAAAACACCCATGGCTGCAACTCCCCAAAATTAATAAAAACCTGAAAGGCAGGAGGCCAAGGGCCATCCAGGGCCCCGGCGGGGTACAGGGACAGAGCCTCGGAGGATTCAGGGGGGGGGGGGGGGGGGGGGGGGGGGGGGGGGGGGGGGGGGGGGGGGGGGGACAACGCAAGAGAAGAGATAACGAGACAGATAGTTAAAATGATGGACGTTCCCCCGGGGGTCTTTTGTACAAATAGTTCCCCCACCTTTCTGGAAGTTCTGTGCTTGTAACTTCCTCTAATCTGTCACTCTCTTTGACTCTGCCTTTTCCCTTTGCTTACTGTCATCTACTATCTTTCTGCCTTACCGGTCCATTCTCCTGCCATTTTTCACAAAACACTTTCAAAAACATTTCCTCCAGCCGAAGTTGGACTTGCTGGGCCTAACTATTTCTTAGTTAGGCGCATAACGGCAGCATGACGCATCTGCGCTCATAATTGACAGGAAACTGTCTGATCGATGAAGAAGAAAATGATGGACAGAGACAGCTTGAGTCCGATAAGCCTTGTAAAAATGATCACATTGCCTTTGAAAACAATATGGCATCACCATGCTGTTTTTAACCCTTTCATCGCCACTGTCGCCTCTTGGCACCACAATGATTGAACACCCATGTCACGAAAAGGCATCAAATGAGGGTCTGGTATCCAGTGACCTTATGTTCTCATTTTGGGAGGGGAAGGACGGGCCCTATTTTATGCGTGTCACAATATCCCCAATATTGCAGACGAAATCTTTTCTCTACCCAGGTAAGTTTAATGGAAAGTTTTGGCTGAAAAATGGCTGGCATTGAAAGGGTTAAGATTCCCCGAGAGAGACTTCCAGAATAGAACAACCAAGTTCAAAATGCCCAAAATTGCTGGTGGTCGATTTTTTTTTGGGGGGTGGTGGTAAAAAAACCCAACTGAAGTTCAGTTTCTGGTAAAAATTTAAAAACAACTGAAATCGGTGTGAAACTGAAAGAGTTGCACCCATGAACACCCAAATACATAAACTCCAATGCTTCAGATCACACACAATCACAGTACTATAAAACTTAAACAAAGATTCTGATAAATATACCAAGCCTTCTTTATTATTTCAGTGGAATAAGTGAAAACTGTCAAACAAAGATTCTGATAAATATACCAAACCTTTATTTCAGTGGAATCACTTACAGTTACACCAAACTTTTCTAAATAATAGTGAAATTCAATTCTTAATTTTTTTGTGTGGATAAAGAAACATCTTCAGTTTTGTAGCTAAACACATGAGTGCGACTACACAAAATGAAAAAAACCCTGAAAGGCCGGGGTCTAGGGGTAATGTCCCCCTGCAGCTAAAGAACAAATTGATTTATGAAGGTATTTTAGTTTGCTTTTTCCACAATTTAGACAAATCCTTATTTTAAAGTTTTGAAAAATACAGTAGACACAGTCTAAAATTCAGTTTGACAAATAAAAAATAAAAAGGAAATTCCTTTCCTGGTCAAATTCCAAAACAGGAAATCCTGGTATACCAGGAAAAGTTGCACCCATGTCAACAGTTTTGGATTTTCCTAGGTGTTTCTTCAAACGAATCAGCGTCATTAAACTTAACCCCTTCACTGCCAGAGAAAAACAGAGAAATTACTGATTTTCTTATAAAATTTAAAAGAGACCTGTTAGACTCAATCTGAGAAAATGGTCTAGATACATCTTTCCTGACTTGTCCAAACCAAAAATCATCATTCCAGGGCTATGACATCATCAATGACATCACAAACCCCATAGCAGACACAGGACTGGGCAGGTAAGGGGTTAACACTTTTAGATTCAATTTCTTCAGTTTGACACATCTAGTAACACTGCCAACACAAGAATGTTCATTTTCTAGAATCGATCGAACTGAGTTTTCGATTTTCAAAACCGAGTTTTGAGAAAAATATCTTTGCATCCGATGTAACCACAAGTTATTGCATACTAATATTTATTCAGTACTTCATAAAGCACCCTCAAAAATATTATTTTTAAATGAATATATTTTTCCATTGGAATGCGTTGGTTTCGTCAAAAGAAGGCTCCGTTGACTGGTAATTTGCTATCCACTATATTTTATCACAGAATACAAAATATTGTTTGATAACGGCGTTCGAAGTTACTCGCAACGTTTTCTGGAATGTCCAAAGTAATGTAAGGCATTGTACAACTGTAACATAGGCAATATTTCCCCAAAAATTGTGAGATTTCATTCACAAAATATTTTTTCAACAACACAACTTACAAAATATCAACCTTTTTCATTTGTGCTGCTGCCAAGCTGACAAAAGCCAGTGGTTTTTTTTTAAATTCACATACACAGTCAAACTTCTATTTTAAAGGGGCACCCTGACGGATGAGTTTTTGCAAGAAACACGTCCAGATCAGCAGGAAAACACCATTTACAGAGATAGCAACACTCACTTTGCTCTGGTTTCCTAGAAATCAAACCGTCAAATCGGCGATTCCTCCTTGGCGGAGGTGCTGGAAGTCAAATTCCTTCACCCAAAGAGAAGGCGTTTGACATCTCTTTTGAATGGCTGCCTGTATTTAGACCAAATCGTTTGCACAAACGTTTTCCAATATAAGCCTTTTTTTTCTTTCTTTTTTTATACAGTTTATCTAAAGGAGTTTCGCTCACAACAAAGGAAATAGCTCTTTTTTTTTTAACTGCACTACAAAAAAAAAGAAAACGCTTCAACCACAATGAGTGACCTCCACCCACCCCATCCAAAATGGCTACTCTCTCCAGCATCTCCACCAAGGAGGAATCGCCGTTTTGACGGTTTAATTTCTAGGAAACCAGAGCAAAGCGAGTGTTCCGATCCTTGAAAAGGCTGTCTTTCTGGTGATCTCGACGTGTTTCTTGCAAAAACTCATCCGTCCGAGTCCACCTTTAAGACTTCAAAAAAGTCAGGAAAATGGGTCTTAATTTGGAGGGGTCTTGTTGTTGTCTTACCCTGGCTTAAAGACTCCAGGGATCATCATCCCAACAGCCGAAGCACTTGAACAATATGGCACAAATGCACCAGCTAGGGATGAGAACATTACGTGTGTGACCGTTTTTGATCACCCCGCCACGTGGGCAGCCACACTCCGACTTCGGAGGATTTTAGACTGATGATGTTATGCTAGGAGCTTGTCATGGCTTAAGACAATCCCCGCACAACCATGCAGAAGATAACATTTTGATGTAGCCTTGGAGTTCTAGCTTATGCCAACTGGTCTGACACAGCCTCATGCCAAGGCGTGAGGGGTCTTGCAACAAAGGTCATTTTATACATAAATTATAGTAAGATCTGTGCCAGAAAAAAATTCAGTCTTAAATGAGGAGGTCTTTTAATGGAGGGTTTTATAATAAGAGGTTTGACTGTATATAGCTAAAGTTTATAATGTACAACAACAAAAATATATGTCCTCACAACCTCTTCACAACCATGGGGTCACAACCTCCTCACAAGTGTAGAGTGGCACAGTGGTAGCGCGTTCGCCTCGTGTCAAGTAAACCCTGAGTTCGAACCTGGGTACAGGGGATTTTTCCTCTCATTTTGCACTAGGCCTTAACGGTCTGAACGTGGAGTCTTTCGGATGAGACGATAAACCGAGGTCCTGTGTGCCCATGCACTTAGCACACATTAAACCCAGTGGCAACGAAAAAGTTGTCATTTGGTCAAAATTTAACACCCACCCCCCCCACCCTTTTCCTTCCTCATCAGTAACACAAAAAATCGCATGCCAAAAAAAAAAAAAAAATTAAATGGGTCTCTGGCTGCAACGCCCTCTCCAGGTGGGAGCAACCCGAATTTCACAGAGACGTCTCTGTGACTATAAAGTACCTAATACCTAATAATGCCTAATACCATGTTCTTAACATCACAATCAATATGGTACTTAAAAGGTTCGCAGTCGACAAGCGGACATTTTGTGTGAAAATCTCCCACGGAATGTATAATAAAACAAACGGATGAAAAAACTTGTTCATCTCATTCTCACATACTGTCTATAAGAACCATTTGCATAACATTAAAGAACCATTTGCATAACATTTACAATAACTCATTTGCATACTATTCATTCATTATCTATCCTAGTCTGGATTTTCATGATGCTTGGTTTGTGCGTTAGTAAAAAACAACAAAAATGCAAAATGAAGACGGGCAAACGAGTCCCAAAGGCAGAAATTCTTTGTTTGCTTAACAAATTACTACAGCGGAACCTCCCTTATAAGACCCCCCACCCTCCATTGTAAGACTCCCTCCCACTTAATACCCACTTGAGTACTTCTCTGAAACATTTCCCTTCTTTGTAAGTATTAAAATTACCTCCCTTACACAGACCCTCCCAATTTAAGACCTCATTTGGGATGCTTTTGGAAGGTCTTATAAGGGAAGTTCCACTGTATAAATCAATGTGAATTATTTTGGTCAACTATCGTATAAAAAAAAGTACTATTGCAATCAATATTAGTCAGATATCAATGAGAACCTCTATACAGACCTGTTTACCCCTATTTTGCAAATTTTTAATTTCTGAAACAAAAAAGTCATTTTGAAAAATAAAATAATCCAACGCGTGCCCGATTCTTTTTCTTCACAAAACCTGATTAACATAAAACTATTTGTAATTACACAATTATAGGCAAGCAATAGTGCACTGGGAGACCTTTAAAAACATTTTTTAAACCATGTATTGGCCTTTTCTTTGGTGTCTTTCCATCAGATGTTGGATCATTTGACCTAGAACTCTCAACAGACGGTC
>CM065710.1:11775001-11797523 GCA_017654935.2 Phymorhynchus buccinoides
TACTTGCCACCGACGTATATATACGTCCTCTATAGCGCTTCAGTACTTGCCACCGACGTATATATACGTCCTCTATAGCGCTTCAGTACTTGCCACCGACGTATATATACGTCCTCGACGTATATATACGTCCTCTATACGTCCTCTATAGCGCTTCAGTACTTGCCACCGACGTATATATACGTCCTCTATAGCGCTTCAGTACTTGCCACCGACGTATATATACGTCCTCTATAGCGCTTCAGTACTTGCCACCGACGTATATATACGTCCTCTATAGCGCTTCAGTACTTGCCACCGACGTATATATACGTCCTCTATAGCGCTTCAGTACTTGCCACCGACGTATATATACGTCCTCTATAGCGCTTCAGTACTTGCCACCGACGTATATATACGTCCTCTATAGCGCTTCAGTACTTGCCACCGACGTATATATACGTCCTCTATAGCGCTTCAGTACTTGCCACCGACGTATATATACGTCCTCTATAGCGCTTCAGTACTTGCCACCGACGTATATACTATGTCGCCGCTAAGTGGCGATATTGCCGCATTCAAAAATCGTGCGGCAAACCGCCGGCGCATGGGCAACTAATAGGCGGCAGTGAAGGGGTTAATAAACCATTTATTTCACCTTGCTTTGAACAATGATTGTGCAACTTACTTCCAATGAGAGAATGCAACAAATACCTGAAAAAAAATCAAGTACAGTGGAATCCGTTTAATTGGCCATCGGATAATCGGCCAAAGCCGCTTAATCGGCCAATTTCCTCTGGAACGGAATTTTTTCTTCTTAAGCATGTGTTATTTTGTTCGTTTTTACGGCCAAAGCTGAAATCTTCAATTTCGCTTTATTGGCCACTTTTTCTCTCTAATTTTTCCTCTTTACCCCTTTTTGAGAGGGAGAACAACAGAGGCAGACAAACTGACAACACGCTTTTTACGTTTACATGGTTGAGTGTGAAGTTGGAAGGTGAGCTGTTGTCAATTGAAAGACCCTGCATGGCGTTAAAATCACTCAAGAAAACAAAATCATTGTCTTTTACTCGTGCTTCTGTCAAGTTGTAGGATTAATAAACACGCACACACACACACACACACACACACACACACACACACATCACAAAAAGGGAAAGAATTTGAATTTGAACTGCAACATTTAATTTTGACGTCATTGCTTTTGACTTGCATAATTGCGTCATACAGTATCTCGATGTTCGTTTTATCGGCCGATTCGCTTTATCGGCCATATTTTTCCCGGTCCCAAAAGTGGCCGATTAAGCGGAGTCCACTGTATCTTTAACTTCTGGCATGGGAACAAATTGAATAGTAGAAAGAAAGAAACAACCCAACTAACGTGAGACGTGTTTCTTGAAGTACTTGGCGATCTCTTCTCTGGTCGGGATAAAAAGCTGAGCGACCTCATGATAATAATAATGATAATAATAATAATAATGATAACAATAATGATAATAATAATTATAATAATAATAATAAGAGCACTAACGTGAGACGTGTTTTTTGAAGTACTTGGCGATCTCTGCTCTGGTCGGGCTAAAGCTGAGCGACCTCATGATAATAATAATGATAATAATAATGATAATAATAATGATAATAATAATAATGATAATAATAATGATAAGGGCACTAACGTGAGACGTGTTTCTTGAAGTACTTGGCGATCTCTTCTCTGGTCGGGATAAAGCTGAGCGACCTCATGATAACAATAATAATAATAATAATAATAATAATAATAATAATAATGGCACTGACATGAGACATGTTTCTTGAAGTACTTCGCGATTTCTGCTCTGGTCGGGATAAAGCTGAGCGACCTCATTATAATAATAATAATAATAATGATAATAATAATGGCACTAACATGAGACGTGTTTCTTGAAGTACTTGGCGATCTCTGCTCTGGTCGGGCTAAAGCTGAGCGACCTCATGATAATAATAATGATAATAATAATGATAATAATAATAATGATAATAATAATGATAAGGGCACTAACGTGAGACGTGTTTCTTGAAGTACTTGGCGATCTCTTCTCTGGTCGGGATAAAGCTGAGCGACCTCATGATAACAATAATAATAATAATAATAATAATAATAATAATAATAATAATGGCACTGACATGAGACATGTTTCTTGAAGTACTTGGCGATTTCTGCTCTGGTCGGGATAAAGCTGAGCGACCTCATTATAATAATAATAATAATAATGATAATAATAATGGCACTAACATGAGACGTGTTTCTTGAAGTACTTGGCGATCTCTGCTCTGGTCGGGCTAAAGCTGAGCGACCTCATGATGATGGACAGGTCTCCTTCATGGGAAATGTAGCCCCGCCGAGCGTGAAAGTCAAAACATTCCTTGAATTCTGTAAATGTATAAGTTTTTTTTATTATATAACACTACAACACTCACAAGAACCAAACAAACGAACAAGTTATTTGTAGTCCGATATTTCGTGCTGATGAAGACAGCACATTATCAAGGATGACGTCAAAAACAATTCTTGAATGACACTATAAACAAGCGACGAAAACAAAATTATGTCAACTGTCAGTGAGTGACCCACTTGGTGTTTATCTTTAGTGCTCTCTCTCTCTCTCTAACTCTGTCTCTCTATTATAAGTATAACTCTGTCTCCCTCCTTCCCTCCGTCTCTCTCTCTCTTTCCCCAACCGTCTCTTGCTATGCATGCATGCATGCACTGCCCTTGCACACACACATGCACACACATCCCCCCCCCCCCCCCCAGTGATACAAACAAACATGCACATGTATACAAACACACACACAAACACACACTCACAAAACACACATGCATGCACACACACACACACACACACACACAAAATCCCGAAACTAGTGAATGGAATTTCAGTTAAATGCCTTTGTGTGTGCACATGTGTGTGTGCGAGAGAGAAAGAGAGAGAGAGAGAGAGAGAGTGTGTGTGTGTGTGTGTGTGTGTGTGTGTGTGTGTGTGTGTGTGTGTGTGTGTGAGAGAGAGAGTGTGTGTGTGTGTGAGAGAGACTTGAAACTTGTTTATTGAGGGAAAATAATAGGCGCACAAAGGGCTTGCTTACATCAAAATACAGAGACAGAGAGAGAGAGAGAGAGAGAGAGAGAGAGAGAGAGAGAGAAGAGAGTGTGGCTATATTCACGTTTATGCCAGTCAACCCGGTCAAGAACGATAATCTGTTGACTGAAAAAGCAATCGCTATGTTCTTTTCTGTTACAAATTATCGTTCTTGACGCCAGCAGACGGGCATAAATCATTAAATGTGAATATAGCCGAGAGTGTCACAGTGTGTATGTGTGGTGTGTTTGTGTGGTGTGTTTGTGTGGTGGGTGTGCATGTCCTTCTTCTTCTCTTCCTTTGGGAAAAAAGTGTGTGTGTGTGTGTGTGTGTGTGTGTGTGTGTGTGTGTGGTGTATACTTATGTCATTGCGTGTGTGGAGTGGATGCCTGGATGGGCGTGGTCATTTTGAATGGGTTTGTTTTTTATTAATTTAACCATAAACTCACCTTCGATTTTGCTTTCACTGAAATACCGCGCCTGAAAAAAGAAAGAAACCAGAAACACCAAATAATAAAACCATCAAATATACACGCACAACAACAACATCAAACAAATTCAACTCATTCATTCAAATTCCTACTCAGAAATAAACTTTTACCCACCATCTTGAAATCTGAGAATTATCGTTCCTGTCACTGCGTCATTAGTGACGGGAGAGTTACGCCGCCTGATGCACATGGCCAACAGAGTGACGTAAATGCAAGGTGGACTTCGGCTGAAAGATTGAATGACAAATCGCCGGTAGAAAACTTGATCAAAACTTAACCATGAATTGGAACAAAACTCTCAAAATCTCAGGTGTGGTTACCGCAGCAGTTTGCGGAGCCTGTTTAGCGAAAACGTGCCTGCGATCTGACCAGTTGAACGGAGCAGTATCGTGTGCGGAAAGCTCGTCTGCCACCAATGTAGATCTAGACGAAAGTCAGCATAAGTTGAAAGGTTTGAAGTTGGAACAAGTTCATGTCTATTTCCGACATGGGGCGCGTACGCCGTTGCATCTCATTCCAGGGCTGGAAGAGGTAAATGTTTGATAATCAATTCTTTGTTTCTGTTTTTGCGGACTGCTTTCTCAGTCAGTTTTAGACTAGGCTCAACTTTTTGTGTGGTTAGGTTAGGTTAGGGACAGGCTTTCATCAGGCTAGGCCTCGCGGCCTATGAAGCGTCCCATCATTAACATAATAATATACATTTTGATTTTGCATTGGGGTCTGACACAAAAAATACAAGCAATCAAATCATCTTTAGTAATTACTAATCAAATTCCAGAAAGAGATCTCTAAATGTGTGATCCAAGACGTTTAAGATGAAACCGAATCATCGAATGAAGGACTCATACACTTGCAAAGGCATTATATTGGCAAATCTGTGATCATTGTGGAAAGTAGAGACTAGACCACCCTATAGTTTCATTCACTGGAACTGTGGACTGGGTGAAAAGCTCAGAATCTTGCATCAGAAACTTGTGCTATTGCATCATGATCATGTATTAAATAAAATAATTAATTAAATAATAATGTAGGGTGGTTATAAAAAATTTTTTTTTACTTTTTGTCAAATCCTAACGAAATTTATGTCAATGGAAAGAGCCCGACAAGACCTTTAAAATGATACCCAAATGATCAAAATCGGTCAAAAATTGAGAAAGTTACGACGTTTTAAAATGATAGCTTTTTTTACATGAGCTATATAAGAAAATTTTGATCAAGGTTACCGGCCATTACCGTATTAATGTTTGGATGAATAAAACAGCCATAACTTTTCTTTTTTTTTGCCAATAAACAAAGCATTGGTACCAAAATAAAGCTTATTCAAAGGGGCAACATCAACCCCAAACATTAGACAGATTAGGCCTAAGCTTTTTGTGCGACTCACAAGATCGCAACATCAACATGAGCATGACAGAAAACATGTCGGACAGGCTTCGACGTAACACCTCCCGACTTGTGGAGACCTTGAGCAGCATTGAGATTTATTCTAGATGCACCAAATTTGGTGTACTTGTAGAAAAATAATTAAATGTAACTGCGCATTTGTTTTAAAGAATTATGTAATTACCGTTCAGAAATGATAAACGAATGAATTGGACCCAAATATTGGATCGCTTGTCTCTCGCGATCGGCCGTCTTCGCGTAAAAAAAGATCATTCCCGAATGACCGAGTAGGTGTCTGCTTCCCGAAAGAAAGAAACTCGGATGGTCAGCGCCAAGAATAACCACCAATAAAAACAAGCAAAGGAAGTGACCGTTTGGCACATGGCCAAAATCACGGTTCGGATTTTCAACGAGAAAAATCGCTGCGGCTTGACCTAATTCCGTCGTTCCTATAATAATGTGTTCATTAATTTATATAATTATTAAAAGTTTGGTTAGACCACATCTGGAGTATGGGAACCAAATTTGGAATCCATATCTTAAACGACAATCAGTTTCAATTGAGCGTGTACAGAGGAGAGCTACTAAATTAATAAAAGTTCTTAAAAAAAATAAAATTATTTTTTTTTTTTATTAAACTTTTTTTTTTTTACATTTTCATATAAATGAAATAAAAGTAGAATAACAATCAACATACATACAAGAAGCAAAGGAAGAAAACAAAGGAAGAAGAAAAAAAAAAAAAAAAAACACAACAGCACCCACAGTTACTTGAAGAAAACGCAGCACCTGTTCAAGGCAAGGTTATGATCAAATTGGTCTGGCAGTTGTAAGTTATAACATTCGCGTGCGTATCAACACATTTTTATACATTTTTGTTTCTGTACCCCCACAGTTATCAGTGCACACACACGTGGACCCATAATATACTAGAAATATCGTTCATATATATAGAACGATTTTTTTTAAACCATTTATCCCTCTCCCCTTTTTTCCTTTTCTTTTCTCTATTTTTTTATAAGTGAATAGGCAAGGTAAGCAGTTTACACAATCTAATCTAGGTCTTAATAGTATGTTCGGCTGGCAGCAATAGTTCATACAAACACAAGAAGATCTTTGTACACAAACCATTTGGACACCATATCATTATACCTCATATTTTTACGAGCAATGTACTCTTCAATTTTATATCGATATTTAAGTTTTTTTGTGAAAACACTTAAAGCAGGGAAACGTTTGTTTAATTTACATTCGTAAATATATTGTTTTGCAAACAGAATTATGAAATAAAAGATTGAGTCAATGTAAATGTTTTTATCATAACCAAGTATAACCAGATGTTCTGTTAATTGCAAGTTTAACACATTAGGACATTTTTCATTCATTAAATCTGTCAGTGCTTTCCAAAAAAGCTGTGTATAAGTGCATTGCCAAAACATATGTGCGATTCCATCTTTAGCTGTATTACAGAAGCTGCAGCGATCAGTAGGAGTTATCCCCATTTCCTTCAGAATAACATTCGTCCCAAGGCATCTGTGAATAATTCTAAGCTGAAACCATTTCATTTTAATATCAGAGACCTTGGATAAGTAACCAAAACAATTTTTCCAGTCATTTTCGACATTCATTTTTTCGTTCCACTTTAAACAAAACTTAGGGCAAGTACTATTATTAACAAGTATATCATAATATAATTTCGATCCCTTGAAAATGGATAGTATTTTTTTTAAACATAAGTGAATCTCCACATTTTTATCGTTGTCGATAGGAACTTTCACTTTTTTAATATACTCATTGATTGCTGCTTTATATCCTGAGAAAGTGATGAAATCTACATTTATGTCATATTTTTGCTTGAATTGTTCGTATTGAATAAATTTTCCATTTTCATCCAAGAAGTGTGCTATGCAATAAACGTTTTTCTTAATCCATCTTTTATTTTGAATATACTTTTTAGCTATTAAAATGCGTTTGTTATAAAACACTGGTTCTGCTAGTAATTCACCTGAATATTTACAATCAACTTTATAAAAAAAACATACTATAGGCGTTAAATACTTCTGTCCAGAAAATGTTTGACTTTTTTAAGGTTGAAAGAAATTCTGGCCCAAAATTTGTAATATCCTTAAGTGAAGGAAAATTAAACATTGTTATATTTTTCCATCTATGACTTGTTTTTTCTAATTTTCTTATCCAAGTCAACTTTAGCGCTGTGGCAAACATTTTTAGGTCTGGTAGTCCCAGACCACCACTCTCAATATTACTGTGTACCGTTTTCCTACTTATTTTGTCAGGTTTTTTATTCCAAACAAAAGTATAACACCAGCTTTGCAGAGTTTGAAAAAAATCTTCAGGGGGATTTGGTAACAAGATCCATAAATGAGTTAATTTTGACAGGATTATAGACTTTAGCACAGCTACCCTGCCCAAAGGAGTTATTTGTCTACGGACCCAAATTTTAAACAAACGTCTCACTTCTACAAATTTATCTGAATAGTTCAATTCTGTCATGTTTTGTAAATCATTAGAAAACCAAATGCCCAATATTTTGAATTTTGGAGGGTTCCATTCCATGGGGAGATGGTTCATATAGCGCACATGTGAATTTTTTTTGATTCCTAGCCATGAAGCACTTGTTTTTTCATAATTCATACGCAAACCTGACACAGAACCAAATTTGTAAACAGTATTTACACAAGACTCAAAAGACGTTTTATCGCCTTCCAGCAAAAATTCTGTGTCATCAGCGTACAATGAAATTTTGTGTTCTACATTATTAATGGTTATGCCTCGAATGCCTTCATTTTCACGAATCATTATTGCTAAAATTTCCATACAGAGAACAAATAAATACGGTGATAGGGGGTCACCCTGTCTACAACCTTTCTCAATATCAAACCATTTCGATATTTGCCCATTAACGATTACGCACGCTTTAATATTTCTGTAAAATGTTTCTATCCACCTACATACCCCATCTTGAAAACCAAATGCTTTTAATACTTTAAATAAGAAATCCCAGTTAACAGAGTCAAACGCCTTTTCCATATCAACGTTTAACAATAACCCTGGTAACCTGTTTTCCTCAAGATGAGCAATTGTGTCATAAATTAATCTAATATTGTCCCCTATATATCTATTCCTAATAAATCCTGTTTGATCATCATTAATAAGTTCAGGTAAAACATTCTTTAATCGATTGGCTATACATGATGATCCTATTTTATAAATTACATTTAGTAGGGATATAGGACGCCAATTCTTAATGTAGTCTCTACATTTATCGCCTTTTGGTATGCATGTGATGGTTGCTTGTTTTTGTACAGATGAAAGCTCCCCTTTTAGAAACCCACAATTTAATGCCCTAACAACAAAGCCTCCTATTGTGCCCCAAAAACATTAAAAAAAATCAGCAGTGAATCCATCTGTTCCAGGACTCTTATTATTTTGTATGCCTTTCAATGCCATACCAGCCTCCTCTAGTGTAATTTCGCCTTCTAAGCTGTGTGCCTTGTCTTGATCTAACTGGGGAATATTTTTTATCAAATCTTGTATTTCACATTTGTCTACTTTTGATTTTTTATGAAGATGTTCATAAAAACTGTTTACTTCTTTTAGAATATCCTTTTGATCGTTCAAAACATTGTCATCTTTATCAATTAATCTAGCCAGTTCTTAAAAATGTTGATTATAGTGAAAGGCTACACAAACTTGATCTACCATCCTTGAAATACAGAAGAATTCGTGTTGACCTAATTAATGTATATAAAATTCTTAATGGTCCTGACAATACTAACAAAAGTTTGTTTCAGATTTCAAATTTTTCAAAGACTAGAAATCATGAATTAAAAATACTAACAGTAACACAGTATAGTAGAACTAACATCAGGAGACACTTTTTCAGTAACAGAGTGACTAACTATTGGAACGCACTTCCTGCTCAGACAAAACTTGCACCTGATACTAACAAATTCAAAAACCTCTGGACAAAGACCCAAACCTTAGTAAATTAAAATACCAGTATGAGTAAACTATGACTAATAGTAATAGTCTACCAAAACCGTCACAGCTGTGCCAACCCCCCAAAAAAAGAAAAGACGCTTGAGAGGCCGCGAGGCCTAGTCGTCTTAATCTACCTGACCTGACCTGACCATGTATGTTGATGAGATTGAGGGGAATTCTACTTCTCACACATGTGTGCATACACACACGCACACGCACACACACACACATCACGTATGCATGCACATGCACACATATATATATACACACACACGTAGAACATGTACACACTCTCACACATTCAGGAACACACATAAAATATACACACACACACACACTGCCACAAGCACACACGCTGTTACTCTGTGTGTGTGTGTGTGTGTTGCACTTACAGGTGTCCTATCCCAAAGAGTTTGTACTGCGCACCCCTCCCCCCTTCACCTTCCAGCACCAGGTGTTGGTATTACCTGACATGACGCCTCGAGGGATTTCTGACTATGAGACATACTACAAGAAAACCCCACTAAAGGTTAGTGTTATCATCGTTGTCATCATCATCATTGTCATCATCATCATCATCATCATCATCATCATGAGGTGTTGGTATTGCCTGACATGGCGCCACGAGGGATGTCCGATTTTGAGACACATTACAATAAAACTCCACTAAAGGTTAGTATCATCAATGATCATTGTCATCATCATCGTCATCATCATCATCATCATGAGTCGATGATGAGATGTTGGTATTGCCTGACATGGCGCCATGAAGGATGTCCGACTATGAGACACACTACAAGAAAACTCCGCTACAGGTTAGTGTTATCATCGTCGTCATCATCATCATCATCATCATCATCGCCTTCAAACACCAGGTGTTGGTTCTACCCAACTTGGCACCACTACTACAAAATGTGTCCGACTATGAGAGACGCTACAAGAAAACTCTGCTAAAGGTTAGTGTTGTCATCGCCGTCATCATCATCATCATCAACATCATCATCGTCATCATCATCGTCATCATCATCATCATCACTTTATCACTTTCAGTCATCAGGTGTTGGTTCTACCCGACATGACACCACTACAAAGCGTGTCTAACTATGAGAGACATTACAAGAAAACTCCGCTAAAGGTTAGTTGAGGCCCCCCCCCAAAAAAAAAAAATCTGTTTCCGGTAACCCGACCGAGCCTAGTTTTTGCTGCCGACCCTAAAATTTTTGGGGGACGAGTTTCACAACAACAAAAAAAGCAATTTGAGCAGACGATGCAAGGGAAACAACCATTGCACTCTCACTCGGCGTAGTCAAGGACCGTTACTCGCGCAGACTTTCGTGATCAACATCCGCCAACACAATGGCGGGCGCAAGGCACGCGATTGCCATTTCTATGTCTAAATGCGATCATGCGGACGCAGTCAAAATCGTCGCTCGTTCAAATCGGTCGCCCGCTACTATGAGAGTGTATTTGCGACATTGAGCATGAACCACAAATTTCACTTTTTTCCGTAAATTATGAAATATGAACGATTGAAGTACGGAAAAATGGTTCAAGTAAAGAAAGAGTGAAATTTGTCGTTCATGCTCAATGTCGCAAATACACACTCTCATAGTAGCGGGCGACCGATTTGAACGAGCGACGATTTTGACTGCAACAACATGTTTCAGCAAATACGGCAAAAATCTTGCAACGCGAAGAGAAAAAAATAAGAAAAAAAAATTGAAAGCCTACCTACCTACCCTATTTTTGGGGGCCATGTTCCCGGAAACAGACATATTTTTGTGTTTGGCCGAAGAGCATCATTGTCGTTGTCATCATCATCATCATCACTATCACCATGATCATCATCACACCTTCGAACACGAGGTGTTGGTTTTATTCAATATGACACCACGAGGGATGTCCGACTATGAGACACACTACAACTTCAGTACAAAAAAACTTCACTAAAGGTTAGTATCATCATCGTCATCATCATCATCAACATCATCATCATCATCATCGTCATTGTCATCATCATCATCACTTTATCACTTTCAGTCATCAGGTGTTGGTTCTACCCAACATGGCACCACTACAAAGCGTGTCCGACTATGAGAGACATTACAAGAAAACTCTGCTAAAGGTTAGTTAACAGCATCATTGTCGTCGTCGTCATCATCATCACCTTCAAACACCAGGTGTTGGTTCTACCCAACATGGCACCACTACAAAGCGTGTCCGACTATGAGAGACATTACAAGAAAACTCTGCTAAAGGTTGGTGTTATCATCGTCGTCGTCGTCATCATCATCATCGCTATTGATAATCACTATCATCATCATCATCACCATCATCATCATCACCTTCAAACACCAGGTGTTGGTTTGTTTTTTGTTTGTGGCTCAAGCCACAAACCTATAACTCACTTTGTCGGTCTGTCTGTCGGTCGGTCTGTCGTTCCAAAATTGTCGCACATTTTGACAAAATTGTCGCACTTCAAATCGAGGCTACACTTTAAAATTAATTGAGGCCGCTCTTTAAAATGATGTATTTTAAAAGCGTACAAAATAATAAACATACGTAATACAGACACTACAACAGACACGACGAGTATGCGGTGCTTCTTTTGATGAGTATAAGTAGGATACATAGTTTTAAATGTTTTCCAAAAGATATAAAAAGTTACGAAATGGTGCAGAGATAACATTCTGGTTTACAGATTAAAATTATTGAAAATCCAGGGGAGGTAACTCATGATTGGAGTGGTAAAAAATAGACCGCGTGCCACAAACTATTGCGATTTCGCGCTTGTTTACCTAACATAACACCGCAAGGTGTCTGATTGTGACACACACTACAAGAAAACTCCGCAAATAAAAACAAAATTAAAATGGATGTCTGCAATGCGCTCTCCAGGTGGGAGCAACCCAAATTTCGCAGAGGCGCCTCTGTGACTATAATTCCGAAATAGCAAATACCAAATCATTATGACCATCGTTGTTGTCATAATCATCATCATCATAATCATCATTGGCGTCACCATAACCATTATCATCTAGCTGCATGCATACTCTTATACATTGCAGTGTGATTTTTTAAGAATATAGGACATCATAAACGTTTTTTGGCAGTGGTCAGTGTTGTTGTACTGTGTGTGTGTGTGTGTCCAGGGCGGGGGTTATGCAGGCAATCTGACCACGTACGGCCAAGAGCAGATGTATAATTTGGGGTTGAGGCTGCGTCGGGCTTACGTCGACTTTCATGGCTTTTTGTCTGAAGACTATCATCCAGAGGATGTGTTGTGAGTATGGATCTGTTTCTATGAGAGAGAGAGAGAGAGAGAGAGAGAGAGAGAGAGAGAGTGTTCAAAAAAAAAAAAAAAAAGAGTGTGTATGTGCGTGTGTGTGTGTTAAAGAATGACGATTATGACGACATATGTGTTCTGTGGCTTACAGTGTACGTTCGACCAACATCGACAGGACGATACAGTCGGCTCGATGCGTCATGGCGGGACTGTTTGGCAAAGAGAATCTCAACAAAAATGGTGAGACGGACTACAGAAAGTTACCGTAATTTATACAGATTGATTCAATTGAAAGATTGGCTCTTAAAGGTGGACCCTGACGGATGAGTTTTTGCAAGAAACACGTCGAGATCACCAGAAAGACAGCCTTCACTTTGCTCTGGTTTCCTAGAAATCAAACTGTCAAAACGGCGATTCCTCCTTGGCGGAGATGCCGGAGAGAGAAGCTATTTTGGGTGGGGTGGGTAGAGGCGGAGGTTGAAGCTTGCTTTTTTTTGTAGTGCAGTAAAAAAAAAAAATTGGAGCTATTTCCTTTGTTGTGAGCGAAACTCCTTTAGGTAAACTGTATAAAATTTAAAAAAACAAATAAATAAAAAGGCTTGTATTGTGGAAAATTTCGTGCAAACGATTTGGTCTAAATTCAGGCGGCCATTAGAAAAGAGAAGGCACATGGCTTCTCTTTTAGTTTTACTGAAAGAATTTGACTTCCAGCACCTCTGCCAAGGAAGAATCGCAGATTTGACAGTTTGATTTCTAGGAAACCAGAGCAAAGTGAATGTTGCGATCTCTGTAAAGGGTATTTTCCTGGTGATCTCGACGTGTTTTTTGCAAAACCTCATCCGTCAGGGTGCCCCTTTAAGCATACAGTGCTAGGCTGGGGTGTCATAAGCAACTTTGCTGGAGGGGGGCTGATTAACGGAGAGTTTCATACCCTTGTTCATTTCCACTATTTCGTAATTTATACACTTTGAGGCAGTTCACGTTATGGGATGTTGTTTGTTGTCTTACCCTGGCTTAAAGACTCCAGGGATCATCCCAACTGCCGAAGCACTTGAACACTATGGTACAAATGCACCAGCTAGGGATGAGAACATTACGTGTGTGACCGTTTTTGATTACCCCGCCACGTGGGCAGCCAGACTCCAACTTCGGAGGATACATTATGGGATGAATTGCCATCTCCAGAGTTAGTGTTCTTTGCGTTTCACTAGAGTTTCCTCCAGAGTTACTGTTCTTTGCGTTTTCTAGAGTTTCTCAAGAGTTATTGTTCTTTGCGTTTTCTAGAGTTTCTCCAGAGTTATTGTTCTTTGCGTTTTCACTAGAGTTTCTCCAGAGTTACTGTTCTTTGCGTTTCCCTAGAGTTTCTCCAGAGTTAGTTTCACTAGAGTTTCTCCAGAGTTACTGTTCTTGGTGTTTTCTAGAGTTTCTCAAGAGTTATTGTTCTTTGCGTTTTCTAGAGTTTTGTTCTTTCCAGAGTTATTGTTCTTTGCGTTTCACTAGAGTTTCTCCAGAGTTATTGTTCTTTGCGAGTTTCTCCAGAGTTGTTCTTTGCGTTTTCTAGAGTTTCTCCAGAGTTATTGTTCTTTCGTACAAATACTTCTCCCACTTTCTGATAGTTCTGTGCTTGTAACTTCCTCTAAGTCTAATCTGTCACTCTCTTTGACTCTGCCTTTTCCCTTTGCTTACTGTCATCTACTATACTATCTTTCTGCCTTACTGGACCATTCTCCCGCCTTTTTTTCCAGAAATTATTTCAAAGATTTTCTCCAGTCTACCTATTTTTTAGTTTGGCGCATAACGGCAGCGTGATGCATCTGCGCTCATGTGACAGGAGGCTATCTGAGTGATCGATGGAGAAGAAAAATAACTTTATGAGAGAATCTGAATGAAAATGTGAAAAGCAAATTTTAACGATCAGGGCTCCCAATCGTCCCGCAAAACAAGGGGTCCCAGGGACTCCTTCACTTACAGCATAGAGGGTCCTAGAGGCGGGATAGAGGGTCCCAGTGGCATTGCGAATGCTAAAAATAATTTTTCTAGTGCATCCCTGGGACCCCCTGCACATTCTTTTAGAGGGTCCTTTAGAATTTTAGTGCTTCATAGACCCCCAAATGGGGGTCCCTGGGAGCCCTGACGATTTATTTTAACAGACGCAGGTTTCCCTTCTTTTTTCTACAGGTCCAGTAGCAATCCCAGTGGCACTGACTCCCGATGAAGTTCTTTTCCCCAACTCCAAAGCCTGCAGTGTGGTTCAGAAGGTGAACCATGCGGCCATGGTCCATTTCGACAATATTCCCGGCATCAAGGAGGACCGCATGAAGATTGCCAAAGTTCTAGGTGAGCATTATTTGTCTGTCTGTCTGTCTGTCTGTCTGTCTGTTCTCTGTGTGTGTGTGTGTGTGGTAAAGAAAGTGAATCATGCAGCGATGATCCATTTCGACAACATTCCCGGCATCAAGGAGGATCGCATGAAGATTGCCAAAGTTCTAGGTGAGCATTATTTCTGTCTGTCTGTTCTCTCTCTGTGTGTGTGTGTGTGTGTGTGTCTGCTCTGTGTTTGTGTAGTGTGGTACAGAAGGTGAACCATGCAGCGATGGTCCATTTCGACAACATTCCCGGCATCAAGGAGGACCGCATGAAGATTGCCAAAGTAACACCCATGTATTACGTGACTTGTGATGAAAATGTTAGTGACCTGTTGCCCCCCCCCCCCCCCCCCTCCCCCCCCTCCCCCCCCCCCCCTCCCCCCCCCCCCCCCCTCTCAATGAGAGAGAGAGAAGAATTTTATCATCTGTAAAGCGCTGTGAGGCTGGCTTTGCCATCGGACAGCGCTGTATAAGCTGCATTATATATATTTTGTTCGCATAGTCAGTGGTTGGTTTTTTATGTGCAGGTTACAATGGAGAGAAGCCCCTGAACTTTGTTTTCTTGAGAGACGACCTGATCGCCAGAAAGGTTGGACTTTTTCATATTGTTGTTTTTGTTTTTTTTGTTACAGACAAACCTCTATTTTAAGACTTCCAAAATGTCCGGAAAAATCGGTCGTAAATTGGAGGGGTCGTATGACGGAGGTTTTCACTGGCAGCCGTAGAAAGAAAAAGTTCAGCACAGTTCATACTCTCTTCTTCATGCACACATACAATAACATATTAAAACTGGATTTGGGTCTTTCCAACTCCATAGGATTGTGCAATCGATATTACAGTTTCACTTTGCCGACTTCTTTTAATCACCTCCACTCTCGTCCAAAGTCAGTGGTTTTCTTTTTCAAAGTCAGTGGTTTTCGTGCTTTTCCTACGCTCTCCGCCATCTTTTCTACAACAAGGGAAGCGACTCCGCTTTCAGGCCCTTGACCGTGGTTGTTTCCCTTTGCTCGAAGTCTATGCAGACGACAACAACGGTCGTAAAAACCAACAAAATGGCGGTCGTAAGTCGCGTTTTAGAGGAAGTCGTTTAAGAGAGGTCGTTTACATAGTAAAATGCATCTGTGCCAACAAATCCGGTCTCAAATGAGAGGTGGTCGCTTAACAGAGGGTCGTAAAATAGGGGTTTGTCTGTATTTTATTTTTAAAAAAAAAAAAATTTATTTGGGAACAGGGAAGAAGATTTTTTTTTTTTTATTTATTTTCTTCTTCGATCGCTCAGACAGTTTCCTGTCAATGATGAGCGCAGATGCGTCATGCTGCCGTTATGTGCCTAACTAAGAAATAGTTAGGCCCAGCATGTCCGACTTCGGCTGGAAGGAAATCTTTTTGAAAGCATTTCTTGAAAAAAGGCAGGAGAATGGACCAGTAAGGCAGAAAGATAGTTAGATGACAGAAAGCAAAGGGAAAAGGCAGAGTCAAAGAGAGTGACAGATTAGAGGAAGTTACAAGCACTGAACTTCCAGAAGGTGGGGGAACTATTTATACAAAAGACACACACACACCCCCCGGTATCCCCACGGGTGGGGGGGGTATTTTTAAAAAATACAAAGAGCCAGAAATCGCAAAGGAAGGTCCCCAAAGGCCCATTCAAGCTCTCTTACTACAACCATATTTTTTTTACTATTATAAGGCGCACCCCTAAAATTCTACACAAAATTCAGATTTTGTTATTATATAATATTTTCTTACTATATTATTAGTCATATTATAAGCCGCATCCTCCGAAGTCGAGAGTGTGGCTGCCCACATGGCGGGGTAATAAAAAAAACGGTCACACACGTAATGTTCTCATCCCTAGCTGGTGCATTTTGTACCATACTGTTCAAGCGCTTCGGCTGTTGGGATGATCCCTGGAGTCCTTTAGCCAGGGTAAGACAACAAACAAGCATTTTTTATTACCCCGCCGCGTGGGCAGCCACACTCCGTCTTCGGAGGAATTTTGGACTGATTATGTTACGCTAGGAGCTTGCCGTGGCTAAAGACAATCCCCGCATAGCTATGCAGAACATAACAACATTTTGATGTAGCCTTGGTGTTCTAGCTTATGTCAATAGGTCTGACATGGCCTTATGTCAAGGCTGTTCTTCATTAGTAAGATTACCATATATTTTTTGGATCATTAGGCGCTGCTGTGTATAAGGCGAATAGGGCAATTTTCAAGAAAAATCTGAAAAAATTAAAGTAAAAGGCGCCCTCGTTTATAAAGCGATACACACCTCGCAAAAGAAAGTCGAAGTTTGAAGCCCGTACACGTCCTGTAAGCGCTTACCGACCGCCATTACTGCTGTCATAAACGAGAGTTGGCTCCCTTCTCAAATAATCGAACTTCCGTTTTTGCGACTTCCGGTTGTTGTGTTTGGACTTTTCTTCGCGAAAACTGGTAGAATTATGGCATTTTAAGCTCTACAACGATGCTTTTTACATCCAATGAAGGGTTATGGCATCTGTTGGACGGTATCTTGGATGATAATAGGGATTTTGAAGCATTTTAACGTGAGTATTCGTCGTATCGGCGACTCGTTACCATTTTCGATGTTATGACTCACAGTAGACTACTGAATACGGCAATCATTGCCTCTCTTCTCACGATTTTGTTCACTAATAGGGCACCCTCGTTTATTAGGCGCATAGGTCGAAATAGGAGGAAAAAATATCGCCTTATACATGTAGTCCGATAATTACGGTATTTGTTTTCAGACCCATGGCTACTCCATACCCAGGCATATACGTCCGTACATGGACATGATAGAACAGAACGCCACCAAGATCCTCTACTACGCTATGTGTGGGCAGCATGAGTGAGTCGTTTGTGTGTCCGCCTGTCTCTCTGTCTGTCTGTCTGTCAGTCTCTCTCTCTCTCTTTGTCTGTCTGTCAGTCTCTCTCTCTGTGTCTGTCTGTCTGTCTCTCTCTGTGTCTGTTTGTCCATCTGTCTGTCTGTCTCTCTCTCTCTCTGTCTGCCTGTCTCTTTGTCTTTCTGTCTGTCTCTGTGTGTGTCTGTCTCTCTCTCTCTGTGTCTCTCTGTCTCTTTGTCTGTCTGTCTGTCTCTCTGTCTGTCTGCCTGTCTCTCTGTCTGTCTGACTGTCTCTCTCTGTCTGCCTGTCTGTCTCTCTCTCTCTCTGTCTGCCTCTCTCTCTCTCTCTCTCTGTCCATCTGTCTCTCTCTCTCTCTCTCTCTCTCTCTGTCTGTCTGTCAGTCTCTCTTTCTCTGTCTCTGTCTGTCACGCTTTCATGCCCCAAGCACATACAAGATGTACGTGGATATTACGGATCAAAACGCTACCTTCTTTTTCTTCTTCTACTTCTTCTGCGTTCCCAGGCCATATCATCGGCATATGGCAATAATGGGTAAGGTACGTATGTGTCCGGTTTTCAGTTTTTACTGGTCTCCCCGCTGCGTACAGCCGACACATTCTGGCATACAAAAAAATAGATGTGTGTATGATTGGGTGTAAAAAGTCCAGGTGGGAAAAGACCTAGGATGGGAAAAGTCCTGGGTGGGAAAAGACCTAGGGTGGGAAAAACCTAGGGTGGGAAAAGACCTAGGATGGGAAAAGTCTGGGTGGGAAAAGACCTAGGTGGGAAAAGACCCGGGTGGGAAAAGACCTAGGATGGGAAAAGTCCGGGTGGGAAAAGACCTAGGATGGGAAAAGTCCGGGTGGGAAAAGACCTAGGATGGGAAAAGTCCTGGTGGGAAAAGTCCTGGTGGGAAAAATCCCAGTGGGAAAAGACCTAGGAGGGGAAAAGACCTAGGAGGGGAAAAGTCCTGGTGGGAAAAGCCCAGGTGGAAAAAGTCCGGTAATTGTGTGTTTCAGTGCAGAGCGTCCCATTGTCACTCGACTTGCAGCTGGCCCAGCTTTGAACTTGGTGTTGGACGGGATGGAAAAAACTATGCAAGGGGAAAGGTAAGTACTCCCTCCGTCTCTGCCTCTCTCTCTTCTGTTTGTGTGTGTGAGAGAGAGAGAATTGAGTAGAATACCAGAAAAGAGTAAAGTAAACAGGTCTGCACACATCACAGATACTCTCTCTCTCTCTCTCTCTCTCTCTGCAGACCTCTTTACTTTACTCTTTTCAGAGTAGAGTATTCTACTCAATTTGCAGACCTCTACTACTCAGGGTATTCTACCAAGGGACTCCCCAGGGATTTGGGGGTCTATGAAGAACTAGAATTCTAAAGGACACTCTAAAAGAATGTGCAGGGGGTCCCAGGGATGCACTATAAAATTCTTTTTAGCATTCGCAATGCCATTGGGACCCTCTATCCCTCCTCTAGGACCCTCTATACTGTAAGTGAAGGAGTCCCTGGGACCCCTTGTTTTGTGGGGCGATTGGGAGCCCTGACTACTCTTCAAAACTGAAAATAATGCTCTTTAATTCTTGATTACTACTCATTTTCAGTGAACATTGTTTGATGGTTTAATGAATAAAACTACACATTTTGCACCAAAACTACTCATTTCAGCTATCCAGACTACTCAAGACTTGTGTAAGGGGTAAACAGGTCTGTGTGTGTTGAATTTACATTTTACATGCGAGGAACGGAATCTTGACAAACAAAAAATTTCCTGAACATTTTCAGGGGTGCAACTCTGTCAGTTTCACACCGACAAAGACTGTACAGGTGAGGGATTCGGAACGAGCAGCGTGGGAGCAACACCACTGTACAGCCCAGAAGATGGGACAGCAAACAAAAAACAAACAAAAAAGACTGTACAGGGGAAGATAAACATCCGGTCTCTTTTCCCTATATGAGTAAGTGAGGACAGAAACACTGGTTATGTCCCTTTGAAACGTGACACATTTTTACACATCGATAGGCCAGTTGAATTCTCCGTTCAAGTTCCAGTCCGAGTTTTTTGGATAGCCTCCACTGTGAATAGTGTACACGTCCGCACTAACGATAACTCTATCAGAGCCCAGCCCGGTTCGCCGAGCTTTTAAGTAATCCATCTTAACCTTTTAGAATATCTTTGACACCGATCTCAAGTGTTTTTTAATTTTTTTTTACCAGAAACTGAACTTCAGTTTAAAAAACAAAAATTCTTCCAAAAAATAAAATTGACCACAAGCGATTTGGGGCGTTTTGAACTTGGTTGTTCTATCCCGGAAGTCTCTCTCTCGGGGAATCTTGAAAACAGCATGGTGATCCGCATTGTTTTCAAAGGCGATGTAAGCATTTTACATGGCTTATGGGACTCGAATTGTCTGTCCATCATTGTGACTGTCTGTCTGTCTGTCTGTCTCGTTATCTCTCTCTCTTGCGTTCCCCTCCTGAATCCTCCAATGGGGCTCTGCCCCTGTACCCTGACGGGGCCCTGGACCCCTGCCTTTCAGTTTGTTTGTTTTTCATTTTGGGGAATTGCGCCCATGCATTTTATTTCCACATAGAACGCACAGCAATCTGCCTCTGCACTGGGTTCTGTAACGTGTGCGAATGTGTTACAGAACGCACAGCAATCTGCCTCTGCACTGGGTTCTGTAACGTGTGCAAATGTGTTACAGAACGCACAGCAATCTGCCTCTGCACTGGGTTCTGTAACGTGTGCGAATGTGTTACAGAACGCACAGCAATCTGCCTCTGCACTGGGTTCTGTAACGTGTGCGAATGTGTTACAGAACGCACAGCAATCTGCCTCTGCACTGGGTTCTGTAACGTGTGCGAATGTGTTACAGAACGCACAGCAATCTGCCTCTGCACTGGGTTCTGTAACGTGTGCGAATGTGTTACAGAACGCACAACAATCTGCCTCTGCACTGGGTTCTGTAACGTGTGCGAATGTGTTACAGAACGCACAGCAATCTGCCTCTGCACTGGGTTCTGTAACGTGTGCGAATGTGTTACAGAACGCACAACAATCTGCCTCTGCACTGGGTTCTGTAACGTGTGCGAATGTGTTACAGAACGCACAGCAATCTGCCTCTGCACTGGGTTCTGTAACGTGTGCGAATGTGTTACAGAACGCACAGCAATCTGCCTCTGCACTGGGTTCTGTAACGTGTGCGAATGTGTTACAGAACGCACAGCAATCTGCCCTCTGCACTGAGTATGAATTAAACACCATTTGCTATATATCTATCCATAAAGCTGCTCCATCTTACCTCTGCGACAATATTTCCATCTATGCGCCAGCTCGCGCTTTACGTTCAGTTTCTGACCCTCTTTCTCTCCAGATCCCTAGGTATAAAGCTTTCAACTGTTGGTCGGTCGCTCTTTTGCTGTCTCAGGACCGACCTCCTGGAACAAACTTCCTCTTTCCCTCCGTCAGCGACCGACCCTCTCTGCTTTCAAAGCTAACCTCAAGACCCACTTATTCCCCCGTGATTAACCCTTTCAACGCCAGCCATTTTTCAGCCAAAACTTTCCATTAAACTTACCTGGGTAGAGAAAAGATTTTGTCTGCAATATTGGGCGATTCCTTTGTGACATGCATGAAATAGGGCCTGTCCTTACCTCCCAAAATTAAGAACATAAGGTCATTGGTTAACAGACCCTCATTTGATGCCTTTTAGTGACATGGGTGTTAAATCATTGTGGTGCCCAAGAGGCGACAGTTGCGATGAAAGGGTTAAAGCTCCGCTCTCTTTCTCTTCTCTCTCTTACCATTAGGTCTGTTTCTGCTGTATTCCATTTTTGTTATCCTTGTGTGTTCGCTTTGTATTGCGTTCGCTTTGCGTTTTGTTTGAATGCTAACGTGTGCCTGCGCTTTGATTTGATTTCTATCAAGATTCAGGCGCCGTATAAATACTCCATGGGTGCTACTCTTTCATTTTTTTACACTGATTTCAGTATTTTTTAATTTTACCAGAAACTGAACTTCAGGTTTTTTTAATTCATAAAAACAAAAAAAAAAATCCACAAGCGATTTGGGGCGTTTTGAACTTGGTTGTTCTATCTTGGAAGTTTTGGAAGGCAATGTAATAATTTTACAAGGCTTTTATCAGACTCAAACTGTCTCTGTCTATCATTTTAACTGTCTGTCTGTCTCGTATCTCTCTCTCTGTCTGTCTCTCGGTCTGTCTGTCTGTCTCTGTCAATCTGTGTCTCTCTCTCTCTCTGGTCTGTCTGTCTGTCTCCCCCCCACCCCCTCACCTCCAAATCGTCCGACAGGGCTATGCCCTAACTGGGTCCCTGCCTTTCAGTTTTTGTTCATTTTGGGGAGTTTCACCCATGATACTGTATTAGGTATTAGGTACTTTATAGTCACAGAGGCGTCTCTGTGAAATTCGGGTTGCTCCCCACCTGGAGAGCGCGTCGCAGTCAGAGGCGCGCCACCCTTTTTTTTTCTTCTTTTTTTTGTGCATGTGATTCTTGTGTGACTGATGAGGAAGGAAAGGGGGGATGTGGGGGTAAATTTGGACCAAATGACCAACTTTTTCGTTGCCACTGGGTTTAGCGTATGCTAAGTGCATGGGCACACAGGACCTCGGTTTTATCGTCTCATCCGAAAGACTCCACGTTCAGACCGTAAGGCCTAGTGAAAGTGAGAGGAAAAATCCCCTGTACTCAGGTTCAAACTCGGGTTTACTTGACACAAAGCGAACGTGCTACCACTGTGCCACTCTACACTGTATGTTGTTGTTCTGTAACGTGTGCAAATGTGTTTTCAGAACGCACAAGATCTGCCTCTACTCCACTCACGATTCCACCACCATCGCTCTTCTTGAGGCGCTGGGCCTGTTTGACGGGAAGTGGCCTCCCTTTGCCGCCGACCTTCGCTTAGAGCTCTACCGTGACGACAAGGGAGAGCACTGGGTGCGCACTCTCTACCTTGGGGAGGTAAGACTGTCGTTTTGTTAACGTTTTTTTACGTGTTTTTGTTCTCAGTGTCCAGTTTAATTGAC
>CM065710.1:11798023-11823023 GCA_017654935.2 Phymorhynchus buccinoides
CCTCATCCTCTCCATGCTAGACGTACAATAAAACACAAACGACACACACACACACACGCCCTTACAGTGATTTGGCATTTTGGTATTTGGTATATCGTATGATATCATTCAATGTCACAGCAGGACTTAAGCTCTTGTGATAATTTCAAATCATTGGTAGCTGCTCTAAGCCTCTCCTCCCTAGAACGGAGCCGCATCACCGCCAAGCTCGCAGCGGCCCCACCCTTATTAATTGGAGCTCGATGGTCAGCTAGATCTTGTGCGCAAACTAGCCTATCAATTGGCCATCACCATGGCAGCGCGGCATTTACTCCGCCATGACACTCTTACGACTGTACAAACTGCTCGTATGGCATTTTTCACTGTGTCGCTAGACGATGCACGAGCGTCAAGACTAGCTTTAAGTCCCCTCTCGAAGGAACTGGACGTTCCAGTTGCCGAATTTCCTGTTCTCGAACTACGAAAGAAACACAGAACAATGGAGCCCGAGGATGCCGGGATTACGACCGCGGTCACTCAATACACTCATGCATGCAAGTCACGCACCTTACATTGCAGGCCGAACGTCTTAAGCACTCTGCCACTATATTCATCCCTCCTTTCTACCATCGATATAAACAAGCGGACGTAAGTCAAAATTGGTCATCGTCTCTGATGTGTTCGGACTTACAAGTTGATCACAAGACAAGCTGCGTCGATACTAACAAAGTTGCTAAACAACAACTCTGCAACGATAAAACACAGATCGTGGACGCCGGCTAAACTAACAACAACAAAAACATAGATGTAATTTGACATAGAAATAACCGAAAATAATCGCTTCTTTTCCAATCCTCAACTTACGTCATATACGTTTAGACGCACGCGCCGATATAGTACGCATGCTAAACTTTCACGCCTATAAAAGCGTCTACCCTGATGGACGAGTTTTTGCAAGAAACACAGCCGAGCATCACCGGAAAGACAGCCTTTTCAAGGATTGGAAACACTCACTTTGCTCTGGTTCAATAGAGAGAAATAAAACTAGTCAAAACGGCGCATCCATCCTTAAGTCGGGGACCTAGACCGGAGAGAGCTAGCCATTTTGGATACGCGGAGTGAGAGTGAAGGTATTCACTCCCGCCGGGAGCGGAGAGTCGGCCTTAGTCTCGCTCACTCATTGGTATGAAGCGTTTTCTTATTGCCTAGGCAGTTACTAAAAAAAAAATAGGAGCTGATGTTTTTTGTTGTGAGCTCTGAAAGACTCCTATTAATATAAACTTCGCTATAAAAAAGTTTGTTTTTAAAGGCTTGTATTGCGAAATGTGTGCTGCCAAACAATTTGGTCTAAAAATGCTAGGCTCGGCCATCTCAAAAAAGAGACGCCACGACGCCCTTCTCTATTGGTTGTGAAGAATCTGATTCACCCAGCACCTCATCCCGCAAGGAGGAATCGCTGTTTTGACTTTTTGATATATAGGAAAACCAGAGCAAAGCGAGTGCTACTTGCTAATCATTGATAAAGAGAGATTTCTCCTAGACGTGATCCTCGACGAGTCTCCTGAACAGAACTCATCACGTCAGGCGTGAGCCCTTATAAAGTTCAATTCATACACTAGCTTAAGAACCCTCTCAGGGAAATGCATAAATAAAATAACATAATACTCAAGCTGTTCAGCAACACATAGAAGTTTAGGTTTATAAGTTAAAAAGCTCACACACTCACCACTAGCTATCGCTTGCGTTGTGATACTATGAATGCACACACACACCTCTATACAAATAACAAAATCGATCAAAAGGATAATCGCGTCACACTCACACAAAACTCAAGCCACTCAAAAACAATGATATCAAAACCACCCAATCGACAATGCTTCCTCACTTTCAATGGCAATAATTTGCTTAAAGACCCCCCACGTCACATGTCACATTCCCTCTTATGCTAGGAACATTCCTTAAGATTTCCTTAGCCAGCTATAAGAGGGAAAACACGTGAAAACCAACGTGATTTTGACACGATGACGTGGGAAGGGTCTTTAACTCATTCAAGTCAAGTAGCCGTTGGCTTGAGAATTAATAGACATAGCTGTCAATTTGATAGCATTTGCTTCAAGGGGCAAGTAAATCTGTGTGCACACCATACCTTGGTCACTTCTAAACTCGCTTCGCTCCCTTAGACCACAATAACCACAATTTTGCCTCTGACTTTACTTTTGTAGTGGTTTGTTTGTGGGGGAAACCAATCGGTGTGGAGAGTTTTTATATATAAAGTCTAAAACTGAAGTAAAAACCGTAACGTCTTTCAAACCCTCCTTTAGTTTTTTTCCTTTCGTTTTTATGTCTGTTTTGTTTGTGTGTATATGGCTGGAGTGATTTGTGAGGGTTTTTTTAATAATTAAAAATCGTTGCAATGCGAATGCCCTGGATAGCATGAGTTAAGCATGGGTGAAACTGCACACCATACCTTGGTCACTTCTAAACACGCTTCGCTCCCTTAAAGTTAAACCACAATTTTGCCTCTACTTTGCTTTTGTAGTGGTTTGTTTCCGTGGCCGGAAACCAATTAGAGTGTGGAGAGTTTTTGATTCTATAATAAACGTCTATACTATAAAAAGAGTCTGATCTACCACTTGCCTATGTCTTGAAACCTGAATGTAAAAACCTAATCGAATACATATCCTTTCATTTCTCCTTTTTCTTATGTACATTTTTGTTTGTGTGTATGGCTGGAGTGATTTGTGAGGTTTTTTAATAATTTAAAATCGTTGCAATGCAAATGAGTTAAGCATGGGTGAAACGTGCACACCATACCTTGGTCTATTCTTAAACTCGCTTTCGCTCCCTTAAAGGTACCACAATTTTGCCTCTGACTTTGCTTTTGTAATGGTTTGTTGTTGGGGAAACCAATCGGTGTTTGGAGAGTTTTTGCATATAAAGTCTATATATAAAAAAGAGTCTGATCTACCACTTCCCTATGTCTAAAACCTGACCACAATGTATGTTTTGTTTGTGTGTATGACTGGAGTGATTTGTGAGGTTTTTTAATACAGACAAACCTCTATTTTAAGACTTCACAAAATGTCCGGAAAAATCGGTCGTAAAATTGGAGGGGTCGTATGACGGAGGTTTTCACTGGCAGCCGTAAACAGATCCGTAGAAAGAAAAAGTTCAGCACAGTTCATACTCTCTTATTCATGCACACATACAATGACATATTAAAACTGGATTTGGGTCTTTCCAACTCCATAGGATTGTGCAATCGATGTATTACAGTTTCACTTCGCCGACTTCTGTTAATCACTCCACTCTCGTCCAAAGTCAGTGGTTTTTCTTTTTTCAAAGTCCCAAAGTGTTTTTAAGTGTTTCTTGCTTATTCCTACGCTTTCCGCCATCTTTTCTACAACAAGGGAAGCGACTCCGCTTTCAGGCCCTTGACCGTGGTTGTTTCCATTTGCTCGAAGTCTATGCAGACGAACAACAACGGTCGTAAAAACCAACAAAATGGCGGTGTAAGTCGGCGTTTTAGAGGAAGTCGTTTAAGAGAGGTCGTTTACATAGTAAAATGCATCCGTGCCAACAAATCCGGTCTCAAATGAGAGGTGGTCGCCTTAACAGAGGGTCGTAAAAAATAGGGGTTTGTCTGTAATTCAAAATCGCTGCGATGCGAATGAGTTAAGCACAGGTGAAAGTAAGACATTCTCTCAATCCTGAAAATGACGGCGTTTCAATGTTCTCTGAAATCTTCCCAATCCTGAAATGGTGACCGCATCAAAAAATAATTTCCAATTGTGTTTGTGCCTGTGTATACAAGACGGGTGGAGGGTGGTATTAGAATTGCATGTCTATCATGTTTGAAGCGGACATTTTTAGTCACGGCAATCGCAAAATTCACACACACACAAAAAAGAGATCAGAGACAAAGTGAGAAGAGAGAGAGATGACAAATTTAACCCTTTCGCCGCCAAGCATTTTTCAGCTAAAATATACCATTAAACAGAGATGACAAATTTAACCCTTTCGCGCCAAGCATTTTTCAGCTAAAATATTCCATTAAACTTAACTGGGTACAGAAATAAAAATGTATCTGCAATATGGGAATTCCTCTGTGACATGTGTAACATTAGGTCTATCCTTACCTCACGAAATTAAGAAAATAGGGTCTTTGGATAAACAGGCCCTGATTTGATACCTTTTAGTGACATGGGGGTTTAAACCATTGTGGTGCATAAATGCAACATTGGCGGTGAAAGGGTTAAAACAAATCCTCTATAAGACACGGGTGCAGAAAATCAG
Source organism: Phymorhynchus buccinoides (assembly GCA_017654935.2). Classification (NCBI taxonomy): domain Eukaryota; kingdom Metazoa; phylum Mollusca; class Gastropoda; order Neogastropoda; family Raphitomidae; genus Phymorhynchus; species Phymorhynchus buccinoides. Next base: position 11,802,299 of record CM065710.1, read on the forward strand.
TGTAAAACCAGTGTAACGAAAAGGAAACAATTAACCCCTTCCCTGCCCAGTCCGGTGTCTACTACTACGGGATGTGTCATTGATGATGTCGGGGCTCCCAGGGACCCCCATTTGGGGGTCTATGAAGTACTAGAATTCTGAAGTGACCCTCTAAAAAAAATGTGCAGGGGGTCCTAGGGGGTTATGCGCTAGAAAAAATTCTTTTTAGCATCCGCAATGTCATCGGGACCATCTATCCCGCATCTAGGACCCGCTATACTGGTAAGTGAAAGGAGTCCCTGCGACCCCTTGTTTTACGGGACGATTGGGAGGCCCTGAGTTCATGTCATAGCCCAGGAATTGATGGTTTTGGGCCTTAGACAAGTCACGAAAAGTATATATCTACACCATTTTCTCTGATTGAGCCTAACACGTCTACTTTTAGATTTTATAATAATAAGAAGATGGATCATTTCTCAGTTTTCCTCTGGCAGTGAAATGGGGGTTAAACCTCTAGTGCTACAACACGCACAGTGCGTTTTGATGCTCTTTAAACCCTTGCACCACCAGCCTTTTTTTTTTTAGCCCAAAAAATACCATTAAACTTAACATTGGGAGGGAGAATAAAATGTATCCTGCAATATTGGGAATTCCTCTGTGACATGCATAACATTAGGCCTATATCCTTACCTCCCAAAATTAAGAAAAATGGGTCTTCAGATAACAGGCCCTGGTTTGATGCCTTTTTTCCTAGTGACATGGGTGTTAAACCATTGTGGTGCATAAATGCGACATTGCGGTGAAAGGGTGAAAGTAAAGCCAGCATTAAGCCGTGTTCAATAACTTTTTTTGTTAACCCTTTCACCGCCAAAGTCGCATTTTAGCACCACAGTGATTTAACACATATGTCTCTAAAAGGCATCAAATTGGGGCTCTATTATCCAAACACCCTATTGTTTTAGTTTTGGGGACGTAAGGATAGACCTTATTTTATATATGTCACAGAAGAATCCCCAATACTGCAGATGGATTTTGATCTCTACCCAGGTAAATGCAATGGACAATTTTGGCTGAAAAATGGACTGGCGGTGAAAGGGTTAATACATTCTTTAGACTTTGAGTGATTTTAGAAAGCAGTGTATTCCGTTGCCCCCCAAACCACCCTAACCTCTACCCCTACCCCTTCCACCACTACCATCCTACGTCCCCCAGCCACTAATAATTAACCAAAACATTTTTTACAAATGTATTAGGTATTAGGTACTTTATAGTCACAGAGGCGTCTCTGTGAAATTCGGGTTCCTCCCACAGGAGAGCGCATCGCAGCCAGAGGCGCGCCACCCAACTTTCGTTTTTGCATGCTATTTTTGTGTGACTGATGAGGAAGGAAACGGGGGGAGCGCAAAGCTATATTAGTTCTACAATGGGTGCACAGCCTTTTGCAAGAGTGAATATCATAGTGTGTATGTGTGTGCATTGCTATTAAAGTGCTGCTAAAGACACACTCACTCACTCACTCAGTTGCAAAAGGTTTACTATTTCTAACAAGAGCGAAGCGCCACAATGACTCGCCTTATGCGCAACCATGACCCGTTCTTTTACCATCATGCAAAAATTTGGTGGTGCTGTTGTTATTTGTAGTTTCTGAGAAAATTGCTATGTTGAAAAGGTTTTAATGAGATGGTGAACACACACACACTCCTACACACACACACAAACACACAAATCATCAGTACATAGACGATATTTCACTCGTCAAAAAAGGACACACAGACTTTTACAAATGTTAATTAATCAACCAATCAATCAATTCACTCAATCCAGCAGTCAGTTTCTTAATTTAATGCGCATATTATTTCCTAATCCCACCTTTGCACGTCAAAAAGGGCATATTCACTCAATCCAGCAGTCAGTTTCTTAATTTAATGCGCATATTATTTCCTAATCCCACCTTTGCACGTCAAAAAGGGCATATTCACTCAATCCAGCAGTCAGTTTCTTAATTTAATGCGCATATTATTTCCTAATCCCACCTTGTTTCTCCCCGGCGGGGGCGGGGGGCCTCTCAAAGAGGGCGATGTTGGCGGAATTGAAGAAGAGGATGTTGACGAACCCACCCACGTCCCCCCACACCAAGATGGCCTCGTTGGCGTTGTTGGGGTTAGACCTGGTCAAAAGACAAGAATATTGGAGTAAAATCTGGTCAAAAAGACAAGAATATTGGAGTAAAACCTGGTCAAAAAGACAAGAATATTGGAGTAAAACCTGCTAAAAAGACAAGAACAAACCTGCCAACCCCCTAACAGACCAAAAAGGAATATTTGTAGCAGGAAAGAGGAATTTTTGGGAGCTAAGAGGAATTTTGACGCGGCATCTTACCTTTCGCTCCGCGTAAACATAATTTGAAGCAAGCAATTTTCATCCTTGTGAACTTGTCTTGTTTAAAACTAGTCTTGTCTGGAAGTGTCACAACTATTCATAACACAATAGAAGCTTTTGGTTTGTTCCTCTGCCCTTTTTATTTGGGCAGAACAAGATGGTTGGTGCCATAGATGACTTGAATAATTAGACTTGGAAGGAAGATAATGAATCACATCAAGCTCATCTTTGTTCTCCTTTCCTTCCGTTGGCTTCAAAAAGTCGGTAACGGTGGAAGACGAAGTCTGGGAGTTTGCAGTTTCGATAACGGATAAGACGATGAGAAGTAATGTGGCATTTGATGTCTTGACACCCTCCATAGGAGACTTTTAAGTGTAGTGAGCACATCGTACATCAAATCAAAACATCTTTAATATCTCTGAAAAGAGAAATTGCGTCCAGGTGCCACGATTAACATCAAGCATGATGCACACTTTCTTGATCTCTGAATGCACAGATACTTTTCCATGTAATCTTGGCAGAAATATTGGTCTATTCTCTTTCTTTTCTCCCCTGAGTCTCACGCACATCGATGTGTCAATCGCCATCTTGACGGAAGTGCGCAAACAGAAACTGGAAAGTCGGTTATACGCACAGCAGCTGTGCCGCTCTGTATATAAGACGATGAATTTGTGTGTTCCAAAAACCTTTTTTTTTCAAAGTTTTGAAAGCGGAATTTTATGGACTTGAGCGGAAGGGCGGAAGAAATGTAGTCTGAGCGAAAGAAATTCCGCTCAAAGCGGAAAGGTTGGCAGGTCTGCAAGAATATTGAAGTAAAACTTGTAAAAAGACAATACTGTTTGGGGAGACTGGAATTGGTAAAAAAAAAAAAAGACGACGGTATTTGAAGTTAAACCTGGTTGGGTTTACATCTGGTCAAAGACAACAGTAGCAGGATGTGTGCAGATATATACATGCAAGTTCCGCGCAGAAACCCATGCATACTCTGCAAAAAAACAAAAAACAAAAATAAATCTGAAGTAAGAAATATGAAGGAGTGTGTCCATTACATGCTGAAACCCATGAATCTTAACAACGTACAAAACCTGCAAACAAAAAATGTTGACCAAATTTTGTTTCCCGCACAGAAGAGGTCACATGTCATCTGATTCGATCAGACTCGATCAGTGAAATTCAGAACCCGCCCTATTCAGCCCTGTCACCTGACTGGGCCCGACTGAGTCAGACTGATCAAGCAGGATGGCATGCAAATGAGGTGAAACGTCACGACCTGATTGAGTCACATGAGGCAGTCACATAGTCTGTTGCCCGCTTAATGCGCACAAGGCCTTAGAGGGAAAAATCCGGCAAAAAGACAACGCCTTTGGGGATAAGATTTGGTAAAAAGGCAACAGTATTGGAGTTAACCCTGGGAAAAAAAAGAGAATACAGTTGGGGTTGGAACTGGTAAAAAGAGAATGTTGACGAACACTCCCACGACCCCCCCCCCAAACAATATTCCTCTTTCTTCCACTTATTCAGGGTTTTCTTCCACTTATTAATGTTAGCTAGTTAGTTAGTTTGTTATAGTCCCGTCAACAGCTATGGTTATCTCAGGACTGTCACCGCATAAAGTTCTACCACGCATAGCAAAACACAAATCCATGAATCTTAACAACGTACAAAACCTGCAAACAAAAAATGTAGTACAATTCACAACATGACACTTCCATCATTATACCCTATAGCACATAAGTCCACATAGTGCTGGAAACGTGGAGCCACAATGTGAACCCGGCCTTATACACACAAAGCGTATAAGAGAAATGAGAGAGCTATGCTCACCAGTAGTCTAAACAAAGCGGGGTGAAGACCAGGTCTTGAACCTTGTACTGGCAGTTGAACTCCAGTTTGCTGCTCAGGTCGTAGATCGCTGAAACAGCATCATCATCATCATCATCATCGTTATCATCCTCATCACCACCACCATCATCATCCTAGAAGGCTGAAACATCATTGTTATCAACATCATCATGACTGTCATCAAAGTTCAAATCTTGCTCAGATCTCTCTCTCTCTCTGTTTCTCTCTCTCTGTTTCTCTCTGTCTGTCTTTCCCTCACTCTCTCTGTCTCTCCCTCACTCTCTCTGTCTCGTACCAATTTCTTTACTGGTAAAGCTCAGGGCGATTGTGTTGATGACCTGAAGAGGAATGAGATGTGTGATCCACAGATCTCTCTCTCTCTCTCTCTGTTTCTCCCTCTCTGTCTCTCTCCCTCACTTTCTCTCTCTCTCTCTGTGACTGTCTCTCACTGATTTCTTTACTGGTAAAGGCCAGGGCGATTTTGTTGATGACCTGAAGGGGCACGAAATGTACGATCCACAGATCTCTCTCTCTCTCTCTCTCTCTCTCTGTTTCTCTATCTCTCCCTCACTCTCTCTCTCTCTGTCACCGATTTCTTTACTGGTAAAGGCCAGGGCAATTTTGTTGATGATTTGAAGAGGAAATATGTGATCTACAGATCTCTCTCTCTCTCTGTGTCTCTCTCTCTCTCTGTCTCTCACTCTCTTCCTCACTCTCTCTGTCTCTCTCTGTGACTGTCTCTCACCGATTTCTTTACTGGTAAAGGCCAGGGCAATTTTGTTGATGATTTGAAGACGAAATATGTGATCTACAGATCTCTCTCTCTCTCTCTCTCTCTCTCTCTGTCTCTCTCACTCTCTTCCTCACTCTCTCTGTCTCTCTCTGTGACTGTCTCTCACCGATTTCTTTACTGGTAAAGGCCAGGGCGATTTTGTTGATGACCTGAAGGGGCACGAAATGTGTGATCCACAGATCCCTGGCTTTACACGAATCAGTTCCTGTCTTCAGCGACCGCTGAGCCTTCATGTCTAGGCCCCACATGGAAACACACCCTTCCTGCAAAAGAACGAACCAGCAAATTTATATTTGGTACTTTATTGTCACAGTTGCTCCCACGTGGAGAGCGCGTCGCAGCCAAAGGCGCGCCACCAATTTTTTTAAATGTGCATGCGATTTTTGTGTGACTGATGAGGTACCTACGTGCATTGTTTTTTCGTCATAATTGCAATCACACCGACAAAATAGCGCTATGGGTCTCTAAACAGGATGTGAACCGAGCGGAAGTAACGATTCAAGGGGCATTACTAGCGCGGATAGCCGACGACAATGCCAAGTATGGTTCAAACACAATGCCTTCTTTCGATTTCTTCTTCTTCTTTTTTTTTCGTACTCGTTCAGCGGAAATGCAGAATTTTTTGTTGCTGATTGTAATAGCGTAATCGGAGGTATCAAAACGTAATAATTACTGAGGAAGAATCCGTAAGGAAAACAGGTCTGAGATTTGGTTATGACACCTTCTTACTATTTTGCTCATCATATTAATATTAAGGCGTGTGGGTCTCAGTCTTGGAAAAAAAAAGTATCGCTTTACAGTCCGTAAACTACGGTACTCATCAAATCAGAAGTCAGTCACACACACAAACACACACGGAAAAAACCCACGTCAGATCGCTGACCTCACAAATAGTTTTCTCAAACAAACACATTCATTAACTCTTCTAGCACCATGTTTTATTTTCATGGTCTTGGTTTATCTGTTGCATCTCAACCGACAAGAGGAGAGTAACTGTTTCCTTCAAATGCGCGTGCTTTGCTTTAACGGTGAAATCAGTGACATAAGCTCTGATAATAGACCAACACACGGCAGGGTGCTTGGCAGTGAATGTGTTTGCATTTGGTGGGAGTGAAGAGTGATGTACTGGGCGAATGTATTCCCCAGAAGAGTTACAACTGACAGATGGACAGACGACATAGACAGAGAGATAGAGGGAGAAGCAGAGACATAGACAGAGAGATAGAGAAGCAGAGACATAGAAAGAGAGATAGAGGGAGAAGCAGAGACATAGACAGAGAGATAGAGGGAGAGGCAGAGACATAGACAGAGAGATAGAGAGGAGAAGCAGAGACAAAGAAAGAGAGATAGAGAGAGAAGCAGAGACATAGACAGAGAGATAGAGGGAGAAGCAGAGACATAGACAGAGAGATAGAGGGAGAAGCAGAGACATAGACAGAGAGATAGAGAGAGAAGCAGAGACATAGACAGAGAGATAGAGGGAGAAGCAGAGACAAAGAAAGAGAGATAGAGAGAGAAGCAGAGACATAGAAAGAGAGATAGAGGGAGAAGCAGAGACATAGACAGAGAGATAGAGAGAGCAGAGACATAGACAGAGAGATAGAGGGAGAAGCAGAGACATAGACAGAGAGATAGAGGGAGAGCAGAGACATAGACAGAGAGATAGAGAGAGGCAGAGACATAGACAGAGAGATAGAGGGAGAAGCAGAGACATAGACAGAGAGATAGAGGGAGAAGCAGAGACATAGACAGAGAGATAGAGGGAGAAGCAGAGACATAGACAGAGAGATAGAGGGAGAAGCAGAGACATAGACAGAGAGATAGAGGGAGAAGCAGAGACATAGACAGAGAGATAGAGGGAGAAGCAGAGACATAGACAGAGAGATAGAGGGAGAAGCAGAGACAAAGAAAGAGAGATAGAGGGAGAAGCAGAGACATAGACAGAGAGATAGAGGGAGAAGCAGAGACATAGACAGAGAGATAGAGGGAGAAGCAGAGACAAAGAAAGAGAGATAGAGGGAGAAGCAGAGACAAAGAAAGAGAGATAGAGGGAGAAGCAGAGACATAGACAGAGAGATAGAGGGAGAAGCAGAGACATAGACAGAGAGATAGAGGGAGAAGCAGAGACAAAGAAAGAGAGATAGAGGGAGAAGCAGAGACATAGACAGAGAGATAGAGGGAGAGGCAGAGACATAGACAGAGAGATAGAGAGAGAAGCAGAGACAAAGAAAGAGATATAGAGGGAGAAGCAGAGACAAAGAAAGAGAGATAGAGGGAGAAGCAGAGACATAGACAGAGAGATAGAGGGAGAGGCAGAGACATAGACAGAGAGATAGAGAGAGAAGCAGAGACAAAGAAAGAGATATAGAGGGAGAAGCAGAGACAAAGAAAGAGAGATAGAGGGAGAAGCAGAGACATAGACAGAGAGATAGAGAGAGAAGCAGAGACATAGACAGAGAGATAGAGGGAGAAGCAGAGACATAGACAGAGAGATAGAGAGAGAAGAGAAGAGAGAGACATAGACAGAGAGATAGAGAAGCAGAGACATAGACAGAGAGATAGAGGGAGAAGCAGAGACATAGACAGAGAGATAGAGGGAGAAGCAGAGACATAGACAGAGAGATAGAGAAAGCAGAGACATAGACAGAGAGATAGAGGGAGAAGCAGAGACATAGAAAGAGAGATAGAGGGAGAAGCAGAGACATAGACAGAGAGATAGAGAAGAAGCAGAGACATAGACAGAGAGATAGAGGGAGAAGCAGAGACATAGACAGAGAGATAGAGAGAGAAGCAGAGACATAGACAGAGAGATAGAGGGAGAAGCAGAGACAAAGAAAGAGAGATAGAGAGAGAAGCAGAGACATAGACAGAGAGATAGAGGGAGAAGCAGAGACATAGACAGAGAGATAGAGGGAGAAGCAGAGACATAGACAGAGAGATAGAGAAGCAGAGACATAGACAGAGAGATAGAGGGAGAAGCAGAGACATAGACAGAGAGATAGAGAGAGAAGCAGAGACATAGACAGAGAGATAGAGAAGCAGAGACATAGACAGAGAGATAGAGGGAGAGGCAGAGACAAAGAAAGAGAGATAGAGAAGAAGCAGAGACATAGACAGAGAGATAGAGATAGAGAAGCAGAGACATAGACAGAGAGATAGAGAGAGAAGCAGAGACATAGACAGAGAGATAGAGAAGAAGCAGAGACATAGAAAGAGAGATAGAGGGAGAAGCAGAGACAAAGAGACAGAGAGATAGAGAGAGAAGCAGAGACATAGACAGAGAGATAGAGAAGCAGAGACATAGACAGAGAGATAGAGGGAGAAGCAGAGACATAGACAGAGAGATAGAGAGAGAAGCAGAGACATAGACAGAGAGGGATAGAGGGAGAAGCAGAGACATAGACAGAGAGATAGAGGGAGAAGCAGAGACATAGACAGAGAGATAGAGGGAGAGCAGAGACATAGACAGAGAGATAGAGGGAGAAGCAGAGACATAGACAGAGAGATAGAGAAGAGCAGAGACATAGACAGAGAGATAGAGGGAGAAGCAGAGACATAGACAGAGAGATAGAGGGAGAAGCAGAGACATAGACAGAGAGATAGAGACAGGAGAAGCAGAGACATAGACAGAGAGATAGAGGGAGAAGCAGAGACATAGACAGAGAGATAGAGGGAGAAGCAGAGACATAGACAGAGAGATAGAGAGAGAAGCAGAGACATAGACAGAGAGATAGAGGGAGAAGCAGAGACATAGACAGAGAGATAGAGGGAGAGAGCAGAGACATAGACAGAGAGATAGAGAGAGAAGCAGAGACATAGACAGAGAGAGAGAGAGAGAGAAGACAGAGACATAGACAGAGAGATAGAGGGAGAAGCAGAGACATAGACAGAGAGATAGAGAGAGAAGCAGAGACATAGAAAGAGAGATAGAGGGAGAAGCAGAGACAAAGAAAGAGAGATAGAGAGAGAAGCAGAGACATAGAAAGAGAGATAGAGGGAGAAGCAGAGACAAAGAAAGAGAGATAGAGGGAGAAGCAGAGACATAGACAGAGAGATAGAGAGAGAAGCAGAGACATAGACAGAGAGATAGAGAAGCAGAGACATAGAAAGAGAGATAGAGGGAGAAGCAGAGACATAGACAGAGAGATAGAGAGAGAAGCAGAGACATAGACAGAGAGATAGAGAAGCAGAGACATAGAAAGAGAGAGAGATAGAGAAGCAGAGACATAGACAGAGAGATAGAGAGAGAAGCAGAGACATAGACAGAGAGATAGAGGGAGAAGCAGAGACATAGACAGAGAGATAGAGAAGAAGCAGAGACATAGACAGAGAGATAGAGGGAGAAGCAGAGACATAGACAGAGAGATAGAGAAGAAGCAGAGACATAGACAGAGAGATAGAGGGAGAAGCAGAGACATAGACAGAGAGATAGAGGGAGAAGCAGAGACATAGACAGAGAGATAGAGAGAGAAGCAGAGACATAGACAGAGAGATAGAGAGAGAAGCAGAGACATAGACAGAGAGATAGAGGGAGAAGCAGAGACATAGACAGAGAGATAGAGAGAGAAGCAGAGACATAGACAGAGAGATAGAGAAGCAGAGACATAGACAGAGAGATAGAGGGAGAAGCAGAGACATAGACAGAGAGATAGAGAGAGAAGCAGAGACATAGACAGAGAGATAGAGAAAAAAAGAGACAGAGACATAGACAGAGAGATAGAGGGAGAAGCAGAGACATAGACAGAGAGATAGAGGGAGAAGCAGAGACATAGACAGAGAGATAGAGGGAGAAGCAGAGACAAAGAAAGAGAGATAGAGAGAGAAGCAGAGACATAGACAGAGAGATAGAGGGAGAAGCAGAGACATAGAAAGAGAGATAGAGGGAGAAGCAGAGACATAGACAGAGAGATAGAGAAGAAGCAGAGACATAGACAGAGAGATAGAGGGAGAAGCAGAGACATAGACAGAGAGATAGAGAGAGAAGCAGAGACAAAGAAAGAGAGATAGAGAGAGAAGCAGAGACATAGACAGAGAGATAGAGGGAGAAGCAGAGAAAAAGAAAGAGAGATAGAGAAGCAGAGACATAGACAGAGAGATAGAGGGAGAAGCAGAGACATAGACAGAGAGATAGAGAGAGAAGCAGAGACATAGAAAGAGAGATAGAGGGAGAAGCAGAGACATAGAAAGAGAGATAGAGGGAGAAGCAGAGACATAGACAGAGAGATAGAGAGAGAAGCAGAGACATAGACAGAGAGATAGAGAGAGCAGAGACATAGACAGAGAGATAGAGGGAGAAGCAGAGACATAGACAGAGAGATAGAGAGAGAAGCAGAGACATAGACAGAGAGATAGAGGGAGAAGCAGAGACATAGACAGAGAGATAGAGGGAGAAGCAGAGACATAGACAGACAGATAGAGAAGCAGAGACATAGACAGAGAGATAGAGGGAGAGGCAGAGACATAGACAGAGAGATAGAGAAGCAGAGACATAGACAGAGAGATAGAGGGAGAAGCAGAGACATAGACAGAGAGATAGAGGGAGAAGCAGAGACATAGACAGAGAGATAGAGGGAGAAGCAGAGACATAGACAGAGAGATAGAGGGAGAAGCAGAGACATAGACAGAGAGATAGAGGGAGAAGCAGAGACATAGACAGAGAGATAGAGAGAGAAGCAGAGACATAGACAGAGAGATAGAGAGAGCAGAGACATAGAAAGAGAGATAGAGGGAGAAGCAGAGACATAGACAGAGAGATAGAGAGAGAAGCAGAGACATAGACAGAGAGATAGAGGGAGAGGCAGAGACATAGACAGAGAGATAGAGGGAGAAGCAGAGACATAGACAGAGAGATAGAGAGAGAAGCAGAGACATAGACAGAGAGATAGAGGGAGAAGCAGAGACAAAGAAAGAGAGATAGAGAGAGAAGCAGAGACATAGAAAGAGAGATAGAGGGAGAAGCAGAGACAAAGACAGAGAGATAGAGAGAGAAGCAGAGACATAGACAGAGAGATAGAGAGAGAAGCAGAGACATAGACAGAGAGATAGAGAAGAGGCAGAGACATAGACAGAGAGATAGAGGGAGAAGCAGAGACATAGACAGAGAGATAGAGAGAGAAGCAGAGACATAGACAGAGAGATAGAGAAGCAGAGACATAGACAGAGAGATAGAGAAGCAGAGACATAGACAGAGAGATAGAGAGAGAAGCAGAGACATAGACAGAGAGATAGAGGGAGAAGCAGAGACATAGACAGAGAGATAGAGAAGCAGAAGCAGAGACATAGAAAGAGAGATAGAGGGAGAAGCAGAGACATAGAAAGAGAGATAGAGAGAGAAGCAGAGACATAGACAGAGAGATAGAGGGAGAAGCAGAGACATAGAAAGAGAGATAGAGGGAGAAGCAGAGACATAGACAGAGAGATAGAGGGAGAAGCAGAGACATAGACAGAGAGATAGAGAGAGAAGCAGAGACATAGACAGAGAGAGAGAGAGAAGCAGAGACATAGACAGAGAGATAGAGGGAGAAGCAGAGACATAGACAGAGAGATAGAGAGAGAAGCAGAGACATAGACAGAGAGATAGAGGGAGAAGCAGAGACAAAGAAAGAGAGATAGAGAGAGAAGCAGAGACATAGACAGAGAGATAGAGGGAGAAGCAGAGACATAGAGGGAGAAGCAGAGAGATAGAGAGAGAAGCAGAGACATAGAAAGAGAGATAGAGAGAGAAGCAGAGACATAGACAGAGAGATAGAGAAAGCAGAGACATAGACAGAGAGATAGAGGGAGAAGCAGAGACATAGACAGAGAGATAGAGAGAGAAGCAGAGACATAGACAAGAGAGATAGAGAGAGAAGCAGAGACATAGACAGAGAGATAGAGAGAGCAGAGACATAGACAGAGAGATAGAGAGAGAAGCAGAGACATAGACAGAGAGATAGAGGGAGAAGCAGAGACATAGACAGAGAGATAGAGAAGCAGAGACATAGACAGAGAGATAGAGGGAGAAGCAGAGACATAGACAGAGAGATAGAGAAGCAGAGACATAGACAGAGAGATAGAGGGAGAAGCAGAGACATAGACAGAGAGATAGAGGGAGAAGCAGAGACATAGACAGAGAGATAGAGGGAGAAGCAGAGACATAGACAGAGAGATAGAGGGAGAGGCAGAGACATAGACAGAGAGATAGAGAGAGAAGCAGAGACATAGACAGAGAGATAGAGGGAGAGGCAGAGACATAGACAGACAGATAGAGGGAGAAGCAGAGACATAGACAGAGAGATAGAGGGAGAAGCAGAGACATAGACAGAGAGATAGAGGGAGAAGCAGAGACATAGACAGACAGATAGAGAAGCAGAGACATAGACAGAGAGATAGAGAAGCAGAGACATAGACAGAGAGATAGAGAAGCAGAGACATAGACAGAGAGATAGAGGGAGAAGCAGAGACATAGACAGAGAGATAGAGAGAGAAGCAGAGACATAGACAGAGAGATAGAGAGAGAAGCAGAGACATAGAAAGAGAGATAGAGGGAGAAGCAGAGACATAGACAGAGAGATAGAGAAGCAGAGACATAGACAGAGAGATAGAGAGAGAAGCAGAGACAAAGAAAGAGAGATAGAGGGAGAAGCAGAGACATACATCTCGCCAACAACAAAGAAGAGAAATATTAGGAAAAAACAAATCCAAATCAATACATGAATGACAAATATTTTCCCAAATACCAATTATCCACACAAGCCACACACGTCCATACACACAACAATTACACACACACACAGACACACGCACGCACACACACACACACACACATACAGACACACAACAGACACACACACACACACTGTGTTCCAAAACTTATCACAAAAAGGCAACAACAAAAATCACTAGATGCAAAGCACACACACACAAAAAGACAAAATTATTTACCAGCATCAAAACATGAATTCCACGAGTCGCTGCACAGACATGCACTTCGAAGGTGCGCATACATGCGCACGTAGCACCACGCACACACCCCACACAATTGCCAAACACATATGAAGGCACACACGCACTCAAAAAGCATGAAATACCGTATTAAAACGTGGCATAAACAAATTCACTAGGAAAAACAGGTGGTAAGCATTAGACTAGGTTCACAGTTGGAAGGACATATTTTATTTGCAAAGAACTAATGAAATCGGTTAACCCAATGACTCCCAACCATTCGAACCGGAAATCGATCCCAGTTCCCGAGAGATGGGAATTAACTCCGAACGTCACACCAAATCTTTTCATTAAAAAAATCACCCAGAATAAAGTTTAACTCACATTTCATTTCTGAAAGATGTATATTGAATAGCAATGATGATATTACTATTCCAAAGCTAACACACTGTCACACAACAAACCATGAAATAGAAAAAAAAATCCGTAATGGCGATCCGAGCATCGCGCCGAGTCAATACTGCACACGTCACGTGGAAAGAAGAAAAAAATTTGGGGGTCACTTCGAAAAATCCGTTCAAAAAAGACTAGTGGGTGCTTTCCCTTGCTGTAAGAACCAAAAACGGACCAGCGAGAGTCAGGAACGGGAAGAACTAACTTAGTATATTGCATTGTGGGTAGGGAGAAAAGTGAAAGTGAAACTACTAGACCTGGCGTTCAGCGGGCGCAATCAGCGCATGAGTTGACAAAATTCGGTCGAATTTGGCGTCTGTGTCCTAGAGAGGGTTTAAGAGATCTTTTTTTGCATAATTCTTTTTAAGTTTAAGTTCTTTTTTCTCTTTTTAAAAGTTAATACTGTTGTCACAACTTTAAAACTGGCCAAGGTAGTGGTTCCACAGAGCTTCCGCCAGAATAAACCAAACCTGTCTTAAACAAATCAATTCGTGGTATGAATGATTTTGCGTACATGGTGCCGATCAATGACAACAAACTTATTTATAAGCGACTGTGGGGTATGTGTACTAATGAGAGAGAGAGAGAGAGACAGACAGACAGACAGACAGAGACAGAGAAACAGAGACAGAAACAGAAACACCACTGACCTTACTGATGGCGATGTAGCGGTTGGTGTTTTTCAAGTAGGCCACCCGCTGAACGATTTCCTTGTGAGGACTGGAACATAACGGTAACGATAATGACGAGAAGAAGAAGAAAACAGAAGATGACTGACGGACAGACAGACACACAGTCGCAGAGACAGCAAAGAGCGACAGAAACAGAGAAAAAGACGTGTTTTTTTATAACTCTTTCACCCCGTACTAATAGACGATTGACGGGGACAAAAACTAGGGGAGAGCACTTCGTGAAAATTATAGTTATTTACCTCGACTTACTCAGTCAAATACCATAGCAACAAAGGCGTCGAAGAGCGAATGAACGATTTGCAAACTTTTTAAATAGAAAGAGGGGTTACAAACTGATCTAACTTGCAAAACGTCGAGAAGTCACAAAGAAATAAACATTGAGATTGACCCAGATGGCTTGATAGAGAACAGATGCGAGAAACACAAACCGAGTGTGCCTAGATGTAGATCTACTGAAACGCAGCATGTTCGGAGAGTGATTGTTACCATCGGGGGGGGCAATTGCTATCATACAGTCTTGACATCTGTAGGGCCCCCCTTACCAAAAATGCTTCACAATAGACCATACCTTAGATATGCACTGTTCATAGTCAAAGTGACCACGCATATATGTGTGCTGCGTACTGAACGGAGGAAGCTTCTAGCATGCATATGTGCATGCTACGTAGTGAAAACATTAACAAACATCCAACTTCTTCTTCTGCGTTCCCAGGCCATAAGGCCATAATTGTGGTAAGGTACATATGTGTCCGGATTTTCGGTTTTCATTGGTCTTGGTCTCCCCGCTGCATACAGCCGACACATTCCAGCTTCAGAGGAGACATAGTAATAAAAATAATGATAAATGCAGCTTATATGCCACTGTTCGATGGCAACGCCATTCTCACAGCGAATACAAAAGGTAAAAAAAAAGCTAACGCAACAAATGAATGATAAAAACCTTTAACACACATGCACACACATACACTCACACACACATGCACACACACACAACCCCCCCCCCACGCACATACAACAAAAACACACACACACAAAAAAACCAACAACCCCACAACCCTACACAACCCACACACACACACACCCCCCCCCCCCCCCCCACACACACACACAGAGACATACACACATACGCACACACACAACACCCCCCCCCCCCCCCCACACACACACACACACCTGGTTTAAGGCTTTGAGGTCTTTTCCACTGCGGCACTTGTGTGGATTTGACTCGGTCGTCTTTCTCGTAGAACTCCAGCAACATGTGAGAGGCAAACTTGTCCCAGTCCACCGTCCCTTCCCTCGTCACATCAATTTTGTCGAACAGCTCTCCGTACTGGTGAACATCAACCAATCAAATGGATCGATCAATCGACCAATCAGTCAGTCAACCAATAAATCAATCAACCAATCAATCAGTCAGTCAACCAACCAATCCACCAACCAACTAATCAATCAACCAATCTAACAATCAATCAACCAATCAGTCAGTCAACCAACCAATCAACCAATCCATCAACCAACTAATCAATCAGTCAATCAACCAATTAATCAGTCAAGCAACCAATCCATCAACCAACCAATCAATCAACCAATCAATCAGTCAGTCAGTCAATCAATCAATCAATCATAAGAGTTCAGGCAACATGTTTGAGGCAAACTTGTCCCGATATCAGTGTCTTTTCGCGTCACGTCGATTTTGTCAAACAGCTCTCTGTACTGGTGACAATCAATCAATCAATCAATCAACCAATCAATCAATGGATTGATCAATCGACCAATCAGTCAGTCAATCAATCAACCAATCCATCAACAAATCAACCAATCCATCAACCAACCAATCATTCAATCAATCCATCAACAAATCAATCAATCTAACAATCAACCAATCCATCAACCAACCAATCTATCAACCAACCAATCAATCAACTAACTAACCAATCCATCAACCAACTAATCAATCAACCAACCAACCATAATCAATCTAACAATCAATTAACCAATCCATCAACCAACCAACAATCAGTCAACCAACCAATCAACCAGTCCATCAACCAACCAATCAATCAACCACTCCATCAATCCATCATAAGAGTTCAAGCAACATGTGTGAGGCAAACTTGTCCCGAAATCACTGTGTCTTTTCTCGTCACGTCGATTTTGTCGTACAGCTCTCCGTACTGGTGACAATCAATCAGCCAATCACTCAATCAATCTATCAACCAACCAATCTAACAATCAACCAACCAACCAATCCATCAGTCAACCAATCCATTAACCAACTAATCAATCAACCAATCAATCAGTCAGTCAATCAACCAAAGAATCAATCAATCACACACTCAATCCATCATAAGAGTTCAAGCAACATGTGTGAGGCAAACTTGTCCCGAAATCACTGTGTCTTTACGCGTCGATTTTGTCGTACAGCTCTCTGTACTGGTGAACATCAATCAATCAATCAATCAACCAGTCAACCAATCCATCAACCAACCAAAGAATCAATCAATCAAGCAACAAATCCATCAACCAACCAACCAATCTATCAAACAATCAATCACTCAATTAATCATAAGAGTTCAAGCAACATGTGTGAGGCAAACATGTCCCGAAATCACTGTCTTTACGCGTCACATCGATTTTGTCGAACAGCTCTCTGTACTGGTGAACATCAATCAATCAACCAATCAATCAATGGATCGATCAATCAATCAATCAACCAATCAATCTAACAATCAACTAATCCATCAACCAACTAATCCATCAACCAAACTATCAATCTATCAACCAATCCACCAACCAACTAATCAATCAATCCATCAACCAACCAATCAATCTAACAATCAATCAATCAGTCAATCAACCAATCAGTCAATCAACCAATCAGTCAACCAACCAATCCATCACCCAACTAATCAGTCAACCAACCAATCCATCAACCAACCAACCAATCAGTCAGTCAACCAAATCAATACACAGAGAGAGAGAGAGAAAGAAAGAAAGAGAGAGAGAGAGAAAGAGAAGAGAGAGAGAGAGAGAGACAGAGAGAGAGAGAGAGAGAGAGAGAGAGAGAGGGAGACAGACGGACACACACAGAGAAAGACACACACACACACACAGACAGAAAGACAGACACAAACAAATAAAATCACACAGAAAGACAGACAGACAATCATGTCAGAGAATGTGAGGCACTGTAGACAAGCAGGCAGCCAGACAGTCAAAAAGATGACACAGGCAGCAGACAGACAGACAGACGGACAGGACGGACGGACGGACGGACGGACGGACGGACAGACAGACAGACAGACAGACAGACAGACAGACAGACAGACAGACAGACAGACAGACAAACAAACAGACAGACAGACAGACAGACAGACGGATGGACGCTCTTCTCACCTCTTCTCTCGTTCCTTTCTTCAGAAGCAGGGACAGCGCCTCACAGAACTGTTCTCTGGTCAGACTGAGCTTATTGTCATAGCCCTCACCCTCCACCTGATGATGAAATCAAAATCATCATCATCATCATCATCGCCATCTTCATCAATAAAATAGATTAAACAGCCTTCCTGCGAGTGTTAGGCATTAGCCTTCAGCTGCAGCCTTCAAGACTGCCACAAAAACTGTCCTATTGAAACGCTCCTAAAGCCCCCCCCCCCCCCCCCCCACCCCTACCCACTCTGTCTCTCTCTGTATCCAGTGCATGAAACGCTAAGTGTGTCAGGCTATGTAAATGTGTGCGTGCGCGCATGTGCGTGTGTGTGTGAGTGCAGAACGTTCATTTAATTTTTGTGTGCGTCCGCACACTTCGTGCGCTCGCGCCCATGTGTGTGTCTTTTTGTGTTAGCGGAGGAATGAGTGAGTGTGCGCGTGCGTGCATGTGTGTGTGTGTGCGTGCATGTGTCTGTGTTTGTTTGCGTGTCTGTGTGTGAGTGATGTCATTGTTGTTGTTTTTGTTGATGTAAGATATATTATTTTATTATATTATTTTTGTGAAGATTTTTTTTTTTAAAGGCAGGAGAATGGGCCAATAAGTCAGAAAGATAGTAGATTATAGAAAGCAGAGGGAAAAGGCAGAGTCAAAGAGAATGGCAGAATAGAGGAAGTTACAAGCACAGAACTTCCAGAAGATGGGGGAACTATTTTTTACGAAAGATCCCCTGGTATCCCCATGGCCAACACTCACCCTACTAACTTGAAATGCTCATAATTCTGGAACGGAAAAAGATACAATGGGATTTGTATCATTAGAAAGAGAATTGCCTAAAGTTTTCAATTGTGTAATTTTCTCAGTATGGTCAGTTTGACACTGAATGTCCCTTTCGTGGTGCTGGGTCACAAATAGACTAAACATTCACAGAACTGTTCTCTGGTCAGAATGACCTTGTTGTCATAGCCCTCCCCTTCCACCTGATGATAAAATCATCATCATCATTGTCTTCATCGTCTTTATCAACAGTTTCCTCCTCTTCGTCATCATCAGTAATTCAAATAGTGTTCTCTGGTCAGACCGAGATTGGTGTCATAGCTTTCGTCATCAACTGGCAAAATCATCATTATCATCTTCATCATCATCACTGTTAAAAGGATCATCATAATGATCATCATCATCACCATCATCATCACAATCACCATCACCAGAATAGTCTCCCCCCGTGGGGATACCGGGGGCGTCTTTTGCATAAATAGTTCCCCCACCTTCTGGAAGTTCTGTGCTTGTAACTTCCTCTAATCTGTCTCTCTCTTTGACTCTGCCTTTTACCTTTGCTTACTGTGATCTACTATCGTTCTGCCTTACCGGTCCATTCTCCTGCCTTTCTTCCACGAAACTCTTTCAAAAAGATTTCCTCCAGCCGAAGTCGGACTTGCTGGGCCTATTTCTTAGTTAGGAGCATAACGGCAGCATGACGCATCTCCGCTCATAATTGACACGAAACTGTCTGAGCAATCGAACAAGAAGAGAAGAAGAATAGTCTGATGTCCAACCCTCTGAAAACCGTGGTAAAAGGGACACCAAGGCCCTAGACTGTAGAGGGAAAAACTTAAATGAGTTCCCAACATGACCCAAAAGGCTTAATAAAATGAGAAATCACTTAAAAATAAAATGCTATTTAACAGAAAATATAACACTGAATCAAAAGCCAAAACCTCAAGAGAAGCCATTCCTCTGTCAGAAATTCTTAATCTTCTGAAATCCTTTGACAATTCTGATGCCTATTACGTATTAGTCATTATTATCATCACCATCACAAATCATCATCACTGATTGTCATCATCATCATCATCATGTTATTAAGATTAAACTTTACAGAATTATCATAATAATAATAATAATAAACAGACACTTGTTATATAGCGCTTTCTATCGAGCACAAAGCGCTTTACAATCAACACTGAAACATTCACACACGCACAACAGACACACACGCACACACACACGCACACACGCACAACAGACACACACGCACAACAGACACACACGCACACGACGTGTTTGTCACGCGTGAACGCGTTCTTGCACACAGACATACACACACAGACCCACACACATTTCATCAAACACACAGAAAACACGTTCTCACTGAAACGCACACAAACTTACTCAAACATACAGTGATACACCATCATACAATCATCATCATCTAATTATCGTCATCAATGCAATAAAGATAAATTCTCATATTTTTTCACTTGCAAGCTCATCATGCGAATCACTGAATGTGAGTGAGCATCTGAGTGTTACCAAAAAGCCTGAATATACTAAGACTAAGAGTGAAAACTCTGCAGCTGACTGAAGCCGTTTTTTTTTTTTACTCCCACCCTTTTACCTTCACTACAGGCAGGGAGCGATGTGAACTCACTCACTGCCTCTGTTACCATACTTAACACTTCCCACCTTTTCACCTTCCAGGTGGGAAGTAAGAAAGTTGGCTTCATTCTTTGCAAGGTTTGTAGGCTCAGACCTGCCTACCCCCAATTTCTTTTTTAGGTACTCCACGAAATAAAATTCCGTACTTTTTCTCAAAATTCCGTTTTTTGCAAGGAGACCCCAAAACGGAACATTACAGAACATTAAACCGCCATGCCAAATGACGAAAAACACTCGATTTTGACCGATCTTAGAAGACCTTAAGTTCAAACTTTTGCTGTATTCATTTTCTGTTTACTGTACTGCAGTATTGGGGCTCAAAATCATGTACAAAATACGGAAAAATCGTATGGGTAGGCAGGTCTGTAGGCTGCAAAGTTATCACTCTTTGTATATATATTCAGGCTTTTTGGTGATGCTATTAGTGCATGGGCACATGCGTGTGCATGTGTATGTGTGCGCGCAAGTGCGTGCGCATGTGTGTATGTGTGTGCATTACATCAGCATGTGCATATGTGCAAGAGATGCAACCACATGTAATGCATGTGTCCATGTGTGTGTGTGTGTGTGTGTGTGTGTGTGTGTGTGTGTGTGTGTGTGTGTGTGCGTGTGTGTGTGTGCGCATGTGCGTGTGTGCATGGGAACATGTGCATGCATGTTCATGCCTGTGCATGCATTAAAGCTCACCATAAAAGAGCTTTTCAACCTCTCCAGATCTTTCATGTTCAACCTGTTCTCCAGTTTTTGATCCAAGGCCACAGGTTTCCTGCAAACATCAAACAATAATAATGTCATAAT
>CM065710.1:11828023-11844007 GCA_017654935.2 Phymorhynchus buccinoides
TTCTTTTTTTCTTCTTTTTTTCCCCCTTCTTCTTCTTCTCCTTCTTCTCAATCATCCTCCTCCTTCTCCTCCTCCTGATCCTTCCACCCTTCCTTCTTTCTTTTCTCTTTCTTTCTTTCTTTCCTCTTCTTCTCTTCTTCCCCTCCTCGTCCTCCTCCTCCTCGACCCTCCCCCCTTCTTCTTTCTTTCTTTATTTCTTCTTCTTCTTCTTCTTCTTCCCCTCCTCCTCCTCCTCCTCCTCAATCCTCCCCCCCTTCTTCTTCTTTCTTCTTCTTCTTCTTCTTCTTCCCCTCCTCCTTTCCTCCTCCTCCTCCTCCTCAAACATCCCCCTGATCTTCTTTCTCCTCCTCTTTCTTTCTTCTTCTTTCTTTCTTCTTTCTTCCCCTCCTCCTCCTCCTCCTCAATCCTCCCCCCTTCTTCTTTCTTTCTTTATTTCTTCTTCTTCCTCTCTTCTTCTCTTCCCCTTCTCCTCCTCCTCCTCCTCAATCCTCCACTCCCTTCTTCTTTCTTTCTTTATTTCTTCTTCTTCTTCTTCTTCTTCCCCTCCTCCTCCTCCTCCTCCTCAATCCTCCCCCCTTCTTCTTCTCTTTCTTTTTCTTCTTCTTCCCCTCCTCCTCCTCCTCCTCAATCCTACCCCCTTCTTCTTTTTCTTTCTTTCTTTCTTCTTCTTTCTTCATCCCCCCTTCTTTCTTTCTTTTTTCTTCTTCTTCCCCTCCTCCTCTCTCCTCCTCCTCAATCCTCCCCCCTTCTTCTTTCTTTCTTTCTTTCTTTCTTTTTTCTCTTTTCTTCCCCTCCTCCTCCTCCTCCTCCTCCTCCCTTCTCCTTTCTTCCCCGTTCTTCTTTCTTTCTTATCTTTCTTTTTTGTTCTTCTTCCCCTCCTCCTCCTCCTCGATCCTCCTTCCCTTCTTCTTTTTCTTTCTTTTCTCTTTCTTTCTTTTTTCTTCTTCTTCCCTCTCCTCCTCCTCCTCGATCCTCCTCCCTTCTTCTTTCTTTCTTTCTTTGTTTTCTTTCTTCTTCTTCTTCCCTTCTCCTCCTCCTCCTCGATCATCCCCCCTTCTTCTTTCCTTTCTTTCTTTCTTTTGTAACATTACCCTTGTTCTTCTCCTTTACATGTCCGTAATAATGATGATCTATCAAACCAACAGACCCCTAATTTAACCGTAATGACACACACGTGCACACGAACCATTGTTTTGACATGACAATCGATTGTGTTGTTGGATGTCTACGTCGTTAATTACTTGAAAGTTTATTCTTTACGTGCTCTTCGTCTTTTGACATATGGGACAATTTTTTTAAATTTACTTTAAACAATCATTCGCCTTGGCTTTTAAAGGGGCACCCTGACGGGTGAGTTTTTTTTGGCAAGAAACACGTCGAGATCACCAGGAAAACACTCTTTGCAGACATCGCAACACCGCTCACTTTGCTCTGGTTTCCTAGAAATCAAACCATCAACTCGGTGATTCCTCCTTGGCGGAGGTGCTGGAAGTCAAATTCTTTCAGTGCTAATGGCCGCCTGAGTCGCTTAGACCAAATCACGAAATTTCCCTACAATACAAGCCTTTTTATTTACAGTTTACCAAAAGGAGTTTCGCTCACAACAAAGGAAATAGCTCCCTTTTTGTTTACTGCACTACAAAGAAGAAAAAAATTCAACCACTCTGAGTGTCCTCCACCCACCCCGTCCCAAAATGGCTTCTCTCTCCGGCAACTCCACCAAGGAGGAATCGACGTTTTGACGGTTTGATTTCTAGGAAACCAGAGCAAAGTAAGTGTTCCGATCCTTGGAAAAGGCTGTCTTTCTGGTGATCTCGAAGTGTTTCTTGCAAAAACTTATCCGTCAGGGTGTCCCTTTAAGGTTGTGCCGGACCAACTGACATAGGCTAGAACACCAAGGCTACATCAAAATGTTGTTATGCTACGCATAGTTATGGCGGGGGGGGGGGGGGGGGGGGAGGGGGGGGGGGGGGGGTAACCATGACAAGCTCCTAGCATAACATCACAAGTCTTCAAAATCCCCCGAAGACGGAGTGTGGCTGCTCACGTGGCGGGGTAATCAAAAACGGTCACACACGTACGGTTCTCAACCCTAGCTGATGCACTTGTACCGTACGTAGTGTTCAAGTGCTTCCGCTGTTGGGATGATCCCTGGAGTCTTTTAGCCAGGGTACGACAACAACAACAACAACACTTCAAACAATCATAAACAGTAGCCTGGTGTTGTGGGCCAAATGTTAAGTGAGAGCTTGTACAATGAAAGACGTTTCACAGCAATAAATAGAAAGCACTGATACAGCGCAACCGATGCCGAAAGCACAGGGGACCGTTTCACAAGGGCTAACGTTACGTTGCGCTCGCTCAAATCGGCAAAAACGGTCTAAGAAATAGGGGAAGACGGGGTAAAAGGCCCATGGGCGGGTAAGAAGCCCATGCCAATTATCTCATGAAATGAAGAAAATTTCAGTCAAATTTGCCCATGACACGAATGCTAAACATTAACACTCGTCTCATGGGCAAAATGTGACTGAAATTTGATTTATTTCATGAGATAATTGGCATGGACTTCTTACCCGCCCATGGGCTTTTTGCCCCGTCTTACCCTACCCTTCGTTTGCCGATAGTTCGCGTGACGTTTTGTTCTTGCCAAACACCGAGCAAGCGGCGAACCATCCGAAACTAGTAGGGGGCGAATAGGCCTACATTTCTTGTTGTTGATTGGTCCATTAAAGTTTGGTTAAAATAATGCTTTTCTTTTGGACCAACCAGACAAGAGCTCTGGGTCGAGTTTCTCTAGACGACGGGTCGGTCGCCACGCGCATAACTGTTACACTAAAAGGGTTTCTAAGAAACACTTTAGAAAACGTTTGCGGAAGAATATTACAAGCTCTTGTCTGATTAGGTAAAAAAAAAGTATTATTTCAACCAAACTTTAATGGACCAATCAACAACTATAAATGTATTAACCCCCTACAAGTCACGTGATAGTTCCGGATGGTTTGCGGCTTGCTCGCTTGCTGAGAAGAACAAAACGCCACGAGAACTATCGGCAAACGAAGGGTGTTTTTTTAGACAGTTTTTGCCGATTTGAGCGAGCGCAACGTAGCGTTAGCTCTTGTGAAGCGACCACCTGGTTAAATTGAGCATATACTGGGCATTTTAGTACTGCGTTAGCCGCAAAATTGACCGAACAGAGCAAGCCGACCGGCTATTGGCCACTGCAACTATGGTTGTTAACGCCCTTGACAGCGATAGTTATGCCCTTGTTGGTCAGTATCCAAACGGACATTCACTCTTGCTAAACGGTTTTGACATAAGTTTATTAGCCAAACAGGGAGTATAATAAAACCTCCCCATTTATTTGACAGTACCCCCTTACCATACGGGCTTATGTATAAGCTCATGGCAAAAAAACCCACAAAATTGATCTCTCTCTCTCCTCTCTCTCTCTCTCTCTCTCTCTCTCTCGTCTCTCTCTCGTCTCTCTCTCTCTCCTCTCTCTCTCTCTCTCTCTCTCTCTCTCTCCTCTCTCTCTCTCTCTCTCTCTCTCTCTCTCTCAGGCTGTAGTGTGAATGATTATTTTTTTGTGTTCTTCATCTCTGCTTGAGTCTGCCTTTGATTTCATTTCGTTGAATGTACTAGACATACTTGAATCTGACCACCTGCCTGTTCTCTTATGCTTTGATAGTCGAGAAAAGGTGACAACTACTAGGAATTTTGAACAGAAAAAGGAGGAGATCTTTATTGTTAAGTATAAATGGGATAAATTGCGTGCACAGTCTTTTTTTAATTCAATGAACTCAGATGAGGTGAAGGAGAAAATAAGAATAGCTACTGATCTGATTAGTACTGATGTTGATAATGCGATAGAGATGTTTAATATAATCATTAAAGATCAGGCACAACCCATGAAAAAACGTATATCACTCTGTAACCAATTTAGCAAAAAGTGGTTCGATAAGGTTTGTAAAGCAAGTAAGTGGAAAGTGAAGGGATTACGTAGAATATTTAAACGATCTTTGGATTAAAAAAAAAGACAGTGTTAAATTTTGCATAGCTAAAAGATAGTGCAGAAATATGATTGAAGGAAGAAGACAGAGTTTAATGATAATGTATTGAAAGGATTAAAGAATCTGTCCAGTGCCAAAAAACTTTTTGGCAAACGGTTAAAAGATTATCTTGCAAAAAATCACAGCCACATAATGATATATCTATGGATCAGTGGTTTACCCATTTTAAATTTGTGCTTGAAAAAGAAACCGATGATAGGTCAGATGATGATGCTGTAGAAGAAACAGGAGAAATATTTGATATCCCAATATCCAGAGATGAAGTTAAGTTAGCTATCAGAAAACTAAAACATGGGAAAGCCGCTGGACCCGATGAGTTAATTGGGGAATTTAAAAAAAAATTCTGGTGAATTTGTTATAGACTTTTTAGTTGCTCTTTTCAATTATTTCTTTGATTATGGTATATACCCAGAAGCATGGACAGAATCAATTATTTTGCCACTTTTTAAGAAGGGAGACGTTAATGACACTAACAATTACCGAGGTATTTCGTTGTCTAACATAAGCAGTAAATTGTATAGTTCAATAATAAATACTAGATTGCAAGAATGGGTAGATTCAAATAATATAACGGGAGAACATCAGGCTGGCTTCAAGAAAGATTATTGTACCATAGACCATATATTTACATTGCTTGCCACTGTTCAAAAACAGTTTTCTAGTAATCAAAAACTTTATGTAGCCTTTGTAGATTTTGAAAAGGCTTTTGATAGTGTTTCCCGGAAATTATTGTGGCCTGTATTGTTGAAGAATAGAGTTAATGGTAAATTGCACAAGTGTACAAAAAGTATGTATAAAGATGTAAAAGCTAGGATTAGAAACGGTGCTAAATTAACAGATTTTGTTAAATGTACCAAGGGTGTAAAGCAAGGTGATGTGTGTAGCCCTGTTCTATTTTCATTATTCGTAAATGAACTTGCCTTAGAAATTATTGATAAAGGTAAACATGGTGTAACATTTGATTTAATTGAGCTTTTCATATTATTATTTGCCGATGATATTGTTTTGTTATCTATATCAGTAATAGGGTTACAGCGACAGTTAAATAGTTTATATGCAGCTGCAATGAGACTTCAGTTAAAAGTAAATATGGAAAAAACGAACATAATTGTTTTCCGCAAAGGTGGTTATTTATCCAGACACGAGCATTGGACTTATGGAAATCAAACTGTAAAAGTAGTGAATGCATATAAATATTTGGGTGTGCTATTTTCAACCAGACTTAGCTTTACATCTGCATGTGAAAATCTAGTTAATAGGGGGAAAGGGGCAGTCCTCGTTATACTTCATGTTTTGTACAAACTGGATTGTAGTTCATTTAATGTGTTTAAGAAATTATTTGATTCACAAGTTCAATCAATTTTACAATATGGGGCTGAAATTTGGGCTTTTGAAAAAGGGAATATAATAGAAAAATTACATTTGTTTGCTTTAAAGCGTTTTTTTTAATGTTGATAGTCGCACTCCGAATGATTTAGTGTATGGTGAACTGGGTAGATACCCAATATACCTAAATTCTTATGCTAAATGTATTGCATATTGGCTATAAAGTTGACTCGAATGAAAAGCAATAAATTAACTTTTAGAGCATATAAAATGTTATACAATCTAGATGTAAATGGAAAGCTAACTTGGGTAACAAATGTTCGTAAATGTTTAAATTCTTTCGGTTTTGGTTTTGTATGGGATAATCAAGGTGTTGAAAATGTTTCAGTCTTTATCAAATGTTTTAAGCAACGTATCATAGATTGTAAATGGCAAGATTGGGCATGATCATATTCACACCAGTGATCGTTTCATTGAATACAGAACCTTTAAGACGACTAATTGTTTTGAACCATATCTTAACACTGACATAAGCAGGTACATAAAGAGTGCACTTACCAAAGTTAGATTTGGAGTCTCAGATATTGCCTCTCATAGATTTTGATATAGTAATAATAGTGCTAATAAAATAGTATGTAGATTATGTTATTGTGTTGAAGAGGATGTTGTTCATATTACACTTTGTTGTCAAATGCTACAGGATTTGAGGGTGAAATATATTCAGGCTAAATATTATAAGTATCCCTGTCATTTCAGATACGCTTTACTTATGTCTAATAGAAATTTAAATGCCTTAACTAATCTAGCTTTGTTTATGTACGAAGCCTTAAAGCGATTACGTACAGCGAGTAGCTAAAACTTTGCAAGAATATGAATGCTTTAAAACAGAATTTTTTTTATAAAAAATGTATGTATCTATGTGTAACCAAATATGTTATTGCATGATTTATGTTTCTATCATTGTGACACCCCCATCAGGAAGGGGCCTATGCCTTTATATCTGATTAAAAAATTCGTATTCGTATTCTCTCTCTCTCTCTCTATCTCTCTCTCTCTCTCTCTCTCTCTCTCTCTTTCTCTCTCTCCTCTCTCTCTCTCTCTCTTTTACACTAGGGGAAGTCGGGGGTAAAAAGCGCATGGGCGGGTAAGGAAGCCCACCTCAATTAATCTCATGAATAAAGAAAATCCAGTCAAATTTGCCAATGAGACGAATGCTAGACATTAACGCTCATCTCATGGGCAAAAATGAGACTGAAATTTGCTTTTCATCTCATGAGATAATTGGGGTGGCTTCTTACCCGCCCATGCGCTTTTTACCTCGTCTTCCCCTAGTAATAACGGTAGCAGAAGGAGTAAATTGTAGTGAAAGAGGTGTTTTTTCATCTATTTATTTGTTTATTTGGTTGGTTAGTTTTCTATTCTGTTTGTTTATATTGCTGATGTTGATGCTCTGACTACCATGTCGTTGCTATATTACTGTCAGTTGTTGTTTTTTGTTGGCGATTTTCCTGTGTCTCAATGTTCATTTATTGTATTAGTTATGTAGTCCAGTCTAATTAGGTATTGGGGTAAAGAAAAATGTATTGCATGCTTATACCAAGGACAGAATGGAAGACTAGGCCCAGCCTAAATTCTTTTCCAAATTGTAAAATAAAGTTTCTGAAGTCTGAAGTCTCTCTCTCTCTCTCTCTCTCGCTCTCGGGACTCTCTCTCTCTCATCTCTCGTCTCTCTCTACGATCTCTTCTCATCTCTCCTCGGTCTCTCTCCTCTCGGTACTCTCCTATGCGCACGCGCAGTCTCTCTCTCTCTCTAGGCGTGTGATGTTTGTGTTTGTGTGTGTGTGATGTGTCTGTGTGTGTGTGTGTAATGCGTGTGCGCGTGCGTGTGCGTGCGTGTGTGCGTGCGTGCGTGCGTGCGTGTGCGTGTGCGTGCGTGTGTGTGTGTGGCGGAAAATAGATTTTCTTAATCTTAAAAGGGCACCCTGACGGATTAGTTTTTTTATGTAAGAAACACGTCGAGATCACAGGGAAAACACCCTTTATGCAGAGATCGCAACATTCACTTTGCTCTGGTTTCCTAGAAATGAAACCGTCAAATCGGCGGCATTCCTCCTACTGGCGGAGGTGCTGGAAGTCAAATTATTTCACCTAAAGAGAAGGCGTGTGCCGTCTCTTTTCCAATGGCCGCCTGAGTTAAGACCAAAATCGTTTGCACGAAATATTTCACAATACAAGCCTTTTTTTATATATTAAAATTTGCATACAGTTTATCTAAAAGATGCACAGTACAAAAAAAGAAAAAAAGCTTCAACCACAATGGGATTGGCCTCCACCCACCCCATCCAAAATGGCTTCTCTCTCCGGCATCTCCGCTAAGGAGGAATCGCCGTTTTGACGGCTTAATTTATAGGAAACCAGAGCAAAGTTGAGCGCTCCTATCATTGAAAAGGATGTCTTTCTGGTGATCTCGACGTGTTTCTGGCAAAAACTCATCCGTCAGGGTCCACCTTTTAAAAAGCCTGCCTCACACTGTCCAACCAAGTCGGGTGAAAATGGCTGTGACCTTTCCACAGTTTTCCCTTTCTTTCGACAAGAGTGAGTAGACAAATCATAAATTTTGGATCCGTTGAAACCCCTCCACTGCACCATTTGCTTCCAACTCGCTGAGGCAGTTGTGAGGATACAGCCAATGCTTGCTGATAGTGAAATGAAAGCAAACGGGTCACAAGTAGTTGGATAAGTCATAAGTTTTTTTTCATTGTCCATTGGCATTGTACAACACACATGGAAACTTGTCTTCCACCGTGTAAAATAACAAAATATTCAATAAAAGTATGAAACATAAATTTACATTAAACAAAAGGTGTAAACTGCTCACACCACAGGACCCAATCGTTCACCCCACTCTGCCGCTGTCTTGCTCACATCATCATGCAACCCACCACCACTTCGTGTCCTTCATTTTTCAAACCTTTCTTTCCTTTTTTCTCTTGTCTTTCCTATCCTTTTTTCCCTTGTTCCTTTTCACTCCCTCCCCCTGCCCGTTTCCCCCTTTTTTTATTTTTTTAGTAGTAGGCTTTCCCCCGCTTTCTTTCATCCTATTGTCTGTGTGGCTAAATAGAGTCCACAGCTGCATTTTCTTCCAACAAGAAAGGTTGGATAATGCGAGGCGGCTTTTCATGGATGTTATAATCTCGACTGATGGACAAGCTCCACAATGTCTGGTTAACTTATGCGATGTACAGAAAGCTCTCGGGTGTCCAAAAAATCAAGCTAAGATTATGACCGTTAATTAGTGTCAGCCACTAACAACTACCTTCGTAAACACAATTTGCACTCGCGCGCGCGCACGCACACACAAACAAAGCAAACAACCACATACACACGCGCCTCGCGCAAGCACGCAAGGAGCCACAACTCACACACACACTACGCTCGGCACGCACAAGACGCACACGCACGTAGCACACAAAGCACCCACAGCGCGTCACATAACGCGCGCCCAAAATGTACCACTCCACACACAAGACACAGTCACACACACATAGTCACAC
The DNA here is from genome assembly GCA_017654935.2 of Phymorhynchus buccinoides. Lineage (NCBI taxonomy): Eukaryota > Metazoa > Mollusca > Gastropoda > Neogastropoda > Raphitomidae > Phymorhynchus > Phymorhynchus buccinoides. The sequence goes on from CM065710.1 coordinate 11,836,974, forward strand.
ATACACACACACACACACACAATCAACAACACAACACACACACACACAGCACCCTGAACACCGAACATTTTATTGTTCAAGGATAAATATTTTTGGGCAACGCATAGTCTTCCAATCTGTCCTTGTTGTAAGGCTTTTATAAGGAGGAAACAAAAAAGAAAGACTAGAAACATAAACCAAATAGGAAAATTATTACAATCAGTAAACGCCGGCTCTCATGTCAAACACACACACACACACACACACAGACTCGCGCGCGCGCGCGCGAGCACACGCACGCACGCACACGCACGCACGCACACGCACGCACGCACGCACACACGCACACACCACAAAACAGCACACTGCTGACACACGTGAAACACACACACACACACACACACACACACACACACACACACACACACACATATACTTACACACTACAGAGTACAAGAAAATAGGCATCGCAAAACAAAGCATGAGAGAGAGAGAGAGAGAGAGGAGAGAGAGATGTTGATTCGATGAGAGAGAGACGAGAGAGAGAGAACAAGAACAAGAACAAGACAACAGTTTATTTCCTTTAGGCCACAGCCCCTAGAAACAGTGGTCAAGGAACAAAAAAACAAAAATTCATACGATATTTCTGCACCTCTCAATTAAATACAACATAATTATGGAGCATACTAATCATGTGTGTATCGAAACATAACACCAAACGTATACTAGCCAAGCCACATCTGTTAACAACACATAGTAGACATGTTTTCTTTTCCTCATACATAAGAACATCCTCATCAACTATTGTTTGTCTAATTCTCAATCACAATTTTCTCTGTCGAATTGCCTAGAAAATAAACATGGCTATTTTACGGTTAGTGTCATGGACCCTTCAGAAGAATATTAGTAAATGCTTTTCAATTCCCTTAAATATTTGGTTTCTAATTCGTTATATATGGGACAACAATGTTAAAGTGATGTTCGTCTTCAACTACCTTACTGTTGGACAAAGAAAGTTTAAATTGTCACTGAAAGTTTTTCTGAAGGAAGAACCATTTATTGGAAGCACACCAGTTCTCAATTTCACCAACCCATCACGGAAACACCTAATATCTAGAAATTCAAAATAATGTTCATTTTCAAATGATTGTTTAAAAAGCCGATAGGTACTATACATGTCTTTGTTCATTACTGAACTATTCCATTCTTGTAAGTAATTATCTTTTAATAGTTGTTTGAGTAAACATAAGAAAGCTATTTCACATCCAACACCCTTGTTCAGCCATGCATAACCAAATCCTAAGCTAAACAAAGTGTGTCTTACCAAACGAACCCAGCACGTTTTACCTTTATCATCCAAGTTTTTCAACATAATATACGCTTGTCTTGGTAGTCTAAACAAGTCCATCTTTAAAATTTTAAGCCAGTACTTTATGCAACGTACAGAACTGTTAACATAAGGAGGATACCGACCCAATTCGCCCAAAACAAACTTATTTGGTAGTTTCGATGGTACCTTCAGAAAACGTTTGCATGCAAATTAATGCATTTTTTTCAATTTTCTACCTGTTCATACCCCACAATTCTGCTGAGTACATAAGTGACAGGCTGAACTGGTGTAATTTTTTTTAAAAAGCAGATTTAAAATATCATGCAAAACTGTATGTGTTTTCAACAAACTATGCATCTCTCTGCCTTTAAACCGCCAGGCATCAACCCATTTATGTATACTCATTTTGGTAGTGAAAACAAATCCTAATAGTTGTACTACATTTACCACTTTCCAAGACATTTCCGTTTAGAATCCATTTATAATTTTTTACCCAAAAAAACCCTTTCCGAAAAAACCATTACATATTCTTATCTCATTAATATTCAAATACAATCCTCTTACAGGCTTCAGTTTAATACATTATTTGTTTTGAAGGCCCCGGCGTATCAACAGAAGACAATATCATCGGCAAATAAAGCAGGAAAATTCATAATGCCGAGGTAACATTTGAATACCATGCATACCATTACTATTGACATAATTCAGCAATTTCGTTATAAAATGGAAAAAGTTTCATGCTCAGGATACACCTTGCCTTAATCCAACAGGACAACTAAAAACTCTGTTAGACGATCAATCGTTCTTACACATTAAACACTGAGTTATAAATAGCCATGACAGGCCGTCAAAACTTGCCATAGTACACAGTTCTACGTAACGTTTCAAATAATGGTTCGGGTTACAGAATCGAAAAGCATTCCTCAGGTCTACAAACAAGTATAAGTTTGCATCCCTTTTTTGGAAAAACATTTATCTATATTGCATTTAAAGTAAAAATGTGGTCAAACGTTGCTAACCCTTTCTGAATCCAGCCATTGATCCGTCAATTTTCTATACTTTCTATCCATTTTACCAGTCGTTTATTTAAAACCAGTTGTATACACTTGCTGATAAACTTAACAGTGAACCCCCCTATATTGTCTGTAGTGTCTGGTCACCTTTTTTAAAGATTGGAACATTAGCCTTTGTCATCGTCTTCCGAGATACAAACGCTTTGCTAAAAATAGTAATTAAACAATTTTGTCAAAAAAACTGCAAAATCCACTGCTTATTTTTAACATTTCTGGTACTCTTTCTCGATTCCAACATGCTTTTCCCATTCTTTAATGCACGAATAGTCATGTACTACTTTCGGCTCTCAGGTATGTGCAAGTTCAAATCATCCACAGTTTGAGTCTAAGTTTTCATGCTATTGACTTGTGAATCATTTCCGGTACGTTTTAATAGATTTTTAAATGTTGAAGACACTGCTGATCGGATATTTCTGGACGAAACACGAGACCTTCTTTCTTCCCACATACTCCTTACCTCTCTCCAAAACGACTTAACTATCTTTGCCAAAGAACCAATCTTTTTGCTTTTTCGAGAGAGAGAGAGAGAGTAGAGAGATAGAGAGAGTAGAGAGAGAGAGAGAGAGAGAGAGAGACCAGTTACCCCCTCCCTCCACCCCCCCCCTCCACCCCCCCCCCCCAGCCCCACCCCCACGCACATTGCCCCACACTAGCCTATTTAGATGTTTTCATCACATCTGTATTGTTAACAATTCGGGACTTTTCTGGTTTCGCACTGCCTCCGGGCATGCCTCCAGGATCGTTCCCACCATCGTTTACATCTACTAATGTCCCGATGTGTGTTCCAGACTGGAGGACTTTAATGTGATAGAATTGACCACCCACTACCTTTTCGCATTCCTCCCCCACCCACTCCCCTCCGCTATGCCCACCCCATGTTTTTGTTATATTATATCACTTAACAACCATAATATTCTGGTCAGCACCCTGTCACAGAGTGCACCCTCAAATCATCACCAGGCTGACAAGCTTTAATTTTAAGTCAATGAAACTGATAATTATGCTGGCATGGATTAATTAATTGTAAGAAAGAAACATGTCTTGTGTGTTTGGCGTGTAGCTGGTTATTAGACTGTTCGAGTGTTCAAGGTGTAGGGGTATAAAGACATTGTTGCATAGTGAAATGGTTTGGTCGTTTTGGGTGAAAAGACAGCGAGCCTGAGTGGTTGACCGAAACTCTTCACTGTTTTAAGAGGAAATCATATTTAAAAAAAAAACAATTTGGGCGTGAAAAGTTTTATTTCTGGAAAAAATCGATCTCCTTCTTTTCTTTACTTTAGTCCCTTGACCGCTGTGGTCCGTTGGGTGGGATTTATGGGCCAGCAGCGACCAACATTCTCCAGTTTCTGCCTCTGGTGGGGCGGCCAGGATCAGGTCATTCATGTTTTCATGTTGTCCATGTCTTTGATATTGTTGACCCAGTTTTCTTCTTTTGTCGGCCGCGATCGGCGGCCACCTTCACCCGGTCCCTGGAGAATGGTCTTCGTGGCCAAACCAGATGAGCTTGCGAGTTTAAACTGTCATCAAACGGAGGTTGTTTCTTGTGGCCCAACCAGCACTGCGATCTTGTTGCGGACATATTCATTTGTCTTGCGTTCTAGGTATGTATGCCCGCAGCAGTTTTCTCAGGCTTTTGTTTCAAAAGCTTGAATTTTTCTCTCCGAGTCCAGCCCGCAGAGTCCCATGTTTCACACCCTTAAGAAAGATGATGATTACGAATGACTGGTAGAGTCTGTACTTTGTAGTGATCTGATGTTGCTTTTGCAAATTCTGCGCAGTCTGCCATAGCTGCTGTAACTGTGTAATCCACTGATGGATCTATGGCGGTGCAGCTGCATCTTTGGACAGAATGTGCGTCCCAAGTACTGGAAGTTTCTTCACCTCTTCCACTTTTGACCATTCATAGTGTATCAATCGGTTGTTGTCATTCACACTGTTCACCATAACTTTTCTTTTCTCATGGCTGACTTCCATTCCGATTACCCGGCGCTGTTCACAATTGTCAGTGGCTCTGGAGTTTGTTTTCCTTGCTGCCACCGCAAAGTCTATTGTCGTCAGCAAATCGCAGGTTGCACAAGCCGTCTGCCACATGGAGATGGACGTATGTGGTCATGAAGGATCCTTGCATGAATCTTCTCCAGGAGATGTTGAATAGTACTGGAAAGCAAATATCCTTGCGGATACCTACTGTTTTTGAAAATTCTCCGATGGAGCAGTGATTAGAACTGCACTACTTGATTCTTTGTGATTGTCCTCGATGGGTTTTGAACAAGGCTTTCCTCGATGTTGAAGCCTCTCATGACCTTGCCACAAAACAGCATGCCAATCTCTGTCGAACGCCTTGCGAAAGTCCCAATGAAATTATTGGTAGAGTTCTTTTCGATGCTGTAAATGTTTTTTCTTAATTACCGGCAGTTGAAATCTGCTCAACTGTGCTCTTCATATCTGTAACCAGCTTGTTCTTCAACAATAGTTTTTCCTCAGCCAATAGTTTTAAGCGACTGAGCATAACACGTAGCATTGCTTTGGCTAGGTGGCTGATCAGACTGATCGTCCCTGTAATTCTGGCACTATTTTAAGATTTCTTTTCTTGGGGAGTGTAATGATCAGTGATCGTGTCCATCTCCCTTTGGGCCATTCCTTCGAGTCCAGATTTTTCTGACACAGTTTTGTAGGGCCTTCCCACTTCTTCTTTCCACCATGTTTAGGAGTTCAGCAGGAATATTGTCAACGCCTGTGCTTTTCGAGCTTTCAGACTGGCACTGCTGCTTCTAATTCTTCTTGTCAGACAGGTAGATTTTCTGCTTCTCGGATTAGCTTGCTCTTTCTTCAGGATTTGATGTCTTGTTGTATGTCGTAGTTGTGCAGACCCTTTGCAGTAGTGCAGGATCCATCGGGCGAGTACAGCAGAGCTTTCGTAGAAGGTTCCGGCGCTGTCGTTCGATTACCAAAGCTTTGTCTGTTGTGTCTTGGTAAGGGTTTTTGAGGATCTCATAACCTGTTGCAATTCCCTGCCTTTAGTTCCTCGTCACTCTTTGGCCATTGCTCTTGTATCCAGTTCTCTTTGGCGCGATCATCTTCTCCCTGATCATCTTGTTTGTTTGCTTGTAAGTGTTGTGCCGTCTCTGTGTGGTATTTTTCTCGTTTTAGCTCCTTCTTTCAGTCACACAGGTCAAGGATTTCTTTGTGACCCAGGTGCTGGTTGTTCGTTTGGGTCTTCCCGCACTTCATCAGCTGTTGTAAGGAGCACCCTCTGTAAAGTTTCTCTGCGAGGGTAATCTACGTCCATCATCTATGACATTCAACAGCGGAAATTTCCCGCCAATATGTGCCCTTGAGACTCTGCATATTTGGGTCTTTCAACTTTCAGATCAAACGGATGCGAGGAGGGCTTTTCTTGAAACGTTTCACCTTGAGCTTCAACTTCAGGCTAGTGAGGAGGAGGTCATGGTCACTGCTGGACTTGAAGCGTTGGGGCATCAAAATAAAGTCACTCTGGTTGTGCCCTAGGCCGTTGGGTGAATGCCACGTAGTTGTTTCTAGACTTTTTGTGTGGGTGGAGGGTGTTGGCGATGGGGATGCAGGCGATGGTCTCGCAAATTAATGAGTCTGAGACCACGGTCGTTTGTTTCCCCCAGCCAAATTTGCCTACAGTTCCTGCCAGTTTTGATATGCATCTGGCAATCTAGCATTCCAACTCCCAACTATAATATATCTTTCTTTGTAATTTCGCTATGATTTGTCAAGCTGGTCGTAGAACTCTTCAATATCCTCGTCCTTCTGTCCGAAGTTGGTTCGTAGACCTTGATGCCTGTGATGTTGTGTGATCTGCAGGGATTCTAATGATATCAGCCTGCTTGAGATAGAGGGTGCACTGATGACGTTCCATGACATTCTTTTCTCACGGATGAATCCTACACCCGTGTTGTGTGGTGTTTTTCTCCGCTGTACCAAATCTTGTGACCTTCGTCTTTGTTACTTCTCCGAAGCCTGTCCATTCGACCTTCAGCGTTCCTTTGATGTCCCCAGTGATAACGCTTCAGTTCATGAGTCAGTTCTTTCCAAGCGTGCCACATGGTGTAATGTGCTGACGGTCCATGTGCCGATAACTGTTTTCTGTTTGTTTGTGATCTTGGGCGGGCTTGTCTCACATATCACACTTATCGCCCCCAACCTGGTCCGGCATGTTTTTCTGTTGGGGTTTCCTCCCCCACATGACACGGGTTGTACTGGCGTACAGGAGTACCAGTACTCGGAAATCATCTAGTGGATTATTTTTCTTCAACTTTATAGACAGGCTTACTCTGTTTAAAGGTCCTTTGTGTCACGTTAACATTATTAGCAAAATATCACCATTTCCCCCAGGCACCACAGTTAGTTGGCAAGCCGTGGATATGGTAAGACGGGTTAAAGCCCATGGCGGATAAGAAGCCCATCCAATTATCTCATGCAATAAGCAATTTCGTCAAATTTTGCCCATGGAAGAAACGAACGCTAAACTTAACACTCAATCGATGGGGCAAAATGTGACCGATTTGCTTCAATTTCATGAGATAATTGGCATGGGCTTCGACCCGCCCATAGCTTTTTACCCCGTTTTATGCATAGATCCGTCCTGATGGCAAATGTGACTGAATGTGCTTCGTTCATGA
>CM065710.1:11844507-11859507 GCA_017654935.2 Phymorhynchus buccinoides
CAGAGTGGAGGGGAGAATGGGAATTCTAAAGTTTTTGGCGCGGAGAAGACACTAGGCACAAGCATATAAAATCTATTTCCCTCAGCACACATTGACCCCCCCTATTATCACCGGGTATGTTACGTGAACAATCTCACGAGATGTTTTATTGGCGCCAGGCAATTGGCGCTGTAATCTATAAGACTGGGCACAGTAGGAACTTACACATTAATTACGCACGGCGCGAGTTCACCGACCGGGGGAAGCAGATGATGACTGTTTGCCTAAAACTGTTGCTGGAATAAGATTTTGGGGTGAATATGGGACGGGACAAAGACATGATCCAAATGAGCACTATGTCCCCATACAACACAGTGTTTAGCCCGCTCGAGATGAACTTAATCCTCACGGGGTGGCATGGGGAAATGGGATTTTGTTATAGGGTTTACGTGTACAGATACCGAAAGGGCGGTGTCCCGTAACACTGTTTCACAGATTTTCTGTGGCCCAGGCAACACAGGGTGGGGGGGAGCCATAATGTTAACATGTACACAGACCTCCAAGTTGAACTTTTTAACAATTATACCCAACACTTTTCATCATAGGGGAAGACGGGGTAAAAAGCGCATGGGCGGGTAAGAAGCCCACCCCAATTATCTCATGAAATGAAGCAAATTTCAGTCTCATTTTGCCCATGAGACGAGCGTTAATGTCTAGCATTCGTCTCATGGGCAAATTTGACTGAAATTTTCTTTATTTCATGAGATAATTGGGGTGGGCTTCTTACCCGCCCATGCGCTTTTTACCCCGTCTTCCCCTACTTTGTGATTTTCTAATTCTATTACTTAGCAAGTAAAATATTAATTTTTTTTAAAACTGCACAAAAAAGAACCGCATGGGGGCATAATTTTTCCTTCTTTTTGTCCCTATTTTGGGGGGGGGTCTTTATCCGACATTTTCAAAATTGTAAAACTGCCTTACCACGTACTGACAATACGACTTCCAGAAATTAGTTGGTGTCCCTTCTATTCCGATCAGTCAAACTGAAGAAACTGTCGTCTGCGATCTTCTTTCCCACAAGCCTCTCCGATGTCTTTATACCAGTAGTGTATACAAAAATCACCCTGCAAGAACGAGTCCTGTCATCCTGTTAAATTATGATGTAGGCTACCTTTCAATTAGGGTTTGTTCTCCAACGGCACTTGTTCTCAGCCTGTGTGAAACACAACACGGTAGAAAGCCTATAAACTTCCTCCCAGTAGCCTTCAAACGGCATACAGATCACAGCTTATTTCTTCTTCTACTACTTCTTTTTTCTTCTTCGAAAATAAACTCCGGTGTTCATATTATTGCAAACGAGTAGACAGACATGTACCCGCACGCGCAACACATACACAGACAGACAGACAGACACGCGCGCGCACGCGCATACACACACACACACACACATACACACACTCACACACACTCGCACACACTCACTCACACACACACACACACACACACACACACACACACACACACACACACACACACACACACACACACACACGTGCACGCGCAGAGACAGAGAAAGTGAAAAAGAGAAAATGAGAAACAGACAGACAGAAAGACAGAGACAAAAAAAACCAGACTGACTAACTGACCGACCGACAGACTCGGGGAGAGAGAGAGAGAGAGAGAGAGAGAGAGAGAGAGAGAGAGAGAGAGAGAGAGAGAGAGAGAGAGAGAGAGAGAGAGAGAGAGAGAGAGAGAGAGAGAGAGGGGGGGGCTCGGGGAGAGAGAGAGAGAGAGAGAGAGAGAGAGAGAGAGAGAGAGAGAGAGAGAGAGAGAGAGAGAGAGGCTCGGGGAGAGAGAGAGAGAGAGAGAGAGAGAGAGAGAGAGAGAGAGAGGAGAGAGAGAGAGAGAGAGAGAGAGAGAGAGAGAGAGAGAGAGAGAGAGAGAGAGAGAGAGAGAGAGAGAGAGAGAGAGAGAGAGAGAGAGAAGAAGAAAAAAAGAGACAGACGCCAAGAATAAATGGAAAACAGACATACAAAATGAAAACGATACGCAGACGCGCAGACAGAGAAACACATAAGCCCTCATCCAAATCGCAAAGCACCCCCTTTCCTTTGGAACTAGAACTAGAAGTAGTGCCAGTTTCCACTGCACCTTGTCATTTAAGATGGTTCCAACCCGCAGGTACCAGTTACTACAATAATGGTGACCTGGCTATGAGATCACGATGAATTGATGGATTGCGTAGTTACTGCTACTAATTATTGGTTGTTGTTTAATCAACGGTCCTTTAATTATTCCCCTTGTTTAACTAGTGGTTCTTTTATTTTTAGTGGTTCCAAAAGAAAGCCTGAATATAGGGGAAGACGGGGTAAAAAGCGCATGGGCGGGTAAGAAGCCCACCCCAATTATCTCACGAAATAAAGAAAATTTCAGTCAAATTTGCCCATGAGACGAATGCTAGACATTAACGCTCGTCTCATGGGCAAAATGAGACTGAAATTTGCTTCATTTCATGAGATAATTGGGGTGGGCTTCTTACCCGCCCATGCGCTTTTTACCCCGTCTTCCCCTACAAAGCGCGCACTCCGCAGCTGACTGAAGCCGGTTTTTTTTAATAATTTTTATTCCCACCCTTTCACCTACACTACAGGTGGGGATCATTGTGAACTCACTCACTGCCTCTGTTACCATACTTAACACTTCCCACCTTCCACCTTTTCACCTTCCAGGTGGGAAGTAAGAAAGTTGGCTTCATTCTTTGCAAAGGGTTGTAGGCTGCGAAGATATCACTCTTTGTAACATTTAGGCTTTTTAGGGTGTTAATCATTCCCCTGACCACTCCGTCAAGGAGACAGTTCATGCGATGGTGGTTCGTGTCCGTTTGTTTGTTTGTTTGTCTGTCTGTCCCAGGTGGGTTTTTGTTGTTGCGAACCGCTGCAGAGAATCGCTTCACATTTTGGACAGTGGTATAATTATAACGTGAAGCTGATCGGTGTCCTGTTGAGTAATGTTGCGGCACGGTACTTGCTGCGAAACTCGGCCATGCACCCCTTTTTCAGTGTTGTTTTATACCGTTACTGGGTAGCTTATAGGGGAAGACGGGGTAAAAAGCCCATGGGCGGGTAAGAGGCCCATGCCAATTATCTCATGAAATAAAGAAAATTTCAGTCAAATTTGCCCATGAGACGAATAATAATAATAATAATAATAATAATAGTACATTTATATAGCGCTTTACCTCAGATGAGCCCAAAGCGCTTTACAATCAATTATTCATCAACAGACAACAAAAACAGCATTCAAGAATGACACCAACCAGCAACAACGCATATATACAAAGCAACTCTCTCTCTCTCCTCTAACACACACACACACACACACGCGCGCGCGCACGCGCGCGCGCGCGTGCACACGCACACATTTATCGACGCCAACTCGTTCATACCCCATTCAGTAAGCCACAGCAACCGAGCCGCACGGACTGACCACATACACCAACACACATACACAAACACCCTCACACACAACGTACGCACGCAGACAGACACACACTCACGCACACAGACACACACACATGCGTGCACACACAACCGTCTCGTCTCATGGGCAAAATGTGACTGAAATTTGCTTCATTTCATGAGATAATTGGCATGGGCTTCTTACCCGCCCATGGGCTTTTTACCCCGTCTTCACCTAATGCTTTGATTTTGTGTCTGTTTAGACAATGATAATATGTCTGTCTGTGTGTTGGTGAAAATCTGTACAGACCCATGCACTTGCTTCCGCCATTTTCCAAAATGGCGGACGATATTAAGAAACGCCCATTTAGTCAAAAATAATGAATATTAACATTCAGAAAATTATCACCGACTTCTCAATATTTAGTAATGTTGTTGTTTTCGTTCCCCAGCTTAACACTCTGGGGGCACACCCAATGCCATGTGAATATTTCTCATGGCCTTGGGTGGGAAGATTAGGGGAAGACGGGGTAAAAAGCGCATGGGCGGGTAAGAAGCCCACTTTTATGTTCAAATTCTGATCGCTTCTCGGCCTTTTGGCTAAGACAGTGATTCAGGAACATAAATTTTTGTTTATATCCTGGTTGGTTTGTTCAGCCCGTCGTACATGGCGAAAGCCGATACGCGACGTTAAACTGAACTTCCATCCAAGAAGCCCACCCCAATTATCTCATGAAATAAAGAAAATTTCAGTCAAATTTGCCCATGAGACGAATGCTAGACATTAACGCTCGTCTCATGGGCAAAATGAGACTGAAATTTGCTTCATTTCATGATAATTGGGGTGGGCTTCTTACCCGCCCATGCGCTTTTTACCCCGTCTTCCCCTACGTGTATGGCTGCTTTTAAAGTGCCCCGCCACATGGGCGGCCATACTCCGTCTTCAGAGGACTTTCGCTCCATTCATGGAGCCACCCACACATTCACTCCACCCGTGGAGTGACAACAACCAACAATTCTTTACGGTGTGTAAGGAGAACTGCCACTGGTAAAGACAGCTTCCATTGGGCACAGCCGCATCATTTTAATATTGGCCATGGGTCAGTTTCACTTGCATCACATGTACAGACACAGTGAATAGCCAAGGACCCTTGGCCGTAATATTTCGTAATGAATCCTCAGCTCTTCCTGCATGTCATAAGACCTGGGGCGAATTGTTCCCAAACATCAAACAATTCGATGATGAAAATCTCTTTAACGTCCTCCGGTCTGGAACAGACACATATATGGGATATTTAGTAGATATAAAGATTGTGGGAACGATCTTGGAGGCAATGCCCGTAGGCAGTGCAACGCCAGTAAAGTCCCGAATTTTTAACAATACAGATAGGTGTAGCAGTAACCACGCCTCGGTTAAACCTCATCGGCTATGGTACCGTCACAATAATTAGTATGTAGATCGTATGGTGTTGTTTTAGACCGTTACTGGGTAACTTATGGCTTGTACTCACGTGTCGTCATATCCGGCCACAAGGAGCGTGCCATGTTATGGGAGACCGCCATCTTAGTCAGTAACTTTGTTTGAAAAATGCCAGATCGATGCTGTTTACACACAAATCTGACTAAGATGGCGACACTTCCGTTGGAAGGGTCGAGATGCGCACGCAGGTGGGGGGGAGCCATAATGCTTTTGTCTTGTGTCTGTTCAGATAATGATATGTCTGTCTGTGTGTTGGTGAAAATCTGTTTAACGTCCTCCGGTCTGGAAAAGACACATTATGGGACATTAGTTGATATAAAGATTGTGGAAACGATCGTGGAGGCAATGCCCGGAGGCAGTGCAACGCCAGTAAAGTCCCGAATCTTTAACAATACAGAATCACTGTCTGTATATAGATAGGCCTATGTTCGCCTCGTTATCAGCTGGAAAAATAATAAAAATGAGATTTTGATGAGAACAATTGATAGAGAATTAGCAGAGAATCACCAATAAGAACCAATTACATGACATCAGAAAATCTCTTAGGATACAAGAAATTGTAATGTTGTTTGTGTTTGAAGATGGCTATGAAAACATATTCCCTTCGTAACAAATGGGTGGGATTCTCTCTCTCTTGGAAGAATAGGCGTTGCTTAAAATCTATATCCTTGGAAAATAAACTTTAAGTTTTCAAGTTCTCTCTCTCTCTTTCTCTCTCTCTCTCATTTCCGTCAGTTATTCACACCCCTGGGTACACGAAGGGCATCTCCATGTCTGAGTTTATGTCCTAATTGTTTTTTTGTCTTGTTTCATATGTCAATATTTGTTAATGGAGATAAGTTAACTAGCGTGTTTAAAAAAAATTTGATTCACATGTGAAATTCCAGCAACTGTGTGTGTGCATGCATATGTGTGTGTGTGTATGGTGGTGTATCTGTGCATGATGGTATTATGTGCCTGTCTATATGGTGATGAGTACTGTTAAAATAAAATTAAAATTTGAGCCCATGTATGTTGATGTGTACTGTTTTGAAGTCTTTTGATTTATTATTTGTAATGTTTGATGCCGCAAATGTGAATGACATTTAATTTCATTTTCTTGTGCCCCCAGGGGTTTTTGGAATAAAAATTGACTTGACTTGACTTGAGCATAGATAGCCAACTGGGTTGTCCTCTTCTTTTTTTTAGCGGAGGTTTGCACTCGGATGTCGGACGTTTTCCCATCATTGTTTGTCTTTCTTTCTTTTTTTCCAACCAGTGGCTATTTTTAAATAATCAACGGTTGTTTGAGTGTTCGGTCTCTTGTACTACAAGGCTGTTTGATGGGCGGTTGTTAACCAAAACAACGCACGTGTTAATTAATGTTTCTTATTAATGATTGTGGTTAGTCTTTGACTTGGAAAGGTGTTGGTGCCAGATTGGTGTGTCGTGTCTTGTCTTGTGCGGCGGGATCTGTGTGTAATCATATTATGTTCTGTGTGTTTTTAAAGAAAGCCAACACCTGTTATTAGTGTTTGGATTTTGTGTGTGTGTGTGTTTTGCTTGGTTTCTATGTCTCTGTCTCTATGTCTGCGTCTCTGTCTCTATGTATGTGTCTCTATGTCTCTGTCTCTATGTTTGTGTCTCTCTCTATCTCTGTATATGTGTCTGTGTCTCTATCTCTGTATATGTGTCTCTGTCTCTATGTTTGTGTCTGTCTCTATATATGTGTCTGTGTCTCTGTATATGTGTCTCTATGTTTGTGTCTCTGTATATGTGTCTCTGTCTCTATGTTTGTGTGTCTCTGTCTCTATATATGTGTCTCTGTCTCTATCTCTGTATGTGTCTCTGTCTCTATGTTTGTGTCTCTGTCTCTATCTCTGTATATGTGTCTGTGTCTCTATCTCTATGTCTCTGTCTCTATCTCTGTATATGTCTCTGTGTCTCTATCTCTATGTTTCTATATCTCTGTCTCTATTTCTGTCTCTCTGTTTCTGTCTCTATCTCTCCGTCTCTGTGTCTCTATGTCTATGTCTCTGTCTCTATCTCTATGTCTCTATGTTTCTATGTCTCTGTCGTCTATGTCTCTGTTTCTATGTCTCTGTCTCTATGTATCTGTTTCTATGTCTCTGTCTCTGTTTCTATGTCTCTGTTTCTATCTCTATGTCTCTGTCTCCATCTCTATGTCTCTGTTTCTATCTCTATGTCTCTGTCTCTATCAAGTCTGTGTCTCTGTTTATATGTCTCTGTCTCTATGTCTGTGTCTCTATGTCTCTGTCTCTATGCGTTTCTCCTCTGTCTTTCTTTTCCTCCCTTGTTTTTCTCTCTTTCAGTTTTGTTAGTTTGTAAGGCAAATGTTAAGAAAAGCCCACTCCTCTGCCCCTTCCATTCATTCCAGACGGTTCCAGGTTAGGGTTAGGGATAGGGTTTAGGGTTAGGGGTAGGTTAAGGGTCAGTCAAGTGTCAATCTCATAACAAACCATCAGGGTTCTTTTGTGTGTGGATTAGACGGTTTCAGGTTAGGGTTAGGGTTAGGAATAGGGTTTAGTAGGGATAGGGTTAGGGATAGGTTTAGGGTCAGCTTAGTGTCAAATACACCACACACACAAAGTTGATGACTAAACTGACGCTAAACCTTTCCCTAACCTTATCCCAAACCCTAACCCGAAACCGTCTGAAATGAATGGAAGGGGCAGAGGAGGGGACTTTTCTTAACATTTGCCGTTTGTAAAATGTGGGTCTCTTTTTTGCTTGTCATCCTGAGTGCCTAGAGAAAGTGAGATTTACGCCCACCCACCCACCCCCCACCTCCGGCACTGGCACAGACACATAATTACGGGACTCATTTTTATTAAAAGATAAAGATAATACAAACAAATATTGATAAATAAAAGGGGGGGGGGGATGGTTATAGATTATAGAGATCGAGTTCTGAGGGGTTGCGAATAAGATTTAGGGTGTGATATTTTGGGTAAAAGTTTATTAAATAAATAAATAAAAAATATATTAGTATTCAAGGTGGTCGGTATCAAGGTTTCGAGTGTATGGTGAGCGTGGGGCAGTTGGTCGTTAAAAATGTGTGGGCCACTGTATTAAAAGCGAAATTTTTATTAGTAAAGTCTATTACGCCAACATAATATTTAGAAGGGTTTATATACAGTATGTACATAACCTAACTGCATCCCCACATACTACGTGTATGTGTGCTTGGATGCATCTCTCTCTCCCTCTCTCTCTCTCCCTCTCTCTCTCTCTCCCCCTCTCTCTCGCCTCTCTCTCTCTCTACTACTCTCTCTCTCTGTCTCTCTCTCTCTCTCTCTCTCTCTCTCTCTCTCCTCCCCCTCTCTCTCTCTCTCCCCCTCTCTCTCTCTATCTCCCCCTCTCTCTCGCCTCTTTTTTTTCTTTCTTGCTAGCTCGCATGTCACACAATCTTGAGGGGGGGGGGGGGGGGGAAATCACTTTGCAAATAGTTTGTTAAAAAAATATAACATTCTTTTAATGCATACTACGATGTTTAAAACTAAGTGAACCTTTACAATAAATTATTATCACGCATAAGAGAAACAATGTAAAACACACTACAATACATAGGACAATCTTAAAAAAAGAAATATTGCATAGTAAAACACCATAATAACAAGAGGTAAATGTATCCAAACACATTAGCCAAAGACTGTACAGGGGAAGATAAACATCCGGTCTCTTTTCCCTATATGAGTAGTGAGGACAGAAACACTGGTTATGTCCCTTTGAAACGTGACACATTTGACACATCGATAGGCCTGTTGAATTCTCCGTTCAAGTTCCAGTCCGAGTTTTTGGATGGCCTCCACTGTGAATAGTGTACACGTCCGCACTAACGATAACTCTATCAGCCCGGTTCGCCGAGCTTTTAAGTAATCCATCTTACCCTTTTAGAATATCTCTGCATTAGCCTCTTTCCAATAGAACATGTCAAACTTTTCTTCTCTCTTTTTCTTATTTACTTAAAAGCAACATACGCATGATACGTATTTTCTGTTTGCCTTCCTCCTGGTTGTTTTTTTAATGTGTGTTTCTGTTTCTTTTTCTTTTCTTTTTTTCTTCTCGTTTCGATTCCAAGTAAACGGTTCAATTTTCTTGACTCTTATCAACGTCTGAGTTACCTTTTAAGAAGAAAAAAACCCGAATGAAAGGCCTAAGAATGGTCACAAACAACACAGGCAGATGGTCAAAAATGACAGAAACAAAAACACCATTTTTCTTCTATCCTATGTTGCCCATACCCGCCCCCTCCCTGCTTCACCCTGCTTCTTCTTCTTCTGCGTTCCCAGGGCCATAAGGCCATAATGAGTGAGGTACGTATATGTGTCCGGTTTTCAGTTTTCACTGGTCTCCCAGCTGCGTACAGCCGACACATTCCGATTTCGGAGGTGCTCAAAAGAGACAAAATATTTGGAAGATTTTTTTTTTTTTAAGGGCAGGAGAATGGGGCCAATAAGGCAGAAAGATAGTAGATGACAGAAAGCAAAGGGAAAAGGCAGAGTCAAGAGAGTGGCAGATTAGAGGAAGTTACAAGCACAGAACTTCCAGAAGGTGAGGGAACTATGTTTTTACGAAAGACCCCCCGGTATCCCCACGGGGATGCTTCACCCAATTCCAACGAAGTTTTTCTTCTTCTCGAACTAACCCTTTACAGCAGGAAGCAAACAAACAAATAAACCAATTCCAACGAAGTTTTTCTTCTTCTCGGACTAACCCCTTACAGCAGGAAGCAAACAAACAAATAAACCAATTCCAACGAAGTTTTTCTTCTTCTCGAACTAACCCCTTACAGCAGGAAGCAAACAAACAAATAAACAAACGAAAACCTCAAGAAATGACGTCATGCTCTGTCTCAGCCAATCAACGAGGCCTAAATAGTCTGCAATGGCATAACAAAACTTTGTACAAAATAAGTCTAAGATATACATGTAACAAAGTTGTTTTGTGATTGCATTTTGTCCTAGAAGTGTTTGGTAAACAAAAATTGTGGAAAAGGCTAGATCTTCTAGTTGCAGAATCCGTTGGATGTACTCACGACATCCTCTTGGCATTTTCGTAATTCAAGATGGCGGCCAACATAGCTACTACTGCCAAAACAAAATCACTTATGGCTCTACGTTTTGTAATATACAGCATACGAAATTATAACTGTGGTGTATAAAGTACAGTTGTTGTGGTCAGGACAACCGGTCTAAGAATTCAGTTGTATGTTTGACCACTTTTGATTTCAAAATGACGACCAAGATGGCAGCCAAACACTTCCACTGGCTGTTAACTTATGAACTTCAACGCGTACAACGATAATCTTGGTGTCTAGGGTAGGGTTTATGAAGTCAAACAAACCATTTCCGGTATTAAGAACAATATTCGACCGCTTTTTTTTCATTTTAAAAATGGTTACCAAGATGCAGACCAAGTAACTCCACTAGCCATAACGTTGAAAATGGTGTGTATAAAAATGTAGTGGTGGCATCTATAATAGGGCTTTATGGTGTAACAAAAATAAAGAATACAAAAACCACATTTATGAGTTCTAAAGAAGAGTGTGCGTAAGTCCTTGGGGATCTAGAAGACTACAGCAGCACGTCTTGACTTCCTCAGAACATGATAGGAATGTGGTCCCTGAACCAGTTCAGTTGTCAATGATAAAAAAAAAGCTATTATGAGGGCTAAAGAAAAGAGTGTGCGTAAGTCCCTAGGGACCTAGAAGACTATAGCAGTACATCTTGACTTCCTCAGAACATGATCGGAATCTGGTCCCCGAACCAGTTCAATTGTTAATGATAGATAACAAAAAAAGCTATTATGAGTGCTGAAGAAAAGAGTGTGTGTAAGTCCCTAGCGACCTATAAGACTGCACCAGTGTGTCATGACTTCCTCTGAACATGACCGGAATGTGGTCCCCGAACCAGTTCAGTTGTCAATGATAGATAACAAAATAAGCTATTATGAGTGCTAAAGAGTGTGCGTAAGGCCCTAGAAGACTGCATCAGTGCGTCCTGACTTCATCATAACATGACCGGAATCTGGTCCCTGAACCCGTTCAGTTGTCAATGATAAAAATAAGCTATTATGAGTGCTAAAGAAAAGAGTGTGTGTAAGTCCCTAGGGACCTAGAAGACTACATCAGTGTGTCCTGACTCCTTCATAACATGACTGGAGTCTGGTCCCCGAACCAGTTCAGTTTTCAATGATTAGAAAAGCTATTATGAGGGCTGAAGAAAAGAGTGTGCGTAAGTCTCTAGGGCCCTAGAGGACTGCAGCAGTGCGTCCTGACTTCCTCAGAACATGACTGGAATGTGGTCCCTGAACCAGTTCAGTTGTCAATGATAGATAACAAAAAAGTTATTATGAGGGCTGAAGAAAAGAGTGTGCGTAAGTCCCTAGGGACCTAGAAGACTATAGCAGCACATCTTGACTCCTTCAGAACATGACCGGAATCTGGTCCCCGAACCAGTTCAGTTGTCAATTATATATAACAAAAAAAGATGAGGGCTGAAGAAAAGAGTGTGCGTAAGTCCTTAGGGACCTAGAAGACTATAGCAGCACATCTTGACTCCTTCAGAACATGACCGGAATCTGGTCCACGAACCAGTTCAGTTGTCAATTATATATAACAAAAAAAGTTATTATGAGGGCTAAAGAAAAGAGTGCAAGTAAGGCCCTAGGGAATAAGGATGTGTACACATTAGACGCGGAAGTTACGCACAGAAAACCATTAAAAAGTACGCTAACATAAAGAAGAAAAATATATATACGGATTAGGGGAAATACGGACACGTGCGCTTATTTTTACCTTCTTTCTTTTACTTATTTACGGATTGCGCATGGGATTTCCGCGTCTACTGTGTTCGCGGCCTAAGACTACAGCAGACTAGGACTAAGGCCGTGTACACACATACGCGGATATTCCATGCGGAAACCCGTGCGCAATCCATAAATAAGTGAAACAAAGAAGGGAAAAGATTAAGCGCACGTGTCCGAATTTCCCCTATAAAATGCGTAAACTTTTATCCTTCTTTCTTCCCACTTATTTGGGGTTTTCCGTACGGAACTTACGCATTCAATGTGAACCCAGTGTCATGAGAAATAAGTAGCTCCCATCAAATATCTACCTTTCGCATGCGAACTATAACCATCCTAACCCTAACCCTATCCTTAACCCTAACCCTATCTCTAACCACGGAAAGAACCAAGAAATAGAGCAGGAGGGTGTAAATCTACATATTTGCCAAGAAATCGATGTACAAAGCCATGCACTTAGTTTCGTAAAATTCACAATGGCTGACAAACAAACACTTTGAATGAGGAATACCTACTTTGTACTTATTCCATGAGGTAGAATATTCTCTTCACACCGGTCATGTTCTTTCCGTCGTTAGGGATAGGGTTAGGGTTAGGGTTAGGATGGTTATAGCAAAGACACTGAAAAGAAAGACTAACATCCGGTCCCTTTTCCCTATATGAGTAGTGAGGACAGAAACACTGGTTATGTCCCTTTTAAACGTGACACATTTAGGTTACATTAACTCTTTTTTTCTAAACCTGAGAGAGTTATCTTTTCATGAGTCAGTTATACTTTGGATAACTACCCCACTAACGATAACTCTATCAGCCCGGCTCGCCGTAACTCTTAAGTAGTCCATCTTACCCTTTTAGAGTCTTTGGTTGTAGTTCGCATGCGGAAGGTAGATATTTCATGGGAGCTACTTATTTCTCATGACACTGGCCTAAGGCTTCCTTCAGAACATGACCGGAGTCTGGTCCTCGAACCAGCAGTCGTTCTGGAGTTCTCTTTCCATGGCCATGGCCTTGGCTTTCTCTTTCGCGGCCTTGGCCTTGGCTGCCGCTTTCTTCTCCTGCTTCTTCTTCACCACGCACACGATGATCAGGGCGATGGTGGGGACGACCAGCATGATGATCACTGCGGATAGCAGCATGCCGAGAGAGATATCGTTCTCCCTGGAAAAAAACACCAAGCATGATGATCACATCGGATAGCAGCATGCCGAGAGAATAACTGAGAAAAAACAACACAGCATGATGATCACTGCGGATAGCAGCATGCCGAGAGAGATATCGTTCTCCCTGAGAAAAAACACCAAGCATGATGATCACTGCGGATAGCATCATGTCGAGAGAGATATCGTTCTCCCTGAGAAAAAAACAACACAGCATGATGATCACTGCGGATAGCAGCATGCCGAGAGAGATATCGTTCTCCCTGAGAAAAAAACCCAAGCATGATGATCACTGCGGATAGCAGCATGCCGAGAGAGATATCGTTCTCCCTGAGAAAAAACAACACAGCATGATGATCACTGCGGATAGCAGCATGCCGAGAGAGATATCGTTCTCCCTGAGAAAAAAACAACACAGCATGATGATCACTGCGGATAGCAGCATGCCGAGAGAGATATCGTTCTCCCTGAGAAAAAACAACACAGCATGATGATCACTGCGGATAGCAGCATGCCGAGAGAGATATCGTTCTCCCTGAGAAAAAACAACACAGCATGATGATCACTGCGGATAGCAGCATGCCGAGAGAGATATCGTTCTCCCTGAGAAAAAAACAACACAGCATGATGATCACTGCGGATAGCATCATGCCGAGAGAGATATCGTTCTCCCTGGGGGGGGGGGAAACAACAAAAACAACAACGTTCAAAGATATTAAAGACCCCCCACGTCACGTGTCACATTCCCTCTTATGCTAGGAAGATTTCTTAAGATTTCATACCAGCTATAAGAGGGAAAACACGTGAAAACCGTGATTTTGAAACGTGACGTGGTGGGTCTTTAAAGATGGTGACAGACACAGAGAGAGAGAGAGAGAGAGAGAGAGAGAAGATGAGAGAGACGAGAGGGAGATGAGAGAGAGAGAGAGAGACTTAACACTTGACAACTTTATTACACAAGGATTGAGATTTTAGGCCAGGCCTATTCTTACAGTCTGTGTTTGAGACAGAAACAAGACTAATACAAAACGATAAGGCAAACAGATAACTATATGAACATGCATGATGATATAAGAAATCGAAGCAAACAAAATTAGAGCAAACTAATATAAACAAATAACTAGCAAAGTAGGGGGGGGGGGGGGGGGCAAGAAAGGAACGAGAGAGAGAGAGAGAGAGAGAGAGAGAGAGAGAGAGAGAGAGAGAGAGAGAGAGAGAGAGAGAGACAGAGAGACAGAGAGGGAGAGAGAGAGAGAGAGAGAGTGAGAGGACAACACACACCTGTCGTTCCCATCCCAACTGTAAACTCCCGTTCTGTAAGAACTGGGCGTACAAAATAAAAGATAAAAAAATCATGAAATTCTGCTTAACGCCCACCGGTCTGGAACAGACACATATGGGACATTAGTAGATATAAAGATGGTGGGAACGATCCTGGAGGCAATGCCCGGAGGCAGTGCAACACCAGGAAATTCCCGAATTTCTAACAATACAGATGTCAAAGTAAGAGAATAAAAAACATAGTTCACTTACTCTTCAATTACGTCGGGCAGCTCTTGGGCTGTAGACAGCAGACAGAAAAAAAAAGTAAAAGAAAAGGTTTATTCTTCTTCGTTCGCTCATACAGTTTCCTGTCACATGAGGGCAGATGCGCCATGCTGCCGTTATGCGCCTAACTAAGAAATAGTTAGGACCCAGCATGTCCGACTTCGGCTGGAGGAAGAAATGTTTTTGAAAGTGTTTCTTGAAAAAAAATGAAAAAAAGGCAGGAGAATGGACCGGTTAGGCTAGAAAGATAGTAGATGACAGTAAGCCATGGGAAAAGGCAGAGTCAAAGAGAGTGACAGATTAGAGGAAGTTACAAGCACAGAACTTCCAGAAGGTGGGGGAACTATTTGTACGAAAGAACCCCCCCCCCCCCCCCGGTATCCCCACGGGGGGAGAAAACGGTTTATGATCCGTTCAGTAGTTTCAGCCAACATTTTCTTCTTTTAAAAACAATTATTGATCATAATTACGTGACACAAATCAGGTCAATACATTCAAACAACTATTACACATCTTTACTTCTTAACAAAAATTATTTAGTAGTAGTAGTAGTAGTAGTAGTAGTAGTAGT
>CM065710.1:11869507-11882066 GCA_017654935.2 Phymorhynchus buccinoides
TTTACTTCTTACTTTGACATCTATAAAATTCATCAAAGTCCATGATCTAGAACACAAACATCAATTATTGGAAAATATTTCATTGATTAGCAAACGTTAATTGACTGTTTTTGCTGAATTTGTTGTTGTTGTTGTTGGTGGTGGTGGCGACGACGAAAATGGAGTTTTACGTCCTCTTGGTCTGAATCAGACACATATGGGACATTTGTAAATACAAATATGGTGGGAACAATACTGGAGGCAATGCCCGGAGGCAGTACGAAACCAGTAAAGTCCCGATTTTTTTTTATGAATACAGATATGTGTAGCGGTAACCACGCCTCGGATTAAAACCTCATCGGCTATGGCACCGCCACAAGTAGTTATAATATTGTTAGATCATGTTGTTGTTGGTGGTGGTGGTGGGGTTGTGTAACGTTGTTGTTCTTTTTTCTCCCTTTTTTTTGCCCTTATAAAACATGTCACACAAATATTTTGAAGGGAATCTCAGCTTCTAATAAAGTTTAAGACCTGGATGTCGAACCTTCACTCACGTGTTTTGTCCCTAGATGATATGCAAACCAAATAAACCATACAAATATTTTGACGGAAATATTAACTTCTAATAACTTCAAACCTGGGCCTGTATTCACGTTGAGATAGCATGAGACTAGCATGATGCTAACTTAGAAAGCTCTTCCAAAAGTCCTATTAAATCCTATAGGAACATTGGAAGAGCTTTCTAAGTTAGCATGATGCTAAGTATCATGTATCCCAACGTGAATACCGGCCACAAACAAGAAAAGCTCTTCCAAAAGTCGTATTAAATCCTATAGGGACATTGGAAGAGCTTCTAAGTTAGCATCATGCTAAGTCTCATGCTATCTTCAACGTGAATACAGGCCCTGGGTGTCAAATTTTGAACTCACGTTTCCCCCCCACTTTTTTGTTGCTGTCCCTAGATGATGTTTTAAACCAAAATAAAACACGTCATACAGATATTTTGGAGGAAATCTTAACTTCTAATAAAGTTTCGAACCTGAATATCGAAGATACAATAATGTGTCCAGCTTCCAACCTGTCGTCTGCTCTGCTCGGTCTCGGGTGACGTCGGCATGTCTTTATATCGCAACCTTCCCCATAATTACCTCATCTCGCGTCTAATGACCAGTCGATGTGCCAAATGAAAGACATTATTAGGGTCTAGTCAGTGGTCAATCCGCTCTTCGAACAACAACAACAACAACAAATGCTGTTTAGGTGGAGTTGTTGTGACCTTAGCCATGGCACAAGGTGGCGTTCGATGTGAAGGCACTTTCTTAAAGGGCCACCCTGACGGATGAAGTTTTGTAACGAAAACACGTCGAGATCACCCAGGAAAACACCCTTTACAGAGATCGCAACACTCACTCACTTTGCTCATGGTTCCCTAGAAATCAAACCGTCAATTCGGCGATTACTCCTTGGCGGAGGTGTCTGGAAAGTCAAATTATTTTCACCCAAAGAGAAAGGCGTGTGCATTCTCTTTTCTAATGGACGCCTGCACATTAGTTAAGACCAAATCGCTTGCACGAAATTTTCGCAATAAAAGAATTTTTATCTTTATTTAATTTTTTTTTATACAGTTTACCTAAAAGAGTTTCGCTCACAACAAAGAAAAGAGCTTCCTTATTTTTTTTCTTACGGCACTACAAAAAAAGGAAAAACGCGTCAACCACAATGGGATTGACCACAACCCACCCCATCCAAAATGGCTTACTATCTCCGCCAAGGAGGAATCGCCGTTTTGGCGGTTTTATTTTCTAGGAAACAAGAACAAAACGAGTGTCCTGATCCTTGAAAAGGCTGACTTTCTAGTGATCCTCGAACGTGTTTCTTACAAAAAAAACTAATCCATCAGGGTGCCCCTTTAAAGGAGAAGGGTGTCTGCACAACATAGATGTCGTCGGTTACACACGAGGCCAAGTTTTAGTCTCGCCTATCCTCAATTTGCCCAACGCAACATGTGTGCACGCCAAGTCGGTTATGCCCTGCGAAGGGGCGGGATATGCGAAAGCGGGGGGGGGGGTTCCAGGGTTTCCGGAAACACCCCATTTGCCCCCAAGCATGTACCTTATGCACAGATACAAGGGTAAAAAGTAAGAAAAATGGGTTTAATATTCACTAAAATGGCCAAACACTTTTCGGGGGCAAAGCCCCCATGGACCACGAAAATAGACCACAGAATCTGTTAACCAGAGACTATACACACAGACTCCTGGTACTCCCCGCGATTACCCCCACCCCCCCCCCCCCCCCCCCCATTGGTCCTTACAGCAGCACACTGGTCCGTCCCCTGCCCTAGCGTCCTCCAGCCTGATTCCGAGATGGCCTGGGTCCGATCTAGCCTGGAGGGGAGATTTACGAAAGCGCGTATTGGCAAATCAGAAGCGCGGGGGAAAAATAACATGTGTTTACGTAAAGTGCGGCACATTCAGTCCGGTTCATAAGCGCGGGATGTTGTGTTTTAGTATTGTAAGCACGGATTTCCAATCCCCCCACCCAACTAATTCTATACCTCTCCGTTTCGAAAAATAAGTGCCATTGGGTGAAAACTCAGCCTAACTGGCAGACTGCAACAGCCATGTTTTTCTAGAGTGAATGCCCTTGGAAGATGCTTGAGTTTACTGACCAAAAAAAAGGGCATAACTCTCGCCAATGACCCATTTTGAGGCCACTGAATGGCTGCCTTTTGCGAGAGTGAATTCCCATTTGTGGATACTGACCAAGAAGGGTTTCACTCACACTGTCAAGGGCGTTAATAAACCTAGTTGCAGAAGCCACAATATAAACACTCGTTGATGATTTAGGTCATGAAACCGGAATGGCCTGAGTTGTATTTTTCGTGTCTCCCGTGCTCCACACTCGTGTTTCTGGTAGGTCAACTTTCGCGCTTTTGAATCGTGGGTCTGTGCGCGCTTTTGAAACATTTCCGGTTTAAAAAAATGCGCGCTTTTGAAAGGTCGCCCCATGCTGAGCCTGTGGTAGTATAGTAGGGATGGGTCAGCCTGGTTAAAGTTTGGGTGGTACTGTTTCCATTTCTTTTGGGATAGGGCTTTGATTATTGTTTTCTCAAAAGGAATTGGTATAAGCCGGTGGAGTGATTTCCTGCATTGCCGCCAGAAGCGCTCATTGAAACCTTGTCTTCTTCTTGTTGTGTGTGACAAGACAATGATGGTTATTTTTCTTCGGTTCTGAGGAATGTTCCGGTTAGGGGGTTGTCAAGGTCGACAATGATTAGTGGGTTTAGATGTCGTTGTTGTAGAAACGGGCGTTTCTGTTGCTTTTAATCTCCGTCTCTCTGTCTGACTTTGCTATATGTCTGTCTCTCTGTCTCTGACTTTGTCTCTATCTCTCCGTCTATCTGTACTCTGACTTTGTATCTATCCCGGTGCCTGATATTGATTGTCTCTCTCTGTTTCGGATTTGCTGACTGTTCTTTATCTGTACTGTCTGTATCGTCTGTGTTATGTGTGAAGTGCTCTGTCTGTCTGTGGATGTCTCTCTTTCTCTCTCTCTCCCTCTCTCTCGTCTCTCTCTCTGTCTGTCTCTGTTGCGGAGATTCCTGTTTCTCAATGTTCATCATTATATAGCTAATTAGGTGTCGTATTGCATGGAAGAAACACAAGGACCAGAAGGGGAAGACTAGGCCCAGCTAATTAATATCCTTGTAAGAATACAAAGTTTCTGAAGTCTGAATTCTGTCCGTCTGTCTGTCCTTGTGTGTCAGTCTCTCTCTTTAATTGGTGTGATTGATCTTATTTATATGCCTTGCACGGTGAATCCGTTTACGACCTTGATTGGAGGTTGTTGGTTTTTCTTGTATTTTGCGATGTCTTATTTTTCTATTTGTATTTTTTAAATTTATTTTCTTTTGGTTCTGAGGGCAGGATGAAAAAAAGACGGTTATTGTGCTTATTCCACTTTCCCTCAATAAAAAACCAACATTCGTTCGTTCGTTAGTTCGTCTCTCTCTTCTATCTCTACCTTCTGTATATGTGATGTGTGTGTGTGTGTGACGGTCTATCTCTGTCTCTCTGTATGTTTAATTGTCTGTTCCTCTCTTCTCTCTCTCTCTCTCTCTCTCTCTCTCTCTCACCCTCTCTCTCTCTCTCTCTCTCCCTCTCTCTCTCCTCCAATCTCTCCAGAGACAATGTATATATAAGCTTTCTGATCTCTCTAAATCAGCATAATTCCTATAACCTCACCCACCCACCCTTTTGTCATCAGACCTTCTGAGGTATTGACAATAAAAAAAAATGTTCACTGTTCAATGTTTCTCTCTTTAAATCTGTTCCCACCGACATGTTGTGAAGCCCTGCACAGAATCACTTCAGCTGAAGCTGCTCACCATATTGTGTTCTGTCGAGTAACCTTGAATCTGACGGCATACGTCCCTCTCTCTCTCTCTCTCCGTCTCTTCTCTCTCTCTCTCTTTCTTCTCTCTATCTCTCTCTCTCTTTCTCTCTCTCCCTCTCTCGTCTCTCTCGCACCGACAATGTCTTCTTCGCAGTAGAGCTCGCTTCGCTCTCTCTCTCTCTCCTCTGTCTCTCATCTTTCTCTCTCTCTCTCTCGCTCCGCTCTCACTCTCTCTCTCTCTCATCTCTCTCTCTCCTCTCTCTCTCTCTCTCGTCTCTCCATCTCTCGTTGGCTAACGTCTATTAACCGAATCTCTTATAGTTATAGACATTGTTTCTGAAGATTGGATCTTCCTGTTGACAGTGTTCACTGAAGATTGGATCTTCCTGTGACAAGTGTTCCTGAGATCGATCTTCCTGTTGACAGTGTTCATGAAGACTGGATCCTTCCTGTTGACAAGTGGTTCCTGGAGATTGGATCTTCTTGTTGACAGGGTTTCCTGAGATTGGATCTTCCTGTTGACAAGGGGTTTCCTGGAGACTGGATTCTTCCTGCTAACAGTGTTCCTGGAGACTGGATTCTTCTTGTTGACAGTGTTCCTGGAGATTGGGATCTTCTTTTGACAGCGTTCCTGAAGATTGGCTTCTTCTTGTTGACAGGGTTCCTGGAGATTGAGTCTTTTTTGTTGACAGCGTTCCTGAGATCGGATCTTCTTTTGACAGTGTTCCTGGAGATTTGGATCTTCTTGTTGACAGTGTTCCTGGGACGGATCTTCTTGTTGACAGCGTTGCCTGGAGATTGGATCTTCTGTTGACAGTTTCCTGGAGATTGGATCTTTTTGTTGACAGCGTTCCTGGAGATCGATCTCTTGTTGACGTGTTCTGGATATTGGATCTTTTTGTTGACAGCGTTTCCTGGAGATTGGATCTTCTGTTGACAGTGTTCCTGAAGACTGGATCTTCTTGTTGCGGTGTTCCTGAAGATGGATCTTCTTGTTGACAGTGTTTCCTGAAGATTGATCTTCTTGTTGCATGACGTCCCACCGCCTATACTTATATCGAATGAAGAATGGTGTTTACTCCTCTCGGTCTGGAGCCTACACATGGGACATTGTAGATACAAAGATGGTGGGAACAATACTGAGGCAATACCCGGAGGCAGGCAACACCATACTTATATCCCTTAGGCTCGTATCTCAGTACAGCGGAAACCCATGCGCAATCCGTAAAAGAATAAAAGAAGAGAAACAAATATATGGATCATGGGAAATACGGAACGTCCGTATATTTTTGTTCCTTCTTCTTTTACTTATTGATTATTTCCGCGCGGAAAATCCTGGTGTTGTGTGTAACCTGCGCTAAGACCCTAACACTCTAGGGAAACGCAAAGAACGAATACTCTGGTCAAACTCTAGGAAAACGCAAATCGCATCGCATTGGGGTGGGAAAATTGTGTGGTGTGTTTTTGTGTGTGTGTGTGTGTGTGCGGTGCGTGTGCGTGCGTGTGCGTGTGCGCGCGTGCGTGCCGTGCGTGCGTGTGGTGTGTGTGTTGTGTGTGTAAGAGAGGGAGAAGAGCGGGGGGGGGGGGTGGGTTTCCTTCCCAATCTTTTTTCCTTTGAGCTCTCCGAAATCGGAATGTGTCCGGCTGTACGCCGCGGGGGAGACCAGTGAAAACTGAAAACCGGACACAATACTACCTCACCCATTATGACCAATTGACGCAGAAGAAGATGTCTACTTGGTTGTGTGTTACTTTTTTACTTTAATGTGAACATGTATCTGTAAAATAAATGTGGGGGGGGGGGGGGGGGGGTAATCACTAGTGAAAAGTGCAATGCAAAACATTCAAACGAAATACTGTAATTATTAAATCCCTTCGTCTTTGTGTACAGTATTTAGGACCTTCAAAAATCATCCAAAATGAGGGTTTTAAAGGAGGGGTCCTTATAAGGGAGGTACTTTTATTCTTGCAAAGAAGGCAATGCTCAGAGAAGTAGTCTTATGGGAGGGAGTCTTCTAATGGGAGGTCTTATAAGGGAGGTTCACTGTACTTACAAGAAGGGCAACGTCTCAGATGAAGTAGGTCTATATTGCGGGAGGGAGTCTTATAATGTGAGGTTCTGATAAGGAGGTTCCACTGTACTTACAAAGAGGTGCAACGTCTCACAGAAGTAGGTCCTTATGCGGGAGGGAGTCTTATAATGGGAGGTCTTACAATGGAGGTTCCACTTCAATTACAAATAAGGGCAACGTCTCATAGAAGTAGTCTTATGCGGGAGGGAGTCTTATAATGGATGTCCTCATAAGGGAGGTTCCACTGTAACTTACAAAGAAGGGCAACGTCCTCAAGAAGTAGGTCTTATGCGGAGGTAGTCTTGTAATGGAGGTCTTATAAGGGAGATTCGACTTACTTACAAAGAAGGGCAACGTCTCAGAGAATTAGGTCTTATGCGGGAGCGAGTCTTTATAATGGGGAGGTCCTTATAAGGGAGGTTCCACTGTATTTTAAATGAAAGAAAGAAAGAACCACGTACACACTACTAAACAACAACAATAACATTGCTAAGAGAGAGATCAAAATTGTAGGAAGGCTTTATTTTAAATACATGCTGCCTTTTTTTACACATACTTATAACAAAATGATCTCAAGAACTAAAATAATACAGCGGATAACTTCTTCTTTTTTTTTTTACAATATTTCGCAAAGACAGTAAATATGGACGAACACTTTCTATAAAATATAAAAAAAGACACAAAAACAAGCACATTGTGTGCCTACCCTCTCTCCCCTCTCCCCTTCCACTCACATTTCCATCGCCAATGATGAACAAAGAGAAACATTCACAAAACACAAAACAAGCATTTGTGTTGCCTCCCTCTCTCCCCTCTCCCTTCCCTCCACATTGTTCCATCGCCAATGACGAAACAAAGAGAACATTAATTAAGAAAACACCGCAGCGCTTCTAGCAACAACAACATCAATTTTGAAACCCGTTGAAAACTGAAAATACTTCTGAATCCCTTGGCCACCGGTCTTCGAAGCCGCGGAAATGAATGGAAAGTAACTTCCCCGTGGGATACCGGGGGGGGGGGTCTTTCATACAACTATTCCCCACCTTCTGAACTTCTGTGCTTCTAACTTCCACTAATCGTCACTCTCTTTGACTCTGCCTTTTGCTTTCTGGCAACTCTATCTTTTGCCTTATTGGCCATTCTTCCTGCCTTTTTTTTGAAAAAAAAAAAACCCACCCTCTGTCCCATTTTCTCCTTTGAGCTTCCTCCGAAATTCGGAATGTTTTTTGGCTGTATGCAGCGGGGAACCAGTGAGATCGAAGCCAGACACATACGTACCTTACCCAGTAATGGCCATAATGGGCCTGGAACGCAGAAGAAGAAGACAAGGGAAGTAGAGACAACGTCCAGGTTTCTCAGACCGCGCGCGCGCTGAACGGATACTTTTCCATTTTTTGCAGTGCTTTAAAAAGAGTAACATTGCAATACTTTCGTTATAAATTCAACCGGAAGTGCGACCGGAGTTGGGACTAAAATTGCCAAATATGGCAGCAAGTTAGTATTGAATACCTTTGCAAGGGCTGCTTACGGGGGGGGGGGGGGAGAATCCCTGTCATTGTTTTGCTCTCAAGGCAAACATAAGCCTCTAGTATTATTATTATTATTTATTATTATTATTATTATTATTATTATTAATTATTTTTTAATATTATATCATCATCATCATTATTATCCTATTATGATTATTATTATTATTATTATTATCATTATTAGGCCTATTATTATTATGATTATTATTATTATTATTAGTATGTATCCATATGCGTGTAGTGGCAATGGGCGCGCTGCAAGCGAGTCCGATCTTCTCACCACGCGCTCGTCCGCTGAGCTTAGCCGAACCAGTTGTCCACAGGCGGTTCGTAGCCTTGGCCCTGTTTTTAGCGCCTTGGTCCCTGGCCTGTTCCTCTTGTCCCTTGCCCTCTGGACTAGGCAGACAATGACCAGAGCGACGTTGGGAATGAACAACATGATGATCACTGCGGCTAGGCGGCATGGCCAGGGAGATCTCGTTAGGTCTGTGACAAACAGGGAGATCTCGTCAGGTCCCTGTGACAAACAGGGAGATCCGTTCGGTCTGTGACAAACGAGGGAGGAGATCTCGTCATGTCTGTGACAAACAGGGAGATCTCGTCAGGTCTGTGACAAACAGGAGATCTCGTCAGTCTGTGACAAACAGGGAGATCTCGTTAGGTCTGTGACAAGGCAGAGATCTCGTTAAGTCTGTGACAACCAGGGAGATCTCGTTAGGTCTGTGACAAACAGGGAGGAGATATCCTTAGGTCTGTGACCAACAGGGAGATCTCGTTAGGTTCCCGTGACAAACAGGGAGATCTCGTTTAGGTCTGTGACCAACAGGGAGATCTCACTAGGTCTGTGTCAACAGGAGATCTTCGTTAGGTCTGTGACAAACATGAGATCTCGTTGGGTCGGTGACAAACAGGAGATCTCGTTAGGTCTGTGACCAGCCAGGGAGATCTCGTTGTCTGTGACAAACAGGGAAGATCTCGTTAGGTCCTTGACAAACACGAGACACAGACTAACTCACCACGCTGGACTGACTGGAACCATTTATTGTTCAGATTAACTATAGAAGCTGTACGGGAGAGAGAGAGAGAGAGAGTGATGGAGAGGATAGAGGGTGGTACGGGGAGGAGCGAGGGAGAAGAGAGAGGTAGAGAGAGTGGGGAGGGAGAGAGGGGGAAAGCGAGGGACGGAGAGATGCGAGGGGTCTATCTACACAGAGAGGAGAGAGAGAAAGGTGAAGAGCAGGGAGATGGAAGGCGAGAAAGAGAGGGAGGGAAGAGCAGCAAGAGAGGGCTGGACACAATAGAAAGAGTGGGAGAGAGACAGAGAGATGAGTAGAGAGAGGGAGGAGAGGAGAGAGAGGATAGAGAGGGAGGGAATGGAGAGAGAGAGAGAGTGATGGAGAGATCGAGGGGGGGGCATGGTAGAGAGAGAGAGGTAGATAGAGAGGTCGCGATATGTGTAGGTAGAGATGTTTGACGAAGCACTAGCAGAGAGAGAGAGAGAGAGAGAGCGACGAGAACAGAGAGAGAGATAGATCTTCGAGTAGCGAGCGAGAGAACGAACGACATTTGATTAATTCCCAGGGTAATGAGAATAAGCTAATTAGTTGAGAGAGAGGGGAAGGGGGAGGGGGAGGAGGAGAGATGAGAGAGAGAGAGAGAGAGAGAGAGTAGAAGGGAAGGAGAGAGAAAGAGATGGAGGGATACAGAGAGAAGGAGAGAGAATGACTAAATAAACACGTTTTATATACTTACTCACAATCTGTCGGAAGCTCTTGAGCTGCAATCACAGGAAAAATACCGAATCGAAAACACCATAGATTGAAATACTGCAACCTATGCAATATCTTTCTTTCTCTCTCTCTCTCTTTTGTCTGTCTCTCTGTCCTCTGTCTCTCTCTCTGTGTGGTCTAAACATTTTTATTACCGATTAGAAAATGTAAACAAGGGCGTCGCCGAGCGCAGACATGTCCGTCACCAGCAATGCCACGCACTTGCGACACCCGTAGGTTCACATCCTGAAACAAAATTGGAAGGGATTCGTCTTCTAAGTTCACAAGATACAGCTTGAGAAGAAACATATAGCGCAAAAAGGAAATTTCGGTTTTCAAGGTCACACTTCAAGGTCAAGGTCAGGCATGGTGATAATTTATGCTCGGATGTTTCTCTCTAGGGTATACAGTACCACACCAATCTAAGCGCTTCTGTCAAGTACCATGTGGCAATATGGCTTAAACCCAATTTGTAGACCCTTACCACTTTTCAAGGCCTACTATCGCCACAGGGAAGGTGACCGTGACCTTGATCGTTATGCACCATCGAACGGGCATAAGCCAAAGTACTTCATGCCAAATTTGAAACTCTAACACTAACGGTGTGGAGTTATGGCCCCTGAAAGATTTTGGTTTTCAAGTCGTACGCCAAGGTCAGGTCACGACGCCAAATGGTTTGCGCGGATGCCTTCCTCTCAGGGACACCCATCACACAAAAGTAGACGTGATTCCTGTCACCCGTTCGAAATATCTCGGACAGACAGAAGGAGAAAAAAATGACCCTCCGATTTCAGGCCGCAGCGATCTTTCTGACCTTGACCTTGACCTTGATCGTATGCCATCATCAGACGGGCATAGCCAAACCACCTTCATACCAAGTTTCAACATCCTATGTTGATCCGTGCCCCGAGATAAGGCTAAAATAGATTTTTCGGTTTTCAAGGTCGTACGTTCAAGGTCAAGTTTCACGACGGCAAAAATTGGGTTTGCGCCAATTCTCTTTCCTATTAAGGAGGCACACTTTCACGCAAAATTTGACGCGATTCGGTCAAGCGGTTCGGGAGATATCCCTTGGGACAGACAGGGGGGAAAAAGAAAAGAAAAAACAGAAAAAGAAACAGCCCTCGCCATATCCTTTCACCTCGGTGACGACAACAGCACAAGTGTTTTAACTGAAGCATCAACAAGAAAAAGCTTATGGTGTGCTCAGTTCTCTCTCTCTCTCGTCTCCTCCTCTCTCTCTCTCTCTCTCTCTTCTGGAAAAACAAATCCACATTTTAGCTTACGACGCATAGACCCTCAGTGTGTGTGTGTTGTGTGTGTGTTGTACGCGTGTGCGTGCGTGCGTGCGTGTGTGTTTGCGTGTGCGTGCGTGCGTGCGTGCGTGTGTGTGTGTGTGTTGTGTGTGCGTGTGTGTCCTGTGCGTGTGCGTGTGTGTGTGGGTGTGTGTGTGTGTGGTGTGTGTGGTTAGTGATCTGTGTGTGTGTGTGTGTGTGTGTGTGTGGGGGGGGGGGGGGGTGCGTGACTGAGTACAAGATTATTGAATTTATGTATTATGTATGATTGTGACTGTATCTCTCTTTGGAATTTGTGTGTTGTGTGTGTGTGTGTGTGTGTGGTGTGTGTGTGGGTGTGTGTGTGTGTTGTGGTTCGGTGTGCGTGTGTGTGTATGTGGTGTGCGTGTGCGTGTGCGTACATGTGTGGTGGTGTGTCTCTGTATGTGTGTGTGTGTGTGTGTGTTTGTCTGGTTGTGTGTGGTGTGTGTTCTGTCTGTGTGTGTGTCCTCTCTGTCCTGTCATTGTGTCGATGACTACTCCACGTCGACACTTGCACCGTCCTGCACACCTCTCCATCGTAGTACAGGTCTGTCCACTCTTACAGTTGGTGGGGCACTTGGGCTGTGAGGGGCAGGCTGAAACACACACACACACGCACACGCACGCACGCACACGCACACACACCACACACACACACACATACACACACACACACTTCCGCTTATTGTGCACCGAGCACGGCGGGTGAAAGTTCTTTATAAAGAGTAGCATAGGAATCTGCAGGACTCATTCCTAGAACGAAAGACAAATGAATACTATGCCCGCAACAAGATCCAGGTGACTGGTTGGGCCGCAGGATCAGTACTATCCACAGTGAATGCGTCGCGAGCTTGCACTGTTTTTGGCCACGTCCATCTCATCACGATTCCTCGGCAAAGACCATCCTCAAGGACGGTGGAGCTAGGGGAGGGCCCGCCGTCGTGGTTGATATTCCCCGTGGGGATACCGGGGGGAGGGGGGGTCTTTCGTCAAATAGTTCCCCCACCTTCTTGAAGTGCTGTGCTTGTAACTTCACTAATCTTTCCTCTCTTTGACCTCTTGCTTTTCCCTTGCTTTCTGTCCTACTATCTTTCTGCCTTATCGTTCCCATTCCCTGCCTGTTTTTTTCTTTCAACCAATTCTTCCCAATTTTTTACATGTGGATCACTCCGAAATCGGGAATGTGTCGGGAGACCAGTGAAAAATGAGAACGGCACACATACGTACCTTACCCATTATGGCCTATATGGCCCTGGAACTCAGAAGAATAAGCGGTCGACAAAGAAGAGCCGCGTCTGACACATCCAAGAGTGGACAAACAACAACATAAACGACCTGGTCCTCTTGTTGTCAGACCACAGAGGAACTGGAGAGGCCCTGTCAGCTGCTGCTGCGGGCCCATCAGTACCCTCCCCCCACGACCACGGGGACCAATGGATAAAGGGTGGGGAAACGGGGTAGGTATCCGATTGGTCCTATCCCGTTACGTCCTATTA
>CM065710.1:11882566-11902566 GCA_017654935.2 Phymorhynchus buccinoides
TAGCAACACCCCCCCCCCCCCCCCCCCCCCCCCCCCCCAACCCCCCCCCTCCCCCCCTGCCACGTGGGCTGCCACACTCGGTTTTCGGAGGGATTTTGGAGACTGATGATGTTATGCTAGGAGAGCTAGCTTTGGCATAGGCTTAAACGACACACATGCTATGCAGAGCGTAGCACATTTGATGTAGACCTTGGTGTTTCTGCCTATGTCAATGGTCTGACACACCTTAAAGAGATACACTGACGCACCACAATTAAGTCCATTGGTTTTTTTTCTGGGTAGCCGTGACCACACATACAAAAGTCCCCAACTTCAACAAATTGAGGCTGCTCTTTAAAATGATTCAATGTTTTGAATTTGGGGCATTTATATGGGAGTCAGACCTGGTCAAAACAAGATTTATTTCCAGCTATAAGAGGGAAAACACGTGAAACCCGTGATTTTGACACGTGATCTGGTGGATCTTTAAAGATACACAGACGCGCCACGATTAAGTCCCTTGGTTTTTTTCTGGGTAGCTGTGACCCACATAAGAAAATGTCCCCCATGTTCAAATTGAGGCTGCTCTTTAAAATGATGTGTCGCTTTGAATTTGGGGGCATTTATATGGGTGTCAGACTTGGTCAAAAACAAGATTTATTTCCAGCTATAAGAGGGAAAAACACGTGAAACCCGGGATTTTTGACACGTGATCTGGTGGGTCTTTAAAGATACACAGACGCGCCACGATTAAGTCCCTTGGTTTTTTTTTTCTAGGGTAGCTGTGACCCACATAGAAATGCCCCCATGTTCAAATTGAGGCTGCTCTTTAAAAATGATGTATCGCTTTGAATTTGGGGGCATTTATATGGGTGTCAGACTTGGTCCAAACAAGATTTTTTTTCCAGCTATAAGAGGGAAAACACGTGAAAAACCGTGATTTTGACACGTGATCTGGTGGGTCTTTAAGCCAAGGCGAAAGAAATAATACGAAGAGAAAGTTTAACGGGAAGAAGGTAGTAGGTTAAGACGGGGTAAAATGCGCAATTATTTCATGAAATGAAGCAAATTTCAGTCACATTTTGCCCATCAGACGAATGTTAATGTTTAGCTTTCGTCTCATGGACAAAATTTGACTGAAATTTGCTTCATTTCGTGAGATAATTGGCTCAACCTATGGCGATATTTTTCACGCCAGAGGGCAGTCAATGCACTAGGGGCTTATCACGCGATTTTCTTACTTGGGTGTAGTGAGAGAGAGAGTGATGGTAGGACCACTCACTGTCTCTCTCTCTCTTTCTTTATCCCCAACTAATAATATAGAGAGGATTAGCCCCACACGAGCGTCATGCCCTCTGGCGTGAGAAAAATCGCACTAAGTCTCTCATTGGCATGGGCTTCTTACCCGCCCATGGGCTTTTTACCCCGTCTTCCCCTAGTAGTAGAAGACCGATGAAGAGTGCAAAGATGTGGCTTAGACACCCCCGTCCCCCGTGGGGATACCGGGGGGGGGGGGGGGGTCTTTTGCATAAATAGTTCCCCCACCTTCTGGAAGTTCTGTGCTTGTAACTTCCTCTAATCGGTCCACTCTCTTTGACTCTGCCTTTCCCTTTGCTTTCTGTCATCTACTATCTTTCTGCCTTACTACCTGGTCCATTCTCCTGCCCTTTTTTCCACGAAACACTTTCATTAAACAGCCGCGGCCGGACTTGCTGGTTGCCTAACTATTTCTTAGTCAGGCGCATAACGGCAGCATGACGCATCTGCGCTCATAATTGACAGGTAACTGTCTGAGCGATCAAAGAAGAAGAAGACACCCTCTCCATCTCTCGTGTTTACGATCCTCAGTCTCAACGTTCTGGTTCTTTCAGTTTTGTGACAAAAGCCTTTGACTGATCCTTACTTTCCCAAGAATGGCAGAATGTTGATTCTCAGTTGAAAACATTTCTCCCCGTGGGGGTCTTTCGTAAAAATAGTTCCCACCACCTTCTGGAAGTTCTGTGCTTGTAACTTCCTCTAATCTGCCACTCTCTTTGACTCTGCCTTTTCCCTTTTGCTTTCTGTCGATGTCGTCTACTATCTTTCTGATTTTAATTGGCACCATCCTCCTGCCCTTTTTTTCAAAAACATCTTCCAAATAATGTTTCTCCGTTCAGCTCCTCCGAAATCGGAATGTGTCGGCTGTACGCAGCGGGGAGACCAGTGAACATTGAAAACCTGACACATACGTACCTTACCCATTATGGCCAGAGACAGGAGTGGGAGAGAGAGAGAGAGCGAGATAGAGAGATGTTTGTTTTCAAATGAAACCCTTGCATTGGTTGAGGTGAATTAAGACCAACAATTCTCTCTCTCTCTCTGTCTCTCCTCTCTCTCTCTCTCCCCTTCCCCCGCCTCCCTCCCTCCCCCCTCCCTCCCAGGGAGGATGGGGGAAAAGTTATACCTTATATGCTTATATCATAACCCTGGTTCAATAACATTTTGTTTTGCTTCGTCTCTCTCTCTCTCTCTCTCTCTCTCTCTCTCTCCTCACTCTCTCTTCCTTTTCTTCTTCTTCTTCCTCCCTCCCTTCCTCACCCTCTCTCCTTCTCTCTCCCCCTCCACCCCCCCTTCACCTCTCTCTCTCTCTCTCTCTCTCTCTCTCTCTCCTCTCTCTCTCTCTCAAGGGTGAGGGGCAAAGCTCCAAGCTTATCCTAAATTCTTTGCCCTCAATAAAACAACAACAACAACAACAAAATAAAATTAAAAACATTCTCGTATTCGCATTCGTATTCTCTCACAAGTCAGTGAAGCCCAGCTTCCTGCAGACCACCAGGGGATTTGTCGAGGAATAAGAAGGCCAGAAGTCGTCGCACACGGTCCCCCACTGGTGGTTGGCGTACACCTCCACACGTCCCTGAGAGTCGTCTACTCCATCTACCAGACGTGTGGACCCGTCCCTCTGAGCTGTGTGACACACAGAGAGAGGGGGAGAGAGAACACTGAACACTGAATGGCCCCACTGGTGGTTGGCGTACACCTCCACACGTCCCTGAGAGTCGTCTACTCCATCTACCAGACGTGTGGACCCGTCCCTCTGAGCTGTGTGACACACAGAGAGAGGGGGAGAGAGAACACTGAACACTGAATGGCCCCACTGGTGGTTGGCGTACACCTCCACACGTCCCTGAGAGTCATCTACCCCACCCACCAGACGTGTGGACCCGTCCCTCTGAGCTGTGTGACACACAGAGAGAGGGGGAGAGAGAGAGAGAGAGAGAGAGAGAGAGAGAGAGAGAGAGAGAGAGAGAGGAGAGAGAGAGAGAGAGAGAGAGAGAGAGAGACACACTGAACACTGAACACTGAATGGCCCCACTGGTGGTTGGCGTACACCTCCACACGTCCCTGAGAGTCATCTACCCCACCCACCAGACGTGTGGACCCGTCCCTCTGAGCTGTGTGACACACAGAGAGAGGGGGAGAGAGAGGGGGGAGAGAGAGAGAGAGAGGGGGGGGGTGAGAGAAGAGAGAGAGAGAGAGAGAGAGAGAGGAGCTGAGAGACGAGAGAGAGAGAGAGAGGAGAGAGAGAGATGCTCATGAGAGATAGAGAGAGAGAGACTTCAGACTTCAGACACTTTATTTTACAAGGATAAGAATTTAGGCTGGGGCCTAATTTAGGCTGGGCCTAGAGAGAGAGGGGGGGGGAGGGAGAGTGAGAGAGGGAGAGTGAGAGAGAGAGAGAGAAAGAAAACGAGAGAGAGAGTGAGAGAAAGAGAGAGAGAGGAGACGAAAGAGAGAGGAAGTGAGGGGAGAGAGAGAGAGAATGAGAGAGAGAGAGAGTACATTTGAATGATTTAATGCACCTTGGCCTTGGGCCACAATAAGTGGATTAGGAGCAGAAAAAACAGAATCAATTCTTTAACCCAGCTCTTGAATCTTGAATTAAGAGAGAGAGAGAGAGAGAGAGGCGAGAGAGAGAGAGATAGAGAGAGATAGAGAGAGAGAGAGAGGGTAGAGAGAGAGAGAGAGAGTAGAGAGAGAGAGAGAGAGCAGAGATTAGAGAGATCATGGAGAGAGAGAGAGCTAGAGAGGAGAAGAGAGAAGGGAGAGATGGATAGATACAGCACACTGAACACTGAATGGGCCCCATTGGTGGTTTGGCGTACACCCTCCACACACACGTCCCTTAGCAGTCATCTACTAACCCCCCACCCAGACGTGGTGAGACCCAAAAAAAAAAAGAAAAAAAGCCCGTCCCTCTCCCTTCTGGCTGTTATGTGACCACACAGAGAGAGGGTGGAGAGAGATAGAGTGAAGAGAGGAGAGAGTGAGAGAGAGTGGAGAGATTAGGAGGAGAGAGAGAGAGAGTGAGAGAGATTGGTAGAGAGAGAGAAAGAGAGGGAAGGAGAGAGAGTGAGACCGAGAGGTCAAGATCTCTGGAGAGATAGGTAGATTTGTAGAGAAAGATTGAGAGAGATTGAGCGAGCGAGTTGCGAGCGCGGGGGTTGCATAGAGATGGGGGAAGGGTCTGGACGACATCGAGGATGAACGCAAGAGAGAGAGAGAAAATTGCACAAATCTTTAACTTCTGTTGGGCCATTGCCCCTCAGAATGGGGGTATACAGAATATTAGTACAATTTCAGAAATTCATCAACATTAAGCATAGGTACACATATATAGCAATCAATATCACACAAAACAAAATAATGCTAAATCATAGTACTTTTTGTAGAGTTTTGATAAACGCGCAGTGATTATGTCAAACATTCTGTGTTCTGTTACGTCCTTTTATCAAATAGGAGTCGATATACATGCGCAAGTGTGTAGTTGGTTTTTTTTTAAAATTATTTTTTTTCTCAAAATTTATCTTTTTTAATTTACAAGTTCTTTTTTTTGTTTTTGTGTGAGAGGATAGGGGGTGAGTATGGGGGGAGGGGGGTAAGGTAGGTATACGCCACGCGTGTAAATGGATATGAAATGAATTGTTTAAAATCTGTTTAACGTCCTCCATCGTCGGTCTGAAACAGACACAGACATATGGGACATCAGTAGATATAAAGATGATCCATGGAGGGCACTGCGCGGAGGCATTGCAAACACCAGTAAAGTCCCAACACGGCAGAAAAAGTTTTTAACATACAAAGTATTGTATAATGTACGCGCGCCGTAGACAAACTTACTGTGACCAACATGGAAGACAGCCAATAGAACAACGAACAGCACGTCACGTGACATCGTGAAGAAGTTGTACATTTTTTTTTTTTTTTTTTTTTTTTTTTTTTTTTTTTTTTTTTTTTTTTTTTTTCTCTCTTTTTTCTTTTTTTTTTCTTTTTTTTTTTTTTTTTTTTCCTTTCTTTTTTTTTTTTTTTTTTTTTTTTTTTTTTTTTTTTTTTTTTTTTTTTTTTTTTTTTTTTTTTTTTTTCTCCCCCCCCCCTCTCTTGTCTTTTCCTGAGAGAGACAAAATAAAGGTCACTCACACACGACACCCCCCCCACACGATACAACTGGTCACCCTGTGCATTTCCGCGCGCGCGCGCTCGCTCAAAACACACACACACACACTGACGGTGAAATATGTTATGTTACATTGCTTCTGCTTTGATACCAAAATACTTGCGCAAGACCAACATTGTGACATAAGAGAAGATAATCCATGGACAGAAAGAGTAACCTGTCCTTCTCTCTTCTGTCATCAAATTATCTCCCTTACTGTTGATATAGTCTATGCTATGCATTGTTTTGTGTCTGTTTTGTATTTGAAACAAAATTATTTTTACATCCAACATTGAGGGGGCTGTTTTTAGCCTTTGTTCGTTTTTATGTCTCTTTCTTCTAAAACTATTGATTTATTTGAGAGAGAGAGAGAGAGGAGAGAGAGAGAGTGAGAGAGAGGAGAGAGAGAGAAGAGGATAGAGGAGAGATAGAGAGAGAGAGAGAGAGAGAGAGAGAGAGAGAGAGAAGAGAGAGAGAGAGAGAGAGAGAGTTCGAGAGAATAGAGATGAGAGAGTCATCTAGAGAGAGAGAGAGAGAGAGAATTTAGAGACGAGAGAGATTAGAGAGAGAGAGAGAGAGACTTCTGAAATTGGTGAAACATTAGGGGTATCAAAGAACCAATTTTCCTTTTAGGGGTTTCAGTTAAACGGGATTGATTTATCATTCGGATACAGATGTTTCAGTTTGTGTTGTTTGTTTGTTAATGTTGTATCTGTTAACAGCAATAAGTAAGCATAAAGGCCAACAATATAAAAGGTATGTACATTCTAGTTATGTTTTGAAAAAGGCAAACAAATTATCTAATTGTTACTTTCGTTTTAATTTTCAAACATTATTATTTTAGAATGATGCTTTGTTTGTCTCACTTTGGTTCTGACCCACGCATTGCTAGGTAATTGGTATCGTAATCAACTTTGGTGGAGGATATAATTAGAAAGAGAGTATTCACCCTTTGTTCAATTTTGTTATCTCCTCTCTTGGCCTCACTATTTCATTCTTTAATCATGATTGGTCATTCGGACAGAAGCTATTATTATTTATTATTAAACAAAACTTATCAACAATTAGGCTTACTTCTTCTTTTTCCAATTAAGAACACATTTTCAGGTAATTTCGGTGGGCATTTTAAGAGAATCACAAAAAAAGTAATCAGAATTCTCGTGTTTTAAAAAAAAATTGGTAAAGGTAAAGATGTGCCACCCCCCATGCATTTCTCGGTTAATTGTATTTTTGCGTTTTTGCCTTTCTTACCATACATAAAGCTGTATTTTAGGAACATTTTTAGCTAATTACCTTTTTGGAATACTAACCCTACCCCCCACTATGTACTGCAGTACACCGCGATTTGTCATAGTTGTGGTTCGTTGCGTTTTTCCGTCTTATAGGGTGGGGGGTAGGGTTAGGGTTAGGGCTAGGGTTAGGGTTAGGGTTAGTGTTCCAAAAAGGTTATTAGCAAAGAAAGAAACTGCAACAACATGGGTGGTCAAAATACAGTTGTCATTACATTTTGTTTCGTGCCTTTTTTTCGTATTTACTTCTTACTTTGACATCTATGAAATTCATCAAAGTCCATGATCTAGAACACAAATATCAATTATTGGAAAATATTTTATTGATTAGCAAACGTTAATTGACTGTTTTTGCTGAATTTGTTGTTGTTGTTGGTGGTGGTGGTGGCGACGACGAAAATGGAGTTTTACGTCCTCTTGGTCTGAATCAAACACATATGGGGCATTTGTAAATACAAATATGGTGGGAACAATACTGGAGGCAATGCCCGGAGGCAGTACGAAACCAGTAAAGTCCCGATTTTTTTATGAATACAGATAGCTGTAGCGGTGACCACGCCTCGATTAAACCTCATCGGCTATGGCACCGCCACAAGTTAATATTGTTAGATCATGTTGTTGTGGTGGTGATGGTGGTGGTGTAATTGGTGCAACGTTGTTGTTCTTTTTTCTCCCTTTTTTGTGCCCTTATAAAACATGTCACACAAATATTTTGAAGGGAATCTCAACTTCTAATAAAGTTTAAGACCTGGAT
The DNA here is from genome assembly GCA_017654935.2 of Phymorhynchus buccinoides. Classification (NCBI taxonomy): domain Eukaryota; kingdom Metazoa; phylum Mollusca; class Gastropoda; order Neogastropoda; family Raphitomidae; genus Phymorhynchus; species Phymorhynchus buccinoides. The sequence goes on from CM065710.1 coordinate 11,890,062, forward strand.
GTCGAACCTTCACTCACGTGGTTTGTCCCTAGATGATATGCAAACCAAATAAACCATACAAATATTTTGACGGAAATATTAACTTCTAATAAAGTTTCAAACCTGGGTGTCAAATTTTGAACTCACGTTTTCCCCCCACTTTTTTTGTTGTTGTCCCTAGATGATGTTTTAAACCAAAATAAAACACGTCATACAGATATTTTGGAGGAAATCTTAACTTCTAATAAAGTTTCGAACCTGAATATCGAAGATACAATAATGTGTCCAGCTTCCAACCTGTCGTCTGCTCTGCTCGGTCTCGGGTGACGTCGGCATGTCTTTATATCGCAACCTTCCCCATAATTACCTCATCTCGCGTCTAATGACCAGTCGATGTGCCAAATGAAAGACATTATTAGGGTCTAGTCAGTGGTCAATCCGCTCTTCGAACAACAACAACAACAACAAATGCTGTTTAGGTGGAGTTGTTGTCCTTAGCCATTGCACCAGGTGGCGTTCGATTTGAAGGCACTTTCTTAAAGGGGCACCCTGACGGATGAGTTTTTGTAAGAAACACGTCGAGATCACCAGGAAAACACCCTTTACAGAGATTGCAACACTCACTTTGCTCTGGTTCCCTAGAAATCAAACCGTCAAATCGGCGATTCCTCCTTGGCGGAGGTGCTGGAAGTCAAATTATTTCACCCAAAGAGAAGGCGTGTGCCGTCTCTTTTCTAATGGCCGCCTGCATTTAGACCAAATCGCTTGCACGAAATTTTCGCAATACAAGCATTTTGTATTTGTTTTTTAATTTATACAAATTATCTAAAGGAGTTTCGCTCACAACAAAGGAAATAGCTCCTTTTTTTTTACTGCACTACAAAAAAAGAAAACGCTTCAACCACAATGAGTGACCTTCACCCACCCCATCCGTAATGGCTACTATCTCCGCCAAGGAGGAATCGCCGTTTTGACGGTTTATTTCTAGGAAACCAGAGCAAAGTGAGTGTTCTGATCCTTGAAAAGGCTGTCTTTCTGGTGATCTCGACGTGTTATACTGATCAGTTTATCGTAGCGGTGCCATAGCCGATGAGGTGTAACCGAGGCGTGGTTACCGCTACACCTATCTGCATTAATAAAAAATCGGGACTTTACTGGTTTCGTACTGCCTCCGGGCATTGCCTCCAGTATTGTTCCCACTATATTTGTATTTACAAATGTCCCATATGTGTCTGTTTGAGACCAAGAGGACGTAAAACACCATTTTCGTCGATCTCGACGTGTTTCTTGCAAAAACTCATCTGTCAGGGTCCACCTTTAAAGGATATGTTCTGCATCCATGATGTGTGTTCCGCACGGGCCCATGTTTTAGTCTCGCCTATCCTCAATTTGCCGAACATGTGGGCACGCCAGTCGGTTATGCCCTGCAGGGGTGGATCTGAGAGGGGGGGGGGGGGTCCAGGGGTTCCGGAAACCCCCATTTGCCCCCAAGCATGTACCTTATGCAAAGATACAAGGGTAAAAAATAAGAAAATGGTTTAATAATCACTAAATTGCAAACTTTTCCGGGGGCAAAGCCCCCTGGACCCCCACAAGACCACAGCATCTTTAACCAGGACTTACGCAGCTCCCTGGACTCCCCGCGAATACCCCCCCCCCCCCCCCCCCCCCCCCCCCCCCCCCCCCCTTACGAATCATTTGGTCAGCCCCTGCCCTGTCCTCAGCCTGATCCGGATGGCCTGGTCCGATCTGCTGAGGGGAGATTTACGAAAGCGCGTATTGGCATATCAGAAGCGCGGAAAATGTTTTACGAAAGCGCGTCAATTCGTCGTTCATAAGCGCGGATGTTTTTTTAGTATTGTAAGCACGGATTTCCAATCCCCCACCCACTAATTTATACCTCCCGTTTCGAAATAAGTGCCATGGTGAAAACTCAGCCTACTGGCCACTGCAACAGCCATGTTTTGCTAGAGTGAATGCCCTTGGCAGATGCTTGAGTACTGACCAAGCAAGGGCATAACTCTCGCCAATGACCCATTTGAGTCCCCTAAATGGCTGCCTTTCGCAAGAGTGAATGCCCTTTTCAGTACTGACCAACAAGGGTTTCACTCTCACTGTCAAGGGCGTTAATAACCCTAGTTGCAGAAGCCAATAACACCGTTGCTGATTTTAGTCATGAACGGTTGGCTGAGTTGTATTTTTCGTGTCTCCCGTGCTCCACACTGTCTGGTAGGTCACCTTCCGCGCTTTTGAGTCGTGGGTCTGTACGCGCTTTTGAAACATTTCCGGTTTAGAAATGCGCGCTTTTGAATGTCGCCCCATGCTGAGCCTGTGGTAGTATAGTAGGGATGGGTCAGCCTGGTTAAAGTTTGGGTGGTACTGTTTCCATTTCTTTTGGGATAGGGCTTTGATTATTGTTTTCTCAAAAGGAATTGGTATAAGCCGGTGGAGTGATTTCCTGCATTGCCGCCAGAAGCGCTCATTGAAACCTTGTCTTCTTCTTGTTGTGTGTGACAAGACAATGATGGTTATTTTTCTTCGGTTCTGAGGAATGTTCTGGTTAGGGGGTTGTCAAGGTCGACAATGATTAGTGGGTTTAGATGTTGTTGTAGAAACGGGCGTTTCTGTTGCTTTTAATCTCCGTCTCTCTGTCTGACTTTGCTATATGTCTGTCTCTCTGTCTCTGACTTTGTCTCTATCCCTGTGCCTGTCTGTTTGTCTCTCTCTGTTTCTGTTTCTGACTGTTTCTTTATCTGTCTGTCTGTCTGTCTGTGTTCTGTGTGTGTGTCTGTCTGTCTGTCTCTCTCTCTCTCTCTCTCTCTCTCTCTCTCTCTCTCTCTCTCTCTCTCTCTCTCTCTCTCTCTCTCTCTCTCTCTCTCTCTCTGTGTCTCTGTTGGCGATTTTCCTGTGTCTCAATGTTCATTTATAGTATTAGTTCTGCATTGCATGCTTAGAACCAAGGACAGAATGGAAGACTAGGCCCAGCCTAAATTCATATCCTTGTAAAATAAAGTTTCTGAAGTCTGTCCGTCTGTCTGTCCTTGTGTGTCAGTCTCTCTCTTTAATTGGTGTGATTTATCTTATTTATATGCCTTGCACGGTGTGTCCGTATACGACCTTAATTTAAGGTTGTTGGTTTGTCTTGTATTTTGCGATTTTGTTTCTATTTGTATTTTTTAAATTTCTTTTCTTTTTGTTCGGAGGGCAGGATGAAAAAAAGCCGGTTATTGCGCTTTCCCTCAATAAAAACAACAACATTCGTTCGTTCGTTCGTTCTCTCTCTCTCTCTCTCTCTCTCTCTCTCTCTCTCTCTCTCTCTCTCTCTCTCTCTCTCTCTCTGTATATGTGTGTGTGTGTGTGTGTGTGTGTGTGTGTGTGTGACTTGGTCTCTATCTCTGTCTTCTCTGTATGTTTATCTGTCTGTTCTCTCTCTCTCTCTCTCTCTCTCTCTCTCTCTCAATCTCTCCAGAGACAGTGTATACAGTACACCCCGCTTATAGTAAAGTGCAGGGGAGCAAGGCTTTTCCTTTACTATAACAGGTTTTTCTTATAAACGATGTTCGGATATAGTAAAGTTTTGATGATATTTTTTTATCTTATCCGATGTTGTTTTTCAAAGTCAAAGCTAACGTAAAATACTGAATATAAACCCATTCTACCCCTTCCTCATATGGTTTGAGGTCCAAAAAGGTGACTGGGTTTATACATGGTATATTTCCCTGTGCACAAAACAAAACTATCTGTAAAAGCATATAGTGTACAACCTCTAACTTCCAGAATCGCCTTTGAATCTATTCATACATGCACACACACACACACACGCACCGTAACCGAACAGTTTGCCTGCGGACATTTCGCCTACGGACATTATTCCTATGGTCACCATGCTCACCAGACATTTTGCCTACTGGACATTATGCCTACAGACATTATGCCTGATAATAGATTATCATGCCTGCAATAAAATATCACATTTTCATGATGCTACAGCAAAACCCAGTTATAAGAAAATCGAAGGGAGATAATTTTTTTGTTTTCTTATATCCGTGTTTTCTTATATCCGAAACTCGGATAAAAGAAAACATTTTGATTTTTTTTCTTATAACCGAGTTGAATGGGGGAAAAAGGGAAAAAATAAAAGAGAAAAAGAGAAAAAAAAAATAAAAGACAAACAGAAACATAAAACAAGAAAACGAAGAAAAAAAATGCTTTTACATAAATTGGTGCATGAAAAAAAAGGAAAAAATGCAAAACAAAAGGAGGAAAAAAGAAAGAACAGAACAGAAAATTAAAAACAAAAATGAAGGCAGACGTGGTGTGAGTTGCATGATGAGCGAGCAAGATAGCGGAGAGCAGATGAATGAGTGGGTGTGGTGTGAGAGTAACATATTTGCTTAAATGTAAATTTCTGTTTCTTGTTTTTAATCAATATTCTAATTTGGATGTATAACTTACTTTACACAGTGGAAGACAATTTTGCATTTGCGTTTGTACAATGCCAATGGACAATAAGGAAACTTGCGACCTATGACTCATGTTTTACATCATAAAATCAAAATACAGCAAAACTCGGTTATAAGAAAATCGAAGGGAGATGATGTTTTGCTTATTACCATATCCAAGTTTTCTTATATCCGAAACTCAGATATAAGAAAACATTTTGAAGTTTTTTCCCCCTTATAAACAAATTGAAAAGGGGAAAAAAGAAAAGAAAAGAAAGACAGAAAAGGAAAACGAAGAGAAAATCCTTTTTCCTAATTTGATGCATGTCTTGCATCATAAAATCAAAATAGTCTACTAAGAAGAAGATTTAAGGGTGCCTACAACCACTTAACTAAGAAGCCTTTTTTTGGTCTTTTTACTGTTATCAAATGCGTACCCCTTCACCTTTCTTGTACTGAATTATTACCATTTACTGTCCACCCATGCAGCTTTTCATCGATCGTTTGCTTTTGTTTATGTGGATGTTCATCCACATATTCAGTTATTTGTATTTATCTAGAAATGAATTGCCTTTTCCTCTCTGCCATTGCAGCTGAAAATGTACACAAAAGTACTCATATTTTTTTCTTCTGCTCAACATTTATTTTGCACAGAATACTGAAGGAAAGTATGGAATAAAGGAACAAAAACAACTCAATTAGTCTTGTAATCAAGTGCCTGTACTGTTTAGAATGTCTGTGACACAACTGGTATGAGGTAAACTTTCCCTTTTTGGAACGACTTCAATTTTCTCTGGAACATCCTTTCAGTTCAGGTCCAACTCACTTTTAAAGACACACTGACCCAACATGATTAAATCCATTGTTTTTTTTCTGGGTAGCTGTGACCCACATACAAATTCCCCCAACTTCAAATTGAGGCTGCTCTTTAAAATGATGTTTCGTTTTCAATTTGGGGGCATTTGTATGGGAGTCAAACCTGGTCAAAACAAGATTTCTTACCAGCTATAAGAGGGAAAACACGTGGAAACCCGTGATTTTGACACGTGATCTGGTGGGTCTTTAAGAAAATGTTGTCAATGGTAATTTGCTTATAAGTAAATAGAACTCGCTTATAAGAAAATGAACTGCAAACCAACTCCCTTGTATGACATAATTTTCTTATATCCAAGTTTCCATTGCAGATGGGAGAAAAAATTTGCTTGCTTATAACCAAGTTTTCTTATAAGCAAGTTTCTTATATCCCAGTTTTGATCATAGATAAGAAAAAACAAGTTCGGCAGGGATTTTTTTTTTCCTTCATTGTAAGCGGGTTTTCTTATAAGCGAGTTTCTTATAAGCGGATTCGGCTGTATATATATTTTTTCAGATTCATTTTTTTTCTACTAAGTAATGAGGGGAAATAAACGTTTTTGAGTGCCTTTCAATTTCGTTGATGAAGGTGGGTAGAGGGAGTAGTGAGACTGTGACGTATACATTGATGACGTATTTACAAAGGTCAGGAAGAGGACAAATTTTGTATTGCAAGAAGAGGAACCACAAATGACTTTACTATAGGATTTTTTTAAAATTTTAATTATAACCCAGTTGTTATTATGGGTGAGGGAGTGGTGAGACTGTGACGCATACATTGGTGACGTATTTACAAAGGTCACCAAGAGGACAATTTCAGGTGTGTTTTTTTTATTGTAAGCGAGGAGCCAGTCCTGTGGGGAACCAAAAGTAACTTTACTATAGCAGTTTTTTTTTATTATAACCGAGTTGCTACTATCCGAGGTCTATTTAGTAATAAAACAGTAGACCTTTGGCCGGGAACCAGTGCTTTCCTTTACTGAACCGAAATTTCTTATAACCGAGTTTACTATAAACGGGGAGTACTGTATATAAGCTTTCTGATCTCTCTAAATCAGCATAATTCCTATAACCTCACCCACCCACCCTTTTGTCATCAGACCTTCTGAGGTATTGACAATAAAAAAAAATGTTCACTGTTCAATGTTTCTCTCTTTAAATCTGTCCCAGCGACATGTTGTGAACCTCCTGCACAGAATCACTCCAAGCATGAAGCTGCTCACCATATTATGTTCTGTCGAGTAACCTTGGAATCTCACGGCATTACGTCTCTCTCTCTCTCTCTCTCTCTCTCTCTCTCTCTCTCTCTCTCTCTCTCTCTCTCTCTCTCTCTCTCGTTGGCTTAACGTCTAATTAGCCGAAGTCTCTTATAGTTATAGACATTGTTTCTGAAGATTGGATCTTCCTGTTGACAGTGTTCCTGAAGATTGGATCTTCCTGTTGACAGTGTTCCTGGAGATCGGATCTTCCTGTTGACAGTGTTCCTGAAGACTGGATCTTCCTGTTGACAGTGTTCATGAAGACTGGATCTTCCTGTTAACCCATGTTGACAGTGTTCCTGAAGACTGGATCTTCCTGTTGACAGTGTTCCTGAAGACTGGATCTTCCTGTTGACAGTGTTCCTGGAGACTGGATCTTCTTGTTGACAGTGTTCCTGGAGACTGGATCTTCTTGTTGACAGTGTTCCTGGAGATTGGATCTTCTTGTTGACAGTGTTCCTGGAGATTGGATCTTCTTGTTGACAGTGTTCCTGGAGATTGGATCTTCTTGTTGACAGCGTTCCTGGAGATTGGATCTTCTTGTTGACAGTGTTCCTGGAGATTGGATCTTCTTGTTGACAGTGTTCCTGGAGATCGGATCTTCTTGTTGACAGCGTTCCTGGAGATTGGATCTTCTTGTTGACAGTGTTCCTGGAGATTGGATCTTCTTGTTGACAGCGTTCCTGGAGATCGGATCTTCTTGTTGACAGTGTTCCTGGAGATTGGATCTTTTTGTTGACAGCGTTCCTGGAGATTGGATCTTCTTGTTGACAGTGTTCCTGAAGACTGGATCTTCTTGTTGACGGTGTTCCTGAAGAATGGATCTTCTTGTTGACAGTGTTCCTGAAGATTGGATCTTCTTGTTGCATGACGTCACCCGCCTATACTTATATCGAATGAAAAATGGTGTTTTACGTCCTCTCGGTCTGGAGCAGACACATGGGACATTTGTAGATACAAAGATGATGGGAACAATACTGGAGGCAATGCCCGGAGGCAGGGCAACACCATACTTATATCCCTTAGGCCTCGTACTCAGTACAAGCGGAAACCCCATGCGCAATCCGTAAATAAGTAAAAGAAAGAAGGAAACAAATATATGGATCAGGGGAAATACGGACACGTCCGTATATTTTTGTTCCTTCTTTCTTTTACTTATTGATTATTTCCGCGCGGAAAATCCGGGTGTTGTGTGTACGTGCGCTAATACCCTAACACTCTAGGGACACGCAAAGAACAATAACTCTGGTCAAACTCTAGGAAAACGCAAATCGCATCGCATTGGGGTGGAATTGTGTGTGTGTGTGTGTGTGTGTGCGTGCGTGCGTGTGCGTGTGCGTGTGCGTGTGCGCGTGCGTGCGTGTGTGTGTGTGTGTGTGTGTGTGTAGAGAGGGGTAGAGAGCGGGGGGGGGGGGGGGGGGGGGTGTCTTCCAAATCTTTTTCTCCTTTGAGCTCCTCCGAAATCGGAATGTGTCGGCTGTACGCAGCGGGGGAGACCAGTGAAAACTGAAAACCGGACACATACGTACCTCACCCATTATGACCATGGGACGCAGAAGAAGATTGTCTACTTGGTTGTGTGTACTTTTTACTTTAATGTGAACATGTATCTGTAAAATAAATGTGTGGGGGGGGGGGGGGGGGGGGTAATCACTAGGGAAAAGGCAATGCAGAACATTCAAACGAAATACTGTAATTATTAATCCTTCGTCTTTGTGGTACAGTTATTTAGGACCTTCAAAAATCATCCAAAATGAGGTGTTAAAGGGAGGGGTCTTATAAGGGAGGTACTTTTAATACTTGCAAAGAAGGGCAATGTCTCAGAGAAGTAGGTCTTATGCGGGAGGGAGTCTTATAATGGGAGGTCTTATAAGGGAGGTTCCACTGTACTTACAAAGAAGGGCAATGTCTCAGAGAAGTAGGTCTTATGTGGGAGGGAGTCTTATAATGGGAGGTCTGATAAGGGAGGTTCCACTGTACTTACAAAGAAGGGCAATGTCTCAGAGAAGTAGGTCTTATGCGGGAGGGAGTCTTATAATGGGAGGTCTTACAATGGAGGTTCCACTGTACTTACAAAGAAGGGCAATGTCTCAGACAAGTAGGTCTTATGTGGGAGGGAGTCTTATAATGGGAGGTCTTACAAGGGAGGTTCCACTGTACTTACAAAGAAGGGCAATGTCTCAGACAAGTAGGTCTTATGCGGGAGGGAGTCTTATAATGGGAGGTCTTATAAGGGATGTTCCACTGTACTTACAAAGAAGGGCAATGCCTCAGAGAAGTAGGTCTTATGTGGGAGGGAGTCTTATAATGGGATGTCTTATAAGGGAGGTTCCACTGTACTTACAAAGAAGGGCAATGCCTCAGAGAAGTAGGTCTTATGCGGGAGGGAGTCTTATAATGGGATGTCTTATAAGGGAGGTTCCACTGTACTTACAAAGAATGGCAACGTCTCAGAGAAGTAGGTCTTATGCGGGAGGGAGTCTTATAATAAGGAGGTCTTATAAGGGAGGTTCCACTGTACTTACAAAGAAGGGCAAATGTCTCAGAGAAGTAGGTCTTATGCGGGAGAGAGTCTTATAATGGGAGGTCTTATAAGGGAAGTTCCACTGTACTTACAAAGAAAGACAACGTCTCATAGAAGTAGGTCTTATGTGGGAGGGAGTCTTATAATGGGAGGTCTTACAATGGAGGTTCCACTGTACTTACAAAGAAGGGCAATGTCTCAGAGAAGTAGGTCTTATGTGGGAGGGAGTCTTATAATGGGAGGTCTTATAAGGGAGGTTCCACTATACTTACAAAGAAGGGCAACGTCTCAGAGAAGTAGGTCTTATGCGGGAGGGAGTCTTATAATGGGATGTCTTATAAGGGAGGTTCCACTGTACTTACAAAGAAGGGCAACGTCTCAGAGAAGTAGGTCTTATGCGGGAGGGAGTCTTATAATGGGAGGTCTTATAAGGGAGATTCGACTGTACTTACAAAGAAGGGCAACGTCTCAGAGAAGTAGGTCTTATGCGGGAGAGAGTCTTATAATGGGAGGTCTTATAAGGGAAGTTCCACTGTACTTACAAAGAAAGACAACGTCTCATAGAAGTAGGTCTTATGTGGGAGGGAGTCTTATAATGGGAGGTCTTACAATGGAGGTTCCACTGTACTTACAAAGAAGGGCAATGTCTCATACAAGTAGGTCTTATGCGGGATGGAGTCTTATAATGGGAGGTCTTATAAGGGAGGTTCCACTATACTTACAAAGAAGGGCAATGCCTCAGAGAAGTAGGTCTTATGCGGGAGGGAGTCTTATAATGGGATGTCTCATAAGGGAGGTTCCACTGTACTTACAAAGAAGGGCAACGTCTCAGAGAAGTAGGTCTTATGCGGGAGGGAGTCTTATAATGGGAGGTCTTATAAGGGAGATTCGACTGTACTTACAAAGAAGGGCAACGTCTCAGAGAAGTAGGTCTTATGCGGGAGAGAGTCTTATAATGGGAGGTCTTATAAGGGAGGTTCCACTGTATTTTAAAGAAAGAAAGAAAGAAACACACGTACACACTACATAAACAACAACAACAACATTGCTAAGAGAAGAGATCAAACATTTTATGGAAGGCTTTATTTCAAATGAATGCTGCCTTTTTTTTAACACATAATTATAACAAAATGATCTCAAGAAATAAAAAAAATACAGCGGGATAACTTCTTCTTTTTTTTTAACAATATTTTCGAAAGACAGTATGGACTAACACTTCTTAAAATATAAAAAAGACACACAAAAACAAGCATTTGTGTTGTCTCCCCTTCCCCTCACCATGTCCATCGCCAATGACGAAACCAAAAGAGAACATTAATTAACAAAAGAACAGCTCTAGCAACAACAACATCAATTGAAACCCGTTGAAAACTGAAATACTCTGAATCCACTTGCACCGGTCTTAGAAGCCCCGGAAATGAATGAAAGTAACTTCCCCGTGGGGATACCGGGGGGGGGGGGGGGGGGGGGGGGGTCTTTCGTACAAATAGTTCCCCCACCTTCTGGAACTTCTGTGCTTGTAACTTCCACTAATCGTTCACTCTCTTTGACTCTGCCTTTTGTCCCTTTGCTTTCTGTCATCTATCTTTCTGCCTTATTGGCCCCATTCTCCTGCCTTTTAAAAAAAACATCTTCCCAATTTTCTCCTTTGAGCTCCTCCGAAATCGGAATGTGTTTGGCTGTATGCAGCGGGGAGACCAGTGAGAACAGAAAGCCAGACACATACGTACCTTACCCATTATGGCCATATGGCCTGGGAACGCAGAAGAAGAAGACAAGGGAAGTAGAGACAACTCCAGGTTTCTCAGACCGTGCGCGTCGCTGAACGGAATACTTTAATTTTTTTCAGTGCTTACTAAAAGAGTAACATTCCAATACTTTCGTTATAAATTCGAACCGGAAGTGCGAACCGGAAGTGGGGACGAAAATTGCCAAATATGGCAGCAAGTTAGTATTGAATAATTGCAAATGGCTGCTTAGGGGGAGAATCCTGTCATGTTTGCTCTCAAAGGCAAACATAAGCCCTCTAGTTATTATTATTATTATTATTATTATTATCATCATCATCATTATTATTAGCCTATTATGATTATTATGATTATTATGATTATTATTATTATTATTATTATTATATATTTATCATTAGGCCTATTATTATTATTATTATTATTATTATTATTATTATCATTATGTATCCATATGCGTGTAGTGGCAATGGGGCGCGCTGCAAGTGAGTCCGATCTTCTCAGACCACGCGCGCGTCGCTGAGCTAGCCGAACCAGTTGTCCACGGGCGGTTCGTTAGCCTTGGCTCTGTTTTTAGCCGCCTTGGTCTTGGCCTGTTCCTTCTTGTCCTTGCTCCTCTGGACGAGGCAGACAATGACCAGAGCGACGTTGGGAATGACCAACATGATGATCACTGCGGCTAGCAGCATGGCCAGGGAGATCTCGTTAGGTCTGTGACAAACAGGGAGATCTCGTCAGGTCTGTGACAAACAGGGAGATCTCGTCAGGTCTGTGACAAACAGGGAGATCTCGTCAGGTCTGTGACAAACAGGGAGATCTCGTCAGGTCTGTGACAAACAGGGATATCTCGTTAGGTCTGTGACAAACAGGGAGATCTCGTTAAGTCTGTGACAAACAGGGAGATCTCGTTAGGTCTGTGACAAACAGGGAGATCTCGTTAGGTCTGTGACAAACAGGGATATCTCGATAGGTCAGTGACAAACAGGGAGATCTCGTTAGGTCTGTGACAAACAGGGAGATCTCGTTAGGTCTGTGACAAACAGGGAGGAGATCTCGTTAGGTCTGTGACAAACAGGGAGATCTCGTTAGGTCTGTGACAAACAGGGAGATCTCGTCAGGTCTGTGACAAACAGGGATATCTCGATAGGTCTGTGACAAACAGGGAGATCTCGTTAGGTCTGTGACAAACAGGGAGATCTCGTTAGGTCTGTGACAAACAGGGAGATCTCGTTAGGTCTGTGACAAACAGGGAGATCTCGTTGGGTCTGTGACAAACAGGGAGATCTCGTTAGGTCTGTGACAAACAGGGAGATCTCGTTAAGTCTGTGACAAACAGGGAGATCTCGTTAGGTCTGTGACAAACAGGGAGATCTCGTTAGGTCTGTGACAAACAGGGATATCTCGATAGGTCAGTGACAAACAGGGAGATCTCGTTAGGTCTGTGACCAGCAGGGAGATCTCGTTAGGTCTGTGACAAACAGGGAGGAGATCTCGTTAGGTCTGTGACAAACAGGGAGATCTCGTTAGGTCTGTGACAAACAGGGAGATCTCGTTAGGTCTGTGACAAACAGGGAGATCTCGTTAGGTCTGTGACAAACAGGGAGATCTCGTCAGGTCTGTGACAAACAGGGAGATCTCGTTAGGTCTGTGACAAACAGGGAGATCTCGTCAGGTCTGTGACAAACAGGGATATCTCGATAGGTC
>CM065710.1:11907566-11912566 GCA_017654935.2 Phymorhynchus buccinoides
CACATTCCGATTTCGGAGGAGCTCAAGGGAGAAACATTATTTTGAAGATTTTTTTCAAAAAGGCAGAAGAAGTCAGAAAGATAGTAAATGAAAGAAAGCAAAGGGAAAAGGCAGAGCCAAAGAGAGTGGCAGATTAAAGGAAGTTGCAAGCACAGAACTTCCAGAAGGTGGGGGAACTATGTTTATGAATTAAGTAGGTAACATACACCACAACCGAGTGCAGTAGCGTGGCACAGTGGGTAGCACTTCGTGTCAAGTTTATAAACCCGAGTTCGAACCTGGGTACAGGGGGATTTTTTTCCTCTCACTTAATTTGCGGTCTGAACGTGGAGTCTTTCCGGATGAGACGATAAACCGAGGTCCCCCGTGTGTGCCCATGCACTTAGCACACGTTAAACCCAGTGGCAACGAAAAAGTTGTCATTGGGTCAAGATTTAACCCCCCCCCCCCCCCCCCCCCCCTCACTCCCCCTGTCCTTCCTCATGAGTCACACAAAAATCCCATGCACATTGTTTTAATTAAAAAAATGGGTGGCGCGCCTCTTGTGGCTGCGACGCGGTCTCCAGGTGGGAGCAACCCGAATTTCACAGCGACGCCTCTGTGACTATAAAGCACCTAATAATCCCTAAAGGAAAGGAATAATAAAAATCGCAACAACAACAAAAAAGGACTTACAAGTGCAGCGGCAAATGGGCCTTACAAGTGCAGCTGCAAATGGGACTTACAAGTGCAGCGGCAAATGGGACTTACAAGTGCAGCGGCAAAATGGGACTTACAAGTGCAGCGGCAAAATGGGACTTACAAGTGCAGCGGCAAAATGGGACTTACAAGTGCAGCGGCAAAATGGGACTTACAAGTGCAGCGGCAAAATGGGACTCACAAGTGCAGCGGCAAAATGGGACTTACAAGTGCAGCGGCAAAATGGGACTTACAAGTGCAGCGGCAAAATGGGACTCACAAGTGCAGCGGCAAAATGGGACTTACAAGTGCAGCGGCAAATGGAACTTACAAGTGCAGCGGCAAATGGGACTTACAAAGGCAGCGGCAAAATGGAACTTACAAGTGCAGCGGCAAATGGGACTCACAAGTGCAGCAGCAAATGGGACTTACAAGTGCAGCGGCAAATGGGACTTACAAGTGCAGCGGCAAATGGGACTCACAAGTGCAGCAGCAAATGGGACTCACAAGTGCAGCGGCAAATGGGACTCACAAGTGCAGCAGCAAATGGGACTCATAAGTGCAGCGGCAAATGGGACTCACAAGTGCAGCAGCAAATGGGACTCACAAGTGCAGCGGCAAAATGGGACTTACAAGTGCAGCGGCAAATGGGACTTACAAGTGCAGCGGCAAAATGGGACTCACAAGTGCAGCGGCAAAATGGGACTCACAAGTGCAGCGGCAAATGGGACTCACAAGTGCAGCGGCAAATGGGACTCACAAGTGCAGCGGCAAAATGGGACTCACAAGTGCAGCGGCAAAATGGGACTCACAAGTGCAGCGGCAAAATGGGACTCACAAGTGCAGCGGCAAATGGGACTCACAAGTGCAGCGGCAAATGGGACTCACAAGTGCAGCGGCAAATGGGACTTACAAGTGCAGCGGCAAATGGGACTCACAAGTGCAGCGGTAAATGGGACTCACAAGTGCAGCGGCAAATGGGACTCACAAGTGCAGCGGCAAATAGGACTCACATGTAGAGGTGGGGGGGGGGGGGGGGAAAGCGGTTTGAACCGAAAAAACCGGTGCTAAACTTTTGCGGTTCGAAAAACCGGTTCGAGTTGCTGTGAACCGGTTTTTTTAACTGCAAACTGAAAGTAAGTTTTTCTTAGAATAACACATTCTTTTCGAAAAACACTGATTCTCAGCGCAGAGTAGCTGTTTCTAGTTTGTTGTGGTGTATGGTTTTGACTTTGACTTTGAGCGTTGAGTAGAGTGTGTGTGTCATAAGTCATAAGTTTCTTTATTTTGTGTGTGTGTGTGTGTGTGTGTGTGTGTGTGTGTGTGTGTGTGTGTGTGCGTGCGTGCGTGCGTGCGCGCGTGGGTGTGTGGGTGTGAATACTCTGACAAATGAATGTGCGTTTTCATAGGTGAAACTAGTATAATGCGAGTACTGGTTAGAAAAAAAAAACAACGGTTCGATAAAAAACCGGTTCGGAGAGGAAAAACCGGGTTAAAACCGGTTCAGATTTTGTAACCGGTTCTCAACTCTACTCACAAGCGCAGCGGCAAATGGGGCACTGTCGATGCGGCACGCTCACGATCTCCGTCCTGAAGTACGGGCAGTTCTCCTCGGGCTTGTCGCACTCCGGGTTGGCCAGACAGTGGCAGATCACGCCCACGTCCTCGCTGTGATCGCAGTTGTGGGACCCGATACCCTTGTGCGGGCACTCCGTCAGGGTGTCCTCGCTCCCCGTGCATTTCACGTTGTCCAGGTAGATCGGCAAGCCCGTCCCTTGTCCGAAACCCGCGCAGCATCGCTGTTCGGAAGATGGCCTGGAGAGGGGTGGGGGTTGGGAGAAAACAACAACAGAAAGGCGGATGAAGTTTTGTTGGGAAAGAAGTGGTGGGTGTGAAAAAAAAGTCAGAAATGAGGGTAGGGTTGTAGGGAAAACAACAGAAATGGGGGTAATGTTGTTGGGGAAAAGGGGAAAAAGACACAAATGGGAGTAAAGTTGTAGGGAAAAGTGGAAAATAAAGACAGAAATGTGGGTAAAATTGGAGAGGAAAAGTGGGGAGGGGGAGACAGACATTGGGGTAATGTTGTTGGGAAAAGGCGGGGGGGGGGACAGAAATGGGGGTAAAGTTGTAGGAGAAATGGGGATAAAAAGACAGAAATGGGGTAAAGTTGAAGGGGAAAAGTGAGAAAAAACCCAAAAATGGGGTAAAATTGTAGGGGAAATGGGGATAAAAAGACAGAAATGGGGTAAAGTTGAAGGGGAAAAGTGAGAAAAAAGACAGAAAATGGGGGTAATGTTGTAGGGAAAACAACAGAAATGGGGGTAATGTTGTAGGGAAAACAACAGAAATGGGGGTAATGTTGTAGGGAAAACAACAGAAATGGGGGTAATGTTGTAGGGAAAACAACAGAAATGGGGGTAATGTTGTAGGGAAAACAACAGAAATGGGGGTAATGTTGTAGGGAAAACAACAGAAATGGGGGTAATGTTGTAGGGAAAACAACAGAAATGGGGGTAATGTTGTAGGGAAAACAACAGAAATGGGGGTAATGTTGTAGGGAAAACAACAGAAATGGGGGTAATGTTGTAGGGAAAACAATAGAAATGGGGGTAATGTTGTAGGGAAAACAACAGAAATGGGGGTAATGTTGTAGGGAAAACAACAGAAATGGGGGTAATGTTGTAGGGAAAACAACAGAAATGGGGGTAATGTTGTAGGGAAAACAACAGAAATGAGGGTAATGTTGTAGGGAAAACAACAGAAATGAGGGTAATGTTGTAGGGAAAACAACAGAAATGGGGGTAATGTTGTAGGGAAAACAACAGAAATGAGGGTAATGTTGTAGGGAAAACAACAGAAATGAGGGTAATGTTGTAGGGAAAACAACAGAAATGGGGGTAATGTTGTAGGGAAAACAACAGAAATGGGGGTAATGTTGTAGGGAAAACAACAGAAATGAGGGTAATGTTGTAGGGAAAACAACAGAAATGGGGGTAATGTTGTAGGGAAAACAACAGAAATGGGGGTAATGTTGTAGGGAAAACAAGAGGGGGGACGGGGGGGGGCACAGAAATGGGGATAAAGTAGAGGGGTCAGAGGGCAAAGCCCCAAGAAACTGAAGCTATTTAATAATGTATGTCATCTCAGGCTTAAAAAATAAACAAACGCACACACAGTGTGTACCTTGAAGTTATGTCAGACAAATATGGATAATAACAATTATACCAAATTCTTTACTCATCAAAATCTTAATAATTATCCTACAAATATCAAAACTATAATATGAATATGATTAGTAAGTATGCATGAGGTTGTTTTTTTCTCCAAAAACATCTAAGCCATGTTAACAATCCAAACATAAATCCGAAACTGTGAAAGGACTCTGAAGAGGCCGCGAGGCCTAGTTGTCCTAAAACAAAAGTCCTGGGCCTGTATTCACGTTGAGATAGCATGAGACTTAGCATCATGCTAACTTAGAAGCTCTTCCAAAAGTCCTATTAAATCCTATAGGACATTGGAAGAGCTTCTAAGTTAGCATCATGCTAAGTCTCATGCTATCTCAACGTGAATACAGGCCCTGATCCATATCTAAGAAATGAAGTACTGTGAAATGGCTATTGGAAGTGGGCTTCGTCTGAATGGGATGAACATGCTTGATTGATGTGGATTTAAGAGGCAACTGGAGCATGATTGCTTCGTTCATGCTTGCTTCAGCCACTCCCAGTCTCCCACCACCACTACCACCCGACCACCCAATTCCTCAATGGATTTACACTAATCTCAAGAACAGTCATGTTGGCTTGATAATTTCATGAAATCTGGAAATTTCCTGTAGAAAAAAACACCCTCATTTCACCAACCCCACCACCCAATTTCTCAATGGATTTACACTAATCTCAAGAACAGTCATGTTGGCTTGATAATTTCATGAAATCTGGAAATTTCCTGCAGAAAAAACACCATCATTTCATGTGATAAAGTTGTCTAGTATACAGTTTAATACTTTTAAGTCGACACATGCTTAAGTCGACTTTTGCGTAAGTCGACGGATTTATCATTTCCCGGCCAAAAGTGCTCTTTAAAAGACTTTGATTGTTTAAAAAAAAAATGTTTAGTAGTTAAGAGGGAGAAAAGAAAAAAAGACTGAATCAGATGAGATTGATATTAATATTAGCGGAAGCTACATGGTAAGAAGAAAACATCCAGAAGCTGGGTGTGTCGCATGAAAATAGGTAGCTCGTAAAAATAAGTAGCTCGCTATTATGAGAGTCTGTATTTGCGACAACCACAAATTTCACTTTTTCTGTACTTTAACCATTTAA
>CM065710.1:11917566-11922566 GCA_017654935.2 Phymorhynchus buccinoides
GAAACACACACACGCGCGCGCATACGCACACGCACGCACACGCACACACGCGCGCGCACTCACGCACGCACGCACACGCACGCACGCACACGCACACGCACACGCACACACACACACACACACATTCATCTATGCATAAAGACGGGGTAAAAAGCCCATGGGCGGGTAAGAAGCCCATGCCAATTATCTCATGAAATGAAGCAAATTTCAGTCACATTTTGCCCATCAGACGAGATCTATGCATAAAGACGGGGTAAAAAGCCTATGGGCGGGTAAGAAGCCCATGCCAATTATCTCATGAAATGAAGCAAATTTCAGTCACATTTTGCCCATGAGACGAGTGTTAATGTTTAGCGTTCGTCTCATGGGCAAAATTTGACTGAAATTTGCTTCATTTCATGAGATAATTGGCATGGGCTTCTTATCCGCCCATGGGCTTTTTACCCCGTCTTACCATATCATGGCTTGCAACTCACTGTGTTGCCATGGGGAAATGGTGATATTTTGTTAATAATGTTAACGTGCACAAAGACCTTTAACAGAGTAAAGCCTTGTCTATAAAGTTGAAGAAAATAAATCCACTAGATTGATTTTCCTCTGCTACTGGTATCCATGTACGCCAGTACAACCTGTGTCATGTGGGGGAGGAAACCCCAACAGAAAAACATGCCGGACCAGGGTGGGGGCGATAAGTGTGCTACTGGAGACAAGCCCGCCCTAAGATCACAAACAACAGAAACAGTCATCGGCACATGGAACGTCCGCACATTACACCAGTGTGGCAAGCTGAAAGAACTGACTCATGAACTGAAGCGTTATCACTGGGACATCAAAGGACTCGCTGAAGTTCGATGGACAGGCTTCGGAGAAGTAACAACAGACGAAGGTCACAAGATTTGGTACAGCGGAGAAAACACCATCCACCAACACGGTGTAGGATTCATCGTTAGAAAAGAAGTCACTGGAACCGTCATCAGCTGCACCCCTATCTCAAGCAGGCTGATATCATTAAGAATCTCTGCCAGATCACACAACATCACAGTCATACAGGTCTACGCCCCAACTTCGGACCATGAAGACGAGGATATTGAAGAGTTCTACGACCAGCTTGACAACATCATAGCGAAAGTACCAAGGAAAGATATTATTATAGTTATGGGAGATTGGAATGCTAAGATTGGCCCAGATGCCTATCAAAACTGGGCAGGAACTGTAGGCAAATTTGGCTTGGGGGAAACAAACGACCGTGGTCTCAGACTCCTTAATTTTGCAGAGACCCATCGCCTCACCATCGCCAACACCCTCCACCCACACAAAAAGTCTAGAACAACTACGTGGCATTCACCCAACGGCCTAGTGCACAACCAGAGTGACTTTATTTTGATGCCCCAACGCTTCAAGTCCAGCAGTGACCATGACCTCCTCCTCACTAGCCTGAAGTTGAAGCTCAAGGTGAAACGTTTCAAGAAAAGCCCTCGCATCCGTTTTGATCTTGAAAAGTTGAAAGACCCAAATATTGCAGAAGTCTTCCAGGCCCATATTGGCGGGAAATTTGCCGCTTTGAATGTCATAGATGATGACGTAGATACCCTCGCAGAGAACTTTACAGAGGTGCTCCTTACAACAGCTGATGAAGTGCTGGGAAGACCCAAAAAGAAAAACCAGCCCTGGGTCACAAATGAAATCCTTGACCTGTGTGATGAAAGAAGGAGCCTTAAAACCGAGAAAAATACCAACCCAGAGACGGCCCACACTTACAGCCAAACAAACAAGATGATCAGGGAGAAGATGATCGATGCCAAAGAGAACTGGATAGAAGAGCAATGCCAAAGAGTTGACGAGGGAACAAAGGCAGGGAATTGCAAACAGGCTTATGAGATCCTCAAAACCCTTACCAAGACACAACAGCCAAAGGCTTTGGTAATCGAAGACAGCAGCGGGAACCTTCTTACGGAAAGCTCTGCTGTACTCGCCCGATGGACTGAATACTGCAAAGGGCTGCACAACTACGACCTACAACCAGACATCAACATCCTGAAGAAAGAGCAAGCTAATTCGAGAAAGGCAGAAAATCTACCTGTTCTGCAAGAAGAAGTAGAAGCAGCAGTGCACAGTCTGAAAGCTCGAAAAGCACCAGGCGTTGACAATATTCCTGCTGAACTCCTTAAACATGGTGGAGAAGAAGTGGCGAAGGCCCTTACAAAACTGTGTCAGAAAATCTGGGACTCGAAGGAATGGCCAAAGGAATGGACACGATCACTGATCATACCACTCCCCAAGAAAGGAAATCTTAAATAGTGCCAGAATTACAGGACGATCAGTCTGATCAGCCACCCTAGCAAAGCAATGCTACGTGTTATTCTCAGTCGCTTCAAAACTATTGCTGAGGAACTATTGTCTGAAGAACAAGCTGGTTACAGATATGGAAGGAGCACAGTTGAGCAGATCTTCAACTGCCGTGTAATTATAGAAAAACATTTACAGCATCGAAAAGAACTCTACCATAATTTCATTGACTTTCGCAAGGCGTTCGACAGAGATTGGCATGCTGGTTTGTGGCAAGTCATGAGAGGCTTCAACATCGAGGAAAGCCTTGTTCAAACCATCGAGACAATCTACAAGAATTCAAGTAGTGCAGTTCTCCTCAATAATCAACTCGGAGAATTTTTCCAAACAACAGTAGGTATCCGTCAAGGATATTTACTTTCTCCAGTACTATTCAACATCTTCCTGGAGAAGATCATGCAAGACACCCTTCATGACCACCATACTTCCATCTCCATTGGTGGCAGACGCTTGTGCAACCTGCGATTTGCTGACGACATAGACCTTTTGGGTGGCAGCAAGAACAAACTCCAAGAGCTCACTGACAATCTTGTGAACAGCGCTGGGTCATACGGAATGGAAGTCAGCCATGAGAAAAGCAAAGTCATGGTGAACAGTGTGAATGACAACACCGCTGATATCACTATGAATGGTCAAAAGCTGGAAGAGGTGAAGAACTTCAAGTACTTGGGAGCACTTCTGTCCAAAGATGGCAGCTGCACCGCAGAGATCCATCAGTGGATTACACAAGTTACAGCAGCTATGGCTAGACTGAGCAGAATTTGCAAAAGCAACATCAGCTTCACTACAAAGTACAGACTCTACCAGTCATTCGTAATCATCATCTTTCTCTACGGGTGTGAAACATGGACTCTGCTGGCTGACTCCGAGAGAAAAATTCAAGCTTTTGAAACAAAATGCCTGAGAAAACTGCTGGGGCATTACATACCTAGAACGCAAGACAAATGAATATGTCCGCAACAAGATCGCAGTGCTGGTTGGGCCACAAGAACACCTCAGTTTTGATGACAGTTAAACGTCGCAAGCTCATCTGGTTTGGCCACGAAGACCATTCTCCAGGGAACCGTGGAAGGGGGCCGCCGTCGCGGCCGACAAAAGAAGAACTGGGTCAACAATATCAAAGAATGGACCAACATGAACATGAATGACCTGATCCTGGCCGCCCACCAGAGGCAGAACTGGAGAATGTTGTCTGCTGCTGGCCCATCAATCCCCCCAACGACCACAGCGGTCAAGGGACTAAAGTAAAGAAAAGGAAGGAGATCGATTTTCCAGAAATAAACTTTTCACGCCCAAATTTTTTTTTTTAAACCTGATTTCCCTCTTAAAACAGTTGAAGAGTTTCGGTCAACCACTCAGGCTCGCTGTCTTTTCACCCCAAAACGACCAAACCATTTCACAGCAACAATGTCTTTATACCCCTACACCTTGAACACTCGACCCGTCTAATAACCAGCTACACGCCCAAGCAAACCAAGACATGGTTCTTTCTTATAATTAATTAATCAGTGCAGTATAATTATCAGTTTCTTGACTTAAGTAAAGCTTGTCAGCCTGTGTTGATGATTTGAGGGTGCACTCTGTGACAGGGTGCTGACCAGAATATTACTGGTTGTTAAGTGATATAATATAACAAAACATGTGGGTGGGAATGAGGGAGGAGTGGGGGTGGGGGTAGAATGCGAAAGGTTAGTGGGTTGATTCAATTCTATTAATTAATTAACGTCCTCCGATCTGGAACACACATAAGGGACATTAGTAGATATAAAGATGGTGGGAACGATCCTGGAGGCAATGCCCGGAGGCAGTGCGACACCAGAAAAGTCCCGAATTGTTAACAATACAGATGTGTATGAAAACATCCTAATATAGGCTAGTGGGTGCAATGTGTGTGGGGGTGGGGGCTGTAACATCAATTCTATATGGGGGGGGGGTGGAGGGGGGGGGTGGAGGGGAGGGGGAAATGGTCTCTCTCTCTCTCTCTCTCTCTCTCTCTCTCTCTCTCTCTCTCTCTCTCTCTCTCTCTCGAAAAAGCAAAAAGATTGGCTTCTTTTGGCAAAGATAGTAAGTCGTTTTGGAGAGAGGTAAGGAGTATGTCGGGAAAGAAGAAGTCTCGTGTTTGTCCAGAAATATCAGATCAGCAGTGGTTTCAACATTTTAAAAATCTATTTAACGTACCGGAAATGAATTCACAAGTCAATAGCACTGAAAACTTAGACTCAAACTGTGATGATTTGAACTTGCACATAACTGAGAGCGAAGTAGTACATGCTATTCGTGCATTAAAGAATGGAAAAGCATGTGGAATCGATGAAATAGTACCAGAAATGTTAAAATTAAGCAGTGATTTTGCAGTTATTTTTTTGACAAAATTGTTTAATACTCTTTTTAGCAAAGGTTTGTATCTCGAAGAATGGACAAAGGCTATTATTGTTCCAATCTTTAAAAAAGGTGACCAGACACTTACAGACAACTATAGGGGGGTTTCACTGTTAAGTTTAGTCAGCAAGTGTTATACAACTGTTTTAAATAAACGACTGGTAAAATGGATAGAAAGTAATAGAAAATTGACGGAATCACAGGCTGGATTCAGAAAGGGTTATGCAACGTTTGACCACATTTTTACTTTAAATGCAATTATAGATAAATGTTTT
>CM065710.1:11927566-11932566 GCA_017654935.2 Phymorhynchus buccinoides
TTCACCCTCAAATCCTGTAGCATTTGACAACAAAGTGTAATATGAACAACATCCTCTTCAACACAATAACATAATCTACATACTATTTTATTAGCACTATTATTACTATATCAAAATCTATGAGAGGCAATATCTGAGACTCCAAATCTAACTTTGGTAAGTGCACTCTTTATGTACCTGCTTATGTCAGTGTTAAGATATGGTTCAAAACAATTAGTCGTCTTAAAGGTTCTGTATTCAATGAAACGATCACTGGTGTGAATATGATCATGCCAATCTTGCCATTTACAATCTATGATACGTTGCTTACAACATTTGATAAAGACTGAAGATTTTCAACACCTTGATTATCCCATACAAAACCAAAACCGAAAGAATTTAAACATTTACGAACATTTGTTACCCAAGTTAGCTTTCCATTTACATCTAGATTGTATAACATTTTATATGCTCTAAAAGTTAATATATTGCTTTTCATTCGAGTCAACTTTATAGCCAATATGCAATACATTTAGCATAAGAGTTTAGGTATATTGGGTATCTACCCAGTTCACCGTACACTAAATCATTCGGAGTGCGACTATCAACATTTAAGAAACGCTTTAAAGCAAACAAATGTAATTTTTCTATTATATTCCCTTTCTCAAAAGCCCAAATTTCAGCCCCATATTGTAAAATTGATTGAACTTGTGAATCAAATAATTTGTTAAACACATGAAATGAACTACAATCCAGTTTGTACAAAACATGAAGTATAACGAGGACTGCCCCTTTCCCCCTATTAACTAGATTTTCACATGCAGATGTAAAGCTAAGTCTGGTTGAAAATAGCACACCCAGATATTTATATGCATTCACTACTTTTACAGTTTGATTTCCATAAGTCCAATGCTCGTGTCTGGATAAATAACCACCTTTGCGGAAAACAATTATGTTCGTTTTTGCCATATTTACTTTTAACTGAAGTCTCATTGCAGCTGCATATAAACTATTTAACTGTCTCTGTAACCCTATTACTGATATAGATAACAAAACAATATCATCGGCAAATAATAATATGAAAAGCTCCATTAAATCAAATGTTACACCATGTTTACCTTTATCAATAATTTCTAAGGCAAGTTCATTTACGAATAATGAAAATAGAACAGGGCTACACACATCACCTTGCTTTACACCCTTGGTACATTTAACAAAATCTGTTAATTTAGCACCGTTTCTAATCCTAGCTTTTACATCTTTATACATACTTTTTGTACACTTGTGCAATTTACCATTAACTCTATTCTTCAACAATACAGGCCACAATAATTTCCGGGAAACAATATCAAAAGCCTTTTCAAAATCTACAAAGGCTACATAAAGTTTTTGATTACTAGAAAGCTGTTTTTGAACATCGGCAAGCAATGTAAATATATGGTCTATGGTACAATATAATCTTTCTTGAAGCCAGCCTGATGTTCTCCCGTTATGTTATTTGAATCTACCCATTCTTGCAATCTAGTATTTATTATTGAACTATACAATTTACTACTTACGTTAGACAACGAAATACCTCGGTAATTGTTAGTGTCATTAACGTCTCCCTTCTTAAAAAGTGGCAAAATAATTGATTCTGTCCATGCTTCTGGGTATATACCATAATCAAAGAAATAATTGAAAAGAGCAACTAAAAAGTCTATAACAAATTCACCAGAATTTTTTTTTAAATTCCCCAATTAACTCATCGGGTCCAGCGGCTTTCCCATGTTTTAGTTTTCTGATAGCTAACTTAACTTCATCTCTGGATATTGGGCGATCAAATATTTCTCCTGTTTCTTTTACAGCATCATCATCTGACCTATCATCAGTTTCTTTTTCAAGCACAAATTTAAAATGGGTAAACCACTGATCCATAGATATATCATTATGTGGCTGTGATTTTTTGCAAGATAATCTTTTAACCGTTTGCCAAAAAGTTTTTTGGCACTGGACAGATTCTTTAATCCTTTCAATACATTATCATTAAACTCTTTTTTCTTCCTTGCAATCATATTTCTGCACTATCTTTTAGCTATGCAAAATTTAACACTGTCTTTTTTATCCAAAGATCGTTTAAATATTCTACGTAATCCCTTCACTTTCCACTTACTTGCTTTACAAACCTTATCGAACCACTTTTTGCTAAATTGGTTACAGAGTGATATACGTTTTTTCATGGGTTGTGCCTGATCTTTAATGATTATATTAAACATCTCTATCGCATTATCAACATCAGTACTAATCAGATCAGTAGCTATTCTTATTTTCTCCTTCACCTCATCTGAGTTCATTGAATTAAAAAAAGACTGTGCACGCAATTTATCCCATTTATACTTAACAATAAAGATCTCCTCCTTTTTCTGTTCAACATTCCTAGTAGTTGTCACCTTTTCTCGACTATCAAAGCATAAGAGAACAGGCAGGTGGTCAGATTCAAGTATGTCTAGTACATTCAACGAAATGAAATCAAAGGCAGACTCAAGCAGAGATGAAGAACACAAAAAATAATCATTCACACTACAGCCTGAGAGAGAGAGAGAGAGAGAGAGAGAGAGAGAGAGAGAGAGAGAGAGAGAGAGAGAGAGAGACAGAGAGAGAGAGAGAGAGAGAGAGGAGAGAGAGAGAGAGAGAGAGAGATGCCTTGTGCGTGTGTCCGTGAGAGAGAGAGAGAGAGAGAGAGGAGAGAGATTTTGTGGGTTTTTTGCCATGAGCTTATACATAAGCCCGTATGGTAAGGGGGTACTGTCAAATAAATGGGGAGGTTTTATTATACTCCCTGTTTGGCTAATAAACTTATGTCAAAACCGTTTAGCAAGAGTGAATGTCCGTTTGGATACTGACCAACAAGGGCTTAACTATCGCTGTCAAGGGCGTTAACAACCATAGTTGCAGTGGTCAATAGCCGGTCGGCTTGCTCTGTTCGGTCAATTTTGCGGCTAACGCAGTACTAAAATGCCCAGTATATGCTCAATTTAACCAGGTGGTCGCTTCACAAGAGCTAACGCTACGTTGCGCTCGCTCAAATCGGCAAAAACGGTCTAAAAAAAACACCCTTCGTTTGCCGATAGTTCTCGTGGCGTTTTGTTCTTCTCAGCAAGCGAGCAAGCCGCAAACCATCCGGAACTATCACGTGACTTGTAGGGGGTGAATACATTTCTTGTTGTTGATTGGTCCATTAAAGTTTGGTTAAAATAATACTTTTTTTTTACCAATCAGACAAGAGCTTGTAATATTCTTCCGCAAACGTTTTCTAAAGTGTTTCTTAGAGACCCTTTTGGTGTAACAGTTATGCGCGTGGCGACCGACCGTCGTCTAGAGAAACTCGACCCAGAGCTCTTGTCTGGTTGGTCCAAAAAAAAAGTATTATTTTAACCAAACTTTAATGGACCAATCAACAACAAGAAATGTAGGCCTATTCGCCCCCTACTAGTTTCGGGATGGTTCGCCGCTTGCTCGGTGTTTGGCAAGAACAAAACGTCACGCGAACTATCGGCAAACGAAGGGTAGGGTAAGACGGGGCAAAAAGCCCATGGGCGGGTAAGAAGTCCCATGCCAATTATCTCATGAAATAAATCAAATTGTCAGTCACATTTTTGCCCATGAGACGAGTGTTAATGTTTAGCATTCGTGTCATAGGCAAATTTGACTGAAATTTTCTTCATTTCATGAGATAATTGGCATGGGCTTCTTACCCGCCCATGGGCCTTTTACCCCGTCTTCCCTATTTCTTAGACCGTTTTTGCCGATTTGAGCGAGCGCAACGTAAACGTTAGCCCTTGTGAAACGGTCCCCTGTGCTTTCGGCATCGGTTGCGCTGTATCAGTGCTTTCTATTTATTGCTGTGAAACGTCTTTCATTGTACAAGCTCTCACTTAACATTTGGCCCACAACACCAGGCTACTGTTTATGATTGTTTGAAGTGTTGGTTGTTGTTGTTGTCGTACCCTGGCTAAAAAGACTCCAGGGATCATCCCAACAGCGGAAGCACTTGAACACTATGGTACAAGTGCATCAGCTAGGGTTGAGAACCGTACGTGTGTGGCCGTTTTTGATTACCCCAGCCACGTGAGGCAGCCACACTCCGACTTCGGGGGATTTTGGAGACTGGTGATGTTATGCTAGGAGCTTGTCATGGTTACCCCCCCCCCCCCCCCCCCCAGCACCCCCCGCCATAACTATGCGTAGCATAACAACATTTTGATGTAGCCTTGGTGTTCTAGCCTATGTCAGTTGGTCTCCGGCACAACCTTAAAGGGGCACCCTGACGGATAAGTTTTTGCAAGAAACACGTCGAGATAACCAGAAAGACAGCCTTTTCAAGGATCGGAACACTTCACTTTGCTCTGGTTTCCTAGAAATCAAACCGTCAAAACGTCGATTCCTCCTTGGCGGAGTTGCCGGAGAGAGAAACCATTTTGGATGGGGTGGGTGGAGGACACTCAGATGTGGTTGAATTTTTTTTTCTTTTTGTAGTGCAGTAAAAAAAAAAAAAAGGAGCTGTTTCCTTTGTTGTGAGCGAAACTCCTTTTTGGTAAACTGTAAATAAAAAGGCTTGTATTGTGGAAATTTCGTGATTTGGTCCTAAGCGACTCAGGCGGCCATTAGCACACTGAAAGAATTTGACTTCCAGCACCTCCGCCAAGGAGGAATCACCGATTTGATGGTTTGATTTCTAGGAAACCAGAGCAAAGTGAGCGGGTGTTGCGATGTCTGCAAAGAGTGTTTTCCTGGTGATCTCGACGTGTTTCTTGCAAAAAAAAAAACTCATCCGTCAGGGTGCCCCTTTAAAAGCCAAGGCGAATGATTGTTTAAAGTAAATTTAAAAAAATTGTCCCATATGTCAAAAGACGAAGAGCACGTAAAGAATAAACTTTCAAGTAATTAACGACGTAGACATCCAACAACACAATCGATTGTCATGTCAAAACAATGGTTCGTGTGCACGTGTGTGTCATTACGGTTAAATTAGGGGTCTGTTG
>CM065710.1:11937698-11945198 GCA_017654935.2 Phymorhynchus buccinoides
CACATTACCCGCACTCCACACCACACACACACGTTACCATCACCACCACACACAAACCCAAAACACATACAAAATACAATCAGTGAAGAAGCATTCAACACTCTCTCTTCTCCTCTCTCTCTCTCTCCCTCTCTCTCTCTCTCTCTCTCGCTCTCTCTTCTCTCTCTCTCTCTCTCTTCTCTCTCTTCTCTCTCTCTCTCTCTCTCTCTCTCGCTCTCTTCTCTCCTCCGCTCTCTCTCTCTCTCTCATCGGCAAACATCGCGCTTTCTCAGCGCCAAATCACTCTTTTTTCCCCACTCAACTGTCGAACGAACAGGCTGCTTACATCCCCCAGGTGAATGCTCGTCAAACAGACGTGTCCACAAAAAGCCTCCGCTGACCTTGGAAGGCCAAATTGTCGGTTCTCTGTTGAGGTCTGCGGCTTTAGGTCACAGGGATGAATCCTTACAAAAAGCCCCTGCTTTTCTTTTTTAAAGACCCCACCGGCGTCACGTGTCAAAATCATGGGTTTCACGCATTTTCCCTCTTACAGCTTGGAAGATATCTGTGTTGACCGGGTTTGACTCCCATGCTAATGTCCCCAAATTGAAACGAAAATCATTTCAAAGAGCAGCTCAATTTGAAGTGGGAAACATTGCGTACGTGGGTCACAGCTACCCAGTACAAACACCAAGGACTTAATTAATCTTGGGCGTCAGTGTGTCTTTAAGGTAGCGAGCAGGGGAGGGAGGGGAGGGGGGGGGGGGGGCTGGGCGGGTGCGGGTTTTTATGTTGTTGATAGGACGGAACTGAGGAGCAAAAAAGTGTGCTCCAAAACATACGACTTCCTCTTCATATCTTCACTTTCTCTGATGAAGCAAAGTACCGTCTGACACGTATTAAAGCATTCAGGCAGGTAATCACGAGTGCGACCTAAACAGCTAACACGGGTAGCAACATGTAAATCTAGGACGAAACTGCCAATACCATGGTGCAAAAACGCACTGATGAATACGGTACAGATATTGCATAAAGTCTGCGCGCGTGCCAGTCAGCCGGCTGGAACAATAACTTCAAACAGAGAGGAGGAGATCGTTTTTTGATACCACAATCATGAATGCGTCGTAAATAAGCATGTTGTACTCGTATTTCCCACGTAGGGATACCGGGGGGTGGTGTTCTTGGTATACATAGTTCCCCCACCTTCTGGAATGTTCTGTGCTTGTAACTTCCCTCTAATCCTTCCTTCACTGTGACTCTGCCTTTTCCCTTATGCCTTACTGATCGTCTTACTACTATCTTTCTGGCAGTTCCGGTCCATTCTCTCCTGCCTTTTTTCTCCGAAGCACTTTTCAAAAAACTTTCCTCCAGCCTAAGTCGGACTTGATGGGCTAACTATTCTTAGGTTAGCGCATAACGCAGACCATGGACGAAACATCTGCGGTATAATGGACAGGAACCTGTCTGAGGACCAAGAAGAAGTAAGTTTATGACAAGAGAACAGGCTGCTAAAAACATGCGCATATTCACAGGAACAATAGCCACCCCTGTACAGTTTACTCTAGCTGCGAAACCCAGGACAGGAGATAGAGAGCTCTATGAAGCTAGGAATCTGCAGTTGCTCCCATTCAACCTCAAAGCGGTTCTCAGGAACGAAGAGTTACATAGCCCGGACTAGGGAGATAGAGAGCTCTATGAAGCTAAGGGAATCTGCCAGTTGCTCCCATTCAAAATCAAAAGCGGTTCTCAGGAAAACGAAAGAGTTAAACATAGCCAGGACTAGGGAGATAGAGAGCTCTATGAAGCTAGGAATCTGCAGTTGCTCCCATCAACCTCAAAAGCGGTTCTCAGAACGAAAGAGTTAACATAGGCAGGACTAGGGAGATAGAGAGCTCTATGAAGGCTAGGAATCTGCAGTTGCTCCCATTCAACTCAAAAGCGGTTCTCAGGAACGAAAGAGTTAACATAGCCAGGACAGGAGATAGAGAGCTCTATGACTAGGAATCTGCAGTTGCTACCATTCAACTCAAAAGCGGTTCTCAGGAAGAAAGAGTAACATAGCCAGGGACTAGGGAGTAGAGAGCTCTATGAAGCTAGGAATCTGCAGTTTGCTTCCCATTCAACTCAAAAGGCGGGTTCTCAGGAACGAAAGAGTGACATAGCCAGGAACTAGGGAGCCAGAGAGCTCTATGAAGCTAGGATCTGCAGTTGCTCCCATTCAACCTCAAAAGCGGTTCTCAGGAACTGAATGAGCGCGATTATTACCGTACCTGGCGAGCGGGTTCGAATTTGTCAAACATAGTGCAAAAGCCTTGCCCCAGGTCACATCCCACTCGCTCGTCCAAGCGGACTTCTCGTGACCGCTTGAGGTTGGAACAGATGGGGAAGGAGGAGGGGGCACGGCTGTTAGACAAGGGGAGGTAAAGGAGGGGGAGGAGCCGGGAAGGGGTGGTGGGTGTGGACGGGGGAGATAGCAAGGAGTAGGCATAACGAAGATGAGACTCTTCTCTCTCTCTCTCTCTCTCTCTCTACTCGCTCTCTCTCTCTCTCTCTCCCCTACTCTCTCTTCTCTCTCTCTCTTCTCTCTCGCTCTCTCTCTCTCTCTCTCTCTCTCTCTCTCTCTTTCCTATGATGGAATGGTTTGATAATTAATGTTATTATGCCTCATGTAATTCCCATCCCACCCTCCCACATGATGATACGGGCAGTGAGCTATTCATTAAAGATTTTCGACTTCGACACCTCTCTCTCTTCTCTCTCTCTCTCCTCCTCTCTCTCTCTCTCTCTCTCTTTCTTCTCTTCTCTCTCTTCTCTCTACTATCTCTCTCTCTCTCTCTCTCCTCTCTCGCTCCCCTCTCTCTCGCTCCCCCCTACCTATCCGCGTGTACAATCTGCTTAATTCTACGCAGCATGCCATGCTGATGATTAACAGCATGCAGTAATATTGACTCTTGTTCTGACACCACCGTTCATCAGACCAGGAAGACACTAACGTACGTTAGGGCTGCATCCTGAGCGCAGACCCCCTTCCTTCTTCCTCTATCTAGCCCCCCAACCACTCCCTCATTTCGTCTCCGTCAATATATTTGCATTTTGCCTCATCATGATAAAGGCCGTGGACATTTCGCCCGTGACCGACGACTGTCATTAACTGTCAAAGTCGGGAACGAAGAGTCAAACTTAAAGAAAGTGTGCGTACGTCTATTGAGCGTGACTTCTTCTTCTTCTTCTTCTTCTTCTTCTTCTGTGTCCCAGCCAAAAGGCCATAATGGGAAAGCGCGAGTGTCCGTTTTCAGTTTCACTGGTATCCCGTGCGCACAGCCGACACATTCAAACTCGGAGGAGCTCAAAGGAGAAACGTTATTGGAAGATTTGGGGAAAAGCAGGACTCGAGAATGGGCCAATAAGTCAGAAAAATGGTAGATGACAGTAGAGGAAAACGCAGTCAAAGAGAATTGGCAGAAATAGAGGAAGTTACAAGCAACAGAACTTCCAGAGGTGGGGGAACTATTTTTACGAAGCTCCCTGGTATCCCCTATGGCCAACACTCACCATACTAATTGAAATGCTCATAATTCGGAACGAAAAAGATACAATGGGATTTGTATCATTAGAAAGAGAATTGCCTAAAGGTTTCAATTGTGTAATTTTTCAGTATGGTCCGTTTGACACTTAATGTCCCTTTCGTGGGCTGGTCACAAATAGACTAAACATTCCAGAACTGTTCTCTGGTCAGAAGACCTGTTGGCATAGCCTCCCCTTCCACCTGATGATAAAAAATCAATCACCATCATGTCTTCATCGTCTTTATCACAGTTTCCATCCTCTTCGTCATCATCAGTAATTCAAATAGTGCTCTCTGGTCAGACCGAGATTGAGTGTCATAGCTTCGTCATCAACTGCAAATCATCATTATCTCTTCATCATCATCAGTGTTAAAAGGATCACATAATGCTCATCATCATGCACCATCACCATCCTCATTCACAATCACCATCACCAGAATAGTCTCATCCCGTGGATACCGGGGGCGTCTTTGCATAAATAGTTCCCCCACCGTCCTGGAAGTTCTGTGCTTGTACTTCTCTAATCTGTCTCTCGTCTTTGACTCTGCCTTTTACCTTGCTTACGTGATCTATATCTTTCTTCCTTTACCGGTCCATTCTCCTGCCTTTTCTTCACGAAACTCTTCAAAAGATTTCCGCCAGCCGAAGTCGACTTGCTGGCTATTCTTAGTAGGAGTGCATAACGCCAGCTATGACGCATGCTCCGCTCAAATTGACATGAACTGTATGAGCAATCGAACAAAGAAGAGAAGAAGGACTAGTTGATGTCCAACCCTCTGAAAAACCGTGGGTAAAAGGACACCAAGGCCCTAGGACTGTAGAGGGAAAAACTTAAATGAGTTCCCAACATGACCAAAAGGCTTACTTAAAATGAGAAATCACTTAAAATAAAATGCTATTAACAGAAAATATAACACTGATCAAAAGCCAAAACCTCAAGAGAAGCCATCCTCTGTCAGAAATTCTTAATCTTCTGAAATCCTCTGACAATTCTGATGCCTATTACGTATTAGTCATTATTATCATCACCATCACAAATCATCATCACTGATTGTCATCATCATCATCATCATTTTTATTAGATTAAACTTTACAGAATTATCATAATAATAATAATAATAATAACAGACACTTGTTATATAGCGCTTTCTATCGAGCACAAAGCGCTTTACAATCAACACTGAAACATTCACACACGCACAACAGACACACACGCACAACAGACACACACGCACAACAGACACACACGCACACGAGTGAACGCGTTCTTGCACACAGACAAATACACACACAGACCCACACACATTTCATGAAACACACAGGAGACACATTCTCACTGAGTCGCACACAAACTTACTCAAACATACAGTGATACACCATCATACAATCATCATCATCTAATTATCGTCATTAATGCAATAAAGATAAATTCTCATATTTTTTCACTTGCAAGCTCATCATGGAATCACGAATGTGAGTGAGCATCTGAGTGTTACAAAAAGCCTGCTTTGCCCCCCTCAATATACCAAGAGTGAAAAACTCTGCAGCTTACTGGAAGCCGTTTTTTTTTACTCCACCCTTTTACCTGCACTACAGGCAGGGAGCGAGGTGAACTCACTCACTGCCTCTGTTACCATATTTAACACTTCCCACCTTTCACCTTCCAGTGGAAGTAAGGAAAGTGGCATTCATTCTTTGCAACCCCAGGTTTGTAGGCTCAGACTGCCTACCCCAATTTTCTTTTTTAGCGTACTCCACGAAATAAAAATTCCGTACTTTTCTCAAAAATTCCGTTTTTTGCAAGGAGACCCCCAAAACGGACCATTACAGAAACATAAAACGCATGCGAAATGACGAAAAAACACTCGATTTTGACGATCTTAGAAGACCTTACGTTCAAAATTTGCTTGTATTCATTTTCTGTTTCACGTACTGCAGTAATGGGGCTCAAAATCATTAAAAAATACGAGAAAAATAGTAGCGGGTGAATGTGTAGTGTGCGCGCAAGTGTGTGCGCATGTGTGATATGTAGTGTGCATTAATCAGCTGTGCATATGTGCCAGAGATGCAACCACATGTAATGCATGTGTCCGTGTGTGTGTCGTGTGTGTGTAGTGTCGTGCGTCGTGCGCGTGTGCAGTGTGTGCATGGGACTGTGCATGCATGTTCATGCCTGTGCATGCATTAAAGCTCACAATAAAATGAGCTTTTCAACCTCTTTCCAGATCTTCAGTTCAACCGTTCTACAGCTTTTGACCAAGGCACAGGTTTCCTGCAAACATCCAAACAATAATAATTTCATAATATGCTAAAAATCTCATACATAAATCTGCTTGATGTGCCTTACAAACACAATTGAAAAAGGGGGAGAAAAACATGCAGCAAAGCCGTGAAAGTCCAGCGGATCGAAAGTGAAAGACACACGTCTGACGACAAGATAAATCAATAGCAATAGGACAATGTCTTGGCTTTGCAAGAAATCAACCTCAAACAAAGCATGTGAATGTTAAAAATGTATTCAGACATTTATCCTGACAGGGAGAACCCAATAGGAACATTTTCAATGTTAATAGGTCAATGGCCTATGACCGGACTTTGGGACATCACTGCAGTGCTAAAGTCAAAAAGACATTGATATGACAATATTTACATGCAGTGATGCACAGAAACAAAAGTGATAAAATGACATGAATATTACTCACAAACAACATTTCCTTATCAGCCAGCGTTCAAGATTAAAGACATTTGATGATTTGGTCCTGACAGGGGAGAACACATTTAAATAGGTCAATTGCCTATGACGGACTCGGGGACATTACTGCAAGAGAGAGGGGAACGACGGGAGGAAGGGAAGAGAGAGGGAGGGAGGAGGGAGGAAAGGATGGAGTGGGGGGGGGGAGAGAGACGAGAGAGAGAGAGAGAGACGAGAGAGAGAGAGAGATGGAGAGCGAGAGAGAGAAGAAGACTCAGATAATTAAATTACTTTACCTTTCCTGGTCTTGGTCAGGACTTTTGCTGGGTTCAAACAATGGCTCTCGCCTGAGCGAGTGGGGACCGACGACACAGGGACATGGTTGTAGGCTGGCACACTAAACAATGAAAACGTCAAAATCATTCAATTTTTTATTTCTAGCCTCAAGTTTGACCCCTTGTAACCCTTGAACAATGTTTTAACGAAGAATTCGACCGATCATACAGGACAATATCGCATCAATTCTCAATCGTAAAATGAACTGAAGTGCAGGCCTGGTGCTCCATTCGTTGTTATAAGATGTTGAAAGTGTCCACAGTATCTCCATGTTTGAATGATCCGCCATTTGCACAGCGCTCGAGTGGCCAAGCAAGGCTTTGTAATTATTGGTCAAAAGACCACTTCCGCTTTACAAGTGGGTTCCAGTCCACAAGTTACAGCTATGTTCAAATGAGAAAAGGGCAGCAGTCCAAAGGACATCAAAGAGTGTCTTTGAGTAGTAGTAGTAGTAGTAGTAGTCAGGGTAAGAATGGAACCCTCGTGGCATTTTACGTCCTTTCTCGTTTGTTACTTCGTTGTTTTCGGGTGAAGTTTAACAAAAATATGAATGGACTTTTTTATTCATCAAAAAATATTTTATATTTTAACATCAAAGGATCTTGTCCAGAAGATTTTTAAAAGATGGGGGTTTGTGTTAGGCCGGGTACAACTTCAGTGACAATATTCAGATCGGGGACAAAACTCTTTTTTTTTTTTTTTCTTTTTTTTTTCTTTTTCCTAAAAAAAAAAAGTGCGAATGTTAGTACAGGCTGAACGCCTTAAGATAATTTCTTCGTACTCTTTCGTGTCTTTCTGTGTACTTTGAAAAAAAATGGGCTTAAAGTTCTATATCCTCAATGTTATTTACTAGGTTATATACTTGTATGAGATCTCCTCTGAGTCTTCTTCCCTTTAGGAGAAAGGTAAACCCAGAAATTTTACTCT
>CM065710.1:11950198-11957698 GCA_017654935.2 Phymorhynchus buccinoides
TCCCCCCTTCTTCTTTCTTTCTTTCTTCTTCGTCTTCCCCTCCTCCTCCTCCTCAATCCTCCCCCCCCCTTCTTCTTTCTTTCTTTCTTTCTTTCTTCTTCGTCTTCCCTTTCTCCTCCTCCTCCTCCTCAATCCTCCCCCCCCCTTCTTCTTTCTTTCTTTTCTTCTTCGTCTTCCCCTCCTCCTCCTCCTCCTCAATCCTCCCCCCTTCTTCTTTCTTTCTTTCTTCTTCTTCGTCTTCCCCTCCTCCTCAATCCTCCCCCCCCCTTCTTTCTTTCTTTCTTTCTTTCTTTCTTCTTCTTCTTCCCCTCCTCCTCAATCCTCCCCCCCCCCCTTCTTCTTTCTTCTTCTTTCTTTCTTTCTTCTTCGTCTTCCCCTCCTCCTCAATCCTCCCCCCCTTCTTCTTTCTTTCTTTCTTTCTTTCTTCTTCGTCTTCCCCTCCTCCTCAATCCTCCCCCTTCTTTCTTTCTTTCTTTCTTTCTTCTTCGTCTTCCCCTCCTCCTCCTCCTCCTCAATCCTCCCCCCCCCCCTTCTTCTTTCTTTCTTTCTTTCTTTCTTTCTTCTTTCTCGTCTTCCCCTCCTCCTCCTCCTCCTCCTCAATCCTCCCTCCTTCTTCTTTCTTTCTTTCCTTTTCTTCGTCTTCCCCTCCTCCTCCTCCTCCTCCTCAAATCATCCCCCCCCCCCCCCCCTTCTTCTTTCTTTTCTTTCTTTCTTCTTCTCTTCCCCTCCTCCTCCTCCTCCTCCTCCTCCTCCTCCCCCCCCTTCTTCTTTCTTTCTTTCTTTCTTCTTCGTCTTCCCCTCCTCCTCCTCCTCCTCCTCAATCATCCCCCCTTCTTCCTTTCTTTCTTTCTTTCTTCTTCGTCTTTCCCCTCCTCCTCCTCCTCCTCATCATCCCCCCCCCCTTCTTCTTTCTTTTCTTTCTTTCTTCTTCGTCTTCCCCCTCCTCCTCCTCCTCCTCCTCAATCCTCCCCCCCCCTTCTTCTTTCTTTCTTTCTTTCTTCTTCGTCTTCCCCTCCTCCTCCTCCTCCTCCTCAATCATCCCCCCCCCCCCTTCTTCTTTCTTTCTTTCTTCTTCTTCTTCTTCTCCTCCTCCTCCTCCTCCTCCTCCTTCAATCATCCCCCCTTCTTCTTTCTTTCTTTCTTTCTTCTTCGTCTTCCCCTCCTCCTCCTCCTCCTCCTCAATCATCCCCCCTTCTTCTTTCTTTCTTTCTTTTCTTCTTCGTCTTCCCCCTCCTCCTCCTCCTCCTCAATCCTCCCCCCTTCTTCTTTCTTTCTTTCTTTCTTTCTTCTTCGTCTTCCCCTCCTCCTCCTTCTCCTCCTCATCCTCCCCCCCCCCTTCTTCTTTCTTTCTTTCTTCTTCTTCTCCTCCCCCTCCTCCTCCTCCTCCTCAATCCTCCCCCTTCTTTCTTCTTTCTTTCTCTTCTTCTTCGTCTTCTTCTCCTCCTCCTCCTCCTCCTTCCCCTCCTCCTTCCCCTCCTCCTCCTCGATCCTCCCCCCTTTCTTCTTTCTTTCTTTCTTTCTTCTTCTTCTTCTTCTTCTTCTCTCTTCTTCTTCTTCTTCTTCTTCTTCTCCTTCTCCTTCCCCTCCTCCTCCTCGATCCTCCCCCCTTTCTTCTTTCTTTCATTTTCTTCTTCTTCTTCTTCTTCTTCTTCTTCTTCTTCTTCTTCTTCTTCTTCTTCTTCTCCTTCTCCTTCCTCCTCCTCACTCCTCGATCATCCCCCCTTCTTCTTTCCTTTCTTTCTTTCTTTGTAACATTACCCCTTGTTCTCCCCCTTTACATGTCTGTAATAATGATGATCTATCAAACCAACAGACCCCTAATTTAACCGTAATGACACACACGTGCACACGAACCATTGTTTTGACATGACAATCGATTGTGTTGTTGGATGTCTAAGTCGTTAATTACTTGAAAGTTTATTCTTTACGTGCTCTTCGTCTTTTGACATATGGGACAATTTTTTTAAATTTACTTTAAAAATCATTCGCCTTGGCTTTTAAAGGGGCACCCTGACGGGTGAGTTTTTTTTGCAAGAAACACGTCGAGATCACCAGGAAAACACCCTTTGCAGACATCGCGACACCGCTCACTTTGCTCTGGTTTCCTAGAAATCAAACCATCAACTCGGTGATTCCTCCTTGGCGGAGGTGCTGGAAGTCAAATTCTTTCAGTGCTAATGGCCGCCTGAGTCGCTTAGACCAAATCACGAAATTTCCACAATACAAGCCTTTTTATTTACAGTTTACCAAAAGGAGTTTCGCTCACAACGAAGGAAACAGCTCCAATTTTTTTTTTTTACTGCACTACAAACAAGAAAAAAATTCAACCACTCTGAGTGTCCTCCACCCACCCCATCCAAAATGGCTTCTCTCTCCGGCAACTCCACCAAGGAGGAATCGACGTTTTGACGGTTTGATTTCTAGGAAACCAGAGCAAAGTAAGTGTTCCGATCCTTGAAAAGGCTGTCTTTCTGGTGATCTCGAAGTGTTTCTTGCAAAAACTTATCCGTCAGGGTGTCCCTTTAAGGTTGTGCCGGACCAACTGACATAGGCTAGAACACCAAGGCTACATCAAAATGTTGTTATGCTACGCATAGTTATGCGGGGGGAGGGGGGGGGGGGGTTAACCATGACAAGCTCCTAGCATAACATCACAAGTCTTCAAAATCCCCCGAAGACGGAGTGTGGCTGCTCACGTGGCGGGGTAATCAAAAACGGTCACACACGTAACGGTTCTCAACCCTAGCTGATGCACTTGTACCGTACGTAGTGTTCAAGTGCTTCCGCTGTTGGGATGATCCCCGGAGTCTTTTAGCCAGGGTACGACAACAACAACAACACCACTTCAAACAATCATAAACAGTAGCCTGGTGTTGTGGGCCAAATGTTAAGTGAGAGCTTGTACAATGAAAGACGTTTCACAGCAATAAATAGAAAGCACTGATACAGCGCAACCGATGCCGAAAGCACAGGGGGGCCGTTTCACAAGGGCTAACGTTACGTTGCGCTCGCTCAAATCGGCAAAAACGGTCTAAGAAATAGGGGAAGACGGGGAAAAAAAATAAAAGCCCATGGGCGGGTAAGAAGCCCATGCCAATTATCTCATGAAATGAAGAAAATTTCAGTCAAATTTGCCTATGACACGAATGCTAAACATTAACACTCGTCTCATGGGCAAAATGCGACTGCAATTTGATTTATTTCATGAGATAATTGGCATGGGCTTCTTACCCGCCCATGGGCTTTTTACCCCGTCTTACCCTACCCTTCGTTTGCCGATAGTTCGCGTGACGTTTTGTTCTTGCCAAACACCGAGCAAGTGGCGAACTATCCAAAACTAGTAAGGGGCGAATAGGCCTACATTTCTTCTTGTTGATTGGTCCATTAAAGTTTGGTTAAAATAATACTTTTTTTTTTGACCAACCAGACAAGAGCTCTGGGTCGAGTTTCTCTAGACGACGGTCGGTCGCCACACGCATAACTTACGCTAAAAGGGTTCTAAGAAACACTTTAGAAAACGTTTGCGGAAGAATATTACAAGCTCTTGTCTGATTAGGTAAAAATAAAAAAAGTATTATTTCAACCAAACTTTAATGGACCAATCAACAATTATAAATGTATTAACCCCCTACAAGTCACGTGATAGTTCCGGATGGTTTGCGGCTTGCTCGCTTGCTGAGAAGAACAAAACGCCACGAGAACTATCGGCAAACGAAGGGTGTTTTTTTAGACAGTTTTTGCCGATTTGAGCGAGCGCAACGTAGCGTTAGCTCTTGTGAAGCGACCACCTGGTTAAATTGAGCATATACTGGGCATTTTAGTACTGCGTTAGCCGCAAAATTGACCGAACAGAGCAAGCCGACCGGCTATTGACCACTGCAACTATGGTTGTTAACGCCCTTGACAGCGATAGTTAAGCCCTTGTTGGTCAGTATCCAAACGGACATTCACTCTTGCTAAACGGTTTTGACATAAGTTTATTAGCCAAACAGGGAGTATAATAAAACCTCCCCATTTATTTGACAGTACCCCCTTACCATACGGGCTTATGTATAAGCTCATGGCAAAAAAACCACAAAATTGATCTCTCTCTCTCTCTCTCTCTCTCTCTCTCTCTCTCTCTCTCTCTCTCTCTCTCTCTCTCTCTGTCGTCTCTCTCTCTCTCTCTCTCTCTCTCTCTCTCTCTCTCTCTCTCAGGCTGTAGTGTGAATGATTATTTTTTGTGTTCTTCATCTCTGCTTGAGTCTGCCTTTGATTTCATTTCGTTGAATGTACTAGACATACTTGAATCTGACCACCTGCCTGTTCTCTTATGCT
Source organism: Phymorhynchus buccinoides (assembly GCA_017654935.2). Lineage (NCBI taxonomy): Eukaryota > Metazoa > Mollusca > Gastropoda > Neogastropoda > Raphitomidae > Phymorhynchus > Phymorhynchus buccinoides. The sequence continues at coordinate 11,954,516 of CM065710.1, forward strand.
TTGATAGTCGAGAAAAGGTGACAACTACTAGGAATGTTGAACAGAAAAAGGAGGAGATCTTTATTGTTAAGTATAAATGGGATGAATTGCGTGCACAGTCTTTTTTTAATTCAATGAACTCAGATGAGGTGAAGGAGAAAATAAGAATAGCTACTGATCTGATTAGTACTGATGTTGATAATGCGATAGAGATGTTTAATATAATCATTAAAGATCAGGCACAACCCATGAAAAAACGTATATCACTCTGTAACCAATTTAACAAAAAGTGGTTCGATAAGGTTTGTAAAGCAAGTAAGTGGAAAGTGAAGGGATTACGTAGAATATTTAAACGATCTTTGGATAAAAAAGACAGGGTTAAATTTTGCATAGCTAAAAGAGAGTACAAACATATGATTGCAAGGAAAAAAAAAGAGTTTAATGATAATGTATTGAAAGGATTAAAGAATCTGTCCAGTGCCCAAAAACTTTTTGGCAAACGGTTAAAAGATTATCTTGCAAAAAATCACAGCCACATAATGATATATCTATGGATCAGTGGTTTACCCATTTTAAATTTGTGCTTGAAAAAGAAACCGATGATAGGTCAGATGATGATGCTGTAGAAGAAACAGGAGAAATATTTGATCTCCCAATATCCAGAGATGAAGTTAAGTTAGCTATCAGAAAACTAAAACATGTGAAAGCCGCTGGACCCGATGAGTTAATTGGGGAATTTTTCAAAAATTCTGGTGAATTTGTTATAGACTTTTTAGTTGCTCTTTTCAATTATTTCTTTGATTATGGTATATACCCAGAAGCATGGACAGAATCAATTATTTTGCCACTTTTTAAGAAGGGAGACGTTATGACACTAACAATTACCGAGGTATTTCGTTGTCTAACGTAAGTAGTAAATTGCATAGTTCAATAATAAATACTAGATTGCAAGAATGGGTAGATTCAAATAACATAACGGGAGAACATCAGGCTGGCTTCAAGAAAGATTATTGTACCATAGACCATATATTTACATTGCTTGCCGCTGTTCAAAAACAGTTTTCCAGTAATCAAAAACTTTATGTAGCCTTTGTAGATTTTGAAAAGGCTTTTGATAGTGTTTCCCGGAAATTATTGTGGCCTGTATTGTTGAAGAATAGAGTTAATGGTAAATTGCACAAGTGTACAAAAAGTATGTATAAAGATGTAAAAGCTAGGATTAGAAACGGTGCTAAATTAACAGATTTTGTGAAATGTACCAAGGGTGTAAAGCAAGGTGATGTGTGTAGCCCTGTTTTATTTTCATTATTCGTAAATGAACTTGCCTTAGAAATTATTGATAAAGGTAAACATGGTGTAACATTTGATTTAATTGAGCTTTTCATATTATTATTTGCCGATGATATTGTTTTGTTATCCATATCAGTAATAGGGTTACAGCGACAGTTAAATAGTTTATATGCAGCTGCAATGAGACTTCAGTTAAAAGTAAATATGGAAAAAACGAACATAATTGTTTTCCGCAAAGGTGGTTATTTATCCAGACACGAGCATTGGACTTACGGAAATCAAACTGTAAAAGTAGTGAATGCATATAAATATTTGGGTGTCCTATTTTCAACCAGACTTAGCTTTACATCTGCATGTGAAGATCTAGTTAATAGGGGGAAAAGGGCAGTCCTCGTTATACTTCATGTTTTGTACAAACTGGATTGTAGTTCCTTTAATGTGTTTAAGAAATTATTTGATTCACAAGTTCAATCAATTTTACAATATGGGGCTGAAATTTGGGCTTTTGAGAAAGGGAATATAATAGAAAAATTACATTTGTTTGCTTTAAAGCGTTTCTTAAATGTTGATAGTCGCACTCCGAATGATTTAGTGTACGGTGAACTGGGTAGATACCCAATATACCTAAACTCTTATGCTAAATGTATTGCATATTGGCAATAAAGTTGACTCGAATGAAAAGCAATATATTAACTTTTAGAGCATATAAAATGTTATACAATCTAGATGTAAATGGAAAGCTAACTTGGGTAACAAATGTTCGTAAATGTTTAAATTCTTTCGGTTTTGGTTTTGTATGGGATAATCAAGGTGTTGAAAATGTTTCAGTCTTTATCAAATGTTTTAAGCAACGTATCGTAGATTGTAAATGGCAAGATTGGCATGATCATATTCACACCAGTGATCGTTTCATTGAATACAGAACCTTTAAGACGACTAATTGTTTTGAACCATATCTTAACACTGACATAAGCAGGTACATAAAGAGTGCACTTACCAAAGTTAGATTTGGAGTCTCGGCTATTGCCTCTCATAGATTTTGATATAGTAATAATAGTGCTAATAAAATAGTATGTAGATTATGTTATTGTGTTGAAGAGGATGTTGTTCATATTACACTTTGTTGTCAAATGCTACAGGATTTGAGGGTGAAATATATTCAGGCTAAATATTATAAGTAGCTCTGTCATTTCAGATACGCTTTACTTATGTCTAATAGAAATTTAAATGCCTTAACTAATCTAGCTTTGTTTATGTACGAAGCCTTAAAGCGATTACGTACAGCGAGTAGCTAAAATTTTGCAAGAATATGAATGCTTTAAAACAGAATTTTTTTATAAAAAAATGTATGTATCTATGTGTAACCAAATATGTTATTGCATGATTTATGTTTCTATCATTGTGACACCCCCATCAGGAAGGGGCCTATGCCTATATCTGATTAAAAAATTCGTATTCGTATTCGTATATTCTCGTATTCTCTCTCTCTCTCTCTCTCTCTCTCTCTCATAGGGGAAACGGTCCTCTCTCTCTCTCTCTCTCTCTCTCTCTCTCTCTCTCTCTCTCTCTCTCTCTCTCTCTCTCTCTCTCCCTCTCTCTTTTACACTACTAGTAGTAACGGTAGCAGAAGGAGTAAATTGTAGTGAAAGAGGTGTTTTTCATCTATTTATTTGTTTATTTGGTTGGTTAGTTTTCTATTCTGTTTGTTTATATTGCTGATGTTGATGCTCTGACTACCATGTCGTTGCTATATTACTGTCAGTTGTTGTTTTTTGTTGGCGATTTTCCTGTGTCTCAATGTTCATTTATTGTATTAGTTATGTAGTCCAGTCTAATTAGGTATTGGGGTAAAGAAAAATGTATTGCATGCTTATACCAAGGACAGAATGGAAGACTAGGCCCAGCCTAAATTCT
>CM065710.1:11962698-11965198 GCA_017654935.2 Phymorhynchus buccinoides
TAATTCTTTTAAGACTCGTGGAGGTATGCCGTCTGGACCCTGTGCTTTTGAAGCATCTAACTCCCTTAGTTTGTTTTCAACTGCTAAAGGGGTAACTCTTATGTCAGAAACTGATATCCCATTAGAATTAATGCACTCTTCTAGATTAGGTATATCTGTTATGTCTTCTTTTATAAACACACTAGCAACAAAATTATTTAGAACCTCTGCTTTATCTTCATCAGTAACAGCAAAGTCTCCATTCACCTGTTTCAGTGCACTCACTCCTACATTGGTCTTTGATCTTTCATTTACATATTTCCAAAACGCTTTAGGTTTGACTTTACAATTATCAGCAATGCTTTTCTCATATTTTTTCCTTGCTTTTTTAATTGATTTATTACATTTATTTATGTTTTTTTTATATTTCTTATAGGCTGGCCCCTTGTTATTATCATTCTGCTTATCCGCTAAATAAGCTTGTCCTTCCTTAGTTTGTAAGAATTTAGAATATTGTTTATGTTTCTTTCTAGCTTTTTTCAACACCTTTTTATTTATCCAAGATGGTTTAGTTTCCCCTGCTGTGATAGGAATTTTAGGTATATGACTCTCCATGCTATTTTTTATCACATCACGAATAGCTACCCAAGTGTCCTCAACATTTAACTCCTCCAATACTGAGAAGTCAAACTCACTAGTCTCCTCCCTCATAGCTTTATAATTACCTTTGTTTAGCTCAAATCTGTACTTCCTTTTGGGGATTGTTTTTGTTCTGGTTACATAAAGATCAAAATATAAAACATCATGGTCACTTTTACCTAAAGGGTCCATATGTGTTACATCAGATATTAAATTATCTTCATTCACAAACACTAAATCGTCCATGGTAGATCTTTGGTTGTGTCTATGTCTAGTTGTCATTGTAGTGAAGCTGATGTTGCTTTTGCAAATTCTGCTCAGTCTAGCCATAGCTGCTGTAGCTTGTGTAATCCGCTGATGGATATCTGCGGTGCAGCTGCCATCTTTGGACAGAAGTGCTCCCAAGTACTAGTTCTTCACCTCTTCCAGCTTTTGACCATTCATAGTGATATCAGCGGTGTTGTCATTCATACTGTTCACCATGACTTTGCTTTTCTCATGGCTGACTTCCATTCCGTATGACCCAGCGCTGTTCACAAGATTGTCAGTGAGCTCCAGGAGTTCGTTCTTGCTGCTGCCCAAAAGGTCTATGTCGTCAGCAAAACGCAGGTTGCACAAGCGTCTGCCACCAATGGAGATGGAAGTATGGTGATCATGAAGGGTGTCTTGCATGATCTTCTCCAGGAAGATGTTGAATAGTACTGGAGAAAGTAAACATCCTTGACGGACACCTACTGTTGTTTGGAAAAATTCCCCGAGTTGATTATTGATTAGAACTGCACTACTTGAATTCTTGTAGATTGTCTCGATGGTTTGAACAAGGCTTTCCTCGATGTTGAAGCCCCTCATGACTTGCCACAAACCAGCATGCCAAACTCTGTCGAACGCCTTGCGAATGTCAATGAAATTATGGTAGAGTTCTTTTCGATGCTGTAAATGTTTTTCTATAATTACACGGCAGTTGAAGATCTGCTCAACTGTGCTCCTTCCAGATCTGTAGCCAGCTTGTTCTTCAGACAATAGTTCATCAGCAATGGTTTTGAAGCGACTGAGAATAACACGTAGCATTGCTTTGCTAGGGTGGCTGATCAGACTGATCGTCCTATAATTCTGGCTCTATTTAAGATTTCCTTTCTTGGGGAGTGGTATGATCAGTGATCGTGTCCATTCCTTTGGCCATTCCTTCGAGTCCCAGATTTTCTGACACAGTTTTGTAAGGGCCTTCGCCACTTCTTCTCCACCATGTTTAAGGAGTTCAGCAGGAATATTGTCAACGCCTGGTGCTTTTCCTGCTTTCAGACTGCGCACTGCTGCTTCTACTTCTTCTTGCAGAACAGGTAGATTTTCTGCCTTTCTCGAATTAGCTTGCTCTTTCTTCAGGATGTTGATGTCTGGTTGTAGGTCATAGTTGTACAGCCCTTTGCAGTATTCAGTCCATCGGGCGAGTACAGCAGAGCTTTCCGTAAGAAGGTTCCCGCTGCTGTCTTCGATTACCAAAGCCTTTGGCTGTTGTGTGTTGGTAAGGGTTTTGAGGATCTCATAAGCCTGTTTGCAATTCCCTGCCTTGTTCCCTCGCCAACGTTTTAGTATTGCTCTTCTATCCAGTTCTCTTTGGCATCGATCATCTTCTCCCTGATCATCTTGTTTGTTTGGCTGTAAGTATGGGTCGCCTCTGGGTTGGTCTTTTTCTTGGTTTTAAGGCTCCTTCTTTCATCACACAGGTCAAGGATTTCATTTGTGACCCAGAGCTGGTTTTTCTTTTGGGGTCTTCCCAGCACTTCATCAGCTGTTGTAAGGAGCACCTCTGTAATGTTCTCTGCGAGGGTATCTACGTCATCATCAATGACATTCAAAGCGGCAAATTTCCCGCCAATATGGGCCT
>CM065710.1:11970198-11980198 GCA_017654935.2 Phymorhynchus buccinoides
TGATTTTATGATACTATATGCGGTCGAGGTCCGAAGTCGGGCATCAAAAAGAGACAAAATAAAACAAAAACCTACTCTACGAAGATGACCCAGCCAGTCGGGTCTCGCTGATCGAGTCGGCAGGAACACCTAAACTAGGGTGGGGTGGTGGTGGTGGTGGTGGGGTGGGGGGGATTTGCATCTTGATGGAGAACTAGAACGAGCCGGCTGAAGAGGCCGTTCATTTTCCTACTGCAGTTTTACGTGGGCTTCATTGGTATGGGGCTTAGGCCTTGGCCTGATTAAATAGGCACATGCGTATTCATACATGTAGGGGAGACTTATTGATGCAATTCATGCAATTCGTACCACCTGGTTTCCTAGCAAACGGTAGAAGATAGAGGGTTAATGATTGTGTGTGAAGTTTGGACAATGAATGGGTATTTATGTTATCACAACCAAAATGCAACAAAGCGGAAAACCGTTTGTAAGGCAAACGAAAATACATTTTGACAGCATCTGATGTTATTTGGGGTATTCTGAGTAATGCTTTTTCCCTTGTTATTCAATGCACCAATACAAAAATAAATTAAAACTCTTAAATGCCACTCAACAAATCTTTAAAGTGTTAGGGTCAACGTTGCCCATTTTGTAAATTAAAATATTCAAAGCAAAAATAACTGAGCCATAGGGGAAGACGGGGTAAAAAGCGCATGGGCGGGTAAGAAGCCCACCCCATTTATCTCATGAAATAAAGAAAATGTCAGTCAAATTTGCCCATGAGACGAATGCTAGATATTAACGCTCGTCTCATGGGCAAAATGAGACTGAAATTTGCTTCATTTCATGAGATAATTGGGGTGGGCTTCTTACCCGCCCATGCGCTTTTTACCCCGTCTTCCCCTAGTTATGCAATTCGTACCTCTGTAGGCTACTACCTCCTACGTCTTTTCAATGTAATGGCGCAGCGTCAAAAATGCATTCAAAAGCCTGTTTTAAGTGACTTCAAACTTTCGATGAGAAAATGACATGATTTATTTTGACGTCACAGAAACTAACTGGAACATTTAGAAGAAATAATGGCCTATGGCTCCCCCCCACCTGCGTGCGCATCTCGACCCTTCCAACGGAAATGTCGCCATCTTAGTCAGATTTGTGTGTAAACAGCATCGATCTGGCATTTTTCAAACAAAGTTACTGACTAAGATGGCGGTCTCCCATAATATGGCACGCTCCTTGTGGCCGGATTTGACGACACGTGGGTACAAGCCATAGTTAAAGCCAAGTCAAGAGCATTAGTGCTATTTTACAAAATGTGCATTAAATTGATAGATATGTACAGTATGCATGTATATATTTATGTATTTATGCACGCATGCATGTACTACTTATTTATTTGTTAACTTTTGTTTTATACTGGTTTGTAAAAGAGTCTAAGACCTAATAGGCTTATAGTACAAAATCATTTGAAGTTGAAATTGAACAATTTAAATCTCTCTCTCTCTCTCTCTCTCTCTCTCTCTCCCTCTCACTCCCCCCCCACCCCACCCTCTCTCTCTGTCTCGCTATCGCACAGCTCAGCGAGAGGGGTCGCTCCGCCTGGTGGGAGGGGTGGATAACTCTCAGGGCAGAGTGGAGGTGTACGCAGACTACAAGTGGGGTACGGTGTGTGACGACTACTGGAACTCCTACTCCACCAATGCGGTGGTCGTCTGCCGGAAACAGGGTTTCACTGATCTGTGAGTCAGCACAAACAGTTCACCCAGCTTCTGGATTTTTTGTTCTTACCATGTAGCTTCCGCTAATATTAATATCAATCTCATGTGATTCAGTCTGTTTTTCTTTTCTCCCTGTTAACTACTATACTACACAGCTTTATTACATGAATAGAGGGTCTTTTTCTTCAGACATTTTCAGGAAATTATCAAGCCAACATGACTGTTCTTGAGATAGGTGTAAATCCATTGATAAATTGGGTGGTAGGGTGGTGGTGGTGGTAGTGGGAGATTGGGAGTGGCTGATGGAAGCATGAACGAAGCAATCATGTCCCAGTTGCCACTCAAATCCACATCAATCAAGCATGTTCATCCCATTCAGACAAAGCCCACTACCGATAGCCATTTCACAGTACTTCATTTCTTAGATATGGATCAGGACTTTTGTTTTAGGACAACTAGGCCTCGCGGCCTCTTCAGAGTCCTTTCACAGTTTCGGATTTATGTTTGGATTGTTAACATGGCTTAGATGTTTTTTGGGAAAAAACCCATGCATACTTACTGATCATATTCATATTATAGTTTTGATATTTGTAGGATAATTATTAAGATTTTGATGAGTAAAGAATTTGGTATAATTGTTATTATCCATATTTGTCTGACATAACTTCAAGGTACACACTGTGTGTGCGTTTGTTTATTTTTTAAGCCTGAGATGACATACATTATTAAATAGCTTCAGTTTCTTGGGGCTTTGCCCTCTGACCCCTCTACTTTATCCCCATTTCTGTGTTCTCTCTGTGCCCCCCCCCCCCCCCCTCCCCCCTCTTTTTTGTCCCTACAACTTTACCCCCATTTCTATTGTTTTCCCTACAACATTACCCCCATTTCTGTTGTTTTCCCTACAACATTACCCTCATTTCTGTTGTTTTCCCTACAACATTACCCTCATTTCTGTTATTTTCCCTACAACATTACCCTCATTTCTGTTGTTTTCCCTACAACATTACACCCATTTCTATTGTTTTCCCTACAACATTACCCCCATTTCTGTTGTTTTCCCTACAACATTACCCCCATTTCTGTTGTTTTCCCTACAACATTACCCCCATTTCTGTTGTTTTCCCTACAACATTACCCCCATTTCTATTGTTTTCCCTACAACATTCCCCCCATTTCTGTTGTTTTCCCCACAACATTACCCCCATTTCTATTGTTTTCCCTACAACATTACCCCCATTTCTGTTGTTTTCCCTACAACATTACCCTCATTTCTGTTGTTTTCCCTACAACATTACCCTCATTTCTGTTGTTTTCCCTACAACATTACCCTCATTTCTGTTGTTTTCCCTACAACATTACCCCCATTTCTATTGTTTTCCCTACAACATTACCCCCATTTCTGTTGTTTTCCCTACAACATTACCCCCATTTCTATTGTTTTCCCTACAACATTACCCCCATTTCTGTTGTTTTCCCTACAACATTACCCCCATTTCTATTGTTTTCCCTACAACATTACCCCCATTTCTGTTGTTTTCCCTACAACATTACCCCCATTTCTATTGTTTTCCCTACAACATTACCCCCATTTCTATTGTTTTCCCTACAACATTACCCTCATTTCTGTTGTTTTCCCTACAACATTACCCCCATTTCTATTGTTTTCCCTACAACATTACCCCCATTTCTGTTGTTTTCCCTACAACATTACCCTCATTTCTGTTGTTTTCCCTACAACATTACCCCCATTTCTATTGTTTTCCCTACAACATTACCCCCATTTCTGTTGTTTTCCCTACAACATTACCCTCATTTCTATTGTTTTCCCTACAACATTACCCCCATTTCTATTGTTTTCCCTACAACATTACCCCCATTTCTATTGTTTTCCCTACAACATTACCCCCATTTCTGTTGTTTTCCCTACAACATTACCCCCATTTCTATTGTTTTCCCTACAACATTACCCCCATTTCTATTGTTTTCCCTACAACATTACCCCCATTTCTGTTGTTTTCCCTACAACATTACCCCCATTTCTGTTGTTTTCCCTACAACATTACCCTCATTTCTGTTGTTTTCCCTACAACATTACCCTCATTTCTATTGTTTTCCCTACAACATTACCCCCATTTCTGTTGTTTTCCCTACAACATTACCCCCATTTCTATTGTTTTCCCTACAACATTACCCCCATTTCTGTTGTTTTCCCTACAACATTACCCCCATTTCTGTTGTTTTCCCTACAACATTACCCTCATTTCTGTTGTTTTCCCTACAACATTACCCCCATTTCTGTTGTTTTCCCTACAACATTACCCTCATTTCTGTTGTTTTCCCTACAACATTACCCCCATTTCTGTTGTTTTCCCTACAACATTACCCTCATTTCTGTTGTTTTCCCTACAACATTACCCTCATTTCTGTTGTTTTCCCTACAACATTACCCCCATTTCTGTTGTTTTCCCTACAACATTACCCTCATTTCTATTGTTTTCCCTACAACATTACCCCCATTTCTGTTGTTTTCCCTACAACATTACCCCCATTTCTGTTGTTTTCCCTACAACATTACCCCCATTTCTGTTGTTTTCCCTACAACATTACCCCCATTTCTGTTGTTTTCCCTACAACATTACCCCCATTTCTGTTGTTTTCCCTACAACATTACCCTCATTTCTGTTGTTTTCCCTACAACATTACCCTCATTTCTATTGTTTTCCCTACAACATTACCCCCATTTCTGTTGTTTTCCCTACAACATTACCCCCATTTCTGTTGTTTTCCCTACAACATTACCCCCATTTCTGTTGTTTTCCCTACAACATTACCCCCATTTCTGTTGTTTTCCCTACAACATTACCCCCATTTCTGTTGTTTTCCCTACAACATTACCCCCATTTCTGTTGTTTTCCCTACAACATTACCCTCATTTCTGTTGTTTTCCCTACAACATTACCCACATTTCTGTTGTTTTCCCTACAACATTACCCTCATTTCTGTTGTTTTCCCTACAACATTACCCTCATTTCTGTTGTTTTCCCTACAACATTACCCTCATTTCTGTTGTTTTCCCTACAACATTACCCTCATTTCTGTTGTTTTCCCTACAACATTACCCTCATTTCTGTTGTTTTCCCTACAACATTACCCACATTTCTGTTGTTTTCCCTACAACATTACCCCCATTTCTGTTGTTTTCCCTACAACATTACCCCCATTTCTATTGTTTTCCCTACAACATTACCCCCATTTCTGTTGTTTTCCCTACAACATTACCCCCATTTCTGTTGTTTTCCCTACAACATTACCCCCATTTCTGTTGTTTTCCCTACAACATTACCCTCATTTCTATTGTTTTCCCTACAACATTACCCCCATTTCTGTTGTTTTCCCTACAACATTACCCCCATTTCTGTTGTTTTCCCTACAACATTACCCCCATTTCTGTTGTTTTCCCTACAACATTACCCCCATTTCTGTTGTTTTCCCTACAACATTACCCTCATTTCTATTGTTTTCCCTACAACATTACCCCCATTTCTGTTGTTTTCCCTACAACATTACCCCCATTTCTATTGTTTTCCCTACAACATTACCCTCATTTCTGTTGTTTTCCCTACAACATTACCCCCATTTCTGTTGTTTTCCCTACAACATTACCCCCATTTCTGTTGTTTTCCCTACAACATTACCCCCATTTCTGTTGTTTTCCCTACAACATTACCCCCATTTCTATTGTTTTCCCTACAACATTACCCTCATTTCTGTTGTTTTCCCTACAACATTACCCCCATTTCTGTTGTTTTCCCTACAACATTACCCCCATTTCTATTGTTTTCCCTACAACATTACCCCCATTTCTGTTGTTTTCCCTACAACATTACCCCCATTTCTGTTGTTTTCCCTACAACATTACCCTCATTTCTGTTGTTTTCCCTACAACATTACCCCCATTTCTGTTGTTTTCCCTACAACATTACCCCCATTTCTGTTGTTTTCCCTACAACATTACCCCCATTTCTGTTGTTTTCCCTACAACATTACCCCCATTTCTGTTGTTTTCCCTACAACATTACCCCCATTTCTGTTGTTTTCCCTACAACATTACCCCCATTTCTGTTGTTTTCCCTACAACATTACCCCCATTTCTGTTGTTTTCCCTACAACATTACCCCCATTTCTGTTGTTTTCCCTACAACATTACCCTCATTTCTGTTGTTTTCCCTACAACATTACCCCCATTTCTGTTGTTTTCCCTACAACATTACCCCCATTTCTGTTGTTTTCCCTACAACATTACCCCCATTTCTGTTGTTTTCCCTACAACATTACCCCCATTTTTGTCTCCTCCCCCCCTCTTCCCCCCCCCCCCCCCCCCCCCTCCAATTGTACCCCACATTTTTGTCTTTTTTCTCACTTTTCCCCTTCAACTTTACCCCATTTCTGTCTTTTTATCCCCATTTCCCCTACAATTTTACCCCATTTTTGTTTTTTTTCTCACTTTTCCCCTTCAACTTCACCCCATTTCTGTCTTTTTATCCCCATTTCCCCTACAATTTTACCCCATTTTTGTCTTTTTTTTCTCACTTTTCCCCTTCAACTTTAAACCCCATTTCTGTCTTTTTATCCCCATTTCCCTACAACTTTACCCCATTTTTGTTTTTTTTTCTCACTTTTCCCCTTCAACTTTACCCCATTTCTGTCTTTTTATCCCCATTTCTCCTACAACTTTACTACCCCATTTCTGTCTCCCCCCCCCTTTTCCCAACAACATTACCCAATGTCTGTCTCCCCCTCCCCACTTTTCCTCTCCAATTTTACCCACATTTCTGTCTTTTTTTTCCACTTTTCCCTACAACTTTACTCCCATTTGTGTCTTTTTCCCATTTTCCCCAACAACATTACCCCCATTTCTGTTGTTTTCACCCAACTTTTCCCTACAACCCTACCCTCATTTCTGACTTTTTTTGTTTGTGGCTCAAGCCACAAACCTATAACTCACTTCGTCGGTCGGTCGGTTGGTCGGTCGGTCCAAAATTGTCGCACATTTTGACAAAATTGTCGCACTTCAAATCGAGGCTACACTTCAAATTGAGGCCGCTCTTTAAAATGATGTATTTTAAAAGCGTACAAAATAATAAACATACGTAATACAGACACTACAACAGACACGACGAGTATGCGGTGCTTCTTTCGATGAGTATAAGTAGGATACATAGTTTTAAATGTTTTCCAAAAGATATAAAAAGTTACGAAATGGTGCAGAGATAACATTCTGGTTTACAGATTAAAATTATTGAAAAGCCAGGGGAGGTGACTCATGATTGGAGTGGTAAAAATAGACCGCGTGCCACAAACTATTGCGATTTCGCGCTTGTTTTCACACCCACCACTTCTTTCCCAACAAAACTTCACCCGCCTTTCTGTTGTTGTTTTCTCCCAACCCCCACCCCTCTCCAGGCCATCTTCCGAACAGCGATGCTGCGCGGGTTTCGGACAAGGGACGGGCTTGCCGATCTACCTGGACGACGTGAAATGCACGGGGACCGAGGACACCCTGACGGAGTGCCCACACAGGGGTATCGGGTCCCACAACTGCGGTCACAGCGAGGACGTGGGCGTGGTCTGCCACTGTCTGGCCAACCCGGAGTGCGACAAGCCCGAGGAGAACTGCCCGTACTTCAGGACGGAGATCGTGAGCGTGCCGCATCGACAGTGCCCCATTTGCCGCTGCGCTTGTGAGTAGAGTTGAGAACCGGTTACAAAATCTAAACCGGGTTTAACCCGGTTTTCCCTCTCCGAACCGGTTTTATCGAACCGGTTTTTTTCTAACCAGTACTCGCATTATACTAGTTTCACCTATGAAAACGCACATTTATTTGTCAGAGTATTCACACCCACACACCCACGCGCGCGCACACACACACACACGCACACACACCACACGACGCACACACACACACACACGCACACGCACACGCACACACACGCACACACACACACACACACTAAAGAAACTTATGACTTATGACACACACACTCTACTCAACGCTCAAAGTCAAAGTCAAAACCATACACCACCACAAACTAGAAACAGCTACTCTGCGCTGAGAATCAGTGTTGTTTTTCGAAAAGAATGTGTTATTCTAAGAAAAACTTACTTTCAGTTTGCAGTTAAAAAAACCGGTTCACAGCAACTCAAACCGGTTTTTCGAACCGCGAAAGTTTAGCACCGGTTTTTCGGTTCAAAACCGATTTTTCCCCCCCCCCCCCCCCCCACCTCTACATGTGAGTGCCATTTGCCGCTGCACTTGTGAGTCCCATTTGCCGCTGCACTTGTGAGTCCCATTTTGCCGCTGCACTTGTGAGTCCCATTTTGCCGCTGCACTTGTAAGTCCCATTTTGCCGCTGCACTTGTGAGTCCCATTTGCCGCTGCACTTGTAAGTCCCATTTTGCCGCTGCACTTGTGAGTCCCATTTGCCGCTGCACTTGTAAGTCCCATTTTGCCGCTGCACTTGTAAGTCCCATTTTGCCGCTGCACTTGTAAGTCCCATTTTGCCGCTGCACTTGTGAGTCCCATTTTGCCGCTGCACTTGTGAGTCCCATTTTGCCGCTGCACTTGTAAGTCCCATTTTGCCGCTGCACTTGTAAGTCCCATTTTGCCGCTGCACTTGTGAGTCCCATTTTGCCGCTGCACTTGTAAGTCCCATTTTGCCGCTGCACTTGTGAGTCCCATTTTGCCGCTGCACTTGTGAGTCCCATTTTGCCGCTGCAACTTGTGAGTCCCATTTTGCCACTGCAGTTGCAAGTTTCATTTGCCAGCTGCCCTTTTATGTCCCATTTTGCCGCTGCACTTGTAAGTCCCATTTTGCCGCTGCACTTGTGAGTCCCATTTTGCCGCTGCAGCTGTATGTCCCATTTTGCCGCTGCAATTGTGAGTCCCATTTTGCCACTGCAGTTGCAAGTTTCATTTGCCAGCTGCCCTTTTATGTCCCATTTGCCGCTGCACTTGTAAGTCCCATTTTGCCGCTGCACTTGTGAGTCCCATTTGCCGCTGCACTTGTAAGTCCTTTTTTGTTGTTGTTGCGATTTTTATTATTCCTTTCCTTTAGGGATTATTAGGTGCTTTATAGTCGCAGAGGCGTCGCTGTGAAATTCGGGTTGCTCCCACCTGGAGAACGCGTCGCAGCCAGAGGCGCGCCACCCAATTTTTTTAAAAATTAAAACAATGTGCATGGGATTTTTGTGTGACTCATGAGGAAGGACAGGGGGAGTGAGTGAGGGGGGGGGGGGGGGGGGTTAAATCTTGACCAAATGACAACTTTTTCGTTGCCACTGGGTTTAACGTGTGCTAAGTGCATGGGCACACACGGGGGACCTCGGTTTATCGTCTCATCCGGAAAGACTCCACGTTCAGACCGCAAAATTAGAGTGAGAGAGAAAAAAATCCCCCTGTACCCAGGTTCGAACTCGGGTTTATAAACTTGACACGAAGCGGAACGCTGTTACCTACTGTGCCACTCTACTGCACTCGGTTGTGGTGTATGCTACCTACTTAATTCATAAACATAGTTCCCCCACCTTCTGGAAGTTCTGTGCTTGTAACATCCTTTAATCTGCCACTCTCTTTGGCTCTGCATTTTCCCTTTGCTTTCTATCATCTTCTATCTTTATGACTTCTTCTGCCTTTTTGAAAAAGATCTTCCAAATAATTTTTCTCCCTTGAGCTCCTCCGATATCGGAATGTGTCGGCTGTACGCAGCGGGGAGACCAGTGAAAACTGACAACCGGACACATACCTTACTCATTATGGCCATATGGCCAGGGAACGCAGAAGAAGAAGAAAAAGAAGAGGATAATCCTTGGCGCAGGGGGTGTATGCTATGTGAATTTGTGTCGTCCATCCCACCGGCACAACATGGCCTACTCCTACTGAACAGTGGAAAAAGTACATTCATCACTCAAGGGGGTCTTTTGTACCGTTTCCCGGGTGCGTGCCTTTTCGTCCTTTCTCGTTTCGTCCTTTCCCGTTTGGTCTTTTCCCGTTTCGTCCTATGACTTCAGACAGTGCCGTTTCGTCCTTTTCTTGTATTTAAACATAATACACATGGCGTTCACTCGAAAAGGCACGAACACGTGTACAACAGGTAAGGCTAGATAGGGATAGGGTTAGGATAGAACGCCTGGGAAAGGGATAGGGTTAGGATTAGGGTTGGGGTTAGGGTTAGAAATTTAAAAAGTCAAGACAGCATGGCCAACATGGCCACGCTTGACGTTGCCGTTATCCAATTAAATTGCA
>CM065710.1:11990198-11997698 GCA_017654935.2 Phymorhynchus buccinoides
GGAAATGTTTCAAAAGCGCGTACAGACCCACGACTCAAAAGCGCGGAAGGTGACCTACCAGAAAATGAGTGTGGAGCACGGGAGACACGAAAAATACAACTCAGCCAGCCGTTCATGACTAAAATCAGCAACGGTGTTATTGGCTTCTGCAACTAGGGTTATTAACGCCCTTGACAGTGAGAGTGAATCCCTTGTTGGTCAGTACTGAAAAGGGCATTCACTCTTGCGAAAGGCAGCCATTTAGTGGCCTCAAATAGGGTTATTGGCGAGAGTTATGCCCTTGCTTGGTCAGTACTCAAGCATCTGCCAAGGGCATTCACTCTAGCAAAACATGGCTGTTGCAGTGGCCAGTAGGCTGAGTTTTCACCATGGCACTTATTTCGAAACGGGAGGTATAAATTAGTGGGTGGGGGATTGGAAATCCGTGCTTACAATACTAAAAAAACATCCGCGCTTATGAACGACGAATTGACGCGCTTTCGTAAAACATTTTCCGCGCTTCTGATATGCCAATACGCGCTTTCGTAAATCTCCCCTCAGCAGATCGGACCAGGCCATCCGGATCAGGCTGAGGACAGGGCAGGGGCTGACCAAATGATTCGTAAGGAGGGGGGGGGGGGGTATTCGCGGGGAGTCCAGGGAGCTGCGTAAGTCCTGGTTAAAGATGCTGTGGTCTTGTGGGGGTCCAGGGGGCTTTGCCCCCGGAAAAGTTTGCAATTTAGTGATTATTAAACCATTTTCTTATTTTTTACCCTTGTATCTGTGCATAAGGTACATGCTTGGGGGCAAATGGGGGTTTCCGGAAACCCTGGAACCCCCCCCCCCTCTCAGATCCGCCCCTGCAGGGCATAACCGACTGGCGTGCCCACATGTTCGGCAAATTGAGGATAGGCGAGACTAAAACATGGGCCCGTGCGGAACACACATCATGGATGCAGAACATATCCTTTAAAGGTGGACCCTGACGGATGAGTTTTTGCAAGAAACACGTCGAGATCACCAGAAAGACAGCCTTTTCAAGGATCAGAACACTCACTTTGCTCTGGTTTCCTAGAAATTAAAACCGTCAAAACGGCGATTCCTCCTTGGCGGAGATAGTAGCCATTACGGATGGGGTGGGTGGAGGTCACTCATTGTGGTTGAAGCGTTTTCTTTTTTTTTGTAGTGCAGTAAAAAAAAAAGGAGCTATTTCCTTTGTTGTGAGCGAAACTCCTTTAGATAATCTGTATAAAATAAAAAACAAATACAAAATGCTTGTATTGCGAAAATTTCGTGCAAGCGATTTGGTCTAAATGCAGGCGGCCATTAGAAAAGAGACGGCACACGCCTTCTCTTTGGGTGAAATAATTTGACTTCCAGCACCTCCGCCAAGGAGGAATCGCCGATTTGACGGTTTGATGATTTCTAGGGAACCAGAGCAAAGTGAGTGAGTGTTGCGATCTCTGTAAAGGGTGTTTTCCTGGTGATCTCGACGTGTTTCTTACAAAAACTCATCCGTCAGGGTGCCCCTTTAAGAAAGTGCCTTCAAATCGAACGCCACCTGGTGCAATGGCTAAGGACAACAACTCCACCTAAACAGCATTTGTTGTTGTTGTTGTTGTTCGAAGAGCGGATTGACCACTGACTAGACCCTAATAATGTCTTTCATTTGGCACATCGACTGGTCATTAGACGCGAGATGAGGTAATTATGGGGAAGGTTGCGATATAAAGACATGCCGACGTCACCCGAGACCGAGCAGAGCAGACGACAGGTTGGAAGCTGGACACATTATTGTATCTTCGATATTCAGGTTCGAAACTTTATTAGAAGTTAAGATTTCCTCCAAAATATCTGTATGACGTGTTTTATTTTGGTTTAAAACATCATCTAGGGACAGCAACAAAAAAGTGGGGGGGAAACGTGAGTTCAAAATTTGACACCCAGGGCCTGTATTCACGTTGAGATAGCATGAGACTTAGCATGATGCTAACTTAGAAGCTCTTCCAATGTCCTATAGGATTTAATAGGACTTTTGGAAGAGCTTTTAACCTGTATTCACGTTGGGATACATGAGACTTAGCATCATGCTAACTTAGAAGCTCTTCCAATGTCCTATAGGATTTAATAGGACTTTTGGAAGAGCTTCTAAGTTAGCATCATGCTAAGTCTCATGCTATCTCAACGTGAATACAGGCCCAGGTTTGAAGTTATTAGAAGTTAATATTTCCGTCAAAATATTTGTATGGTTTATTTGGTTTGCATATCATCTAGGGACAAAACACGTGAGTGAAGGTTCGACATCCAGGTCTTAAACTTTATTAGAAGCTGAGATTCCCTTCAAAATATTTGTGTGACATGTTTTATAAGGGCAAAAAAAAGGGAGAAAAAAGAACAACAACGTTACACCACCACCACCACCACCAACAACAACATGATCTAACAATATTAACTTGTGGCGGTGCCATAGCCGATGAGGTTTAATCGAGGCGTGGTCACCGCTACAGCTATCTGTATTCATAAAAAATCGGGACTTTACTGGTTTCGTACTGCCTCCGGGCATTGCCTCCAGTATTGTTCCCACCATATTTGTATTTACAAATGTCCCATATGTGTCTGATTCAGACCAAGAGGACGTAAAACTCCATTTTCGTCGTCACGCACACACCACCAACAACAACAACAACAAATTCAGCAAAAAACAGTCAATTAACGTTTGCTAATCAATGAAATATTTTCCAATAATTGATGTTTGTGTTCTAGATCATGGACTTTGATGAATTTTATAGATGTCAAAGTAAGAAGTAAATACGAACAAGCGCGAAATCGCAATAGTTTGTGGCACGTGGTCTATTTTTACCACTCCAATCATGAGTTACCTCCCTGGCTTTTCAATAATTTTAATCTGTAAACCAGGTCCTGTATTCACGTTGAGATAGCATGAGACTTAGCATCATGCTAACTTAGAAGCTCTTCCCAAAAGTCCTATTAAATCCTATAGGACAATGGAAGAGCTTCTAAGTTAGCATGATGCTAAGTCTCATGCTATCTCAACGTGAATACAGGCCCAGAATGTTATCTCTGCACCATTTCGTAACTTTTTATATCTTTTGGAAAACATTTAAAACTATGTATCCTACTTATACTCATCAAAAGAAGCACCGCATACTCGTCGTATCTGTTGTAGTGTCTGTATTACGTATGTTTATTATTTTGTACGCTTTTAAAATACATCATTTTAAAGAGTGGCCAGAAGTGTAGCCTCGATTTGAAGTGCGACAATTTTGTCAAAATGTGCGACAATTTTGGACGGACAGACCGACCGACCGACAAACAAAAGCCACAAAAAAAAAAAGGCACGAAACAAAATGTAATGACAACTGTATTTTGACCACCCATGTTGTTGCAGTTTCTTTCTTTGCTAAATTAATACCATTTTTAAAAAAAAGAACGAGAATTCTGATTACTTTTTTTGTGATTCTCTTAATATGCCCACCGAAATTACCTGAAAATGTGTTCTTAATTGGAAAAAGAAGAAGTAAGCCTAATTGTTGATAAGTTTTGTTTAATAATAAATAATAATAGCTTCTGTCCGAATGACCAATCACGATTAAAGAATGAAATAGTGAGGCCAAGAGAGGAGATAACAAAATTGAACAAAAGGGTGAATACTCTCTTTCTAATTACTCTCCAAAGTTGATAACCTCCACCAAAGTTGATTACGATATCAATCACCTAGCAATGCGTGGGTCAGAACCAAAGTGAGACAAACAAAGCATTCTCAAAAAATAATGTTTCAAAATTAAAAAGAAAGTAACAATTAGATGATTTGTTTGCCTTTTTCGAAACATAACTAGAATGTACATACCTTTTATATTTGTTGGCCTTTATGCTTACTCATTGCTGTTAACAGATACAACATTAACAAACAAACAACACAAACTGAAACATCTGTATCCGAATGATAAATCAATCCCGTTTAACTCAAACCCCTAAAAGGAAAATTGGTTCTTTGATACCCCTAATGTTTCACCAATTTCTGATTCCTCTCTCTCTCTCTTCTCTCTCTCCTCTCTCTCTCCCTCTCTCTCTCTTCTTCCTCATCTATCTCTCCTCCTCTCTCTCTCTCTCTCTTCTCTCTAAAATAGATAAGTTTTTTAAAAAGAGACATAAAACAAAACAAATGGGCTAAAAACAGCCCCCTCAGTGTTGGATGTACAAAGAAAAAAAAAGAAATTATACAAAACCCAACATAATGCATAGTATAAACTTATAGCTATATCAACAGTAAGGGAGACAATTTGATGACAGAAGAGAGAAGGACAGGTTACTCTTTATAGCTATATCAACAGTAAGGGAGACAATTTGATGACAGAAGAGAGAAGGACAGGTTACTCTTTATCTGTCCATGGATTATCTTCTCTTATGTGGGTTTTTGCCGCTAGTCTTTTGTATCAAAGCAGTTCTAAGCAATGTAACATACAATATTTCACCGTCACTCTGTGTGTGTGTGTGTTCGTGTGTGTTGTGTGTGTGTGTGTGTGTGTGTGTGTGTGTGCGTGCGTGCGGTGTGTGCGTGCGTGTGTGTGTGTGTGTGTGTGTGCGCGCGCGCGTGTGTGTGTGTGTGTGTGTGACTGTCTGTGTGTTGTGTGTGTGACCTTTATTTTGTCTCTCTCAGGAAAAGACAAGTTCTTCACGATGTCACGTGACGTGCTGTTTGTCGTTCTATTGGCTGTCTTCCATGTTGGTTACAGTAAGTTTGTCTACGCGCGTACATTATACAATACTTTTGTATTGTTAAAAACTCGACTTTCACTTTAACTGGTGTTGCAATGCCTCCGGGCATTGCCTCCAGCTGGATCGTTCCCACCATCTTTATATCTACTAGTGTCCCATATGTGTCTGTTCAAGACCGAGGACGTTAAACAGATTTTCATTCATTCTACACGCGTGCGTATACCTACCCCCTCCCCCCTCTCGCCCCTATCCTCTCACACACAAAAGACTTGTAAATTAAAAAAGATAAATTTTGAGGATTTTTTTAAAAAAAAAACCAACTACACACTTGCGCATGTATATCGACTCCTATTTGATAAAAGGACGTAACAGAACACAGAATGTTTGACATAATCACTGCGCGTTTATCAAAACTCTACAAAAAGTACTATGATTTAGCATTATTTTGTTTTGTGTGATATTGATTGCTATATATGTGTACCTATGCTTAATGTTGATGAATTTCTGAAATTGTACTATATTCTGTATACCCCCATTCTGAGGGGCTAACGGCCTAACAGAGATTAAAACTCTCACATTTCTCATTTTCTCCCCCCCCCTCTCCCCCTCTTCCTTCTCTCCCTAACTCTTCTCCTCTGAAGTTTCTCTCTCCAGCTCTCTCTCTCTATCTCTCTACCTCTCTTTCTCCTCTCTCTCTCTCCCCCTCCCCCTCTCCCTCCCCCTCTCCCTCCCCCTCTCTCCATCTACGTCTTGAAGTTGAAGTGGTCCTCTCTCTCTCTCCTTCCCTCTCTTTCTCACTCTCTCTCTCTCACTCTCTCCTCTCTCTCTCACTCTCTCCTCCCCCCCTCCTCTCTCTCTCTCACTCTCTCTACCCCCCTCTCTCATCTCATCACTCTCTCGTCTCTCTCCCCTATCTCTCTCTCTTCCCTCTCTCTGTGTTGTCCACATAACGCCCTAGAGTGACGGTCCCACACTCTGGTGGGTGGGTAGAATGTCTCAAGGGACGTGTGGAGTGGAACCGCCAACCACCATGGGCCATTCAGTGTTCAGTGTTC
Organism: Phymorhynchus buccinoides; assembly: GCA_017654935.2. Lineage (NCBI taxonomy): Eukaryota > Metazoa > Mollusca > Gastropoda > Neogastropoda > Raphitomidae > Phymorhynchus > Phymorhynchus buccinoides. The sequence continues at coordinate 11,995,970 of CM065710.1, forward strand.
TCTCTCTCTCTCTCTCTCTCTCTCTCTCTCTCTCTCTCAAAAGACCTCCTCTCTCTCTCTCAATTACTCGCTCCTCATCTCTCTCTCTCTCATCTCTCTCTCTCATCTCTCTCTTATGATTCAAAGATTCAAGAGCTGGTTAAAGAATTGATTCTGTTTTTTTCTGCTCTAATCCACTTATTGTGGCCCAAACTGGCACTACTTCTAGTTCTAGTTCCAAAGCGCAATAAGACTATAGAATGATAACCCAAACGCCTGACAGGCACAGAAGAAGATACTATTACTTCACAGTCATAGCTGCATATACTGGAAAGCAACATGATCTGAATTGTGGTCACACCCTACTTATTCAACACTACGAACAGTCAACATCCATCTAAGTCATTCACTCAACACACGCGACAGCAACACGTATCACACAATAATCTACGCGCAGACAACTACGTACACACACACATCAGAGCCTATGTAATCGATGACAATTCCGCCACTTATGTGCATAAACCCTTGCAGTTAAGACGGTTATCGTTAATGACGTAACTAGTTACTGTTGATCTGTGAGTTCTTTCGTTATTCATGTCATTGTGTATTATGTCATTCTTTAATTTATTTATGACAACTCCAATTTTTCCTGTCACTTTTTTGTATCTCACCTCCAGTGATATGGGCCAAATGTTAAGATGTGCCCCCCCCCTCATATTTCTCAGCTCTCCCCGCATTTTCACACTTGCCTTTCTTACCAAACATTAAGCTGTGTTTTATGAACCTTTTCTGCTAATTATCCTTGTTGAGTAATTAATCGCAGTCATGATACATGATAAAGGCCATTGTCTAATAGCCCCCCCCCCCCCTTTGTAGTGCAGTACACACAACAGCCGTGGAGCATTTGTCACAGTCCTGGTTCATTGCGTTTTTTCTGTCTTGCCTTTATCTTCTACTATTATTGAATGCATGTGTTTAATTATGTAAATGGATGAAAATTAGTGTTAAATATAGCAAACGATAGAGGATGAAGTACTCAATCTGCAGTAAGAAAGGCAAGACTGAAAAAGTGGAAAAGAACCGATAAATGGAGGAGGAGGGGGGGGGGGGGGGCACATCTTGACCTTTACCTCGTTGTTCATTGTTCATTGTTCTCTCTCCACTCGCACAGACTTTCCTCCGAGTACCAGTGCTGCTCGGGTTTCGGGGCGGGGTCGGGCCCCATCCAGCTGGACGACATCAAGTGCACGGGAGGCGAGGAGCGCCTCCTCGACTGTCCCCACAAGGGCCTGCAGGCGTCCACCTACTGCAGTCACACCTATGACGACGTGGGGGTCACCTGCTACTGCCTGTCCGACCCCGAGTGCGAAAAGCCCGCGGAAAACTGCCCCTATTTCAGGACGGAGGTCGTCTCCGTGCCGCACAGAATCTGCCCCGTTTGTCGCTGTTCTTGTGAGTATTTGTGTGTGTGTTTGTTTGTTGAACTTGAGAAATATGGAGATAGAGGGAGAGAGAGAGGGGGAGAGAGAGAGGGGGAGAGAGAGAGAGAGAGAGAGAGATGAGATTGAATTGAGATTGAAGAGACAGAGAGAGAGAGAGAGAGAGAGAGAGAGAGAGAGAGAGAGAGAGAGAGGGGGGGGGGGGAGAGAGACACAGAGAGATACAGAGAGAAAGACAGATAGAGAGAGACACAGAGAGAGAGAGAGAGAGAGAGAGAGGGTAGAAAGCCCACCGAAAGCTGCCCCTA
>CM065710.1:12002698-12027698 GCA_017654935.2 Phymorhynchus buccinoides
TGCGTGCACACTATACCTTGGTCACTTCTAAACTCGCTTCGCTCCCTTAGACCACAATTTTGCCTGTGACTTTGCTTTTGTAGTGGTTCGTTGTGGGGAAACCAATTGGTGTGGAGAGTTTTTCTGTATAAAGTCTATATATTAAAAAAAAAAAGTCTGATCTAGCACTTCCCCATGTCTAAACCTGAAGTAAAAACCCGTAATCTTCTTTCATTTCTCCTTCTTTTTTTGTTGTTGCTCCCACGCCGCTCATTTCTCCTTTTGTTTGTGTGTATGGCTGGAGTGATTTGTGAGTTTTTTAAAAATAATTCAAAATCGTTGCGATGCGAAAGAGTTAAGAAAAATAAGGATAGTTGTAATTTTCCGTGTTGTAAAACCCTTTTACCAGAACATCCTTTAAATACGATGACGTGAAGAAAGAATTATTCTGCATTTTAGCGAAAAGGGAGTGTATCTATTTGTGCCTTTTTCAGAGAAAGGACATTCTCAATCTTAATGAAACGAAGTGTATCTGTGTTTTCCAGAGACACGATATTCTCAATTTTAATGAAACGAAGCATATGTGTGTTCCAGAGAAAGGATATTCTCAAATTTAACAAAGCGAAGTGTATGTGTTTTCCAGAGACACGACATTCTCAATTTTAATGAAACGAAGCATATCTGTGTTTTCCAGAGAAAGGATATTCTCAAATTTAACGAAGCGAAGTGTATCTGTGTTTTCCAGAGAAAGGACCCTCTCAAATTTAACGAAGCGAAGTGTATCTGTGTTTTCCAGAGAAAGGACCCTCTCAAATTTAACGAAACGAAGTGCATCTGTGTTTTCCAGAGAAAGGAAATTATCAATTTTAGCAAAACGAAGCGTATCTGTGTTTTCCAGAGAAAAGAGATTCTCCATTTTAATGAAGCGATGTGTATGTGTTTTCCAGAGAAAGGACATTCTCAATTTTAATGAAACGAAGTGTATATGTGTTTGCCACAGAAAGGAATCCTCAATTTTAGCGAAACGAAATGTATCTGTGTTTTTCAGAGAAAGGACATTATCAATTTTTGCGAAACGAAGTGTAGCTGTATTTTCCATAGAAAGGACATTCTCAGTTTTAACGAAACGGAGCGTGTCTGTGGGTTTTTTCTCCGAGAAATTTCATTCTCAATTTTAGCGAAGCGAAGCGCATCTGTTTTCCACAGAAAGGAATCCTCAATTTTAGCGAAACAAAATGTATCTGTGGGGTTTTTTCACAGAGAGGGCATTCTCAATTTTAGCGAAACGAAGTGTATCTGTGTTTTCCATAGAAAGGACATTCTCAGTTTTAATGAAACGGAATGTATCTATGTGGGGGGTTTTCCGAGAAAGCACATTCTCAGTTTTAACGAAACGGAATGTATCTATGTGGGGGTTTTTTTCAGAGAAAGGAAATTCTCAATTTTAATTAAACGGAGGGTATCTGTGGGGTTTTTTTTTTCTAGAGAAAGAACATTCTCAATTTTAGCGAAACAAGCACATCTGTGTTTTCCAAAGAAAGGACATTGTCAATTTTAATGAAACGGAATGTATCTGTGTGTGTTTTTTTCTCCCCAGAGAAAGGACATTCTCAATTTTAACGAAACCGAGTGTATCTGGGGTGGGTTTTTTTAATGTGTGTTCCAGACCGAACGAGATCTCCCTGCCGATGCTGATAGCCGCAGTGGCCATCATGATGGTCGTCCCCACCATCGCCCTTATCATCGTGTGCGTGGTGCAGAAGAAGAAAGAGAAGGAGGCAGCGGCCAAGGCCAAAGCGGCCAAGGAAAAGGCCAAGCAGATGGAACAGGTGCAGAACGACAACTGGTTCGGTGGGGATGCGTCGGCCCCCGTCATGTTCTGAGCTGACCTCGCGCCCCCCCCCCCCCCCCCCCCCCCCCTTGTTAACGTTCTGAGCAGGCGTGGGTAGGTCTGCTCTTGTGTTGGTAGGGCAGGGGGGTCATTGCAGTTTCTGGGCGTCTAGGCTAATCATGAGTGCGTCTTAAAGACCCCCCACGTCACGTGTCACATTCCCTCTTATGTTAGGAAAATTTCTTAAGATTTCTTACCAGCTATCTTCTTCTCTTGAGGGCCCACGGTCAATGAGCTGACCATTCTGGCTATAAGAGGGAAAACACGTGAAAACCGTGATTTTGACACGTGACGTGGTGGGTCTTTAAAAAAATTGGCAGGAATATTAATGATATTATTATTGTCTATTCAGTCCCGTAGTCATTGAAATTTGTGCTGACTCGTTTATTTTGAAACTATTAAAAAATTGGCAGGAATATTAATGGTATTATTATTGTCTATTCAGTCCCGTAGTCATTGAAATTTGTGCTGACTCGTTTATTTTGAAACTATTAAAAAATTGGCAGGAATATTAATGGTATTATTATTGTCTATTCAGTCCCGTAGTCATTGAAATTTGTGCTGGCTCATTTATTTTGAAACGATTGACAGATTTCGTTTAAGGGCACACACACACGTTAGATCCACAATCCGCAAGTTCTGTGCGGAGACCCCATACATTTATATAAGAAATAAGCGCATTGGTTTCCGCGTGTACTGTGCACACTCCTTCATATTTCTTTACTTCCAGATTTGTGTGTGTGGATTGCGCATGGGTTTCCGCGCGGAACTTGCGCATGTTCGTGTTCGTCAGTGTGTGTGTGCTTGTGTGCGTGCGAGCATGGGTATTCAATTGATGCGATTTGGTTCAATGTATTTTTTGGTAAAGCGCCATGAGCAGCCTAGCCTGGAATGTGCGCTATATAAGCTTTCGTTATTATTATTATTATTATTATTATCTAATGTGTGTGTGTGTGTGTGTGTGTGTGTGTGTGTGTGTGTGTGTGTGTGTGTGTGTGTGTGTGTGTGCTCTAAGTGTCCGAATTTCGGAGCTTCTCCCTTATCTTTAGCAACTCGTACCACAACGCGCTAATCAGCTCTGAGTAAATTTAGCTACTATTGTACCTTATTAAAGACCCACCACGTCACATGTCAAAATGACGGTTTTCGCGTGTTTTCCCTCTTATAGCTGGTAAGAAATCTCAAGAAATCTTCCTAGCAATAAGAGGGAATGTGACACGTGACGTGGGGGGTCTTTAAAAACCGTTTTTAGCACTCAGGGCAGTCCCACTGCACTCTCAATACCTTTGGCTATAGTACTCTAGTTCCAGGACGCTTAGGTTTCCATCTTGTTGTTCTTCTTCTTCATCGATGGACCGATCGCTCAGACGGTTTCCTGACAATTATGAGCGCAGATGCATCATGCTGCCATTATGCGCCTAACTAAGAAACAGTAAGGGGCCCAGCATGTTCGTCTTCGGCGTGAGAGAATCTTTGTAAGGGGAAAAAAAAGGCATGAGAATGGACTGGTTAGGCAGAAAGGTAGTAGATGATGACAGTAAGCAAAGGGAAAAGACAAGAGTCGAACAAAGTGACAGATTAGAGGAAGTTACAAGCACATAACTTCCAGAATGTGGGGGAACTATTTGTCCAAAAGACCTCCCCCGGTATCCCCACGGGGATTTCATCTTGATCCTATAGCTTCAGGACACACCGATGCAGTTATTTTTGTCCCTCTAAGCTCAAAAGCCTCACTCATCACACAGTCTGGTTTAGCACTTACCACAATCAAACAAAGACGGATGGCAGTAATTGTAGATAAGATTTAACCCTTTCACTGACCGCGAAAGTCGCATTTTAGCACCACAGTGACTTAACACCAATGCCACTAAAGGGCATCAAATCGGGGTCTATTATCCAAAGACCCTATTGTCTTAATTTTGGGAAGTAAGGGTAGACCTTATTTTATATATATATATATGATACAGAAGAATCCCCAATACTGCAGATGGATTTTGTTCTCTACCCAGGTAAATTTAATGGAATTGTTTGGCTGAAATATGGCTGGCGGTGAAAGGGTTAACAACAACAGCATACAGTATTTATGCGGCGCTGAATCTTGATAGAAATCAAATCAAAGCGCACACACACGTTAGCATTCATAACGCATTCAAACAAAGAATTGCAATACAAAGCGAACACACACGTATGACATAAATGGTATACAGCAGAAACAGACCTAAAGGCAAGAGAGAGAAGAGAAAAAAGAGTGGAGCCTCAATGACGGGGGAACAGGTGGGTTTTGAGGTTAGATTTGAAAGCAGAGAGGGTCAGTCGCTGAAGGAGGGAAAGGGGAAGTTTGTTCCAAGATGTCGGTCCTGAGACAGCAAAAGAGCGCCGACCAACAGTTGGAAGCTTATACCTAGGGATCTGGAGAGAAAGAGGGTCAACTTTATTTACTTTTTATTTAAAACCTGGTTTAGCAATTAGCGTGCTAATAAGTATTAGGCCTATTTTATCATTTTCAGTTGATTGAGGTGGTGGTGTTACTTACTCTTTTAGACGGTGTTTATGTATTTAAGTAATCTTGGGTTTGGGTGATGTTTTTAACACGTTTTTGAACTCTTAGAATTTCATGGGATTGCAAATGCATAATTTAATAACATAATTTCTTGTAAAACGTATATGATAGCATAGTCTGTTTGATTTTATTTTTTAAAATAAATGGTACTCCTTGAAACTCGGTTTTTACATTTCCGAGTTTTTCTGTTTTAAGTCTAGTTAACGATGGTCTTTTGACTGAAATGGAAACAAAAAGTGTTTTTTTGTTTTTTTAATATACTGTATAATTTTTTATTAATTATATTTCAACTGTACATGATTGTGAGGATCAAAGAATTATAGAACATCTGTCTGGCTTTGTGTTGATCTATATGTAACGTATCCGTTGGTGAGAATCTGTGTATATACACTGTATGTCTCTGTCTGTATACCTTTTCTGTCTTTGTTTCTGAGTCTGTTTATCAATGTGTGTGCGTGTGCGTGTGCGTGCTTGCGTGCGTGTGTGTGTGTGTGTGTGTGTGTGTGTGTGTGTGTGGGTGAGTGAGTGAGTGAGTGAGTGTGTGTGTGTGTGGGGGGGGGGGGGATATTAGACTTAAAGATGAACAAAACAAACAAGTCAGTGAATTAAAATGAGTGCGTGTGCGTGTGTGTGTGTCCGTTTGTTTGTGCGCTCTATCTCTGTCTCTTTCTGTCTCTCTATGTGGTGGGATAGTCGCGCAAATTGTATGCTTCATGTTCGCGCAAATTGCATACTTCATCATGATGTTCGCGCAAATTGTATGCTTCATGTTCGCGCAAATGGTATGCTTCATCATGATGTTTGCGCAAATTGTATGCTTCATGTTCGCGCAAATTGTATACTTCATGTTCACGCAAATTGTATGCTTCATGTTCACGCAAATTGTATGCTTCATGTTCACGCAAATTGTATGCTTCATGTTCGCGCAAATTGTATGCTTCATGTTCACGCAAATTGTATGCTTCATGTTCACGCAAATTGTATGCTTCATGTTCACGCAAATTGTATGCTTCATGTTCGCGCAAATTGTATGCTTCATGTTCACGCAAATTGCATGCTTCATGTTCGCGCAAATTGCATACTTCATGCTGTTCACGCAAATTGCATACTTCATGTTCGCGCAAATTGCATACTTCATGTTCGCGCAAATTGCATACTTCATGTTCGCGCAAATTGTATGCTTCATGTTTGCGCAAATTGTATACTTCATGTTCACGCAAATTGTATGCTTCATGTTCGCGCAATGATGTATACTTCATGTTCACGCAAATTGTATGCTTCATGTTCGCGCAAATTGTATACTTCATGTTCACGCAAATTGTATACTTCATGTTCGCGCAAATTGCATACTTCATGTTCGCGCAAATTGTATACTTCATGTTCGCGCAAATTGCATTCTTCATGTTCGCGCAAATTGTATACTTCATGTTCACGCAAATTGTATACTTCATGTTTGCGCAAATTGTATACTTCATGTTCGCGCAAATTGTATACTTCATGTTTGCGCAAATTGTATACTTCATGTTCACGCAAATTGCATTCTTCATGTTCGCGCAAATTGCATACTTCATGTTCGCGCAAATTGCATACTTCATGTTCACGCAAATTGCATACTTCATGTTCGCGCAAATTGCATACTTCATGTTCGCGCAAATTGTATACTTCATGTTTGCGCAAATTGTATACTTCATGTTCACGCAAATTGCATACTTCATGTTCGCGCAAATTGCATACTTCATGTTCGCGCAAATTGTATACTTCATGTTCACGCAAATTGCATACTTCATGTTCGCGCAAATTGCATTCTTCATGTTCGCGCAAATTGTATACTTCATGTTCGCGCAAATTGCATTCTTCATGTTCGTGCAAATTGTATACTTCATGTTCGCGCAAATTGCATACTTCATGTTCGCGCAAATTGTATGGAGGAAAAGTAGCGCAAATTGACCTATTCACGCTTTTTGACAGCTCCCTAATATTGTGCCGCTCTCACTGTACTATTGGCGTCTACTGTACACGGTAATAACAAAGACACTGAAAAGAAAGACTAACATCCGCTCCCTTTTCCCTATATGAGTAGTGAGGACAGAAACACTGGTTATGTCCCTTTTAAACGTGACACATTTAGGTTACATTAACTCTTTTTTTCAAACCTGAGAGAGTTATCTTTTCATGAGTCAGTTATGCTCTGGATAACTACCCCACTAACGAGAACTCTATCAGCCCGGCTCGCCGTAACTCTTAAGTAGTCCATCTTACCCTTTTAGAATCTTTGGTAATAATGATCGATCAACCAAGGATAAAAGCCATTTGAGTATAGAGAGAACAAACAACCCATATAAGAACACTTCTAAAACGGCAGCCATTCTATATTATACAAGGGTTAGATTTTTTTCACAGATTTTTGTCTAGAACAAACACCACCAAAGACAAACAAAACTAGAGCGTGAAGATGCTATATCACCAGCCGCGCGGCACGCTTTTCCGCTCCAGTGACCTTGACCTTTGACAATGACCTTCATTTCATAACTTGACCTAGATATCCTAACTACTTATGCGCAACGCAAACAAATCTTAGCCTTTTAGGTTCCTTCAATCATTCAAACGTTATCGCATTAACATGCATACATAGTCAGCCAGTCAGAAACATTTTATGCTCCAGTGACCTTGACCTTTGACCAATGACCTTCATTTGTTCACAGGGTCTATAATATATCCTATTATCTACCTACACGCATGCAACATTTGAGCCTTCCAGGTTCCTCCGTTCAAAAGTTATCGTGTTAACAAACAAACAAACATACGTACTGTACACTAACACAGATATAAAATTATAGTCAGCCATGCAGGAACAAACATACAGACCCCCCTGAAAACATTGCCAGCTTCCGACTTCGCGGCTGGCGGAAATCAATACTCTGCCACCATTATTCCTATATACCAATAATAAACTGATCGATGCTTTGTACGGTGATCGATAAACGGGCATGAAACCTAAAACGCCCCTGACTTCCTGACTTTGATTTACTACTACTGTGCATTTAACTAGAAGCACGTGCCTTGCTTGCTATCATTCTTTGCTTTTTTTTACGGAAACATCCCATTTCATCCTTTCCCACTTTGCCTTTTCTTATTTTCAACCACCCCCCCCCCCCCCCCCTTTTTGTTGTTGTTTGTAAGGTAACTTGAATGAAGAAGTGACGTTTTTGTCCTTTTTTTCTTAGTTTCTTTTTAACTACTCTCTCTCTCTCTCTCTCTCTCGTCTCTCTCTCTCTCTCTCTCTCTCTCTCTCTCTCTCTCTCTCTCTCTCTCTCTCTCTCTCTCTCTCTCTCTCTCTCTCTCTCTCTCTCTCTCTCTCTCTCTCTCTCTCTCTCTCTCTCTCTCTCTCTCTCTCTCTCTCTCTCTCCCCCCTCTCTTGCGCATAAGAAAAAAAATCTCGTGCATTACAAATTATAAAACACGTTTAAGAAAAGCATTTTTGTCTTGTCATGAACTGTTCAAGCGCCGCTATTTTATGACTTTTTTTTCTCTTGCATAGGCCTACCAACTATTTTTTTAAACTGTGCATGCCTCGCTTTAGCGAGAAAAACAACAACAACAAGAGAGATAAATAGGAGTTTAACGCCCTCTGGGCCAAAGGGCCATATGAGGCATTTAGAATTGTAGAAAACAACAACAACATACAATATACAGTATTTATATGGCGCTGAATCTTGATCAATAAAATCAAAGCGCACACACACGTTAGCATTCATAACGCATTCCAACTAAAACGCAATACAAAGCGAACACACATATGACATAAATGGAATACAGCAGAAACAGACCTAAAGGCAATAGAGAGAAGAGAAAGAGAGCAGAGCTTTAGTGATGGGGGAACAGGTGGGTTTTGAGGTTAGCTTTGAAAGCAGAGAGGGTCGGTCGCTGACGAAGAGAAAGATCTCAAGGAAATTTGTTCCAGGAGGTCGGTCCTGAGACAGCAAAAGAGCGCTGACAAGGTTTCAAGGTTTCAAGGTTTATTTCCGAAAGCCCCTTGGGGGTACATGGACCAACAGTTCAAAGCTTATACCTAGTAGGGATCTGGAGAGAAAGAGGGTCAGAAACTGAATGTAACAGTGACATAAGCCCTAAAAACAGACAAGCACATGGCACGGTGCTTGGTGGCGAAATCAGTCAACTGCCTTTTATACAGTGAAGGATAACGTCATCCGGGTAAATGCATTTTGGCATGGTGCTAGAAGAGTAAAAAAAAAAAAAAGCACTATAATTTTATTTCGTCCTATATCTATATTTATCTCTGTCTCCTAAGCATTCATCTGAAAAGGATGAAAAGAAATAAGTATTTATATTTTTACTTCAATGAGTACTAAATAAAATATCACCAAACACACGCACGCGCACGCACGCACGCACACTCACGCACACTCACGCACACGCACGCACACACACACACCCCTACCTACTAGACGGAGATAAGGGCAAGAATTTATAAATTTGAGTGAAAAGACAAAAGAAGACGAACATCACTCAAAGAAAGGGCGAAATGGCACTCCTCGTTCTACTAGAATTCACCTTATTAGGTACGTAGCATCAAAAGATCACAGAAAGGGCGAGATGGGAACGGGCGAAATGGGATCTACCCATTTTTTTTGCAACCCGCGACTTCCTCGCGCCATTCTTGCTTGGCAACGATGGGTCACGTGGTACGCTATTCCGGTAAGATGGCGGCGTTTTGCTCCAGAGCACAAGCTCACAGTAAACATTAGTTCGCAAATTATGAAGCCGTTCCGAAATACGTGAAACAAGAAGGATAAACAGCTTCAGGAAAGCTTTGCTAAGTTTCGGTTGCTTCTGGAAGTGGGTGTAATTCGATGAACAGACTTGCAAGTGAGTACTTTCAGTTCGTTTTCTGTGATTTTGTGTGTCTGAAGTTGGCTACCCAGTCACTGGAGTCAGTTCCCAGAGTGCCCGTCTTGACCCAAATATCGATTGAAAGTTTCAGTTTTCCTTTTGAACTTACCTATCTGCATGGAGAACACTCATGGCCCATAGTTTTGATTCGTGCGTGTATAGTTTTTATCAGTAATTGAACTTGAGGGTGCCAGAATGATCAATTCAAAAACTATTTCTTTGTTAGAACACCAACAGAGTGGAACCATCTGAATAACAGCACCGTCCAAGCCAACTCCAGGCCTTCAAAAGACAGCTATCAATCTGAATCAACCAACATCAATAAACCGCCTCTGCGCAATCTCTCCTGTCGCAGTTATGCCAGACTAGGATTGTAGCGACGTATATAAAGAAGAAGAAGAATTCAATGATTGTGGGCCCCCAAAACAGTCCGTCGAAACACCCCCCAAAACGGTTTTTGGGTCTTTTTACACAAAAAGCTCTGTTGGTACCCCAAAATTGAAAAAACCCCGATTGGTACACAAAAAACCTCTGTTGGTACCCCCCAAAAACGAGAGTCGCATAAAACTCAGAAAGTAAGGGATAGGTTAGGGATAGGGTTATGGATAGGGTTAGGGATAGGTTAGGGTTAGGGATAGGTTAGGGATAGGGTTAGGGATAGTAAGATGGGAGCAGGAAAAGACAGACAACATAAAAATGTCCTGATTAAATTGGTTTTCTCAAGTTTCCTTGTTTTTTGGGGTACCAACAGAGGTTTTTTGGGGTGTTTCGACGGACCCCCCCAAAGCTCTTATATTTTTACTTCAATAACTTGAATAAGCACTAAATAAAATATCACCAAACACACGCACGCACGCACACACACACACACACACACACACACACACACACACACACACACACACACACCTACACCTTTGATATGTGACTCGGTTTACACCTTTATCTTATTGACCAAAAATGTAATACTATTATGTACTCCACAAATTTGGAGAAATAAAAACAAAAAAAACAACCCAAAAGCAAATACACAATAGCCGAAGTAATTCACGGGCCAAAAAAAAATAAAAAAAATTTATATTTGAGAAAAATATCTAGAGGGCAAAAGGCTTCAAAAGCCTACAGAGCCTAAACTGATATGATATGATAAAAAGAATTAGGATTAGGATTAGGATCCTAAGAGAAGAAGAAGACTTATCTTGTTGGTTTAATTTTCTTTGTACCAGTCAGTGTGGTAGGTCTACTCTAATATATCATCACATTTCATCGCGCGTGCGTGAAGTAAAAGTTCGACCGTTATAAATTCGTTTTCTTAGCTCATGCCAAAGTTCAGTGAAGTGTGGATCGATTACAGACGAGCCAATGACCTGATTTTACGCTTCAGAGCAGATGGGTTCTTATTTTGGCAGTTAGTGCAGGTGTAGAGACTGTAGCCAGACTGGATTAATTAGGCCTTCCAAAGACAAAGTCAGTTGAAACGAGTTTTTCTTGAACTATATGTGACTCGGTTTACACCTAGTCTGCTTACAAGTATTAAGCCATATGGTGAGAATGTTGCACTGCAGATTACTGATACTATGCACTAGACTGTGCAACTCGGCACTCATGACATGTACACACTTGCAACACACACACACACACACACACACACATATGCACCCACCCACCCACACACACACACACACACACACACACCATGTACAGGGCTCCCAATCGTCCCACAAAACAAGGGGTCCCAGGGACACCTTCACTTACAGTATAGAGGGTCCTAGAGTCGGGATAGCGAATGCTAAAAAGAATGTTTCTAGTGCATCCCTGGGACCCCCTGCACATTCTTTTAGAGGGTCCTTTAGAATTTTAGTACTTCATAGACCCCCAAATGGGGGTCCCTGGGAGCCCTGTACACACACACGCACGCACGCTCGCTCGCACACACACACACACACACACACACACACACACACACACACACACACACACACACACACACACACACACAAACACACACACAGTCACACACTAGACACTGGCCAAAAAAAAAAAGGGGAGAATTCTTGAGAAATTTTTAAAAGGATTTAGTGGTAAATTTTGAGCTCAGATGGCACCAGATTGCACCATTTCAGTTCTTTGGGGAAACTACCAAACTACCTAGGGCTTTGGAACACCCGCTTTAGAAATAGAAGTGATGTGATACACACACACACACACACACACACACACACACACACACACACACACACACACACACACACACACACACACACACACACACATATATATACACACACACACACACACACACACACACACACACACACACATGTTATATAATAATATATAATGTTCCCATCTGGAAATCAAATTTTGACTTCACACACACACACACACACGACACACACACACACACACACACACACACACACACACACACACACACACACACACACACACACACACACACATGCTATATAATAATATATACAATGTTCCCATATCTGGAAATCAAATTTTGACTTGACTTCACATACACACACACATACACACACACACACACACTGCAAAGAAAACTATCTTGACCTCAACGTAACAAAAACAAAAGAAATGGTAGTCGACTTTAGGAAATCCCCGGTACCAATGCCAGATCTCACAATCAAAGGTGTGACAGTCGAAAGGGTAGATGAATACAAGTATTTGGGAACAATCATAGATAATAAGTTTACTTTTAGTTCTCATGTTGATCATGTTTCCAAGAAATGCCAGACAAGGTTGTACTGCCTGAGAAAGCTCAGATCTTTCAGTTTCAATGTTAGCACAGATCTTCTCTAAAGCTTTTATCGTTGTTTTCTTAAATCTATTATAACATTTTAATTCATGTGTTGGTACAGTGGCTTGAATGTAAAACCCAAGGGTGTTTTGAATAAGATTGTGAATGTTGGTAGCAAGATCGTGGGTAGAATTTTTCTAGAAAACAAGACAGCTTGTATTTGTTGTATGAAAAACATGTAGTTAAAAAAGCCAGGGAGATTGCTGATCAAAGTCGCGTTCTATCGCATTGCTATGAACTATTGCCATCTGATAGACGGTTCCGCACTATTCGTTGTAGAACAATTAGAAATTCAGCTAGTTTTGTCCCTAAATCAGTCGAACTTCTGAACAAGATCTCTGCTAAGACCAAATAATGAGGAATTATGTATTAGCTTAGGCCTAGAGGTATATTTGGCCAATCTGTACAGTAGTGTGTGTGTGTGTGTCTATGTGTGTGAGCATGCGTGCGTGTGTACGTGCGTGTGTGTGTACGTGCGTGTGTGTCTGTCTGTCTGTCCATATGACTCTATGTCTGTGTGTGTATGTGTGTGCATGAGAGAGAGAGAGAGAGAGAGAGAGAGAGAGAGAGAGAGAGAGAGAGAGAGAGAGAGAGAAGAGGGAGGTGCATGAAATGTTGGGAACGGGAAGGGACCAAAAATATGTGAAAGCTTGGGGTGACTTGGAGAGGGTGGGGGTTTGGGGTAGGGTGGGGGTGAACAAATGAATGCGATAATACTAATAGAAATGGTGGGAAACATGGCAGTTCTTAATGTTTTGATAGTCGCTTCTATCGACCCTAATTATGTTCAAATTTTTTGGCGAAGCATGATTTGTCATTCATTTTTCCTTAGTTTTGTTTCCATTTTTCATGCATGCAAATGTGTTTCTTTGATTGTATTGTGCTTGTACGAGACCATGCTGTAATTTCACCTAGCGTGATAATAAAGTATTTTTGACTTTGACTTTGACACACACACACACACACACACACACACACACACACACACACACACACACACACACACAGTCATAGTCATACACATAAACACACACACATGATACAGCCCCCCCCCCCCCCTTTTCTTTGGTTTAAATGATTTTTTATTTTTCAAATATACATTAAACAAATATTAAGCAAACATAACGGCAGCAACAAGCTTAAAGCTTATACTGCGCCACGTTACTTCATATACATTTCAGCATGGCGGCTGGTAAGCACAAAAGGATGTTTAAAACAATTAGAGAAAATAATGATATACATTTTGAATCCTTCGTGAAACCAACATTCGGAAAAATTATAAATCAAAACTTTGTGATATACATAAAACACATACACTGCCCGTCCCTCTCCTAAATATATTTCTTACCAAAATCTTACACCGGGTTGGTTACTCTAGTTCTTTCCTCGGTACATTCTTCCTCTTCTTCTTCTTCTTCTTCGATCGCTCAGACAGTTTCCTGTCAATTGTGAGCGCAGATGCGTCATGCTGCCGTTATGCACCTAACTAAGAAATAGTTATGCCTAGCAAGTCCAACTTCGGCTGGAGTACTAAATCTTTGGGAAAGTGTTAAGTGAAAAAAGGTAGGAGAATGGACCGGAAAAGCAGAAAGACAGTAGATGACAGTAAGCAAAGGGAAAAGGCAGAGTCAAAGAGAGTGACAGATGAGATGAAGTTGCAAGCACAGAACTTCTAGAAGGTGAGGGAACTATTTATACAAAAGACCCCCCAGCATCCCCACGGAGGAATCCTCTGTACTGATATCAACATCAAAGGGAAACAATTGTGTAAAAGGGAAACAATTACATCATAATCAATCTCTCCTTTGTGTAGTTGACACCCGGACCCCCCTCCCCTCCCCCCTCCAATCATTATTACTCAGTGACCACCATATAACTGAGGAGACCATTAATGTTATGTTGAAATAGCCGAGCAGGAATTTTTTAAACTTTAAATAGAGTTGCCTTGCTGAGGGTACACCTCCACTCTCTCAGCCATGGGAACTTCTTAGGACAGTTTGGTTAAGATGTAGTTTCATAATCCTTATGCTAAAAGGTCATTTAAAATCAAAATATTGGCTATCTTAAAATGAAATTTCAGTCCCTCCAATTTTGACAAGAGATTTTCACTGTATTTTTTCATTTTTCAGCCATGATGAACTACATAGGCAGTATATCAAACCTGGATTAGGGGCTACTCCCCGGCTCAGGCTGTGATCAATGATGATGATGATGATGATCATGATCACGATGATGATGATGATGATGATTATGATGACGAAGATGATGTTGATGTCAACAGCAATGATGCAGTGATGTCCCGAGACCCCGGTCATAGGCCATTGACCTATTAAAATTGAAAATGTACTATTGTGTTCTCTCCTGTCAGGACAAATGTCTGATTAAATGTTTGACACCGGCACGCTTTGTCTCACTGATTTATGCAAGAGCCAGGACATTGTCCTATTGATTTATCTTATCTCAGGACAGTTTGTCCTATCAATTTTCGATCCTCGGTACATCATTGATGATGATGATGACAATGAGGATGATATGATGATGATGTCAACAGTAATAATGATGATGATGATCTGATGATGACGGCAACGATGATGATGATGCTCTGATGAGGGCGGCAATGATGACGATGATGATGATGATAATTTTTTCATGTTTCAGCCATGATGAACTACGTAGGCAGCATATCCATTCTGGATAGGGGCGACGCCCCGGCTCAAGCTGTGATCGACCGCAATGCGCGATCCATGGCACAACGTGTCGCTGACGACACCAAGGATGAGCTGGAGAAAGTCATGAAGAGGGTGGATACGGTATGCGTTGGTCTGTTTGTCTGTTTGTGCGTCTGTCCATGTGTCTGTGAGTGTGATCGACCCCAATTCGCAATCTATGGTGTAGCGAATCGCAGACAACACCAGGGATGAGCTAGAGGAAGTCATGAAATGGATGGATACGGTATGTGATTTTCTGTCTGTTTGTGCGTCTGTCCATGTGGCGGTGAGTGATCGACCCCAATTTGCAATCTATGGTGTCACGAGTCGCAGACAACACCAAGGATGAGCTAGAGAAAGTCATGAAATGGATGGATACGGTATGTGATTTTCTGTCTGTTTGTGCGTCTGTCCATGTGGCGGTGAGTGTGACCAACCCCAATTTGCAATCTATGGTGTCATGAGTCGCAGACAACACCAGGGATGAGCTAGAGGAAGTCATGAAACGGATGGATACGGTATGTGATTTTCTGTCTGTTTGTGCGTCTGTCCATGTGGCGGTGAGTGATCGACCCCAATTTGCAATCTATGGTGTCATGAGTCGCAGACAACACCAAGGATGAGCTAGAGAAAGTCATGAAACGGATGGATACGTTATGCGTTGGTCTGTCTGTCTGTCTGCCTGTGCGTCTGTCCATGTGTCTTGTCAGTGTCAGTGTGATCGGCCCCAATTTGCAGTCTATGGTGTCATGAGTCGCAGATATCATCAAAGATGAGCTGGAGAAAGTCATGAGACGGGTGGATACGGTATGCGATTTTCTGTTTGTCTGTCTGCCTGTGTGTTTGTGCGTCTGTCCATATGTCTTGTCAGTGTGATCGACCGCAGTGCGTGATCTATGGCACAATGCGACGACGCAGATGACCCTAAAGATGAATTGGAGAAATTCATGAAGCAGGTGGACACGGTATACGTTTGTTTGTTTGTGTGTTTGTGCGTCTTTCCATACATGTCTCTTGTCATATTGCAACGACATTAAAAATATACGCCGTCATGATGATGCCATTTTCTGAACATCTGTTGTTGTTTTATCTCTCTCTCTGTCTCTGTCTCTGTCTCTCACTCTCTGTCTCTGTCTCTGTCTCTCTGTCTCTCTATCTCTCATTAAACATTTCAAGTTCAAGTTCTCTCTCTCTGTGTGTATCTCTGTCTCTCTGTGTGTTGTGTGTGTGTGTGTGTGTGTGTGTGTGTGTGCGTGTGCGTGTGTGTGTGTGTGTGTGTGTGTGTGTGTGTGTGTGTTCTTCAAGTTAACGTCCTTCCACTAAAAGTGTTTCAAACAGATGTGTGTGTGTGTGTGTGTGTGTGTGTGTGTGTGTGTGTGTGTGTGTGTGTGTGTGTGTGTGTGTCATCCTATCTCGTCTTGACTACTGTAATGTTCTCCTTTCTGGCCTATCAGTCTCTTCTCTATCTTGTCTCCAGCGTATTCAAAACACAGCTGCTCGTCTTGTCCTTAGGAAGAAAAAGTTTGATCATGTTAGCCCTCTTCTCCGTTCTTTGCGCTGGCTTCCTGTCGCAGACAGAATTGAGTATAAATTAAACACCCTTTGCTATAAATCTATCCATAAAGCTGCTCCATCTTACCTCTGCGACAATATTTCCATCTATACGCCAGCTCGCACTTTACATTCAGTTTCTGACCCGATTTCTCTCCAGATCCCTAGGTATAAGCTTTCAACTGTTGGTCGGCGCTCTTTTGCTGTCTCAGGACCGACATCTTGGAACAAACTTCCTCTTTCCCTCCGTCAGCGACCGACCCTCTCAGCCTTCAAATCTAACCTCAAAACCCACCTGTTCCCCCGTGATTGAGGCTCCACTCTCTTTCTCTCTCTCTCTCTCTTGCCTTTAGGTCTGTTTCTGCTGTATACCATTTATGTCATACGTGTGTGTTCGCTTTGTATTGCATTTTTGTTTGAATGCGTTATGAATGCTAACGTGTGTGTGTGCTTTGATTTGATTTATATCAAGATTCAGCGCCGTATAAATACTGTATGCTGTTGTTGTTGTGTGTGTGTGCATGCATGTGTGTGTGCGTGTGCGCACATTTCATGTAAGATTGTGTTTTTGTGTGTGTACATATATACCCACATTTAAAATGCATCTATAGCCACAGTGAACACCAAATGTACTTGGCTCAATCAAGTAAGACTCGGAGTATATTTGAATAATGATGATACTTATTGATAGTGATGGTGATGATGGTGATAACTAGTGATGATGATGATGATGATGGTGATCTTGTTTGCGATGTGTTTTATACAGATCTACAGTTCCTTTGAAGATACAGAACAAGTCTACGGTACACATAACTTGGAGTATCTTCAAGATATTGTAAGTATACTGATGTGCGTGTGTATGTGTGTGTGTGTGTGTGTGTGTGTGTGTGTGTGTGTGTGTGTGTGTTGTGTCATGTGTGTGTGTGTGTGTGTGTGTGTGTGTGTGTGTGTGTGTGTGTGTGCGTGTGTGACTTTCACACATGAAGCCTTTCAGGCTGATGAGGCTGATGAACGATTGCTCTTATTATTCCGATTCTCCTTTATTAATTTGTGCACATACAATCATGTGCACGCACATACACACACACACATACACATGCATGCACACAAACACACCTACACACACACACACACACACACACACACACACACACACACATGCATGCACACAAACACACACACACACACACATAATTATTCTCTCTCTCTCTCCCCGTGGGGAAACGGGGGGGGGGGGGGGGGGGGGGGGGGGGGCGTAAACATAGTTCCCCCACCTTCTGGAAGTTCTGTGCTTGTAATTTCTTCTAATCTGGAACTCTCTTTGACTCTGCCTTTTCCCTTTGCTTTCTGTCATCTACTATCTTTCTGATTTATTGGCCCATTCTCCTGCCTTTTTTCAAAAACATCTTCCAAATAATTTTTCTGCTTTGAGCTCCTCCAAAATCGGAATGTGTCGGCTGTACGCAGCGGGGAGACCAGTGAAAGCTGAAAACCGGACACATACGTACCTTTACTTTTATGTCCATATGGTCTGGGAATGCAGAAGAAGAAGAAGAAGAATTCTCTCTCTCTCTCTCTCTCTCTCTCTCTCTCTCTCCTCTCTCGCTCTCTCTCTCTCTCTCTCTCTCTCTCTCTCTCTCTCTCTCTCTCTCTCTCTCTCTCTCTCTCTCTCTCTCTCTCTCTCTCTCTCTCTCTCTCTCTCTCTCTCTCTCTCTCTCTCACACACACACACAGTGACCCCCCCCTCCGCCCCGCCACACTTGCATAATGATAAAATGCCCAATTTATTTATTTATTTTGCAGGCGGAGCTGGAAGAAATAATGAAAGATCAAGTGAAAAAGAAAAAGGTAAAACATTTTCTTTTTAAAGCAGGAAATATGCTTTGTTTATATGCGCTTTTCTGAAATTGTAGAAAGGAAATGAAGAGCGGTTTTAGAGTAAGTATTAGGTTAGGTTAGGTACATTATAGTCATAGAGGCGTCTCTGTGAAATTCGGGTTGCTCCCACCTGGAGAGCGCGTCGCAGTCGCAGTCATTTAAATTATTATTATTATTTGCATGCGATTTTTGTGTGACTGATGAGGAAGGAAGGGAGGGGGGTAAATTTTTACCAAATGACAACTTTTTCGTTGCCACTGCGTTTAGCGTGTGTTAAGTGCATGGGCACACGGGACCTCGGTTTATCGTCTCATCCGAAAGACTCCACGTTCAGACCTCAAGGCCTAGTTCAAAGTGAGAGGAAAAATCCCCTGTACCCAGGTTCGAACTCGGGTTTACTTGACACGAAGCGAACACACTACCACTGTGCTACTCTACATAGGACACTTAACCATAGATTACCAATACAGAAAGGACGGACACAAAACATTGCACGTGAAGAGAGAGTTTGTACAAAGTGCAATACTAATAGTTTAGGAGATGAATTTCATTTCATTTTTAATTGCCAGTATTTTAGTAATTATAGAAATGACTTCCTAAAACCCTATTTCCGTAGACACCCTAATACCATTAAATTCCACGATTTGTTTACAAGTGGGAATAAGAAAACGCAACAGAATTTAGCAAAATTTGTTAAAGTTATTATGCAGAATCATTAATCATACCCAGTTAATCAACCCCTATTCATGTTATGCTGGACAGTTGTGGTAGGATTAGGCCTACTTATGCTTGTAGTGTTAGGCCAGGCGAAAATAGAATTGGACAAGTTCCCTGTTAGATTGTATTCGTGTATGAGTGCTTGTGCGCACGCAAATGTATGTGTGTGGGGGGAGGGGGGGGGGGTGTACGTGTGTGTGTGTGCACCTATGTGTGTGTGTGTGTGTGTGTGTGTGTGTGTGTGTGTGTGTGTGTGTGTGCGCGCGCGCGTGTGCACGCTTGCTAAAACTGGCTGAAGGCATTTTCTGTAGTATGATTATTTTATTTTGTTTTATCTTAGAGCACAGTAGGTACTTTTTGTGAGAACGTCGTTCTTGAAGATTATGATATGTATGAATGGGGCTGTTGCTAATGAGATTGTATATAAGTTCAGGAACAATACAATCAAGTCTGTATCATTGTTAATTCTTCTGGTACCTAATGGTTGATCGATTTTGACGTGATTTTTGTCGCTCTATGTACCGTGTTTAGCTGCTTTATGTGCATTTTTGTTTCCTTTTCTTAATTAAATATGTTGTTTATAGCATTTTTGTTGCTTATATTTATTTCCATGTGCCCCCATGGGGTTAGTTTTGGAATAAACCAAACTTGAAACTTGAAACTTACACTAATTAAAGTTAACTCATTGTGTTTTACTTGCTGATTTGCACGCAAATACATCGTCCGGTCTTCCTTTTTGAAACAAGTACAGAATTAAACTGTACAAGAAATGATTTTCTAGAGTCGTAGAAAATCGCTTTACAAGACTTATGACTGTTTAGTGAATGAATAATAATTACCCTCAAACTAAACTAGAAGCATTTAGTTTGCCCTGGCTTTTAGTTCTGCAAACAAGGGGATTTACAGGTTGGCCTTTGGGGACCTTCCCCAGCACATGGTGTAGAGTGGCACAGAGGTAGCGCGTTCGCCTCGTGTCAAGTAAACCGGAGTTCAAACCTGGGTACAGAGGATTTTTGCTCTCACTTTTCACTAGGCCTTAACGGTCTGAACGTGGAGTCTTTCGGATGAGACGATAAACCGAGGTCCCGTGTGCCCATGCACTTAGCACACGTTAAGCCCAGTGGCAACGAAAAAGTTGTCATTTGGTCAAGATTTATCCCCCCCCCCGTTTTCTTCCTCATCAGTCACACAAACATCGCATGCGAAAAAAATAAATTAAAAAATTGGGTGACGCGCCTTCAAAGCGCTCGCCAGGTGGGAGTAAGCCAAATTTCACAGAGACGCTGTGTCTGTCTGTTTGTCTCTCTCTGTTTCTGTTTCTGACTGTTTCTTTGTCTGTCTGTGTTCTGTGTGTGTGTCTGTCTCTCCCTCTCTCTTTCTCTTTCTCTCTCTCTCTCTCTCTCTCTCTCTCTCTCTCTCTCTCTCTCTCTCTCTCTCTCTGTCTCTCTCTCTCTCTCTCTCTCTCTCTCTCTCTCTCTCTCTCTCTCTCTCTCTCTCTCTCTCTCTCTCTCTCTCTCTCTCTCTCTCTCTCTCTCTCTGTGATTTAAATGTGCAAATTTCTAAGTTGATGTAATGAATTTTTTAATGATAATTATTTGCTTGGTATAAGTTTGATTAATGTTCTTTCAGTTATGTTGTATCTCTGTCATGTTGTTGCACCTGACCTGAATTTCTCTTTTGGAGATATTAAAGTATACTTGAACTTGATATATAATATTAAAATGTTGCAGTATCAGCAGCAAGTCACCATCTTCATCGTGGGATTTTCCGACGTCTCGGGACAGAAATTGCGTCTGATGCAGCAAGTGAACGAAGTAAGTCATGTATAATTAAGCTACCCGTAAAATCCCGTAAAACGCCCACCCCCTACTTTTGGTCAAAAGTTGTGCAGATGTCATCACTGCCTAGTAAATGCCCACAACTATTTCACAACAACAACAACAACAACAACAACATACGGTATTTATACGGCGCTGAATCTTGATATAAATCAAATCAAAGCGCACACACACGTTAGCATTCATAACGCATTCAAACAAAAATGCAATACAAAGCGAGCACACACGTTTGACATAAATGGCATACAGCAGAAACAGACCTAAAGGCAAGAGAGAGAGAAGAGAGAGAGAATGGAGCCTCAATCACGAGGGAACAGGTGGGTTTTGAGGTTAGATTTGAAGGCTGAGAGGGTCGGTCGCTGATGGAGGGAAAGAGGAAGTTTGTTCCAAGATGTCGGTCCTGAGACATCAAAAGAGCGTCGACCAACAGTTGAAAGCTTATACCTAGGGATCTGGAGAGAAAGCGGGTCACCCATGTCACTAAAAGACATCTAATCCAGACCTGTTATCCAAAGACCCTATTTTCTTAATTTTGGGAGGTAAGGATAGGCCTAATGTTATATATGTCACCAAGGAATTCACAATATTGCAGAAATATTTTTTCTCTACCCAGTTAAGTTTAATGGTATTTTGGGGCTGAAAACATGGCTGGCAGCGAAAGGGTTAAACCATCAAACAATGTTCACTGAAAATGAGTAGAATCTAGCATTATTTTCAATTTTGAAGAGTAGTAGAGATCCAAACTGAGTAGAATACTACTCGAAAAGAGTAGAGTAAACTGGTCTGAATTGTTGTGCCTACTGTCGCAGTTTTTCATGGAGAACTCGAAAAACATCGAAGAGGAAGACTGGTTCCCGACCACGCCCGACCTTGACCTTGAGGAGGTGGGCGACAAGATCGAGGATTCGCTGCACGTGGCTCGCGACCTGGCGCAACACCTGGGCGACCTCAACAAAGACATGATCGACTTCATGGCCAACTACGCCGAGAAGAAAGCCTCCAACAAGTAGGTTCTTTTTCTTCTTCTTCTTCTTAGCTATGCGTGGCCAACAATCAACTCTTTTATCATTTTGGCTCCCCGTGGGGATACCGGGGGGTCTTTCGTAAAAATAGTCCCCCCACCTTCTGGAAGTTCTGTGCTTGTAACTTCCTCTAATCTGCCACTCTCTTTGACTCTGCCTTTTCCCTTTGCTTTCTGTCATCTACTATCTTTCTGACTTGTTGGCCCCATTCTCCTGGCTTTTTTCAAAGAAATCTTCCAAATAATTTTTCTCTTCAGCTCCTCCGAAATCGGAATGTGTCGGCTGTACGCAGCGGGGAGACCAGTGAAAACTGAAAACCGGACACATACGTGCTTTACCCATTATGACCTTATGGCCTGGGAACGCAGAAGAAGAAGAAGAAGATTATTTTGCCATGGAACCGGGGAGGTTCTATACCACTTTTGCCCGGAAGAAAGGCTCAAGGCCTGAGAAGAAATAGTGTGACAGAAGAGGAGGATAGATAAAAAGAGAACCATAAGCCTAGCCAACTGTTGATCTGCTGGGTTGTTGGAAGAAGGGGTAGTGGGGATGGGGCGGAGGGGAGGAGGAGAAGAAAAACGGGGTGGGGGTGGAAGGGGAGGGGGGAGAGTATTGTAGCTTGTAGGTTTCGTTGAGTGTTGTTCTGACAAAATGTTGTTTCCGATTCATTCACCGGTGTCATATTAGTAGTAGGCTACAATCAATAAGTCGCTTTCACTTTGGATGGAAAATTAGTGCTTTATTAACCCTTTCACCGCCAGCCATATTTCAGCCAAAAAATACCATTAAGCTTAACTGGGTAGAGAAAAAAATGTCTGCAATTTTGCGAATTCCTCTGTGACATGTATAGCATTAGGCCTTATCCTTACCTCTCAAAATTAAGAAAATAGGGTCTTCAGATAACAGGTCATGATTTGATGCCTTTTAGTGACATGGGTGTTAAACCATTGTGGTGCAAAAATGCGACATTGGCGGTGAAAGGGTTTTAAGTTGCTTTCACTTTGGACGAAAATGTAGTGCTTTATTAACCCTTTCACCTCCAATGTCGCATTTTAGCACCACAATGGTTTAACACCCATGTCACGAAAAGGCCTTAAGCAAAACCCCGCATGTCACGTGTCAGAATCACGGTTTTCACGTGTGTTTTCCCTCTTATAGCTGGTAAGAAATCTTAAGAAATCTTCCTAGCATAAGAGGGAATGTGACACGTGATGTGGGGGTGTGTCTTTAAACCAGGGTCTGTTATCCAAAGAGCCTATTTTGATATTTTTGGGAGGTAAGGATAGGCCTTACTTTATACATGTCATAGAAGAATCCCCATTATTGCAGACAGGTTTTTTCTCTCTACCCAGGTAAGTTTAATGGACATTTTTTGCTGAAAAATGGCCGGCAGCGAAAGGGTTAAAAAATAAATAAATTGTGGGCTGTTTGCATCTTCATCTCAGTATTTTTTGTGGAATAATGAAATATTGTTTGTAAGAGGAGTAGATTGTGATTTCGTGTTTAGGGTACCGTATTTGTCTGACAATAGGGCGCACCTTATAATAATAATAATAATAATAATGACAACTTACATAGCACTTATTCTCCTTACGGGGCTCTAAGCGCTTCACAAAAAGTTAAAAATCTGAGCAGAAACAACAACAAAACAACGCACTTATCATAAGGAACAACCCGAAACGAAATAACAATAACTACATTTACGCCCCCCCCCCCCCCCCCCCCCCCCCCCTTCACACTCCCCTAGAATCCAAACCATTACAAATAGCGTTTTCCACGCAAAAATTTTCTCAACTACCCCCCCCCCCTCCCCCCCCCCCCCCTCGGCCCGCTCCCGAGACCAATAATAAGACGCACCCTCCAAATTTTACACAAGGTTCAAGCTTTATTATTATATTTTCTTACTTTTTTCTTATTCATAGTCATACTACCGTATTTTTCTGACTATAAGGTGCACCTTTACATAAGGCGCACCCCCCAAATTTTACCTAAATTTCAGATTTTGTTATATTTTCTTACTATTTCATCAGTCACATTATAAGGCGCAGGGGTCTCAGTCTTGGGGAAAAAGTATCGCCTTATTGTCCGTAAAATATAGCACCGTAATTTTCGGACTATAAGGCGATATTTTTTTCTCCAATTTCGACCTAAGCGCCTAATAAACGAGGGCGCCCTATTAGTGAACAAAATCGTGAGAAGAGAGGCAACAATTGCCGTGTTCAGTACAGTCTACTGTGAGTCAGACATCGAAAGTGGTAACGAGTCGCCGATATGACGAATACTCACGATAAAATGCTTCAAAATCCCTATTATCATCCAAGATACCGTCCAACAGATGCCATAACCCTTCATTGGATGTAAAAAGCATCGTTGTAGAGCTTAAAATGCCATAATTCTACCAGTTTTCGCGAAGAAAATTTCCAAACACAACAACAGGAAGTGGCACAAACGGAAGTTGGATTATTTGAAAGAGGAGCCAACTCTCGTTTATGACAGCAATAATGGCGGTCGGCAGGCGTTTACCGGACGTGTACAGGCTTCGAAGTTTGACTTTCTTTCGCGAGGTGTGTATCACCTTATAAACGAGGGCGCCTTTTTTGTTTATTTTTTTTCTCGAGATTTTTCTTAAAAATTGCCCTATTCGCCATATTCACACAAGCGCCTAATGATCCGAAAAAGACGGTACTTTTAATTGTTATTATTTGGGGTTTATGGTTTTATTAATAACAAAGATGCTCTAAAGAGGTATTTTGAATTCCCAGATTGATCTAGAAAGTGCTGGAAAAGGGTTAGGAATCGTTTGAAACAAGAACCTTCTCTTCTTCTTCTTCTGCGTTTCCAGGCCATATGGCCATAATGGGTAAAGTACTTATGTGTCCGGTTTTCAGTTTTCACTGGTCTCCCCCGCTGCGTACAGCCGACACATTCCGATTTCGGAGGAGCTCAAAGGAGAAATATTCCGATTTCGGAGGAGCTCAAAGGAGAAATATTATTTAGAATTTTTTAAAATTTTAAAATGGCATGAGAATGGGCTGATCAGTCAGAAAGATAGTAGATGATAGAAAGCAAAGGGAAAAGGAGGAGTCAAAGAGAGTGGCAGATTAGAGGAAGTTACAAGCAT
>CM065710.1:12030198-12032698 GCA_017654935.2 Phymorhynchus buccinoides
GAGCCTTATAATGCGACTGATAATATAGTAAGAAAATATAATAACAAAATCTGAATTTGGTGTCAAATTTGAGGGGTGCGCCTTATAATCAGGTGCGCCTTGTAGTCCGTGAAATACAGTATACAAGAAAATAAAGAAACGCAAACGCCCATATTTTAGTTTACAGCAAATTTTTAAGCGTCTTACACACTTTTCTTCAGGCCCTATTGTGACACGAAAATAAATTCTGATGTCATCAAAAAGTATTACGTTATCTAGTCATTTTGCTATCTTCTCAACTGTTTTTCTGTTGTTGTTGGCTTCCCTGGCTAAAAGACTCCAGGGATCATCCCAACAGCTGAAGCACTTGAACACTATGGTACAAGTGCATCAGCTATGGATGAGAACATTACGTGTGTGACCGTTTTTTGATTACCCCGCCACATGGGCAGCCACACTGTGTCTTCGGGGGATTTTGGAGACTGATGATGTTAGGAGCTTGTCATGGCTAAAGACAATCCCCGCATAACTATGCATAGCATAACAACATTTTGATGTAGCCTTGGTGTTCTAGCCTATGTTGATTGGTCTGACGTCAGCCTTAAGCCAAGGCGGCTGTTTTTCTGTAATTTCATTGGCTGTTTATTATTGGTCAGTTCATTGGCTGTGTCTGTTATTTGATTGGTTGCTTCCTGTATCTCATTTCATTGGTTATTTGTCATTTCATTGCTGTTTCCGACCTGTTATTTCATTGGCTGTTTATTATTGGTCATTTCATTGGCTGTGTCTTCATTTGATTGGTTGCTTCCTATATCTCATTTCATTGGTTATTCTATTTCCTATCAGTCATTTCATTGGCTGTTTCCGACCTGTTATTTCATTGGCTGTTTATTATTGGTCATTTCATTGGCTGTGTCTGTCATTTGATTGGTTGCTTCCTATATCTCATTTCATTGGTTATTCTATTTCCTATCTGTCATTTCATTGGCTGTTTCCGACCTGTTATTTCATTGGCTGTGTGTCATTTCATTAGCAGTTTCCTGTCTGTCTTTTCATTGGTTCTTTCCTGTCTGTTATTTTATTGTCCGTTTCCTGTCATTTTATTGGTTATCGTCTCTCTTGTCATTTCATTGGATAATCTGTTTCCTGTCATTTCATTACCTATTCTCGAATATCGATTGGCTTATGTCCTGCCTATCGTTCGATTGGTTGTTTCTGTCTGTTATTTCATTGGTCGTCTTGTTTTATGTTGTGAAGGCTGGGATTCATGGTGGAGGGAAAGTAAGTAAAACCAAAACAAAAAGCGTTTGTAAGTGTGTCGGTCAGTCTGGTGTTTTTTTTTATACTCATTGACCCCAGCACAGAGTGTGTTTGCAAGTGTGTCGGTTCGTCAGGTTTTTTTATGCGTGAACTTTTCCGCAGATTGCCACCAGTGTGTTTGCCAGTGTGTCGGTTCATCTGCTTTTTATGCGTGAATCACCCCCCCCCCCCCCCCCCTGCACAGAGTGCCACCAGTGTGTTTGCAAGTGCACATTTTATGCGTGAATCACCACCACCACCCTGTACAGAGTGCAGTCAGTGTGTTTGCAAGTGTGTTGATTCGTCCGTTTTTTTAACGCGTGTACTTTTCCGCAGATTGCCACCAGTGTGTTTGCCAGTGTGTCGGTTCATCTGCTTTTTATGCGTGCATCACCCCCCCCCCCCCCCCCTTCACAGAGTGCCACCAGTGTGTTTGCAAGTGCACTTTTTATGCGTGAATCACCACCACCACCCTGTACAGAGTGCAGTCAGTGTGTTTGCAAGTGTGTTGATTCGTCCGTTTTTTTATGCGTGAACTTTTCCACAGATTGCCACCAGTGTGTCGGTTCATCTGCTTTTTATGTGTGAATCATGGCGGGCCCCCCCCCCCCCCCCTGCACAGTGTGTTTGCAAGCGTGTTGGATGGTCCATTTCTTATGCGTGAATGCCCCTTTATTGATTGCCTTCAGTGTGTTTGCAAGTGTTTCAGTTCATCCTTTTTTAATGTGTGATCTTTTTTTTTGCAACAGAGTGCCGTCAGTGTGTCTGCAAGTGTGTCAATTGTTCATTTTTTTTATGCGTTCTTCCTCATAGCGTGCCGTCAGTGTGTTTGCAAGTGTTTGGTGATTAACCTATTTTTTATGCGTGAATGCCCCTTTATTGATTGCCGTCAGTGTGTTTGCAAGTGTTTCAGTTGATCTGTTTTCATGAGTGATCCTTTTTGCACAGAGTGCTGTCAGTGTGTTTGCAAGTGTGTTGGCTGGCCAATTTTTTAATGCGTGAATGTCCCTTTATAGATTGCTGTCAGTGTGTCTGCAAGTGTGTCAATTGGTCGTTTTTTTATGCGTTCTTCCTCATAGTGTGCTGTCAGTGTGTTTGTGTTTGCACGTGTGTGTTGATGAACCTATATTTAAGCGTGAATGTCTCGTTATAGATTGCTCTCAGTGTGTTTGCAAACAGGTTGCTAGATCACGAAATATGCTTCATGATCCACGACATTGCG
>CM065710.1:12042698-12065198 GCA_017654935.2 Phymorhynchus buccinoides
CGTACATGTCTGTGTATCTTTGGTCTGTCCTGTAGTGTGTATAAACAGATTCGACACACAGAGAAGAAAAACAAACAAACCTCCTGGGAACATTCAAATTGGGAAGTTAAAAACCTAAATTGCTGGTTAACTCTTTCGCCGCCAGACATTTTTCAGCAAAACAATTCCATTAAACTTACCTGGGTAGAGAAAAAAATATGTCTGTAATATTGGGGATTCCTCTGTGACATATTTAAAGTAAGGCCTATCCTTACCTCCCCAAATGAAGAAAATAGGGTCTTTGGATAACAGACCCTGATTTGATGCCTTTTCGTGACATGGGTGTTAAATCATTGTGGTGCAAATATGCGACGTTGGCAGTGAAAGGGTTAAATGATGTACTGGTTAACTAAATGACTGACTGACTAATTGTCTGAACGAATCTCAAATTAATAGTTTATGTATAAACGCCAGTTTGTAATTGATATACGTATGACTGCATATAAGTTTCTTCTGTAAACTAATTAACCCTTTTGCCGCCAGCCATTTTTCAGCCCAAAAATACCATTAAGCTTACCTGGACCGAGAAAAAAACCACCCTGCAATATTGCAAATTCCTCTGTGACATGCATAACATTAGACCTACCCTTACCTCCCAAAATTACGAAAATAGGGTCTTCAGATAACAGGCCCTGGTTTGATGCTTTTAGTAACATGGGTGTTAAACCGTTGTGGTGCAAAAATGCGACATCGGCGGTGAAAGGGTTAAGTTTAATGGCACTGATTTCATGTTTAAATGTTGTGTTGTCTGTCCACAGACCTGTCAGAGAAGGATGAGAAGCTTCAAGCCACCTTCAAACAGCTGGAAGCCAAAAACTTGGAGGTCCAGAAATTCCGCACCGCCGCCGAACTTGCCAAGGTCGGTCATACTTTCTGTTTTTTAAAATTATTTTAACCGATAATGATGGGTGTAAGAAAACGATGGGTCCAGGGGTGGGGGGTGGGTGGGGGGGTGAGAGGAGGGGGGGTGGGTGGGTGAGTGATTTTAGGTTGTCATTTGAGTCTGTTTCTAATAGGGGGGGGGGGGGGGGGGGGGGGGGTGTCAGTTGCATGTACTTGGCAGAGATGCTTACTTTAAAAAAAAATGTCTACGGCGATTGGTTACCCCGCAAGAAAGAACTACAAAAGCAAAGTTGGAGGCAATATTGTGGTCTACGGGAGCGAGGCTAGTCCGTATTTGTTTCGGGGGAAAAAAAGTAGACCGGTCACCGTGATCCGAAAATACGATTTTCTGCTGCCTGTTTCGGAATTAAAAAAACAACTGCAAAGTAGAGAAATTTGGAATTTTGAAATTGCGGAGCGCAGCTATTATCATCTTTTGAGTGTTGCTGACGTCACTTCCTCTGTATCCGTGCCTACAAAGATGGCGGCAAATTGTGCGGAGATCAACCATTATCAGCTTTTGAGTGTTGCTGACAACACTTCCTCTGTATCCGTGTTTACAAAGATGGCGGCAAATTGTGGACCGAAAGCCCATGGTTGACTGGATATCACTGATTCTTTTCTGCCCCAAAGTAGAAAATAACTTGATAAAACGAATTTTAAAACAGTTTCACTCAGCTAAAGTTTAGGCTCACCTCAGAGCTTTCGGGGGCTTCGCGCTCCCTTCGTTAACGTCGTCTGCTGAGAGGCCACTGGCGGTTCAGTGCACACGATCGTGAGTACAGCTCAAGGCTGCACCCACGGCGCATGACTGAACCAGGGAAGAATAAGCCGCGGGCAAGGTGTGTCTCCCACGGTCACGGTTCAGTTAAGTAACTGTCAAACGATCCCCGATATGCAGAATAATTATGCGAGGGAAGAAAGCAAAAGATCGACTGTCTTACATTTTGTGAACTTTGCTCAGGTGAATCGGTGCAGCGAGAGGAACGACATCGGTGACAGTAACAAGTAAGCTGTATTACTTGCCATGTTTCCCGGGAAAATTGTGGTCAAATCTGGATTTTTAATGTTTTAATTCCCGAAATTAATAAAACAAAAAATTAAGGTAGGCATCTCTGACTTAGGGGGAGATAACAGCTGGTTATCAGTTGGAGGTGGGGGGGGGGATGGGCAGAAACATGGATCAAACAACATCGGGAGTGGAGCTGAAGGGAATTTTGCCCTTTTCGGTCTCTATGGTTTCCGCATCTATTAGCGTTTCTAAATGTTATGGCATCCTTTTTGTGGTAAAGCAAAACGGCATTTTTCGGTATATTCTAGTCACAGAGACTTATTTCTGTGAAATTCGGGCTGCTCTCCTTGGAGAGCGCGTCACCGCAAGTGCAGCGCCTACCCTTTAAAAATTTTTTTTTTTTTTTTTTTTTTTTTTTGGGGGGGGGAGCACAGGTGTGGGCGCACTTTGAAAACCTAGCTATCTATTTGGCCATACCAGGCAGCGGGATTTCTCCCTGCTCTTGCCGACTTTCAACTGCCTTGGGATTTTTACATGCGTAAAGCGCACGGGTCAGACTAGCTTTAAGTCCCCATCCGAAGGACTGGACGTTCAGTTCGATTTTCCTGTCAAACTAGAAAGAAAAGGCGAGGAGGCCGGGATTCAAACCCGGGTCACTCACGCTGCAGTCACGCATTACATTTGGCAGGCGAACGTCTTAGCCACTCTGCCACCTTTCTCCCCCAAAAGCCTCGAAACAAGATTGTGTCTCTTGTCTGTCTCTTTCTCTCTCTCTTCTCAACTTACTTTGTCACTCCCTCTCTGCACTTGTCCTTAAACGCTCCGCGTGGAGCAGAAGACGCTCCAGGACACGGAGGAGCTCCAGGAAGCCATCGCGGAGCGTGACATCCGCATTCTGGAGCAGAAGCAGCAGATGACGAGGTTAGAAATCGACCTGGCCCAGTCCAACCACCTCAAGGAACGAAGTCAGAACAAACTGGTCAACTTTGGGGAGGAAACTCAGGTTGAAAACACCACTGCAAAAAACACCGTGTGTGGTATTTTGTGTGGTGTGTGAAGCACTGTAATTGGTGTTGTGGCGTGGTTGAATAGTTTATAGAATTGTATGTACGTTTAAATTTGGCCCAATCCTGAACCACCTTTCAAGGAGCGAAGTCGGAGCAAATTGGTCGACATTGGGGAGGAAACTCAGGTTGAAAACACCACTGCAAAAAACACTGTGTGGTATTTTGTGTGGTGGTGTGTGAAGCACTGTAATTGGTGTTGTGGCGTGGTTGAATAGTTTATAGAATTGTATGTTTACATTTGGCCCAATCCTGAGCCACCTTTCAAGGAGCGAAGTCAGAGCAAATTGGTTGACTTCGGGGAGGAAACTCAGGTTGAAAACACCACTGCAAAAAACACTGTGTGAGGTATTTTGTGTGGTGTGTGAAGCACTGTAATTGGTGTTGTGGCGTGGTTGAATAGTTTATAGAATTGTATGTTTACATTTGGCCCAATCCTGAGCCACCTGAGGGAGCGAAGTCGGAGCAAATTCGTCGACATTGGGGCAGAAACTCAGGTTGAAAACTTGACTGCAACAAGCACTGTGTGTGGTATTTTGTGTGGTGTGTGAAGCACTATAATTGATGTTGTGGCGTGGCTGATAGTTCATAGAATTGTATGTACATTTAAATTTGTCCCAGTCCTGAGCCACCTTTCAAGGAACCATTTAGTCGGAGCAAATTGGTAGACATGGGAGAGAAGTAACACTGAAAAACGACTGACCCAAAACATTGTGTGTGGTATTTGTGTGGTGTGTAAAGCACGGTGATTGGTGTTGTGGCGTGGTTGAATAGTTTATATAATTAATTGTCATTATTATTAATATAAGTGGCAGGGATCTCAATCTAGGGGAGAAAGTCTCGCCTTAGATAAAAAAAAACCACACACAAAAAGTGTTCATGGGTAAAATTAGTATTTTAGATGATGTTAGTGTTCAACGCGGAGCTCCCTCCAGATGATTCCTCCCCGCTTTCGTTTTTCTGTTCTCATGGCTTAGCTTCTGTGATGAATAGAAGCATAAACTGATTTATCGTCCTATAACTCAGGGGCTTTTTCGTTCTTTCTTTTCTTTTTTCTAGGTCTACAACTACATACCTATAAACTTATAGGCTAAGCTTATAATTATATATATACAAATTTCCCCTCTGTCTCTCACCCCCTACCTCTCTGTTTTATATATAACATTTGTGTGCAAATAATAATAATAATAATAATAATAATAATAATTATAATAATGACGATTATTTATATAGCGCCTATTCTCTGATTTAGGGCTCTAAGCGCTTTGCATATCTAATGCAAATTCAAGATAGAATATACATTGTCTTATGCAGTCAGAACATGACGAAAGTACTACCGTGACTTTTTATGTTATGGCAATGCAAGTTCTGTTCTGTTCATACACATATCCCCCATACACGCGTACACGCACACACACACACACACACACACACACACACACACACACACACACACACACACACACACACACACACACACACACACACACACACACACATAGACATATGCCTACACACATAACACATTGTATTCAAATTTAGGTTTAAAATTTTAGCAACACATTAGTGGCCCATCATTAAAATAAAAAAAAAGACCCCTCATTTTCTGCATATGACCCACAAAGTTTGAAAACAATCTGAAGCTCTGAGGGAGTGGTGGTGTTTGCACTGAGTGTTGATGCTGTTGAGTGGATTGCACCCTCGATATCATGGTGGCCATTTTGTGTGTTGCTTTTTCGGTGATTTTTCTGTGTAATTGAGGGTTAAATTTTGTTTTGGTTTGAGTGATATTTTTGAGTGAATTACTTTGAGTGACACCATTTACGCATTGGACTGTAGAGGGGAAGCATTGTTTTTTGATCTTGTTGATTTTTTTGCTCTTTTTGCTGCCTGCTTTTTGCCTGCTTTTTGATCTATTTGCTGTTTGCTTGTTTGTCTTATGTTGATAAAGGCGCATTCGCCGAAATATCCAGTAGTTTTCTTTTGTCTCGTGAATAAAATAACGTTAACTTTGCATTTGTCATGTAGTTGTTCGTTAGTTGTATGTTCCAGTGACGTAATGCAGCCTGTTTCATTTTTTTGATATTTTTGTGATACAGTGACATTGCAGTCTGTTTCGTTTTTTTAAATATTTTTGTGATACTTGGACCGAAACATTGTCAATTTGTGACACATCATGTGCACTAGCTCATAGTACACATTTTGGATTTATTGTTATTATTGTGATAACACAGGAAATGTGACTTAAAAAAAAGGTTATCTTTGTGGTATTGAATAGATAGGAATTGCAGTGATTTTTTTTAAAGAATAGCAAAATGTTGTTGAAGAATATTTATACTATAGCATTAAAAAATAAATGTTGATTTTTGTTGTATAATAATAATAATAATAATGACAATTTATATAGCATTTATTCTCCTTACGGGGCTGTAAGTACTTCACAAAGAAGCTGAAAAAACAACCCCCCCAAAAAAAAAAACACAAAAAAAAAACAACGCACTTATCATAAGTACCAACCCGAAACGAAATCACGATAACTACATTTACGTCACCCCCCCCCCCTCACACTCCCCTAGAATCCAAACCATTACAAATAGCGTTTTCTACGCAAAAGGCATTTTCTCACACTAACCCCCCCCCCCCCCCTCCACCCGCCCCCGCATTCACCATCCCCCTTCACAGACCTCAAGCTGATAACATTAGCATCAAAATCAGTCTTCATGACTGACCACTGATATCACACGAGTATAATACATGTATTTTGTTTGGTCCTTGTTATTCGTGACCCAGCACCACGAAAGGGACATTAAGTCGCTGGGCTAGTTTCTCACTGTTATTCGTGACCCCGCACCACGAAAGGGACATCAAGTCGATGGGCTAGTTTCTCACTGTTATTCGTGACCCAGCACCATGAAAGGGACATTAAGTCGCTGGGCTAGTTTCTCACTGTTATATGTGACCCAGCACCATGAAAGGGACATTAAGTCGATGGGCTAGTTTCTCACTGTTATTCGTGACCCAGCACCACGAAAGGGACATCAAGTCGATGGGCTAGTTTCTCACTGTTATTCGTGACCCAGCACCACGAAAGGGACATTAAGTCGCTGGGCTAGTTTCTCACTGTTATTCGTGACCCAGCACCACGAAAGGGACATTAAGTCGATGGGCTAGTTTCTCACTGTTATTCGTGACCCAGCACCATGAAAGGGACATTAAGTCGCTGGGCTAGTTTCTCACTGTTATATGTGACCCAGCACCATGAAAGGGACATTAAGTCGATGGGCTAGTTTCTCACTGTTATTCGTGACCCAGCACCACGAAAGGGACATTAAGTCGCTGGGCTAGTTTCTCACTGTTATTCGTGACCCCGCACCACGAAAGGGACATCAAGTCGATGGGCTAGTTTCTCACTGTTATTCGTGACCCAGCACCACGAAAGGGACATTAAGTCGCTGGGCTAGTTTCTCATTGTTATTCGTGACCCAGCACCATGAAAGGGACATTAAGTCGCTGGGCTAGTTTCTCACTGTTATATGTGACCCAGCACCATGAAAGGGACATTAAGTCGCTGGGCTAGTTTCTCATTGTTATTCGTGACCCAGCACCATGAAAGGGACATTAAGTCGCTGGGCTAGTTTCTCACTGTTATTCGTGACCCAGCACCATGAAAGGGACATTAAGTCGCTGGGCTAGTTTCTCACTGTTATTCGTGACCCAGCACCACGAAAGGGACATTAAGTCGCTGGGCTAGTTTCTCACTGTTATATGTGACCCAGCACCACGAAAGGGACATTAAGTCGCTGGGCTAGTTTCTCATTGTTATTCGTGACCCCGCACCACGAAAGGGACATCAAGTCGATGGGCTAGTTTCTCACTGTTATTCGTGACCCAGCACCACGAAAGGGACATCAAGTCGCTGGGCTAGTTTCTCATTGTTATTCGTGACCCCGCACCACGAAAGGGACATCAAGTCGATGGGCTAGTTTCTCACTGTTATTCGTGACCCAGCACCACGAAAGGGACATCAAGTCGATGGGCTAGTTTCTCACTGTTATTCGTGACCCAGCACCATGAAAGGGACATCAAGTCGATGGGCTAGTTTCTCACTGTTATTCGTGACCCAGCACCATGAAAGGGACATCAAGTTGATGGGCTAGTTTCTCACTGTTATTCGTGACCCAGCACCATGAAAGGGACATTAAGTCGCTGGGCTAGTTTCTCACTGTTATTCGTGACCCAGCACCACGAAAGGGACATCAAGTCGATGGGCTAGTTTCTCACTGTTATTCGTGACCCAGCACCACGAAAGGGACATCAAGTCGATGGGCTAGTTTCTCACTGTTATTCGTGACCCAGCACCACGAAAGGGACATCAAGTCGATGGGCTAGTTTCTCACTGTTATTCGTGACCCAGCACCACGAAAGGGACATCAAGTCGATGGGCTAGTTTCTCACTGTTATTCGTGACCCAGCACCACGAAAGGGACATCAAGTCGATGGGCTAGTTTCTCACTGTTATTCGTGACCCAGCACCATGAAAGGGACATCAAGTCGATGGGCTAGTTTCTCACTGTTATTCGTGACCCAGCACCACGAAAGGGACATTAAGTCGATGGGCTAGTTTCTCACTGTTATTCGTGACCCAGCACCATGAAAGGGACATCAAGTCGCTGGGCTAGTTTCTCACTGTTATTCGTGACCCAGCACCACGAAAGGGACATCAAGTCGATGGGCTAGTTTCTCACTGTTATTCGTGACCCAGCACCATGAAAGGGACATCAAGTCGATGGGCTAGTTTCTCACTGTTATTCGTGACCCAGCACCATGAAAGGGACATCAAGTCGATGGGCTAGTTTCTCACTGTTATTCGTGACCCAGCACCATGAAAGGGACATCAAGTCGATGGGCTAGTTTCTCACTGTTATTCGTGACCCAGCACCATGAAAGGGACATCAAGTCGATGGGCTAGTTTCTCACTGTTATTCGTGACCCAGCACCACGAAAGGGACATCAAGTCGATGGGCTAGTTTCTCACTGTTATTCGTGACCCAGCACCACGAAAGGGACATCAAGTCGATGGGCTAGTTTCTCACTGTTATTCGTGACCCAGCACCACGAAAGGGACATCAAGTCGATGGGCTAGTTTCTCACTGTTATTCGTGACCCAGCACCATGAAAGGGACATCAAGTCGATGGGCTAGTTTCTCACTGTTATTCGTGACCCAGCACCATGAAAGGGACATCAAGTCGCTGGGCTAGTTTCTCACTGTTATTCGTGACCCAGCACCACGAAAGGGACATCAAGTCGCTGGGCTAGTTTCTCACTGTTATTCGTGACCCAGCACCACGAAAGGGACATCAAGTCGCTGGGCTAGTTTCTCACTGTTATTCGTGACCCAGCACCACGAAAGGGACATCAAGTCGCTGGGCTAGTTTCTCACTGTTATTCGTGACCCAGCACCACGAAAGGGACATCAAGTCGATGGGCTAGTTTCTCACTGTTATTCGTGACCCAGCACCACGAAAGGGACATCAAGTCGATGGGCTAGTTTCTCACTGTTATTCGTGACCCAGCACCACGAAAGGGACATCAAGTCGCTGGGCTAGTTTCTCACTGTTATTATGTGACCCAGCACCACGAAAGGGACATCAAGTCGATGGGCTAGTTTCTCACTGTTATTCGTGACCCAGCACCATGAAAGGGACATCAAGTCGATGGGCTAGTTTCTCACTGTTATTCGTGACCCAGCACCATGAAAGGGACATCAAGTCGATGGGCTAGTTTCTCACTGTTATTCGTGACCCAGCACCATGAAAGGGACATTAAGTCG
The DNA here is from genome assembly GCA_017654935.2 of Phymorhynchus buccinoides. NCBI lineage: Eukaryota > Metazoa > Mollusca > Gastropoda > Neogastropoda > Raphitomidae > Phymorhynchus > Phymorhynchus buccinoides. Next base: position 12,051,527 of record CM065710.1, read on the forward strand.
CTGGGCTAGTTTCTCACTGTTATTCGTGACCCAGCACCATGAAAGGGACATTAAGTCGCTGGGCTAGTTTCTCACTGTTATTCGTGACCCAGCACCACGAAAGGGACATTAAGTCGATGGGCTAGTTTCTCACTGTTATTCGTGACCCAGCACCACGAAAGGGACATTAAGTCGCTGGGCTAGTTTCTCACTGTTATTCGTGACCCAGCACCACGAAAGGGACATTAAGTCGCTGGGCTAGTTTCTCACTGTTATATGTGACCCAGCACCACGAAAGGGACATTAAGTCGCTGGGCTAGTTTCTCATTGTTATTCGTGACCCAGCACCACGAAAGGGACATTAAGTCGATGGGCTAGTTTCTCATTGTTATTCGTGACCCAGCACCACGAAAGGGACATTAAGTCGCTGGGCTAGTTTCTCACTGTTATATGTGACCCAGCACCATGAAAGGGACATTAAGTCGCTGGGCTAGTTTCTCACTGTTATTCGTGACCCAGCACCACGAAAGGGACATTAAGTCGCTGGGCTAGTTTCTCACTGTTATATGTGACCCAGCACCAGGAAAGGGACATTAAGTCGCTGGGCTAGTTTCTCACTGTTATATGTGACCCAGCACCACGAAAGGGACATTAAGTCGCTGGGCTAGTTTCTCACTGTTATATGTGACCCAGCACCACGAAAGGGACATTAAGTCGCTGGGCTAGTTTCTCACTGTTATATGTGACCCAGCACCACGAAAGGGACATTAAGTCGCTGGGCTAGTTTCTCACTGTTATTCGTGACCCAGCACCACGAAAGGGACATTAAGTCGCTGGGCTAGTTTCTCACTGTTATATGTGACCCAGCACCACGAAAGGGACATTAAGTCGCTGGGCTAGTTTCTCACTGTTATTCGTGACCCAGCACCACGAAAGGGACATTAAGTCGCTGGGCTAGTTTCTCACAACAGCCTTGGAAAGTCAGAAATCTAATTTTTTTGTCAATTTTGAGTTATATGTTCTCTAACATATTATTTTTCATATTTATAAAGGACAATCTTTACTATGGTCTCTTAAGCTGTTGACGGGACTATAACAGACTAACTAACTAACTAACTATGGTCTCTAAGCGGTCCTATAAGTGCTTTAAAACGGGTAGGTCAATGCATTTTTTTCCAGCTAGGTTAGACTTTAGACTGTGTTTTCTCAAAATAGCCGACGCTCACCCTACTAACTTTAAATGTTCATAACTCGGGAATGGAAAAAGATACAAGAATGGTTCTTGTTTCATTAGAAAGAGAATTGTGTGAAGTTTCCAAATGTATAATTTTCTCAGAATAGTCACTTTGACACTTAATGTCCCTTTCATGGTGCTTTGTCACATTTGTTATGGCAGTGGCCTGCTTTAAAAAAAAAGTAAACTGCGCCTGAAAATTGTTCAATTGTTCATGTGGTTTTTTTTTCTTCTGTGTATCATTTGAAGCTGTGTTTGTGCAGTAGAACCTCCCTTATAAGACTTTCAAAAAATCATCCCAAATGAGGTCTTATAAGGGAGGGATCTTATAAGGGAGGTCATGTTAATACTTACCAAGAAGGGCAGTGTCTCAGAGAAGTCGAGTCTGACGTGGGAGGGAGTCTTTTTACGGGAGGTCTTATAAGGGAGGGGTCTTATAAGGGAGGTCATGTTAATACCAAGAAGGGCAGTGTCTCAGAGAAGTCGAGTCTTACATGGGAGGGAGTCTTTTTATGGGAGGTCTTATAAGGGAGTCATGTTAATACTTACAAAAAAGGGCAATGTCTCAGAGAGGTTGAGTCTTACGTGGGAGGGAGTCTTTTTACAGGAGGTCTTATAAGGGAGGGGTCTTATAAGGGAGGTTCCGCTGTACGGTGTAGATGCCAAACTGTATGTTTTCTGATGCAAATTTTGTACACCTAGTTATGGTTGTGCATTGTGTATTGTGTTGCCATGTGTTTGTAGGTGTATCAGAACATTTATCGTATTTTTCGGATCATTAGGCGCTGCTTTGCACAAGGCGAATGGGGCAATTTTCAACAAAAATCTGAAAAAATTAAAGCAAAAGCCGCCCCTCGTTTATAAGGCACCTCACAAAAGAAAGTCAAACTTTGAAGCCTGTGCGCGTCCTGTACACGCTTACCGACCGCCATTGCTGCTGTCATAAACGAGAGTTAGCTCCCCTTTCAAATAATCAAACTTCCGTTTGAGCTGCTTCCTGTTGTTGTGTTTGGACAATTTGTCGCGAAAACTGATAGAATTATGGCATTTTAAGCTCTACAACAATGCTGTTTACATCCAATGAAGGGTTGTGGCATCTGTTGGACGGTATCTTGGACGATAATAAGGATTTTGAAGCATTTTAGCGCGAGTACAGTGTAACCTCCCTTACAAGACCTTCAAAAATCATCCCAAATGAGGTCTTATAAGGGAGGGGTCTTATAAGAGAGGTAATTTTAATACTTACAAAGAAGGGCAATGTCTCGGAGAAGTAGGTCTTATATGGGAGGGAGTCTTATAATGGGAGGTCTTATAAGGGAGGTTCCACTGTATCGACGACTCGTGACTACTTTCGATGTCTGACTCACAGTAGACTGTACTGAACACGGCAATCGTTGCCTCTCTTCTCACGATTTTGTTCACTAATAGGGCGCCCTCGTTAATTAGGCACAATTAGGTCGAAATTGGAGAAAAAAAATATTGACTTATGACCCGGAAATTACGGTAAAAAAGGAAGGGGTGGGGGAGAAGAAGAGGGGGGGGGGGGAGGGTGCTAAAAAGGGTGGGTGTAGTTTTGAATTTTGTTGCTTGCAATGTTGTGTAGCTTTGTGGCGTTGAGCCTTTTGTAGAATGTTTTGTATTAGGCTGCAATTTATTGTTTGAAGTGTGTGTATTTTATGAATTTCATTAATGAACTGTTTACAAATATGGTGACACTGTACTGCTGCGTAATGCTTTGTGGTCAAATCAGATATACCAGTCTTTTCTGACAAGAGAAAATAACTGCTGCTTAAAAATTTGATTTGTGTCAAAAAAAAAAAAAAAATTACTTTTCTGAGTTTTGATAGATGAAGACAACCATACAATATTCAATACAAATACAACAATGTACCGAGCAAAGGGAAATAATTGCTGCTTGAAAACTTTGTTAACGCACTAAAAGAAAAAAAAAATCCCACCTTTTCTTGAATAGGTGAATCTGTGTGTGTGTGTGTGTGTGTGTGTGTGTGTGTGTGTGTGTGTGCATGTGTGTGTGCGTGCGTGCGTGCGTGCGTGCGTGCGTGCGCGCGCGCTTTTGTTTTGGCAAGTCAACACACCCGCGATCAACTCTAGACTCAACTGGAAGCGGACATCATACTTCTCGTGCTTTCGTGTGACTGATGAGGAAGGGAAAGGGGGGGTGTTAAATTTTGACCAAATCACGCAAATTTATATGACAACTTTTTCGTTGCCACTGGGTTTAACATGTGCATGGGCACGCGGGACCTCGGTTTATCGTCTGATCCGAAAGAATCCACGTTCAGACTGTAAGGCCGAATGCGTTACTTTTTTCAGAATTTGTTTTAAAAGTAGGGGATGCGGCTTATATTACGAAGCGGCTTGTAGTCCGTGAATTACGGTACTCTGCACATTTAAGAAATTCAAAAGTACCATCTATTTCTGACTATAGTACAGTGGAGTCCGCTTAATCGGACACTTTTGGGACAAGGAAGAATATGGCCGATAAAGCGAATTGGCCGATAAAACGAACATCGAGATACTGTATGACGCAATTATGCAAGTCAAAAGCAATGACGTCAAAATTAAATGTTGCAGTTCAAATTCAAATTATTTTCCTTTTTGTGATGTGTGTGTGTGTGTTTATTAATCCTACAACTTGACAGAAGCACGAGTAAAAGACAATGATTTTGTTTTCTTGAGTGATTTTAACGCCATGCAGGGTCTTTCAATTGACAACAGCTCACCTTCCAACCTCACACTCAACCATGTAAACGTCAAAAGCGTGTTGTCAGTTTGTCTGCCTCTGTTGTTCTCCCTCTCAAAAAGGGGTAAAGAGGAAAAATTAGAGAGAAAAAGTGGCCAATAAAGCGAAATTGAAGATTTCAGCTTTGGCCGTAAAAACGAACAAAATAACACATGCTTAAGAAGAAAAAATTCCGTTCCAGAGGAAATTGGCCGATTAAGCGGCTTTAGCCGATTATCCGATGGCCAATTAAACGGATTCCACTGTACCATCTATTTCTGACCATAGTATAAGGCGCATCTGATTATAAGGCGCGCACCCCTAATTTGACGTAAAATTCAGATTTTGTTATTATAGTTTCTTACTATATGATCAGTCACATTATAAGGCGCAGGGGTCTCAGTCTAGGAAAAAAAGTATCGCCTTATAGTCCGAAAAGTACGGTATGAAAAGAACATGAATTGCGTGGTTGTGTCATTCTTGCCTTTCAGCTAAGGGGAATCCTAAAATAAACACGATCGAGGATTGAATTGATTATGCTTATTACTTGATCAAGTTAATAATAATAATCATATAGTAAAAGTCCAACTGTCCGTCCGTGTGTGTGTGTGTGTCTGTGTGTCTGAAACACAAAACGGGCCTTATAACTCCGCTGTTTTTTGACCGAATCGCTTCAAATTTGCTGTGAGCCCTAACGAGGCGATGGCAACGGCAACCGAGGCGGCAGTGTCATTTGCGCGGTTTCGCAAATGCGCGAAACGCGCATCCGCAGGCCTCTCGGCGCCCGTATCTCCGGCATTTCTGGACCGATTGCCTTCGAATTTCGCAGGTAGATGACCAGGGACGGTGACTATCGATGTGCCAAACCAGAAGCGAATCGGTTCAGAAACGCGCGCGCTATGCGCCGCTTCACCTTTTTACGAATAACTCCGCCGTTTCTTAATCGATTTGCTTCAAATTTGCTGTCAGGCTTGCTATGGCCGGGGCTAAGCCTGGCAGGAAATGTGAAGAGAATCGGGAGAGCGCATCACTCTCAGAGCAGCACCAACGGGAAACAGGGCCTTATAATTCTGCCGTTTCTTAACCGAATCGCTTCAAATTTGCTGTACTCAGCGTTACCAGTACTTGGCGTTACCGTTACTAGGCGTTACCATTACTAGGGAGAGCGCATCACTCTCAGAGCAGCGCCAACGGGAAACGGGGCCTTATAACTCCGCCGTTTCTTAACCGAATCGCTTTACTCAGCGTTACCTGTACTTGGCATTACCGTTACTAGGCGTTACCGTTACTAGGCGTTACCGTTATTAGGTGTTACCGTTACTAGGCGTTACCTGTACTCGGCGTTGCGCTAGTGCTTATTACTTCATCAAGTTAATAATAATAATAATAATAATACATAGTATTTAATATAGAGCCTTTCTTTAGAATTTAACTCAAGGCGCTCACATTCACCGATTGACACGCAATTGGGCTAACATACACATTCATTCAATCATCATCTAATTAATGTGAAAAGTTAGAGAGAGAAAGCTCTTTGAAACAAGTGAGTTTTCATTTGGGTGCGTGCTATGCACAAATGAATAGAACCTGATAGCTTATGGTTGCGTTCTTTATTTTGGGCAGCAAAGGATCGCACATAAACTACTGAATCAAACATGACAATTATTTGTTTGTGTTTCATTCTTTTTTTTGGGCAGCTAAGGACTGCACATAGACTACTGAAGCAAACATGACAATTATTTGTTTGTTTCATTCTTCTTTTTTGCAGCAAAGGATCTCACAGCTGCAGAAGGAATTGGAGGAGCAGAAAAAATTGTCGGAGGACGTCAAGAGAGGTACAGAGTACGTTTTTGTTTAATGTGTGTGTGACTGTGTGTGTGTGTATGTCAATGTTTTTTCTCTAAAAATCGGGATGATCGTTTGATGAGCTTTTTTTTTTTACAGCTCACCAAAACTTGACATTTCGTTATTACGTTCACATATTGTTCTGATTAACTTTTATGTTTTTGTTATAATTGTATTCTCCTTGCCCCGAGGGATTAACATTCTTGATTCTTGATTTACGCGCACGTGTGTGTGTGTGTGTGTGTGTGTGTGTGTGTGTGTGTGTGTGTGTGTGTGTGTGTGTGTGTGTGTGTGTGTGTGTGTGTGTGTGTGTATGTGTGTGTGTGTGCGTGTGTGTATGTGCGCGTGTGTGTGACTGTATGTGTGTATTTCACTATTTGTGTGCATGTGTATGTATGTGTGTGTGCGTACATATGTGTATATCAATGTGTGTATGTTTGTGTGTGTGTGTGTGTGTGTGTGTGTGTGTGTGTGTGTGTGTGTGTGTGTGTATTTCACTATTTGTGTGTGTGTGTATGTGCGTGCGTGTGTATGTGCGCGTGTGTGTGACTGTATGTGTGTATTTCACTATTTGTGTGCATGTGTATGTATGTGCGTGTGCGTACATATGTGTATATCAATGTGTGTGCATGTTTGTGTGTGTGTGTGCGTGTATATCAATGTGTGTGTGTTTGTGTGTGCGTGTGTGTGTGCGTGTGTGTGCGTGTGTGTGTGCGCGTGTGTGTGACTGTGTATGTGTGTATTTCACTATTTGTGTGCATGTGTATGTATGTGCGTGTGCGTACATATGTGTATATCAATGTGTGTATGTTTGTGTTTGTGTGTGTGTGTGCGTGTGCGTGTGTGCGTGTGTGTGTGCATGTGTGCTGTGTATGTGTGCGCTATTTGTGTGCATGTGTATGTATGTGTGTGTGTGTGTGTGTGTGTGTGTGTGTGTGTGTGTGTGTGTGTGTGTGTGTGTGTGTGTGTGTGTGTGTGTGTGTGTGTGTGTGTGTGTGTGTGTGTGTGTGTGTGTGTGTGTGTGTGTGTGTGTGTGTGTCTTAATTTTGGGAGGTAAGATCAGGCCTTGCGTTATACATGTCATAGAGGAATCCCCAGTATTGGAGATGATTTTTGTTTGTGGCTCAAGCCACAAACCTATAACTCACTTTGTCGGTCTGTCTGTCTGTCTGTCTGTCTGTCTGTCTGTCTGTCTGTCTGTCTGTCTGTCTGTCTGTCGGTCTGTCGGTCGGTCGGTCGGTCGGTCCAAAATTGTCGCACATTTTGACAAAATTGTCGCACTTCAAATCGAGGCTACACTTAAAATTGAGGCCACTCTTTAAAATGATGTATTTTAAAAGCGTACAAAATAATAAACATACGTAATACAGACACTACAACAGACACGACGAGTATGCGGTGCTTCTTTCGATGAGTATAAGTAGGATACATAGTTTTAAATGTTTTCCAAAAGATGTAAAAAGTGACGAAATGGTGCAGAGATAACATTCTGGTTTACAGATTAAAATTATTGAAAAGCCAGGGGAAGCGACTCATGATTGGAGTGGTAAAAATAGACCGCGTGCCACAAACTATTGCGATTTCACGCTTGTTTTTCTCTACCCAGGTAATTTTAACGTTTTAAGCCCCTTATAGCCTGATTCCGCCCATGACATCCATTACTTTCTCCTACCAAGCCGTCTAAAACCGCCCCCATACACCCACTTCCTTATGTATTTTGGAGTTAAAATTGCAATATCAAAAATATCACATAACAAAAAGAACATTGCAAGTTAAACATTCTTCATTTATACGCAAACCCTGAACATTTCAAGTCAATCCATCCAGTAGTTATTTTTTAATATATTTTTAACCAAAGTACCCCATTTCGGGCCCAGTTTACCAACATTAATTTGGTGGTTACAGGGAGTAGAGTCATCATTTTAATCGGGGTTACAAGTGTTAATGGAATTTTTGTTGTGCGAAAAATGGCTGGTGGCGAAAGGGTTAAGAGTCGAAAAAATGAAAGTGGACTTTTGTTTGTTAGCTGAAACCTTGAAGGCCTCGCTTTATGCTGACATTTTGACGTGTCTATGTCTTTTTTTAAATGCCTCTCTATCTCTCCTTCCATCCCTCTCCATTCGTTCGTTTTCTTCTCCTTCCCTTCCCTCTCCCTCTTCCTGGGCCCTCCCATTTCTCCTCCTTGCCTTCCTTCTTTTTCTCTATCTCTTTTTTTCCCCTCTTCTCTCTCTCTCTGTCTCTCTCTCTCTCTCTCTCTCTCTGTCTCTCTCTCTCTCTCCGTCTCTCTCTCTCTCTCTCTCTGTCTCTCTCTCTCTCTCTCTCTCTCTGTCCGTCTCTCTCTTTCTCTCTCTCTCTCTCTCTCTCTCTCTCTCTCTCTCTCTCTCTCTCTCTCTCTCTCTCTCTCTCTCTCTCTCTCTCTCTCTCTCTCTCTCTCTCTCTCTCTCTCTCTCCCTCTCCCTGTCCCACTTTTTCTCTGTCTTCTTCTTCTCCTTTTCTCTCTCTCTCTCTCTCTCCCCCCCCCCCCCCCCCTCCCCCCCGTCCTACTATTTCTCTGTCTTGTTCGTTGGTCTGTTCTCACTCTCATTCCCTCTCTTTTTTTCTCTCTCTTTCCCTTTCTCTGTCTCTTTTCTCTCTCTCTCTCTCTCTCTCTCTCTCTCTCTCTCTCTCTCTCTCTCTCTCTCTCTCTCTCTCTCTCTCCCCCCCCCCCCCCCAGACGTTTTGATGACGTCACAAAGTGCACATCCTTTCAAAGAGTTTTAACGTTGTGGCCTCGAGTTGAGCATGAGCGACAGTTTTAAAACGTTTTGGGGGTTTAACGGGCTAGAACACTCAATGACCCTAGGTTAGGTTTTAGTTGGTGGCATCGAGACAGTGGGTGGATGCCTCGTGCCTCCATAAGGGGAGCTGGACGACCCCCGCCCCCCTCCATGAGTATCTCCCCGTGGGGATGCTGGAGGGGGTCTTTCATACAAATAGTTCCCCCACCTTGCTGTAGCTTGTAACTTCCTCTAATCTGTCACTCTGAGCTTGACTCTGCCTTTTCCCTTTGCTTTCTGTCATCTACTTATCTTTCTGACTTGTTGGCCCCATTCTCCTGCCTTTAAAAAAAAAAGAATCTTCTAAATAATTTTTTTCCTTTGAGCTCCGCCGAAATCGGAATGAGCCGGCTGTATGCAGCGGGGAGACCAGTGAAAACTGAAAACCGGACACATACGTACCTTACCCATTATGGCCATATGGCCTGGGAACGCAGAAGAAGAAGAAGTGGGTGGCACATACACAGGGGGTAGATAAACCCGTAGCAGTCTTTTGTTTGGGGTTTGGTTGAAAGCAGGGAGTTACTTCCCTTCACCTGAGACTGCATCATATCAGCTCGAGTCATGGTCTGTTGAAAGTGTAAGCGTGTTTTTTTGTGTGTGTGTTTCATTTGTCAAAAAAACATGTTTTATGTTAAAAAGTTTACACAATCACAAGAGTATAATGTGTCCTTTTTTTCTTTTCAAAAAAATTAGTTACTCTCTTGTTGTTTTGAGATGCAACGGACAACCAAGAACGTTAAAAACACACCCACTTGGCACTAGAACATTTTAACCTTTAACGGATCATGCTTTTGACTACACGGACACGATGGCGGGTTTTTTCCACGACCCCCTACTCAGCAAAGAGCAAATTCCGAGGTGTTTATCCCTGTCCGGATGGCGGGGGTCTCCCACGACCCCTACTTGTCAAAGAGGCACCATGTGTTTATCCCTGTCCGGATGGCGGGGGTATCCCACGACCCCTACTCCATGCACTGCAGTGCTCTTTAAAGTAGGGGTCGTGGGAGACCCCCGTCATCCTGACAGGTATATCAAAATGACGCGTCATATTACGTCATTTATATTTTATACACATTAATGAAATTTAACACACTTAAAGCCATTTACGTTTTTGACAAAGTCATGAAATTTCATGAAGATTGCTTAAATAGTTTTAGAGATATAACATGTTTTGTGTGTCAAGGGGTCGTGGGCGACCCCAGAAGTCCGGTAAAGGTTAAATGCCTTCTAAATAAGTGTCAGTCACTCTTTATTGTGGTGGTACCATAGCCGATGAGGTTTAACCGAGGCGTGGTTAAGGCTACACATATCTGTATCATTAAAATATCGGGACTTTATACTGGTTTAGCACTGCCTCTGGGCATTGCCTCCAGTATTGTTCCCACCATCTTTGTATTTACAAATGCCCCACAATAATTGGCCGAAAGGCCGAAGAGGGCGTAAAACCCTATTTTCACTTAAATGCCTTCATAATAACAAAAACAAATGTATGTAGTTTTGGGTTTTTTAATCTCGCCTACAGAAAAGAAACATACTAATACCAGCAAACATTAACCCTTTCACCGCCAATGGTTCAACTTGTCACTAAAAGGCTTCAAATCAGGGCCTGTTATCCAAAGACCCTATTTTCTTCATTTTGGGAGGTAAGGATAGGCCTAATGTTACATATGTCACAGAGGAATTCGCAGTATTGCAGAGAATATTTTTCTGTACCTAGTTAAGTTAACCCTTTCACCACCAACCATATTTCAACCAAAAAATTCCATTAAATTTACCTGGGTAGAGAACAAAATCCATCTGCAGTATTGGGGATTCTCCTGTGACAGATATAAAATAAGGTCTATCCTTACTTCCCAAATTCAGCATCACGTTGGGTGTCCGCTGAAAGGATCCTGACTGGCTGGGTCACTTAGCTTAGGGTGATGATGCTCTTTCTCTCAGTGCTTAAAATCAGTGTTTATCCCAGGATAGTTAGTAAATCTTCCCCCCAAAAAGGGGAGGGAAGGGGGCAGTTAGGTAGGCTTCGTTACATTTTTTTTCTCAAAACGGTTTTGGTAAAAACTAAGACAATACTGGTCTTTGGATAATAGACCCATATTTGATGCCTTTTAGTGACATAGGTGTTATATAACTGTGGTGCTAAAATGCGACTTTGGCGGTGAAAGGGCTAAATGTTGGTGGGTGGTTTTTTTTTTAATGGCTGGCAGCGAAAGGGTTAAAAAAAGAAAAGACAAAATAAAGACGTCTTGTCCTTGTCAATCCCTGTCAGACGAAAATTTGGAGAACAACTTCACTTTTTTTGTTTTTGGCTCACTCGTGTAGAGAGAGAGAGAGAGAGGGGGGGGTCATCTCCACCTCTCTCTTCCTCTCTACCCCCAATTAAGAATATCACGCGCTAAGCCCCTACTGGTTGGATTGCCATCTGGCGGTTAAACGGCGTCCTATTAGTCGCTCATTGATTTCTTCAAGAGCCAGGACATTGTCCTATTGATTTCTCTCCTCTCAGGACAGTTTGTCCTATCAATTTTCGATCCTCTGTGAAGCGCTGCATTCATATGCATTGAATTGTGAGGCGAACGCAATTTAAGTCGTATATATGTCCGGAATTAATGCTGTCAATTTGATGCATTTGCTTCAAGGGAAGTAAATCTGTGTGCACACCATACCTTGGTCACTTCTAACCTCGCTTCTCTCCCTTAGACCACAATTTTGCTTTTGTCGTGGTTGTAGGGGGAACAACAATAGAGATTTTCTCTATAAAGTCTATATATAAAAAAAAGTCTGATCTACCACTTCCCTATGTCTAAAAACCTGAAGTAAAAACCCATAATCTTCTTTCATTTCTCTTTTGTTTATGTATGTTTTGTTTATGTGTATGGCTGGAGTGATTAAAAAAAAAAAATTTAGAATTCAAAACCGTTGCGATGCGAATGAGTTAAACCACTCTACCGTCTTCCTTTCATGAAGGAAAGATATTAGAGAGACAGGGGGTGGGGGATGGGGGACGGCGGGCTTACTTACGCTACAGAAAAGAAAGCATTTGGTAACAGTGCAAGGGGGGTGGGCAGGGGTGGGGGTGGGGGGTGTCAGATTGATCAAGTGGGTCCGCACTTGTCAGGCAGTCGCAGTGCACTGAAGTGATTAATGTCTATTAGATACTTTTCCCTCCGTTTGTTAAGTGCTCCTAATGTTTCAAACCAAAGAGAGTATGTTGCAGTTTGAACGAGAACCGTCTGTGTGCGTTTCTCTGTGTGTGTGTGTGTGTGCTGTGTGTGTGTGTGTGTGTGTGTGTGTGTGTGTGTGTGTGTGTGTGTGTGTGTGTGTGTGTGTGTGTGTGTGTGTGTGAACTCGTCTACCTATCATTATGAGGTAGAATTATGACTTTTTCACTAACATTGCGAGGTAACCGACCTTGCGAGGTAGGTAGCTTTAAGTGCTGTTGTAGTGCACGCAAACTAAAAGAGCACTTGCGCTCCAAGTGTCAAGTGTACTATCCGGGACAGAAAATATTGTTTGCATTTTTGACAGAAAAAGTGTGATAAATTCATTCTTGAATTCCCCTATAGAGACAGCAGTTTTTCCGTAAAATGTGTTAAAATGGTGGTTTTTTGTGTGTATCTACCTGGCAATGTTGAGTAAACGAGTATGTGTGTGTATGTGTGTGTGTGTGTGTGTGTGTGTGTGTGTGTGTGTGTGTGTGTGTGTGTGTGTGTGTGTGAACAAAATAGGTCCAAAAGTGTGTGTGTGTGTGTGTGGAAGCGTGCATCTGTGAACAAAGTACCGTAGGTCCAAAGTGTGTGTGTGTGTGTGAACAAAATAGGTCCAAAGGTGTGTGTGTGTGTGTGTGTGTGTGTGTGTGAGTGTGTGAACAAAATAGGTCCAAAAGCGTGTATGTGTGTGTGGAAGCGTGCATCTGTGAACAAAGTACCGTAGGTCCAAAGTGTGTGTGTGTGTGTGTGTGTGAACAAAATAGGTCCAAAGGTGTGTGTGTGTGTGTGTGTGTGTGTGTGTGTGTGTGTGTAAACAAAATAGGTCCAACAGTGTGTGTGCACATGCATCTGTGAACAAAATACATCCACAAATTGTCAGTGAAGCTGAGCAGTGCATTGAGGTGATTTAAATCGCTAGTAGATACTTTTCCGTCCACTTGTGAGTTTAGCATACCCCACCTTAGCCAATTAGCTTCGTTGCGTAGCGACCTCGCTAGTAGCCACGATCGCTAAATAAAAATGGTGGCCGAGTTTCTGTTCAAGCATTTCACCATTGTTTAACTCATTCAAGTCGTTCCACCCATATATGGCCGGAATCAATATAAAGCTGTCAATTTCTTCTTCTTCTTCTTCGATCACTCAGACAGGTTCCTGTCAATTATGAGCGCAGATGCGTCATGCTGCCGTCATGCGCCTAAGAAATAGTTAGGCCCAGCAAGTCCGACTTCGGCCGGAGTAAATGTTTTTGGAAGTGTGTCGTGAAAAAAGGCAGGAGAATGGACCAGTAAGGCAGAAAGATGGTAGACGACAGAAAGCAAAGGGAAAAGGCAGAGTCAAAGAGAGTGGCAGATTAGAGGAAGTTACAAGCACAGAACGTCCAAAAGGTGGGGGAACTATTTTTACGAAAGACGGCCCCCCCCGGTATCCCCATGGGGAGAGACTGTCAATTTGATGGATTTGTTTCAAGGGAAGTAAATCTGTGTGCACACCGCACTTTGGTCACTTCTAAGCTCGCTTCGCTTCCTAAGACCACACTTTTGCCTCTTACTATGCGTTTGTAGTGATTTGAAGTGGGGTAACTAATTGCTGTAGAGAGTTTCTCTATATAAAGTCTATATTATATAAGAAAGTCTATATCTACCACTTCCCTATGTTTAACCCTGAAGTAAAAACCCGTAATCTTCTTTCATTTCTCTTTTTGTTTATGTCTGTTTTGTTTGTGTGTATGGCTGGAGTGATTTGTGAGGTTATTTTTTAATAATTCAAAATCGTTGCAGATGCGAATGAGTTAATTTTCTGACAACTAGAGGGATTTTTTGAAGAGTTGAGTATTGATTATCAT
>CM065710.1:12087698-12093214 GCA_017654935.2 Phymorhynchus buccinoides
GAAGTGGTAATAGTCCCAGCATGTCTAACTTCGGCTGAAGAAAATTTAGAACAAAGGCAGGAGATCGGACCACTGTCACCAGTAGGCTAAGGACAGAAAGATAGTTAGATGACGGTAAGCAAAGGAAAAAGGCAGAGTCAAAGAGAGTGACGGGTTAGAGGAAGTTACAAGCACAGAACTTCCAGAAGGTAGAGGAACTATTTGTATGAAAGACCTCCTGGTATCCCCACGTGGATAAAAATAGTTTTTGTGGTGCTTTTTTATGTGTGTATGAAGGAAATGTCATTATAACAGAGGAAGAAATAAACTCTATAGGAGGAAGAGCTGCCTGGACCCAAAAATTGACCTCCTGAAAGGGAAGATTTACTTTTTGAACATTTATGGAGTGGATTTAAACCATGCAGATTTTGATGATGATGATGATGATGATGCAACAGTGATAGCTCGAATTCAGGGAAAGGGGAAGGTGTTTTGTGTGGTGTAGGAGTGAGGGGGTGTGTGTGGGGGGGGGGAGGTAGTGTACCATCATCTTGAATAAAAAAACAACCCCAAAAAATCCACCGAAACAAGATGGCGACCCAACTGGTTCAGTACATGGATTTACGTCTGACCATCGACAACAATCCTCCGCCTTATGGCCCGCCCTTGTCTGGTGCTTATGAGGTTTGTGTGTGTGTGGTGTGTGTGTGTGTGTTGTGTGTGTGTGTGTGTGTGTGTGTGTGTGTGTGTGTCTGAAACTGAAGTGAAAGGGAGATAATTGAGTCTAAACAGAGACCCCAAGTCGGCGAATTGGGATAGAGTTAGAATAGGAATTGTTCGGAAATTAAATGAACCCTAAAATTCACCGCCAATGTCGCATTTTTGCACCACAATGATTTAACACCCATGTCATTAAAACCCTTGAAATCAGGGTCTATTATTCAATGATATTGTGTTCCTAAATTTGAGCAGTAAGGATTGACCCTATTCTAAATGTGTCACAGAGAAATCCCACAATATTGCAGATGAAATCTTTTCTGCAGCCAAGTGAGTTTAATGGAAAATCTTGGCTCAAAGATGGCTGGCGCTGAAAGGGTTAAGGGGAGTAATTTCATGGTGTGTGGGAGTGATCTTGCCAAATTCAATCGGTCAAACGGGGGAAGTTACTCTACCATCAGGTTAAGTCCCCAGCTCTCGTGTTTGAGTATACATATAGTGCTTAGAACACCATGCGTCATTCTAAAAATTTATGTAATTTATATTTTTACGTCACATTTTGCAAGTTCTATCAGTTTGTGGCCACTGACCACCCCTCATATTTCCCCAAAAAATGTTTGCAAGTCGCTGACTGGCATCCTGCGGTTTCAAGCTTCGATGCCGTGCCGCCATGGTTGCTATGGTTTTGAGCGAGTAAGTCGAGGTAATCAACTCTAATTTTCGCAAAGTGCTCTCCCCTATTTTTTTCCTCCGAAAATCGTCTATTGATTGGCCAGAAAAGGGATAGGGTCAGGAATGGAGTAAGGAAGGGTTCAGGGTTAGAACTGTCCCCGTGGGGATACCGGGGGGAGGGGGGTCTTTTGTATAAATAGTTCCCCCACCTTCTGGAAGTTCTGTGCTTGTAACTTCCTCTAACCTGTCACTCTCTCTGACTCTGCCTTTTCCCTTTGCTTACTGTCATCTACTATCTTTCAGGGCCTAACTATTTCTTAATTTAGTTAGGCGCATAACGGCAGCATGACGCATCTGCGCTTATAATTGACAGGAAACTGTCTTAGCGATCGAAGAAGAAGAAGAAGGGTTAGAACTGTCGAAAACAACCGAAACAAAATGAAGCAAATGCCTCACATTGTGAGAACGCTAACAGCAAAAGGTAATAGTTTGTCACCGACTTTGTTGTGATTTAGGATTAGAACTTACGGTCGGGATAGGTCTTAAGGGCTGGGGAATGGGCTGCGGAATGGACAGTTTCCTGTCAATTATGAGCACAGATGCGTCATGCTGCCGTTATGTGCCTAACTAAGAATTAGTTAAAAAAAAGGGCAGGAGAATGAGCTGGCGTAGTAAGGCAGAAGATAGTAGGTGACAGCAAGCAAGGAGGGAAAAGGGGCAAGAGTCCAAAGAGCGTGATGGATTTAGAGGAAGTTGGACAAGCAGCCAGCTACAAGCCAGAACTTCCAGAAGTGGTGGAAGATTGTACCAGTAACAAAAGATTGAGATGACATCAATGAGCCCCCCGGTGGGGGAGGAATGCACCAGAAGGGTAGATGACAGTAAGCAAATGGGGGGAAAGGCAGAGTCAAAGAGAGATGGATTAGAGTAAGCTACAAGCACAGAACTTCCAGAAGGTGGGGGAGAAACAGTAAAAGGCAGAAAGAGTGCAGAGTCAAAGAGAGTGATTGATTAGAGGAAGCTACAAGCACAGAACTTCCAGAATTTGGGGGAACTAATTGTATGCAATAGAACCCCCCGGTATCCCCACGGGTGGTGATAAAAGAAAGTGTGATAACCAAATCTGAATTTTGTGTAAACATGTTGGGGTGAGCGCCTTATAACAGGTTGCGCCTTTCTAGTTGGTTAAGTGCGGTATTATGTGGGTGTGTGTGTGTGTGTGTGTGTTATAATTCTACTAACGTATTTGTGGTATGTTTGTGCGTGTTGAATTCATATGATATAGCTTAACAGGGAGTCCACATTCGTGCAGGTGCAGTGTGTGTGTGCGTGTGTGTGTGTGTGTGTGTGTGTGTGTGTTGTGTGTGTGTGTGTGTGTGTGTGTGTGTGTGTGAGTGTGTGTGTGTGAGTGAGTGTGAGAGAGTGTGAGAGTAGAGTGAGAGAGAGAGAGAGAGAGAGAAGAGAGAGAGAGAGAGATAGAGAGAGAGTACAAATAAATTCCAAAGAATAAAACAGAAGAAATGCAAAGTATGCAGGATGCATCAAATATGTAAATAAAGAAACAAAGTGTATCACACGCACGCATGCACGCACACACACACGCACAAACACCACACACAACCACACATTCACATCCACACACACACACACACACACATACAGAGAGAGAGAGAGAGGAGGAGAGAAGTGAGAGAGAGATGGTTGGGGGAGGGAGAGAGAATAGAGAGAGAGAGATAGAGAGAGGGGGAAGGGACGTTGCCATGCTCTCAAAATTCATTTTTAAAAACTACTGACTTTTTTTGCGATATTTAACTGACAGAGAGAGAGAGAGAGAGAGAGAGAGAGAGAGAGAGAGAGAGAGAGAGGAGGGAGGAAGGGAGGGGGAGGAAAGGGTGGTAAAGGGTATGTGTGTCGAATGATCTCAAATTTATTGGATCAAACTTATTGCTATCGTGTGGTCCAGTTGACATTAACTGTGTGAGAGAAGGAAAAGGGAGAGAGAGAGAGGGAGAAAGAGAGAGGAGGAATAATCTCAGATTAATGGTTGAAATTATGGGTTTTGTGTGGTACTATTGACAGTAAATGCTTCTAACACTTGGGTGATCAATGGCTTGTAAGATACCCTTTTCACATGGTGTGTGTGAGTGAGTGAGTGTGTGTGTGTGTGTGATGTGAGTGAGTGTGTGTGTGTGTGTGTGTGCGTGTGCGTTGTGCATGTGTGTTGTGTGTGTGTGTGTGTGTCAGTACAACTTTTGTAGTTAAATTGGTTCCTGTTCCAGTGTGTGTGTGTGCACACGCGCATGTGAGTGTGTGTGTGTGTGTGTGTGTGTGTGTGTGTGTGTGTGTGTGTGTGTGTGTGTGTGTGTGTGTGTGTGTGTGTGAGTGAAGTGAGTGTGTGTGTGTGTGTGTGTGTGTGTGTGTGTGTGTTTGTCAGTACAACTTTTGTAGTTAAATTGGTTTCCTGTTCAGTGTGTGTGTGTGCGTGTGCGTGCGCATGTGTGTGTGCATGTGTGTGAGTGTGTGTGTGTGTGTGCGTGTGCGTGTGTGTGTGTGTGTTTGTCAGTACAACTTTTGTAGTTAAATTCGTTCCTGTTCCAGTGTGTGTGTGTGTGCGCACGTGTGTGTGCGTGTGTGTGTGTGTGCGTGTGCGTGTGTGTGTGCATGTGCATGTGTGTGTGTGCGTGCGTGCATGCGTACGTATGTATGCATGCATGTGTGTGTGTGAGTGAGCGTGCGTGTGTGTGTGTGCACGTGCACCTGCATGTCTCTCTGTGTGTGTGATAGTGTATGTGTATGTGTATGTGTGTATGTGTATGTGTGGGTGTGGGTGCGAGCGTGCGTGTATACGAGCGTGTGTGTGTGATGTGTGTGAGTTATGTGTGTGAGTTTGTGCACATGTGTTGTTTGCGTGCGTGCGTTCACATATGTGTGCATGTGTGCATGTGTGTGTGCGCGTACTTGCTTGTGTGTGTTATTGTGCATGCATGCATTCGTTTGTGTGGCCCCAGACTGAGACCCCTGCGCCTTATAACATGACTCTCTTTCTCTCTGTCTCTCTTTCTCTCTACCTCTCTCTCTCTCACCCCTCTCTCTCTCTCCCCCTCTCTGTTTCTCAGACTCTCTCTCCCTTCCTCTCTTCTCTCTCTCTCTCTCTCTCTCTCTCTCTCTCTCTCTCTCTCTCAGACTCTCTCTCTCTCTCCCTCTCCCCCTCTCTCTCTCCCTATCAGACTCTCCCTCCCTCTCCTCTCCTCTCTCTCTCTCTCCACTCTCCCCCTCCTCTCCCCTCCCCCTCTCTCTCTCTGTCTCTCTCTGTCTCTCACGACTCTCCCGCCCTCCCTCCCTCCCTCCCTCTCTCTCTGTTTCTCTCTCTCAGACTCCCCCTCTCTCTCTCTCTCTCTCTCCCTCCCTCTCTCCCACTCTCTCTGTTTCTGTCTCTCAGACTCCCCCTCTCTCTCTCTCTCTCTCTCTCTCTCTTCCTCTCTCTCTCTCTCTCTCCTCTCTCTCTCTCTTCTCTCTCTCCCTCCCTCTCTCCCTCTCTCTCTCCTCTCCCTCCCCCTCTCTCTCTCTTTCTCTCTCTCTCTCTTTGTCTCTCTCTCTCTCGCCCCCATCTCTCTCTCTCCCTCGCTCCCCCCCTCTCTCTCTCCCGCCTCTCTCTCTCCCTCCCCCCTCTCTCTCTCTCTTTCTCCCTCTCAGTGTTTGTCCAGTAATCCTGCCCACTACAGTGATAAGTCCATTAGACGCTGAAATGCCCTGAGAGGGCAACGCATGTATTATCGAGAACCATTATCCAAGGGCTTATTATAGAGATTCCTGCATTGCTTGCTATAAACTACAATCACTCACACCACACACACACACACACACACACACACACACACACACACACACACACACACACACACACACACACACACGCATGAACACTTGCACGCACGCACGCACGTATACATAAACACACACATGCTTGCACATGTGCATGTGCACACACACAGACACACACATGAACATATGCTTGTTGTGTGCATACACATACACACACACATATTGCAGCATGCATGTGTGCACACACACACACACACATACACAGAGTACAGAGTATGTGTGTGTGTGCGCTCGTGTACATCCGTATCAGTGTTTGTCTCGTTTCC
>CM065710.1:12093714-12101214 GCA_017654935.2 Phymorhynchus buccinoides
TCTACCCACACCCCCATCACACATATCACACACATCCCAACACCCCACACACACACACACCCAACCCACACACACACACACACCACACACACACACACACAGTCTGTTCAATAGGACTACAGTTGGATCACCCTGTATAAGATCTTCAAAAAAATGCAAAACACCATTTTTAGAAATACAACAGAAACACGACAGTTAACTTTTCATATACATACTACTTAACGCAAGCACAGTCTTCAACAATTTTCATTGTAACATTCCAGCTGACCAAAGGAAAACAAACCAACACAAAAACTTTCCTTACCCAACCCTCCCATTCTTCCCATCCCGTCTCCCCCCACCCCCCACACCCTCTAATTATCTCCTTTGACACTTGCGCCCATTCTGCAAGACCATACTTTTGCTCTGAGTGCACAGCTGATGTCCACTATACACGCCTTCACCAGAGACAACTTATGGAAGACACTTTTCTCCAAAGAAGACAAACGAAACAAATAATCCTTCAGACACAAACACAAAACAAGTGAACAAAAGGGAAAAACTGTTAGTATGTAAGTATTATTTTGCCCATAATCCTTTTTCGTTTTTTTGTGGGGGGGTTTTGGGTGGGGGGGCTTTTTCTTTTTCTAATAACAAAAGTCAAGACATTATTGTCGTTTTTTTTAAAATGACTGGTGGGGAGTTTTTTTAGGAGTTTGAGAAAAACATGTTATTTTTTATTGAGTGTTTTTTTTCGGTCCAAGAGGGCATCTATTTGTGCCGCCTTCTGGTGTGCAAGTGCTCATCCTTACAAGCTAGCGTTGTTTACCCTACGGGTGTACGATGAGCAGACGGAAACAATTGCGACGCAACATCAATGTCATCTGCAGACGCCAACGTAAAACATCATACTATCACAATGTAAATAATTACTGTCACTAAGGCGTCAAAACAACAACCCGATGTCGTATATATCCCACACGATTGAACATTCAACAACCTACAACGACCGTTGGCATAACAAGTACCGCATGCAGAAATGAATTGCACCATGCCATGCTCGCAATTTGTGTGCACGAACATGCACACACGCGCACGACGACCATCGTATACCTTAGCACTAAAAGGAAGGTCTGTAGAAAAAGAAAAACCAAATATCATTTAAATCTGAACAAATTTTGCTAAAAGTAAAAAATATCACTCTTTTTTTTTTCAGATTAACTTCACTCGAGAAACATGTTTTTGAAATTGTGCTCTCACCTTCCACGGGGTCATTCTCTGAGAATCTCTCTCCTTCTCTCTCCTCTCTCTCTCGTTCTCTCTCTCCGCTCATCTCTCTCACTCTTCTCTCTCTCGCGCTTCTCTCTCTCTCTCTCTCTCACACACACACAACCACACACACACACACACACACACACCACACACACACCAAACACACACCCACACTGACAGACACAGACACACACAGACAGACAGACACACACACACACACACACACACACCCACGACACACACACACACCCACAATCCTAACACTGATTAATATAACAACGCACGTCAAGTGACTATAATTATGACAATAAATTGACGTAATGTGCCTCTACCTCTTTCCTAAAAGATCTATCCAACATGTACAATAAGTTACACTAACACAAATCAATAACCAACAACCCACCACTCCGCTGGCAATAAAAAGTTTCTTGCTTAACCCCAGTGGGGATACTGAGAGGTGGGACCAAGGGGGGGAGGTCTTTCATAAAAATAGTTCCCCCACCTTCTGGAAGATCTGGTCTTGTAACTTCCTCTAATCTGCCCACTCTCTTTTACTCTACCTTTTCCCTTTACTTTCTATCATCTACAATCTTATCTGACTGTGATCCGCCCATTCTCCTGCCTTTTTAAAATACAAAAATCTTCCAAATAATTTTCTCCTTCCGTTTGAGCTCCTCCAAAATCAGAATATTTCTTTCTCAACAAAACTTTTGAAAGCTCCGTCCGAAATCGGAATATTTCTCTTTTGAGCTCCTCCGAAAACAGATTGTGTCAGCTGAATGCATCGGGGGAGAGACTAGTTAAAACTGAAAACCGGACACATACGTAACTTACCCATTAAGGGCCATATGGCCTGGAAAACAGAAGAAAACAAGAAGAAGAGAGGGTTCTTTGTTTCAAACGATTACCACCTAACCCTTTTCCAGCTCATTTCTGAGATCAATCTGGGAATTCAAAATACGCGCTTTAGAGCAATCGTTTGTTATTGAATAAAACCATAAACCCCAAATAAAAATAACAATTTAAAAGCTCAGGTCTTTTTCGGATCATTAGGCGCTTGTGTGTATAAGGCGAATAGGGCAATTTTAAAGAAAAATCTCGAGAAAAACATTAAACAAAAAAGGAGCCTTCGTTTATAAGGTGATACACACCTCGCGAAAGAAAGTCAAACTTCGAAGCCTGTACACGTCCGGTAAAGGCTTGCCGACCGCCATTACTGCAGTCATAAACGAGAGTTGGCTCCCCTTTCAAATAATCCAACTTCCGTTTGTGCGACTTCCTGTGGTTATGTTTGGACAATTCTTCGCAAAAACTCATAGAATTTATGGCGGTCGGAGGGGTTGTGGATGTGGCTCTACAACGATGCTTTTTTTACATCCAATGAAGGGTTTATGGCATCTGTTTGGACGGTTAATCGTCGGACGATAAAAGGGATTTGAGAAAAGCATTTTAACGTGAGTCATTTCCCCCGGTTATATCGGCGACATCGTTAACCAACTTTCGATGTTGTGACTCGCAGTAAGCTTGTACTGAAGTACGGCAATTGTTGCCTTCTCTTCTCAGGATTTTGTTCACCCCCGGTTAATAGGGCCGCCATCGGTTTATTTAGCGCATAGATTGAAATTGGAGAAAAAAATGTTGCCTTATAGTCCGGAAAATTACCGGTGCTTAATTTTCCGGACAATAAGGCGATATCTTTCCCCCAGACTGAGACCCCTGCTCCTTATAATGTTGACTAATAATATAGTAAGAAACTATAAAAACAAACATATGAAAAAAGTTTGAGAACATTCCTTTTGCCGTGGAAAACGCTATTTGAAATGGTTTGGATTCTAGGGAGAGTGTGAAGGTGACGTAAATTTAGTTATCGTGATATAGTTTCGGGTTGTCCCTTATGATAACTGCGTTGTTTTGTTTGTTGTTTCTGCTCAGATTTTTAACTTTTTTGTGAAGCGCTTAGAGCCCCGTAAGGAGAATAAGCGCCATATACGTTGGCATTATTATTATTATTATTATTATAAGGTGCGCCCTATTGGTCAGACAAATACGGTACCCTAAACACGAAATCACAATCTACTCCTCTTACAAACAATATTTCATTATTCCACAAAAAATACTGACATGAAGATGCAAACAGCCCACAATTTATTTATTTTTTTAACCCTTTCGCTGCCAGCCATTTTTCAGCCAAATTTTATTCCATTAAACTTACCTGGGTAGACAGAGAAAATCTGTCTGCAATAATGGGGATTCTTCTATGACATGTATTAAATAATGTCTATCCTTAACCTTCGCAAAAATATCCAAATAGGGTCCTTTGTATAAAAGACCCTGGTTTACAAAAGACCCCCCACGTCACGTGTGTCACATTCTCTTCTTATGCTAGGAAGATTTCTTAATGATTTTCTTAGCCATCCATAAGAGGGAAAACACGTAACGTAAAACCGGTGATTTTGACACGTGACGTGCGGTGGTTTGCCTTAAGAGCTTTTTAGTAACATGGGTGTTAAACAAGTGTGGTTCTTAAAATGCTACATTGGAGAGTGAAAGGGTTTAATAAAGCACTACATTTTCGTCCAAAGTGAAAGCAAACTTAAAACCCTTTCACCGCCCAATGTCACATTTAAGCACAACAATGGCTTACCACCCTATGTCACTAAAAGGCATCAGATCATGGCCTGTTATTTGAAGACCCTATTTTTCATAATTTTGAGAGGTAAGGATAGGCCTGATGTTGTATTATTTCACAGAGGAATTCGCAAAATTGCAGACATTTTTTTCTCTACCCAGTTAAGCTTAAACGTATTTTTTGGCTGAAATACGGCTGGCGTTGAAAGGGTTAAAAAGGCACTAATTTTCCATCCAAAGTGAAAGCGACTTATTGATTGTAGCCTACTACTAATATGACACCGGTGAATGAATCGGAAACAACATTTTGTCAGAACAACACTCAACGAAACCTACAAGCTACAATACTCTCCCCACTCCCCTCCCCCCGGCCTCCCTACCACATTTTTCTTTCTCCTCCTCCCCTCTGCCCCCATCCCCACAACCCCTTCTTCCAACACCCCAGCAGATCAACAGTTGGCTAGGCCTAGGGTTCTCTTTTTGTATCTATCCTCCTCTACCGTTATGCTATTTCTTCTCATGCTGCCTTGAGCCTTTCTTCCGGGCATAAATTGGTATAGAACCTCCCCGGTTTCCATGACAATAATAATCTTCTTCTTCTTCTTCTTTGCGTTCCCAAGCCAATATGGTAATAATGGGGGTTAAAGATAAAGCACGGTATGTGTCAGGTTTTTCAGTTTTCACTGGTCTCCCCCCCCTCCCCGCTCCGTACAGCCGACATATTACGATTTCGGAGGAGCTCAAGGGAGAAAAGTTATTTGGAAGATATTTTATTGGAAAAAAGGCAGGAGAATGGACCAATAAAAAGTCAGAAAAATAATAGATGACACAAAGCAAAGGGAAAAAGGCAGAGTCAAAGAGAGTGGCAAGATTTATAGGAATTACATGCACAGAACTTCCAGAAGGTTGGGGGGACCTATTTATACAAAAGACTCACGGGAATCCCACCACGGGGAGCCAAAATGATAAAAGAGTTGATTGTTGGCCACGCATAGCTAAGAAGAAGAAGAAGAAAAAGAACCTACTTGTTGGAGGCTTTCTTCTCGGCGTAGTTGGCCATGAAGTCGATCATGTCTTTGTTGAGGTCGCCCAGGTGTTGCGCCAGGTCGCGAGCCACGTTTGGGGCCAAAAAGCGAATCCTCGATCTTGTCGCCCACCTCCTCAAGGTCAAGGTCGGGCGTGGTCGGGAACCAGTCTTCCTCTTCGATGTTTTTCGAGTTCTCCATGAAAAACTGCGACAGTAGGCACAACAATTCAGACCAGTTTACTCTACTCTTTTCTATTAGTACTCTACTCAATTTGGACCTCTAATACTCTTGAAAAATGAAAATAATGCTTACAATCTACTCATTTTCAGTTAACAACTTATTTGAATGGTATAACCCTTTCGCTGCCAGCCATGTTCTCAGCCCCAAAAAATACCATTAAACATAACAGGGTAGAAAAAATAAAATATCTGCAAAATTGCGAATTCCTCTGGTGACATAATTATATAACATTAAGACTAACCTTACCTCCCAAAATTAAGAAAAAAGGAAAGGTATTGGATAAATACAGGTCTGATTATAGATGTCTTTTCAGTGACATGGGTGACCCTCTTTCTCTCCAGATCCGTAGGTATAAGCTTTCAACTGTTGGTCGGCGCTCTAGTTTTGCTGTTTCAGGACCGACATCTAGGAACAAACTTCCTCTTTCCCTCCGATCAGCGACCGACCCTCTCTCAGCCTTCAAATCTAACCTCTAAACCCACCTGTTCCCCCGTCATTGATTGAGGCTACACTCTCTTTCTCTTATCTCTCTCTTGCCTTTAGGTCTGTTTCTGATGTATATCATTTATGTCAATACGTTTGTGTTCGCTTTGTATTGCGTTTTCGTTTGAATGCGATATGAATGCTAACGTTGTGTGTGCGCTTTGATTCTGATTTATATCAAGATTCTGCGCCGTATAAATAACCGTACGTTGTTGTTGTCGTTGTTGTTGTTTGTGAAATCGTTCGTGGGCATTTACTAGGGCAGTGATGACATCTGCACAACTTTTGACCAAAAGTAGGGGGTGGGCGTTTTACGGGATTTTACGGGTAGCTTAATTATACATGACTTACTTCGTTCACTTGCTGCATCAGACGCAATTTCTGTCCCGAGACGTCGGAAAATCCCACGATGAAGATGGTGACTTGCTGCTGATACTGCAACATTTTAATATTTATCAAGTTAAAGTGCAAGTATACTTTAATATCTCCAAAAGAGAAATTCAGGTCAGGTTCAACAAAACACATGACAGAGATACACCATAACTGAAAGAAACATGTGAAACAAAATTATACCAAGCAAATAATTATCATTAACAAAGATTCGTTACATCACCTTAGAAATTTGCACATTTTTTAAATCACAGAGAGAGAGAGAGAGAGAGTATAGAGAGAGAGAGAGAGAGAGAGAGAGAGAGAGAGAGAGAGGAGAGACGAGTATAGAGAAGAGCACAGAGACAGAGAGGAGAGAGAAGTAGAGAGAGAGAGAGAGAGGAGAGAGAGAAAGCAGAGAGAGAAAGAGTAGCAGTACACACACAGCATAACACAGAACAGACAAAGGAAACAGTCAGAAACATAAACAGAGAGCAGAGACAAAAGGACAGACACAGCGTCTCTGTGAAAATTGGGCTTACTCCCACCTGGCGAGCGCTCTTGAAGGGCGCGTCACCCAATTTTTTAAAATTATTTTTTTCGCATGCGATTTTGTGTGTGACGGATGAAGAATAAAACAGGGGGTGTGTTAAATTTTGACCAAATTAATGACAACGTTTTTCGTTGCCACTGGGTTTAACGTGTGCTAAGTGCATGGGGGGCACACGGGACCTCGTTTTTATCGTCTCATCCGAAAGACTCCATGTTCAGAACCGGTTAAGGCCTAATGCAGAACGAGAGAGAAAAAATCCCCTGTACCCAGGTTTGCAGCTCGGGTTTACTTGACACAAGGCGACCGCGCTACCTCTGTGCCACCTGCTAACAACATGTGCTGGGGAAGGTCCCCAAAGGCCAACCTGTAAATCCCCTTGTTTGCAGAACTAAAAGCCAGGGCAAACTAAATGCTTCTAGTTTAGTTTGAGGGTAATTATTATTCATTCACTAAACAGTCATAAGTCTTGTAAAGCGATTTTCTACGACTCTAGAAAATCATTTCTTGTACAGTTTAATTCTGTACTTGTTTCAAAAAGGAAGACCGGACGATGTATTTGCGTGCAAATCAGCAAGTAAAACACAATGAGTTAACTTTAATTAGTGTAAGTTTCAAGTTTCAAGTTTGGTTTATTCCAAAACTAACCCCCTGGGGGCACATGGAAATAAATATAAGTAACAAAAAATGCTATAAACAACATATTTAATTAAGAAAAGGAAACAAAAAAGAAAAAAATGCCACATAAAGCAGCTAAACACGGTACATAGAGCGACAAAAATCACGTCAAAAACGATCAACCATTAGGTACCAGAAGAATAAACAATGATACAGACTTGATTGGATTGCTCCTAAACTTATATTCAATCTCATTAGCAACAGCCCCATTCATACATATCATAATCTTCAAGAACGACGTTCTCACAAAAAGTACCTACTGTGCTCTAAGAT
>CM065710.1:12111214-12130420 GCA_017654935.2 Phymorhynchus buccinoides
TAATTTGCGAACTAATGTTTACTGTGAGCTTGTGCTCTGGAGCAAAACGCCGCCATCTTACCGGAATAGCGTACCACGTGACCCATCGTTGCCAAGCAAGAATGGCGCGAGGAAGTCGCGGGTTGCAAAAAAAAATGGGTAGATCCCATTTCGCCCGTTCCCATCTCGCCCTTTCTGTGATCTTTTGATGCTACGTACCTAATAAGGTGAATTCTAGTAGAACGAGGAGTGCCATTTCGCCCTTTCTTTGAGTGATGTTCGTCTTCTTTTGTCTTTTCACTCAAATTTATAAATTATTGCCCTTATCTCCGTCTAGTAGGTGTGTGTATGTGTGTGTGTGTGTGTGTGTGTGTGTGTAGTGTGTGGGTGTGGGTGTGGGTATTGGGTATGGGTGTGGTGTGTGTGTGCGTGGGTGTGTGTGTGTGTGTGTGCGCATGAGTGTGCGTGCGTGCGTGCGCGTGCGTGTGTTTGGTGATATTTTATTTAGTACTCATTGAAGTAAAAATATAAATACTTATTTCTTTTCATCCTTTTCAGATGAATGCTTAGGAGACAGAGATAAATATAGATATAGGACGAAATAAAATTATAGTGCTTTTTTTTTTTTTTACTCTTCTAGCACCATGCCAAAATGCATTTACCCGGATGACGTTATCCTTCACTGTATAAAAGGCAGTTGACTGATTTCGCCACCAAGCACCGTGCCATGTGCTTGTCTGTTTTTAGGGCTTATGTCACTGTTACATTCAGTTTCTGACCCTCTTTCTCTCCAGATCCCTACTAGGTATAAGCTTTGAACTGTTGGTCCATGTACCCCCAAGGAGCTTTCGGAAATAAACCTTGAAACCTTGAAACCTTGTCAGCGCTCTTTTGCTGTCTCAGGACCGACCTCCTGAAACAAATTTCCTTGAGATCTTTCTCTTCGTCAGCGACCGACCCTCTCTGCTTTCAAAGCTAACCTCAAAACCCACCTGTTCCCCCATCACTAAAGCTCCGCTCTCATTTTTGTTCTCTCTATTGCCTTTAGGTTTGTTTCTGCTGTAGTTCATTTATGTCATCCATGTGTGTTCGCTTTGTATTGCGCTTTAGTTTGAATGCGCTATGAATGCTAACGTGTGTGTGCGCTTTGGTTTGATTTATATCAAGATTCAGCACCATATAAATACTGTATAGTGTATGTTGTTGTTTTCTACAATTCTAAATGCCTCATATGGCCCTTTGGCCCAGAGGGCGTTAAACTCCTATTTCTCTCTCTTGTTGTTGTTGGTTTTTTCTCGTTAAAGCGAGGCATGCACAGTTTCAAAAAATAGTTGGTAGGCCTATGCAAGAGAAAAAAAAGTCATAAAATAGCGGCGCTTGAACAGTTCATGACAAGACAAAAATGCTTTTCATAAGCGTGTTTTATAATTTTTTAATCCTTTTTTTTTATGCGCAGAGAGAGAGAGAGAGAGAGAGAGAGAGAGAGAGAGAGATGAGAGAGAGAGAGAGAGAGAGAGAGAGAGAGAGAGAGAGAGAGAGAGAGAGAGAGAGAGAGAGAGAGAGAGAGAGAGAGAGAGAGAGAGAGAGAGAGAGAGAGAGAGAGAGAGAGTAGTTAAAAAAGAAACTAAGAAAAAAAAGGACAAAACGTCACTTCTTCATTCAAGTTACCTCAAACAACAACAAAAAGGGGGGGGGGGGGGCGAAATGAGAAAAGGCAAAGTGGGAAAGGGTGCAATGGGATGTTTCCGTAAAAAAGCAAAGAATGATAGCAAGCAAGGCACGTGCTTCTAGTTAAATGCACAGTAGTAGTAAATCAAAGTCAGGAAGTCAGGGGCGTTTTAGGTTTCATGCCCGTTTATCGATCACCGTACAAAGCATCGATCAGTTTATTATTGGTATATAGGAATAATGGTGGCAGAGTATTGATTTCCGCCAGCCGCGAAGTCGGAAGCTGGCAATGTTTTCAGGGGAGTCTGGATGTTTGTTCCTGCATGGCTGACTATAATTTTATATCTGTGTTAGTGTACAGTACGTATGTTTGTTTGTTTGTTAACACGATAACTTTTGAACGGAGGGACCTGGGAGGTTCAACTTTTGCATGCGTGTAGGTAGCTATAATATATTATAGGCCCTGTGAACAAATGAAGGTCATTGGTCAAAGGTCAAGGTCACTGGAGCATAAAATGTTTCTGACTGGCTGACTATATATGTATGTTAACGCGATAACGTTTGAATGATTGAAGGAACCTAAAAGGCTAAGATTTTTTGTGTGCGTTGCGCATAAATAGTTAGGATATCTAGGTCAAGTATGAAATGAAGGTCATTGTCAAGGTCACTGGAGCGGAAAAGCGTGCCGCGCGGCTGGTGATATAGCATCTTCACGCTCTAGTTTTGTTTGTCTTTGGTGGTGTTTGTTCTAGACAAAAATCTGTGAAAAAATCTAACCCTTGTATAATATAGAATGGCTGCCGTTTTAGAAGTGTTCTTATATGGGTTGTTTGTTCTCTCTATACTCAAATGGCTTTTATCCTTGGTTGATCGATCATTATTACCAAAGACTCTAAAAAGGTAAGATGGACTACTTAAGAGTTACGGCGAGCCGGGCTGATAGAGTTATCGTTAGTGGGGTAGTTATCCAGAGCATAACTGACTCATGAAAAGATAACTCTCTAAGGTTTGAAAAAAAGAGTTAATGTAACCTAAATGTGTCACGTTTAAAAGGGACATAACCAGTGTTTCTGTCCTCACTACTCATATAGGGAAAAGGGACCGGATGTTAGTCTTTCTTTTCAGTGTCTTTGTTATTACCCTGTACAGTAGACGCCAATAGTACAGCGAGAGCGGCACAATATTAGGGAGTTGTCAAAAAGCGTGAATAGGTCAATTTGCGCTACTTTTCCTCAATACAATTTGCGCGAACATGAAGTATGCAATTTGCGCGAACATGAAGTATACAATTTGCGCGAACATGAAGAATGCAATTTGCGCGAACATGAAGTATGCAATTTGCGCGAACATGAAGTATACAATTTGCGCGAACATGAAGAATGCAATTTGCGTGAACATGAAGTATACAATTTGCGCGAACATGAAGCATACAATTTGCGCGAACATGAAGTATGCAATTTGCGCGAACATGAAGTATGCAATTTGCGTGAACATGAAGTATGCAATTTGCGCGAACATGAAGTATACAATTTGCGCAAACATGAAGCATACAATTTGCGTGAACATAAAGTATGCAATTTGCGCGAACATGAAGCATACAATTTGCGCGAACATCATGATGAAGTATGCAATTTGCGCGAACATGAAGCATACAATTTGCGCAAACATCATGATGAAGCATACCATTTTGCGCGAACATGAAGCATACAATTTGGCGCGAACATCACTGATGAAGTATACCATTTGCGTGCGAACATGAAGCATACAATTTGCGCGAACATCATGATGAAGTATACAATTTGCGCGAACATGAAGCATACAATTTGCGCGACTATCCACCACATAGAGAGACAGAAAGAGACAGAGATAGAGCGCACA
This sequence comes from Phymorhynchus buccinoides, assembly GCA_017654935.2. NCBI lineage: Eukaryota > Metazoa > Mollusca > Gastropoda > Neogastropoda > Raphitomidae > Phymorhynchus > Phymorhynchus buccinoides. The sequence goes on from CM065710.1 coordinate 12,114,740, forward strand.
AACAAACGGACACACACACACGCACACGCACACTCATTTTAATTCACTGATTTGTTTTGTTCATCTTTAAGTCTAATATCCCCCCCCCCCCCACACACACACACACACACACACTCACTCATCACTCACTTCACTCACCCCCCCCCCCCCCCCACACACACACACACACACACACACACAAACGCACGCACGCACACACACACACACGGCCGCACACACGCAGCACACACACACACACATTGATAAAACAGACTCAGAAACAAAGACAGAAAAGGTATACAGACAGAGACATACAGTGTATATACACAGATTCTCACCAACGGATATGTTACATATAGATCAACACAAAGCCAGACAGATGTTCTATAATTCTTTGATCCTCACAATCATGTACAGTTGAAATATAATTAATAAAAAATTATACAGTATATTAAAAAAACAAAAAAACCTTTTTGTTTCCATTTCAGTCAAAAGACCATCGTTAACTAGACTTAAAACCGAAAAACTCGGAAATGTAAAAACCGAGTTTCAAGGAGTACCATTTATTTTTAAAAAATAAAATCAAACAGACTATGCTATCATATACGTTTTACAAGAAATTATTATATTATATTATGCATTTGCAATCCCATGAAGTTCTAAGAGTTCAAAAACGTGTTAAAAACATCACCAAAGCCCAAGATTACTTAAATACATAAACACTGTCTAAAAGAGTAAGTAACACCACCACCTCAATCAACTGAAAATGATAAAATAGGCCTAATACTCATTAGCACGCTAATTGCTAAACCAGGTTTTAAATAAAAAGTAAATAAAGTTGACCCTCTTTCTCTCCAGATCCCTAGGTATAAGCTTCCAACTGTTGGTCGGCGCTCTTTTGCTGTCTCAGGACCGACGAATCTTAGGAACAAACTTCCCTTTCCGTTTCCCTCCTTCAGCGACCGACCCTCTCTGCTTTCAAATCTAATCTCAAAACCCACCTGTTCCCCCGTCATTGGCGCTCCCACCTCTATTTTTTCTCTTCTCTTTCTTCTTCTCTCTCTTGCCTTTAGGTTCTGTTTCTGCTGTATACCATTTATGTCTAATACGTGTGTGTTCGCTTTGTATTGCAATTGTTTTTTTTTTTGTTTGAATGCGTTATGAATGCTAACGTGTGTGTGCGCTTTGATTTGATTTCTATCAAGATTCAGCGCCGCATAAATACTGTATCGCTGTTGTTGTTTTTAACCCTTTCACCGCCAGCCATATTTCAGCCAAACAATGTCCATTAAATTTACCTGGGTAGAGAACAAAATCCATCTGCAGTATTGGGGATTCTTCTGTATCATATATATAAAATAAGGTCTTACCCCTTACTTCCCAAAACTAAGACAATAGGGTTTCTTTGGATAATAGACCCCGATTTGATGCCCTTTAGTGGCATTGGTGTTAAGTCACTGTGGTGCTAAAATGCGACTTTGGCGGTGAAAGGGTTAAATCTTATCTACAATTACTGCCATCCGTCTTTGTTTGATTGTGATAAGTGCTAAACCAGACTGTGTGATGAGTGAGGCTTTTGAGCTTAGAGGGACAAAAATAACTGCATCGGTGTGTCCTGAAGCTATAGGATCAAGATGAACCCCCCGTGGGGATACCGGGGGGGATGTCTTTTGGACAAAATAGTTCCCCCACCTTCTAGGAAGTTCTGTGCTTGTAACTTCCTCTAATCTGTCACTTTGCTTTGACTCTTGTCTTTTCCCTTTGCTTACTGTCATCATCTACTACCTTTCTGCCTAACCAGTCCATTCTCATGCCTTTTTTTTTTCCCTTTTTTTTCAAAGATTCTCTCACGCCGAGACGAAAACATGCTGGGCCCCTAACTGTTTTCTTAGTTAGGCGCATAATGGCAAGGCAGATGATTGCCATCTGCGCTCATAATTGTCAGGAAACCGTCTGAGCGCGATCGGTCCATCGATGAAGAAGAAGAACAACAAGATGGAAACCTAAAGCGTCCTGGAACTAGAGTACTATAGCCAGAGGTATTGAGAGGTACAATAGTAGCTAAATTTACTCAGAGCGCGGATTAGCGCGTTGTGGTACGAGTTGCTAAAGATAGGCTGTAAGGGAGAAGCTCAAAAAAATTCGGCCACTTAGAGCAGCGTGACACACACAGCCTGCCACACTACACACACAACACACACACACACACATTACATAATAATAATAATAATAATAATAACGAAAGCTTATATAGCGCACATTCCAGGCTAGGCCTGCTCATGGCGCTTTACACAAAAAAATACATTGAAACCAAATCGCATTCAATTACCAATACCCATGCTCCGCACGCACACAAGCTTTAAACAACATAACCCACTGAACGACAACCACGAACATGCGGCAAGTATCCGCGCGAAAGCGAAACACCATGCGCATAATCCTACACACGAACAAAATATCTGGAAGTAAGAAATATGAAGGAGTGTGCACAGTACACACGCGGAAAAAACCCATCCGCTTATTTCTTATATAAAGTGTATGGGGTTTCCGCGCACGGAACTTGCGGATTGTGGATCTAACGTAGTGTGTGTGGCCCTTAAAAACGAAATCTGTCAATCCTTTCAAAATAAATGAGCCAGCACAAATTTCAATGACTACGTACGGACTGAATAGACAATAATAATATCATTTACAATATTCCTGCCATTTTTTTAATAGTTTCAAAATTAATGAGTCGCACAAATTTCAATGACTACGGGACTGAATAGACAATAATAATACCATTAATATTCCCTGCCAATTTTTTAATAGTTTCAAAATAAACGAGTCAGCACAAATTCAATGACTACGGGACTGAATAGACAATAATAAATATCATTAATATTCCTGCCAATTTTTTTTTAAAGACCCACCCACGTCACGTGTCAAAATCACGGTCTTTCACTGTGTTTTCCCTCTTATAGCCAGAATGGTCAGCTCATTGACCGTGGGCCCTCAAGAGAAGAAGATAGCTGGTAAGAAATCTTAAGAAATGGTTTTTTTTTCCTAGCATAAGAGGGAATGTGACGCGTGGACCGGCGTGGGCGGGTCTTTAAGCAGACGCACTCATGATTAGCCTAGACGCCCAGAAACTGCAATGACCCCCCTGCCCTAACCACCACAAGAGCAGAAACCTACCCCCCGCTGCTCAGAACGTTTTAACAGGGGTGGGGGGGGGGGGGGGGGGGGGGGGGGGGGGGGGGGGGGGGGGCGCGGGTCAGCTCAGAAACATGACGGGGGCCGACGCATCCCCACCGAACCAGTTGTCGTTCTGCACCTGTTCCATCTGCTTGGCCTTTTCCTTGGCCGCTTTGGCCTTGGCCGCTGCCTCCTTCTCTTTCTTCTTCTGCACCACGCACACGATGATAAGGGCGATGGTGGGGACGACCATCATGATGGCCACTGCGGCTATCAGCATCGGCAGGGAGATCTCGTTCGGTCTGGAACACACATTAAAAAAACCCACCCCAGATACACTCGGTTTCGTTAAAATTGAGAATGTCCTTTCTCTGGGGAGAAAAACACACACACAGATACATTCCGTTTCATTAAAATTGACAATGTCCTTTCTTTGGAAAACACAGATGCGCTTCGTTTCGCTGAAATTGAGAATGTTCTTTCTCTAGAAAAAAACACACAGATACGCTCCGTTTAATTCAAATTGAGAATTTCTTTTCTCTGAAAACCCCCCACATAGATACATTCCGTTTCGTTAAAATTGAGAATGTGCTTTCTCTGAAAACCCCCTACATAGATACATTCCGTTTCATTAAAACTGAGAATGTCCTTTCTATGGAAAACACAGATACACTTCGTTTCGCTAAAATTGAGAATGCCCTCTCTGTGAAAAAACCCCACAGATACATTTTGTTTCGCTAAAATTGAGGATTCCTTTCTGTGGAAAACAGATGCGCTTCGCTTCGCTAAAATTGAGAATGAAATTTCTCGGGAAAAAACCCACAGACAGGCTCCGTTTCATTGAAACTGAGAATGTCCTTTCTATGGAAAATACAGCTACACTTCGTTTCGCAAAAATTGATAATTTCCTTTCTCTGAAAAACACAGATACATTTCGTTTCGCTAAAATTGAGGATTCCTTTCTGTGGCAAACACATAATTATACACTTCGTTTCATTAAAATTGAGAATGTCCTTTCTCTGGAAAACACAGATACACTTCGCTTCGTTAAATTTGAGAATCTCTTTTTCCTTTCTCTGGAAAACACAGATACCACTTCGTTTCGCTTAAAATTGAGAATGTCCTTTCTCTGGAAAAACCCCACAGATACACTTCGTTTCGTTTAAAATTTTGAGAATATCCCTTTCTCTGGAAAACACAGATTATGCATTCGTTTTTCGCTAAATTTGAGAGGGTCCTTTTCTCTGGAAAACACAGATACACTTCGCTTTTTCGTTAAATTTGAGAATATCCTTTCTCTGGAAAACACAGATATGCTTCGTTTCATTAAAATTGAGAATGTCGTGTCTCTGGAAAACACATACACTTCGCTTCGTTAAATTTGAGAATATCCTTTCTCTGGAAAACACAGATATGCTTCGTTTCATTAAAATTGAGAATATCGTGTCTCTGGAAAACACAGATACACTTCGTTTCATTAAGATTGAGAATGTCCTTTCTCTGAAAAAGGCACAAATAGATACACTCCCTTTTCGCTAAAATGCAGAATAATTCTTTCTTCACGTCATCGTATTTAAAGGATGTTCTGGTAAAAGGGTTTTACAAAACACGGAAAATTACAACTATCCTTATTTTTTTAATTTTTTTTAACTCATTCGCATCGCAACGATTTTGAATTATTTTTTTTTTTAAAATTAAAAAACTCACAAATCACTCCAGCCATAAACACACAAACAAAGCAGAAATGAGCGGCGTGGGGGAGCAACACAACCATAAAGAAAAGGAGAAATGAAAGAAGATTACGGGTTTTTACTTCAGGTTTTAGACATGGGGAAGTGCCTAGATCAGACTACTTTTTTTTAATATTATAGACTTTATATAGAAAAACTCTTCCACACCAATTGGTTTCCCCCCACAACGAACCACTACAAAAGCAAAGTCAGTCACAGGCAAAATTGTGGTAGAAAATTAAGGGAGCGAAGGAAGCGAGTGAGTTTAGAAGTGACCAGGTATGGTGTGCACCTGCAGATTTACTTCCCTTTTGAAGCAAATGCATCAAATTGACAGCTATCTATTATCGGCCACATACATTTGGCTTGAAGCCGACTTGAATGAGTTTAATTTATAAACGATAATTTTCAGTCAGAGTTGATCAGAAGAGAAATAGGTTGGCACCTAACACACTAGCATCCCTAGATTAAAATCTAGGGAAATCTCTTCTCTCTGAAACCAACAAAGTATAAATTTGGTATTTGTATATTCTAGTCAACAGAGACTTATCTCTATGAAATTCGGGCTGCCCCTTTTCTTTCCCCCCACCCCCCAGAGAGCGTGTCGACTGCAGTTGCAGCGCATAACACAATGGGTGAGACAGTGAGGAGAGGTGTGTTGGGCGTGGGACACTTGGAAACACCTAGCTAATCCCAATTTGGCCATAACCAAGGACAGCAGGATTTCTCCCTGCTCTTACCGACTTTCAAACTGTCGTGGGAGTTTTACGTGCGTAAAGCGAACGGGTCAGACTAACTTTACGTCCCCATCCGAAGGACGGGGACGTCAGGTTTCGATAAAAGGATACACAACAGAGAGAAAGGACTGTAGGAGAGAGAGAGAGCGAGAGAGAGAGAGAGGCGAGAGAGAGAGAGCGAGAGAGACGAGAGGAGAGAGAGAGAGAGAGAGAGAGAGAGAGAGAGAGAGAGAGAGGGGCAGAGAGAAAGAATGGAGGAGAGAGACAGAGAGAGAGGGGGGGGAGGGAGGGAGGGAAGAGAGAGGAGAGGCAGATAGAGAGCGAGGGAGAGAGAGAGAGAGAAAGAGAGAGTTAGACACACACAGAGAGAGAGAGAGAAGGGAGACACACCGTGTGAGAGAGAGAGAGAGAGAGAGAGAAGGGGAGAGAGAGAGCGAGGGATGGTGAGAGAGAGAGCGGAGAGAGAGGAAAGGAAGGATACATGGAAGCAGAGTAACTTGGGAATGGGAAAGGACAAACATAGAAAACCCAAGAGTAAGACAGACAGAGAAACACAACCCAAGATAGAGAGAGAGAAGAGAGAGAGATAGAGAGGAGAGAATAGAGAGAGAGTCGAGAAGAGAGGAGAGGAGAGGAGATGAAGAGTGATCGGAGAGTGGAGAGAGAGAGAGAGGATAGAGAGAGAGGAGAGAGAGAGAGAAGGTGATGGAGAGTGGGAGGAGAGAGGAGGAAGGCGTGAGATATAGAGAAAGCAGGGGAATGAGAGATGAGTCAGTCATGTGGACTGAGAGATGAGAGAGAGAGAGAGAGGGGGGATGGAGAGGAACAACATCTAGGACAAGACAGCATAAACAAACAAACAAAAAAACCTGACGGCGTTGGGAAAACGCTTGTTCAAGGATTCAACCAGCCCGCCTATGGCGTGGCAGCATTTTATTTTCGGGTCCAGTGGATTCTGAGAAACTAAAGTCCCATCAAACAGTCTACACATGCGCACTTTAAACAGTACCCCTGCGCAGCGAGGATCTCAACTGTAGCTCGCGCCTATTGACACCTAAGACAGAATCAGCATTTCTGGCTCCTATGACCTTGACCTTTGACACAATCACCTTCATTTCGAACCTGCCTAGATATCCTAATACCTATCCGCATGCAAAATTTTGGCCTCCTAAGTCCCCCCGTTCAACGTTATCGTGTTCACATAGTCACGCAGAGAGATACGAGGACAAACAGACTGCCCTGAACACATTAACTCTTCCAAGTCGTTCCAGCCATATATGTGCGGTTAATAGATACTATCAATTTGATGCATTTGCTTCAAGGGAAGTAAATCTGTGTGTACACCATACTTGGTCCACTTCTAAACTCGCTAGTGCTCCTTAGACCATTATTGCCGCTGACTTTGTGCTTTTGTAGTGGTGTCTTTGTGGGGGAACCAATCGGTGTAGAGATTTTTGTCTGGATAAAGTATATATATATATATATATATATATAAACACGCACCAAAATGTGTGAATATATATATAAAGGTCTGATCTACCACTACTTCCCTGATGTCTATAACCTGAAGTAATCTCCTTTCGTTTGTCTTTGTTATTGTTTATGTTGTTTTGTTTGTGGTCTGGCTGGAGTGATTTGTGAGTTTTTTGAATACTTCAAAATCGTTGCGATGAGACTGAGTTTTAACCAGCTTTCGCTACGCGAATGGTTAAAAAAACAGAGAAGAAAAGATCATCCACTTACGCTTCAATCACGTCAGGTATTCCTGAGCTGACCGAGAAAGTTTTACAAAATGGATTAAAAACTGTTGTTAAAAATGCACACCCACCGCAACTTCTTTTTTCAACATTTTTCCCTTTACTCACGTGACCCTGAGCACCCACACACCATTTACGCACATCCACACAACACACATGCCGCCTCAGGCGCACGCACGCACGCACGTAGTACACACACGTAACACGCACGCACGTACATATACACACACACGCAGGCGCACGCACGCACGCACGCACACACACACATCAACTTTGGCTAGCTTGGGCAAGTTGTTTTAAAATGTTATGGTAAAGGGTTTGTGTGATGATGGAAAGGGTTTCGTTTGAAATGTGTGTGGGGGGGGGGAAAATGTGTGTGGGGGGGAGGGGTGTGGGGGGGGGGGGGGGGTGCGTGTGCGCACGTTGTGCGTGTGTGTGTTGGTGTAGGTGAGAGAGAGATAGAGTGTGGTGTGGGGTGTGTGTTGTGTGTGTGTGGTGTGTGTGTGTGTGTGTGTTGTGTATGCGCGCGTGTTTGCGTGAGGTGACAGAGTGAGTGCGTGTGTTAGTCCTGCGTGTGTGGATGGTGGTGGCGTGGTGTGATGTTGTGCCTTGTGTTGAGATGTAGTGTAGGATTCTGTCCTGTGTTTGTCTGTCTGTCTGACAGCATACTCAGTCTACAGTATTCGGGCCACCGTCTGCACACATACCTCCATCGTAAGTCGGAGTACCAATGGTCTAGTCTCACTCTCTACAGTTGTCGCGTTGGGGCACTGGGCGGGGACGGAGGCAGGCTGGAAAAACACGCCACCCACAAAATGGTGTGAAAAAGGCCGCACAAGAAGAGAGCTATACGACAAACCGAGAACTTGGAGTTTATTTTGATTTGAAAATTTTCTGTCTCGAGGGGATGAGAGAATGTAGGAGAAGAGGGAGTTGGTGCCGTTCTTCCTCTGTCTCTATGGTGCTGTCATGGCATGGTCTGTCGTAGCTTTCGTACTCTGCCTCTCTGCTCGCTCTGAACTGTCTCTCTACGTCTCGTGAGAGAAGCAGGAGGCACTGTGCGCGTAGCTCGGCTGGCATTCTTTGGCCTATATGTAGCTTACCTTTCCAGATGGCCTAGGAATAACCTATTCAAAATCTAGGGAAAGGCGGAAGCAGGAAAGCTACTCTGGGGGAGCAGCTTGGAACAATTTGCCACCATCTTTAAAGCCAGGGTCCATCGAAAATTGCATTTAAAAAAAAGCGCTGAAGAAGCAATTTGCTTGATAAACTTTAAAATTGCTTACATCTGTATTTGTGTATTCAGAGCTTTTGGCTGCCTTTCGACTAGCCTCTGCTCTTCATCTCTTGTGACTACTATCTCTCTCTCGCTCCTCTCTTCTCCTCTCACTCCTCTCTCTAGTTCGAATAATATCTTCTAGGTCTCTCTCTCTCTCTAATCGGATCTAGCTCTCTCTCTCTCCTCTAGCTACCTTTCCATCTCTCTCTCTCTCTCCATCTGCCTCTCATTTCTCTCGTGTTCATTAACCAAACAATTTCAAATCTCACAGGCACAGTGGCAAATGGGGGGGACTATGTACTACTGGAAGTTGCTAGACATCTGTTTTGAAATAGGGGCATAGGTTCGGGGGGCTTTCTAGTCCCTCTCTCTCAATCTCTCTCCACCCTCTCTCGCTAGCTCTACCACTCTCTCTCCCTCTCTCTCTATCTTCTCTCTCGCTCTCTCTCTCGCTCTCTCCATATTTGCCATGGTCAACAAACAAAACAAACAAAATACTCACAGGCCACAGCACGACAAATGGGGCAAGACTCTATTGTAGCCACGGAGAACGACATCTGTCCTGAAATAGGGGCAGCTTTCGGTGACGCGGCTTTCTACATACCCTCTCTCTCTCTCTCTCTCGTCTCTCTCTCAGTATGTTCTCTCTCTCTCTCTCTCTCTCTAGACTCTCTCCTCTCTCTCTCTCTGGTATCTCGATCGCCATATTTCTCACTAAACAACAAACAAGTACAAACAAATACTCACAGGTACAAAGCGACAAATGGGGCAGACTCTAATGCGGCACGGAGACGACCTCTGTCATGAAATAGGGGCAGTTTTCGGCGGACATTTTCTACCCCTCTCTCTCGGCTGCTCTCTCTCTCTAAGCTTTTTCTCAACTCTCATTCACTATCTCTCTCTCTTTCTCTCTCTGATCTCTCTCTCTCTCTCTATCTCCTCTCTCTACTTCCTATCTCGCTCTCCCTCCCTCTCTCCCCCCTCTATCTCTCTCTCTATCATATTTCTCATGGTCAACAAACAAACACAAAACATACTCTTACAAGTCACAAGCGACAAACGGTAAGCCAGATTCTATGCGGCACGGAGACGACCTCCTCCCTGAAATAGGCGGCAGCTTTCGGCCCGCCCACCCCCCCTCCCCCCTCTACCCCACCAGCTATCTCTCCCCACCACAATCTCTCTCTCTCTCTTCTCTCTCTCCCCCTCCCGTCTCCCCCACTCTATTCTACCCTCTCTCTCTCTCTCCCCTACTCTCTCTCTCTCTCTCTCTCCTCTCTCTCGCTCTCTCTCCTCTCTCTCTCTCTCTCTAGGCCATATTTCTCATGTTCACCACAACAAACACAAAATCTTACTCACAAGCACAGCGACAAACGGGCGCAGATTCTATGCGGCACGGAGACGACCTCGTCCTGAAATAGGGGCAGCTTTCGTCTCGGGCCTTTCTAGCTCTCTGTCTCTCTCTAATACATCTCTCTAAACAAACTCTCTCATCTCTCTCTCTCTCTCACTCTCCGTCTACTCCTCTTCTCTCTCTCTCTCCCATCGCTCATCATCTCTCCTCTTCTCTCTCTCTCTCTCTCTCCTCTCTCACCTCTCTCTCTTCTCTCTCTTTCTACTCGCTCTCTCTCTCTCGTCTCCATCTCTCTCAACGTTCAAACAATCTCTCTGTCTCTCTCTCTTCTCTCGGGGCTCTCTATTCTCTACCCTCTCTCTCTCACATTCTCTCTCTTTTCGCATCCCGGACTCTCTCTCCCCTCTCTCCTCACTCCTCATCCTCTCTCTCCGTCTCCTCTCATTCTCTCTCTCTCTCCTCTTCTCTCTCTCTCTCTACTCCCTCCCACCCCTATCACTCTTCCCTTCTGCTACTCTCTCTCTCTTCTATCTCTCTCTCCTGTTCTCTCCATATTTCTCATGTTCAACAAACAAACAAACTGTATACTCACAAGCACAGCGACAAACGGGGCAGACTCTATGCGGCACGGAGACGACCTCTGTCCTGAAATAGGGGCAGTTTTTCGGCGGACTTTTTCTACCCCTCTCTCTCTCTCTCTCTCGCTCTCTCTATCTCTCTCTCTCTCTCCATCTCTCCCCCATCTCTCTCTCTCTCTCTCTCACTCTCTCACTCCCTCTCTATCTCTCAATCTCCATTCAATCCTCTCTCTTCTCTCTCTCTCTCCTTCCTCTCTCTCTCTCTCCTCTCTCTCTCTCTCTCTCTCTCCATATTTCTCATGTTCAACAAACAAACACAAAACATACTCACAAGCACAGCGACAAACGGGGCAGATTCTATGCGGCACGGAGACGACCTCCGCTCCTGAAATAGGGGCAGCTTTCGGCGGACTTTCCAGCCATCTCTCTCTCTCTCTCTAGCAGGGCTCTCAGCTCTCTGTCTCTCTCGGTCTCTCTCTCTCTCTCTCTCTCTCTTTCTCTCCTCTCTCTCTTTCTTCCTCTCTCTCTCTCTCTCTCTCTCGCACCTCTCTCTCTCTCTCTACTCTCTCTCTCTCTGTCTCTGTCTCTCTCTCTCTCTCTCCCTACCACCCTCTCTCTCTCTCTCTCTCTTTCTCTTCTCTCTCCTCTCTCTCTCCCTCTCTCTCTCTCTCTCTCTCTCTCTCTCTCTCTCTCTCTCTATCTCTCTCTCTCTTCTCCATATTTCTCAAGTTCAACAAATTTTCAAACCAAAATCATACTCACAAACACAGCGACAAACGGGGCAGATTCTATGCGGCACAGAGACGACCTCCGTCCTGAAATAGGGGCAGCTTTCGGCGGGCTTTTCGGCTCTCTCTCTCTCTCTCTCTCTCTCTGTTACTCTCTCTCTCTTCTCTTTCTCTCTCTCTCTCTCTGTGTCTCTCTCCCCCCCCCCCTCTCTCTCTCTCTCTCATCTCTATCTCATCTCTCTCCCTCTCTCTCTCCTCTCTCTCTCTCTCAATCTCAATTCAAAATCTCTCTCTCTCCTCTCTCTCTCTCACCCCCTCTCTCTCTCTCCCTCTCTCTCTCTCCCTCTATCTCCATATTTCTCAAGTTCAACAAACAAACACACACACAAATACTCACAAGAACAGCGACAAACGGGGCAGATTCTGTGCGGCACGGAGACGACCTCCGTCCTGAAATAGGGGCAGTTTTCCGCGGGCTTTTCGCACTCGGGGTCGGACAGGCAGTAGCAGGTGACCCCCACGTCGTCATAGGTGTGACTGCAGTAGGTGGACGCCTGCAGGCCTTTGTGGGGACAGTCGAGGAGGCGCTCCTCGCCTCCCGTGCACTTGATGTCGTCCAGCTGGATGGGGCCCGACCCCGCCCCGAAACCCGAGCAGCACTGGTACTCGGAGGAAAGTCTGTGCGTGTGGAGAGAGAACAATGAACAATGAACAACAACAATGAGGTAAAGGTCAAGATGTGCCCCCCCCCCCCTCCCTCCTTCCATTTATCGGTTGTTTCCACTTTTTCAGTCTTGCCTTTCTTACTGCAGATTGAGTACTTCATCCTCTATCGTTTGCTATATTTAACACTAGTTTTCATCCATTTACATAATTAAACACATGCATTCAATAATAGTAGAAGATAAAGGCAAGACGGGAAAAACGCAATGAACCAGGACTGTGACAAATGCTCCACGGCTGTTGTGTGTACTGCACTACAAAGGGGGGGGGGGGGTTCCTATTAGACAATGGCCTTTATCATGTATCATGACTGCGATTAATTACTCAACAAGGATAAGTAGCAGAAAAGGTTCATAAAACACAGCTTAATGTTTGGTAAGAAAGGCAAGAGTGAAAATGCGGGGAGAGCTGATAAATGTAGGGGGGGGGGGGGGGGGCGGGGGGGGCACATCTTAACATTTTTGGCCCATATCACTGGAGGTGAGATACAAAAAAGTGACAGGAAAAATTGGAGTTGTCATAAATAAATTAAAGAATGACATAATACACAATGACATGAATAACGAAAGAACTCACAGATCAACAGTAACTAGTTACGTCATTAACGATAACCGTCTTAACTGCAAGGGTTTATGCACATAAGTGGCAAACTTATTGACGATTATACAGTTCTCATTGTGTGGGGGGTGGAGAGAGAGGGAAGAGAGAAGAGAGAGAGAGAGAGAGAGAGAGGAGAGATGAGAAGAGAGAGAGGAGAGAGAGAGAGAGAGGAGAGAGACAGAGAGAGAGAGAGAGAGGGAGAGAGAGAGAGAGAGAGAGAGAGAGATCTATTGAGAGAGGGAGGGAGAGAGAGAGAGAGGGAGAGAAGGAGAGAGAGAGAGAGAGAGAGAGAGAGAGAGAGAGAGTAGAGAGAGAGGAGAGAGCAGAGAGAGAGAGATCGAGAGAGAGAGAGATGGGAACAATAAACAAAGGTTTAATGAACTTGGGCCATTTGACGTTCAGTTGAAGGGGGGCCCGATCCCACCCCGAAACTCGACGGAAAGTCTGTCTGTCTGTCTGTGTGTGTGTGTGTGTGTGCGTGTGCGCGTGCGTGTTGGCGTGTGATTGATGCGTGCATGTGCGTGTGCGTGCGTGATGTGATGCGTGTGCGTCGTGCAGTGTGTGTGCGTGCGTGCGTGTTGCGTTGTTGTGCGTGCGTGTGCACGTTGTGTGTGTGTGTGTGTGTTTGTGGGTACAGAGAGAGAGAGAGAGATTGGCCTTTGAGAGATACGTACAGACACACACACACACACACACAACACACACAGAAATTACATGAAATGAAATAATACTTTATTTGCCAAAGTCAAAGGATTGCGCATGTACTTTCTGGCGCTACTGTATTGGCCTTTGTTCACTGTGATATGAAACAGGCTCTCCTCTTCGCTATTGGCCTTTGATTGATACGTACATCGCTATTGGCGTGATTGTGACGTACATCGCTATTGGCCTTTGATTGATACGTTCATCGGTATTGGCGATTGATACGTTCTTCGCCTTTGATTGATACGTACATCGCTATTGGCCTTTGATTGATACGTACATCGCTATTGGCCTTTGTTTGATACGTACATCGCTATTGGCCTTTGATTGATACGTACATCGCTATTGGCCTTTGATTGATACGTACATCGCTATTGGCCTTTTGACATCGCTATTGGCCGTACATCGCTATTGGCCTTTGATTGATACGTACATCGCTATTGGCCTTTGTTTGATACGTACATCGCTATTGGCCTTTGTTTGATACGTACATCGCTATTGGCCTTTGTTTGATACGTACATCGCTATTGGCCTTTGATTGATACGTACATCGCTATTGGCCTTTGATTGATACGTACATCGCTATTGGCCTTTGATTGATACGTACATCGCTATTGGCCTTTGATTGATACGTACATCGCTATTGGCCTTTGTTTGATACGTACATCGCTATTGGCCTTTGATTGATACGTACATCGCTATTGGCCTTTGATTGATACGTACATCGCTATTGGCCTTTGTTTGATACGTACATCGCTATTGGCCTTTGTTTGATACGTACATCGCTATTGGCCTTTGATTGATACGTACATCGCTATTGGCCTTTGTTTGATACGTACATCGCTATTGGCCTTTGATTGATACGTACATCGCTATTGGCCTTTGATTGATACGTACATCGCTATTGGCCTTTGATTGATACGTACATCGCTATTGGCCTTTGATTGATACGTACATTGGCCTTTGATTGATACGTACATCGCTATTGGCCTTTGATTGATACGTTCTTCGCTATTGGCCTTTGATTGATACGTACATCGCTATTGGCCTTTGATTGATACGTACATCGCTATTGGCCTTTGATTGATACGTACATCGCTATTGGCCTTTGATTGATACGTACATCGCTATTGGCCTTTGATTGATACGTACATCGCTATTGGCCTTTGATTGATACGTACATCGCTATTGGCCTTTGATTGATACGTACATCGCTTTGGCCTTTGATTGATACGTACATCGCTTTGGCCTTTGATTGATACGTACATCGCTTTGGCCTTTGATTGATACGTACATCGCTATTGGCCTTTGATTGATACGTACATCGCTATTGGCCTTTGATTGATACGTACATCGCTATTGGCCTTTGTTTGATACGTACATCGCTATTGGCCTTTGATTGATACGTACATTGGCCTTTGATTGATACGTACATCGCTATTGGCCTTTGATTGATACGTACATCGCTATTGGCCTTTGATTGATACGTACTTCGCTATTGGCCTTTGATTGATACGTACATCGCTATTGGCCTTTGATTGATACGTACATCGCTATTGGCCTTTGATTGATACGTACATCGCTATTGGCCTTTGATTGATACGTACATCGCTATTGGCCTTTGATTGATACGTACATCGCTATTGGCCTTTGATTGATACGTACATCGCTATTGGCCTTTGATTGATACGTACATCGCTATTGGCCTTTGATTGATACGTACATCGCTACATTGGCCTTTGATTGATACGTACATCGCTATTGGCCTTTGATTGATACGTACATCGCTATTGGCCTTTGATTGATACGTACATCGCTATTGGCCTTTGATTGATACGTACATCGCTATTGGCCTTTGATTGATACGTACATCGCTATTGGCCTTTGATTGATACGTACATCGCTATTGGCCTTTGATTGATACGTACATCGCTATTGGCCTTTGATTGATACGTACATCGCTATTGGCCTTTGATTGATACGTACATCGCTATTGGCCTTTGATTGATACGTACATCGCTATTGGCCTTTGATTGATACGTACATCGCTTTGGCCTTTGATTGATACGTACATCGCTATTGGCCTTTGATTGATACGTACATCGCTATTGGCCTTTGGTTGATACGTACATCGCCATTGGCCCTTGCTTAATACGTACATATCCGTGAATCCCAGCTGCCGACAGGTGACCTGGGCGTTGGTAGGGTAGTAGTACCAGTAGTCGTCACAGACCGTACCCCATTCGTAGTTTCCGTACATTTCCAGTCGTCCCGTATAAGAGGCCACGCCCCCTACCAGACGAATGCTACCGTCTCTCTGACCTGAAGGAGAGAGAG
>CM065710.1:12135920-12140920 GCA_017654935.2 Phymorhynchus buccinoides
AAAAAAGGCAGGTTAGAATGGACCGGTAAGGGCAGAAAGATAGTAGGATGACAGTAAAGCAGAGGGAAAAGGCAGGTAGACTGGACCGGTTAAGGCAGAAAGATAGTAGATGACAGTAAAGCAGAGGGAAAAGGCAGAGTCCAGAAAGAGAGTGACAGTATGCAGAGGGAAGTTTGCGAGCACAGAACTTCCAGGGTGAAAGAGAGGGGGGGGGGGGGGGGGGGGGGGGGGGGGGGGCGGGGATTGTACTATTATTACTAGTACTTCTACGACTGTATTGTTTTGCTCTCCATTATTTGAATATGCTGGAAAATGTTAAAAAATCATATAGTAAAAAGGCAAGGTTGTGTGTGTCTGTCTGTGTGTGTGTGTGGGTTAGGAGGGCGGGGGATGGTGTGGGAGGGGGGGGGGGGGTACAGCAGGATGAGAGAAGAAGATGGAAAGAAGGAGAGACACAAAAGTAATAATATAATATTTCGTGGACCCAAAAAAACCTGCTGCTCAGCATTACCGGTACTTGGCATTACCGGCACTAGGCATTACCGGTGCTCAGTATTTCCGCTACTAGGCGTTGCGCTAGTCATTTTAAAATATGAATGTGACTATAGTTAAACTCTATTCGTTATTATCATACTTTAAAATGTTTTTAATTTGTTTTTAAACCATGGCTCAAAAAGCCTTTGTTTTAATTCCTTCACACACACACACACTCTCCCACCCACCAACCCACCCCTCCCCCTCCATTTAGATTTTTTGAAAAACTTTTAAGCCCCTAAAGAAAACACAAAAATATACAAATCTCAAACAAATCTCCCCAACCAACCTCTATCCGCTTGTTGTCTTTTCCACCACCAATTCTCCCCCCCCCCCCACCACCCCCTACTCCTTTTTCCCCTCTAAAACCAATAGCCCCTGGAAGCTATTTTTTTGAGGTGGCCTTTTCCTGTAACTTGTTATAGCTCCCTTCCCCCCCCCCCCCCCCACCTTGTTCCCTCTCTGTGTTTCTTTTTGTAATCTTGTCCCCTGCCATCCCTTCCCCTCCCCTCCCCTCCCCCTCCCCCCCCCCCCCCCCCTTCCCCTTCCGTTCTGTGATTGCTTCAACAGCCCACACACTTATTATGCATTCCGAAGGTGTCTTTTTAGTGTGGTGTGATGCCTAGGTTGTGAGTATGCGAGATGAATGGGAATGGGGTGGGTTTTTTTCGGGGTGGAGGGGGTAGAGAGAGGGTGGGAGAGGGGGGGGGAGAGTGTGAGAGAGACAGGGGGAGAAATTGGGACACTCATGCACGCACGCATGCACGCACATACATGCGAACAAACACATACAGATACACAGACAGAGACATGCACACGCATGCACGCTCGCACGCACATACACTCACGCACACACACGCACGCATGCACGAACGCACGCACATGCACATACACGCACGCACGCACGCACGCACACACGCACACACGCACACACACACACACACACAGAGAAAAAGAAAAGAAGGGGATATATTATTCTTACAAAGGGAGGGAAGCATAGCATGTAGTGGCCGCTTGTCTTGATACAGTTACTGCCCTTTGAGAGAGTATGAGAGAGAGAAGAGAGTATGAGAGAGAGAGAGAGAGAGAGAGAGAGAGAGAGAGGGGAGAGAGAGAGAGAAGAGAGAGAGAGAATGAGAAGAGAGATGGAAGAGAGAGAGAGAGAGAGAGAGAGAGAGAGAGAGAGAGAGAGAGAGAGTGATTAGTTTTGGGACTGATATGAACTAATTAGCTTGCTAATTTGTGACTGAAGTGTTGACTGAAAAATAATAATGCTAACTTCTCTCAACCTTGAGTGTGGTGTGTGCAGGTGTGTGTGATTTTTCACTTCTACAATACAAACCTTTATTATTGTCACAAGTTTAACCTGTTGGTTTTACTATAATAATATGTAATTACTGTCAGCGCCTTTTTTTTTCTTTGTTTAACATATTGTCAGTGAAATTCAAAAACCTCGTATCTCAATTTTGGTAGTTTTGAGAAAAAAAAAAAAACTTTTCAAAATTAACCGCGTTGACCACAATTGATTAAGTATGATGAATATGTTGTTCAAGACATTGCGAGTTTAGTCCTGCATTTCGCTAAAATTACTTTAAAATGTTTTTTTTTAGATTTGAAAAGAACGAAGATACGAGGTTTTTATCCTTAACTAGATCTGAATTTGGGACTTACGAGTTTTTCGTCTATTTTCACAACCTCATTTACCCCAGATAGAAAGTCGTTAGAGATACGAGACTGGTGGAAGGTGGCGGGAAAAAGTAGAGAGCTGACTATGTACAACAAAAAATCGAGATACAAGGTTTTTGAATTTCACCGATGATATACATACGGCTCATTCGGTGACATGTACTGAAGTATGTGTGGGTGTGTATCACTGACGCTTGATTGCTGTTGTGGATTAGATATTGTTTTTTGGTTTTGAAGAACGTACAGTGGAACCTCCCTTATAAGACCTCCCATTATAAGACTCCCTCCCGTGTAAGACCTACTTCTCTGAGACATTGATGCCCTTCTTTGTAAGTATTAAAATTACCTCCCTTATAAGACCCCATTATAAGACTCCCTCCCATACAAGACCTACTTCTCTGAGACATTGCCCTTCTTTGTAAGTATTAAAATTACCTCCCTTACAAGACCTCCCATTATAAGACTCCCTCCCATATAAGACCTACTTCTCTGAAGCATTGCCCTTCTTTGTAAGTATTCAAATTACCTCCCTTATAAGACCTCCCATTATAAGACTCCCTCACATATAAGACCTACTTCTCTGAGACATTGCCCTTCTTTGTAAGTATTCAAATTACCTCCCTTATAAGACCTCCCATTATAAGACTCCCTCCCATATAAGACCTACTTCTCTGAAGCATTGCCCTTCTTTGTAAGTATTCAAACTACCTCCCTTATAAGACCTCCCATTATAAGACTCCCTCCCACGTAAGACCTACTTCTCTGAGACATTGTCCTTCTTTGTAAGTATTACAATTACCTCCCTTAATAGACCCCTCCCTTATAAGACCTCCCATTATAAGGCTCCCTCCCATATAAGACCTACTTCTCTGAGACATTGCCCTTCTTTGTAAGTATTAAAATTACCTCCCTTATAAGAACCCTCCCTTATAAGACCTCATTTTGGATGATTTTTGAGGGTCTTATAAGGGAGGTCCCACTGTAATGTAATTCTCGCCGTGCGCAAGCCTTAAAGAGACGTAAGTCAAAATTGGTCAACAACTTCGATGTGTTGGACTTAGCAGTTGGGACTTAGCAGTTGGGACTTAGCAGTTGGGACTTACCAGTTGGGACTTACCAGTTGGGACTTAGCAGTTGGGACTTAGCAGTTGGGACTTAGCATTTGGGACTTAGCAGTTGGGACTTAGCAGTTGGGACTTAGCAGTTGGGACTTAGCAGTTGGGACTTAGCAGTTGGGACTTAGCAGTTGGGACTTAGCAGTTGGGACTTAGCAGTTGGGACTTACCAGTTGGGACTTAGCAGTTGGGACTTAGCAGTTGGGACTTAGCAGTTGGGACTTAGCAGTTGGGACTTAGCAGTTGGGACTTAGCAGTTGGGACTTAGCAGTTGGGACTTAGCAGTTGGGACTTAGCAGTTGGGACTTAGCAGTTGGGACTTAGCAGTTGGGACTTAGCAGTTGGGACTTAGCAGTTGGGACTTAGCAGTTGGGACTTAGCAGTTGGGACTTAGCAGTTGGGACTTAGCAGTTAGGACTTAGCAGTTGGGACTTAGCAGTTGGGACTTAGCAGTTGGGACTTACCAGTTGGGACTTACCAGTTGGGACTTAGCAGTTGGGACTTAGCAGTTGGGACTTACCAGTTGGGACTTACCAGTTGGGACTTACCAGTTGGGACTTACCAGTTGGGACTTACCAGTTGGGACTTACCAGTTGGGACTTAGCAGTTGGGACTTAGCAGTTGGGACTTACCAGTTGGGACTTAGCAGTTGGGACTTAGCAGTTGGGACTTACCAGTTGGGACTTAGCAGTTGGGACTTAGCAGTTGGGACTTACCAGTTGGGACTTACCAGTTGGGACTTAGCAGTTGGGACTTACCAGTTGGGACTTAGCAGTTGGGACTTACCAGTTGGGACTTAGCAGTTGGGACTTAGCAGTTGGGACTTACCAGTTAGGACTTAGCAGTTGGGACTTACCAGTTGGGACTTACCAGTTGGGACTTAGCAGTTGGGACTTACCAGTTGGGACTTAGCAGTTGGGACTTAGCAGTTGGGACTTACCAGTTGGGACTTACCAGTTGGGACTTAGCAGTTGGGACTTACCAGTTGGGACTTACCAGTTGGGACTTACCAGTTAGGACTTACCAGTTGGGACTTACAAGTTGGGACTTACCAGTTGGGACTTACCAGTTGGGACTTAGCAGTTGGGACTTAGCAGTTGGGACTTACCAGTTGGGACTTACCAGTTGGGACTTAGCAGTTGGGACTTAGCAGTTGGGACTTACCAGTTGGGACTTAGCAGTTGGGACTTAGCAGTTGGGACTTACCAGTTAGGACTTACCAGTTGGGACTTAGCAGTTGGGACTTACCAGTTGGGACTTAGCAGTTTGGACTTACCAGTTGGGACTTAGCAGTTGGGACTTAGCAGTTGGGACTTACCAGTTGGGACTTACCAGTTGGGACTTACCAGTTGGGACTTACCAGTTGGGACTTAGCAGTTAGGACTTACCAGTTGGGACTTAGCAGTTGGGACTTAGCAGTTGGGACTTACCAGTTGGGACTTACCAGTTGGGACTTAGCAGTTGGGACTTACAAGTTGGGACTTACCAGTTGGGACTTACCAGTTGGGACTTACCAGTTGGGACTTACAAGTTGGGACTTACCAGTTGGGACTTAGCAGTTGGGACTTACCAGTTGGGACTTACCAGTTGGGACTTAGCAGTTGGGACTTACCAGTTGGGACTTACCAGTTGGGACTTAGCAGTTGGGACTTAGCAGTTGGGACT
>CM065710.1:12145920-12150920 GCA_017654935.2 Phymorhynchus buccinoides
GTGTATGTGCGTGTGTGTTCCTTCGTTCATTTGTTCGTTCGTTCCTTCGTTCATTCATTCGTTCGTTTGTTCATTCGTTTGTTTGTTCATTTGTTCGTTGTTTCATTCCTCCCTTCATTCATTCGTTCGTTCGTTCGTTCGTTCGTTTGTCCGTTTCATATCAAGAACCCTATATAATACTCGTGGATAAACTGGAATTTATTTTATCTCGGCCCACTTCATGTGTGCCCTGCCCCTTCCGTGTTCTAACCTACCATACACGTTTCTGTTCAGTGTTATTCGGAGTCAGGCATAATGTACATTATTAATACACATACGTTGAACATTTGTGTGGAATGAAATAAAGAAGGTACAGACAAACCTCTATTTTAAGACTTCCCAAATGTCCGGAAAAATCGGTCGTAAATTGGAGGGGTCGTATGACGGAGGTTTTCACTGGCAGCCGTAGAAAGAAAAAGTTCAGCACAGTTCATACTCTCTTCTTCATGCACACATACAATGACATATTAAAACTGGATTTGGGTCTTTCCAACTCCATAGGATTGTGCAATCGATGTATTACAGTTTCGCTTCGCCGACTTCTGTTAATCACCTCCACTCTCGTCCAAAGTCAGTGGTTTTCTTTTTCAAAGTCAGTGGTTTTCGTGCTTTTCCTACGCTTTCCGCCATCTTTTCTACAACAAGGGAAGCGACTCCACTTTCAGGCCCTTGACCGTGGTTGTTTCCCTTTGCTCGAAGTCTATGAAGACGACAACAACAGTCGTAAAAACCAACAAAATGGCGGTCGTAAGTCGCGTTTTAGAGGAAGTCGTTTAAGAGAGGTCGTTTACATAGTAAAATGCATCCGTGCCAACAAATCCGGTCTCAAATGAGAGGTGGTCGCTTAACAGAGGGTCGTAAAATAGGGGTTTGTCTGTATTAATGTTTTGCTCATGTTAACTTTTTTCTGGAACGGCAATTACATGTAGTACTAATTTGGCTAATTCCTCAGTCAGCTGCGGAGTGCGAGCTCTTTGTATATTCAGGCTTTTTGGGTAACGCTTTGTAGACCTAATCCATTATTAACAAAACTCACAACTTTAGGCCGGGTTCACATTGATTTAGACGCGTAAGTTCCGTACGGAAAACCCTAAATAAGTGGAAGAAAGAAGGATAAAAGTCTACGCACACAGGGAAAATTCAGACACGTGCGCAAATCTTTTCCCTTCTTTGTTTCGCTTATTTGTGGATGGCGCACGGGTTTCTGCATGGAATACCCGATTATGACATTGTGTACACGGCCTATGTCGTCAGTCCTTTTTAAAAAAATTATTTATTAAAGGGGCACCCTGATGGATGAGTTTTTGCAAGAAACACGTCCAGATCAGCAGGAAAACGCCCTCTACAGAGATCGCAACACTCACTTTGCTCTGGTTTCCCAGAAATCAAACCGTCAAAAAGTCGATTCCTCCTTGGCGGAGGTGCTGGAAGTCAAATTATTTCACCCAAAGAGAAGGCGTTTGCCGTCTCTTTTTGAATGGCCGCCTGTGTTTAGACCAAATCGTTTGCACAAACCTTGCATAATACAAGCCTTTTTTAAATTTTATACAGTTTATCTAAAGGAGTTTTGCTCACAACAAAAGAAATAGCTCCCTTTTTTTTTTTTTTACTGCACTACAAAAAAAGAAAACGCTTCAACCACAATGAGTGACCTCCACCCACCCCATCCAAAATGGCTACTCTCTCCGGCATCTCCGCCAAGGAGGAATCGCCGTTTTGACGGTTTAATTTATAAGAAACCAGAGCAAAGTGAGTGTTCCGATCCTTGAAAAGGCTGTCTTTCTGGTGATCTCGACGTTTTTCTTGCAAAAACTCATCCGTCCGAGTCCACCTTTAACATTTGTATTGTTTGTTTGTGTGACGAATGACTAACCTAGAAACCCCCTATTATCATGGCTGCTAACCCCCCTGTAGAAACCTATGGTGATCGCCGTGCGTCAAAAGCGGGGAGGAAGACACAAGGTGAGGTGGATGTACCGTAGTTAATACCACCACCCCCTCCTTCCTTCCTTAATCCACCAAACTTACCACTCCACCTATGCTTTCTTGTTTTTGTCTTCTTCTTCTCCTCCTCTTTATCCTCCTTTTCAGTGGGATAGATAGATACTCCTCCCTGACCCTACCCCTGCTTTTTAAAAAATGTATTATCCCTCCCTCTCTTCTTCCCTTCTTTCACCTTCTAACTTTTTCCTTTTCTTTTTTCTGCTCCTAAAAAAATAATTACCGTATTTTTCGGACTATAAGGCGATACTTTTTCCCAAGACTCAGACCCCTGCACCTTATAATGTGACTGATGAAATAGTAAGAAAATAGAGTAACAAAATCTGAAATTTGGGTAAAAATTTGGGGGTACGCCTTATACAAAGGTGCGCCTTACAGTCAAAAAAATACGGTACCGTTTTTTTCCAGACTATAATGCGCACCCCCCAAACAAATTTACCACAAAATTCTGATTTTGTTAATATATTTTCTGGTAAAGGTCAAGATGTGCCACCCCCCCTACCTATCTCGGTTAATTCTATTTTTCCGTTATTGCCTTTCTTACCATACATAAAGCTGTATTTTAGGAACATTTTTGGCTAATAACCTTTTTGGAATACTAACCCTAGCCCTAACCCTAACCCTACTATAAGAGGGAAAAACACAACGAACCACAACTGTGACAAATCGCGGTGTACTGCAGTACATAGTGGGGAGTAGGGTTAGGTTTAGGGCTAGGGTTAGGGATAGGGTTAGCATTCCATAAAGGTTATTAGCTGAAAATGTTCCTAAAATACAGCTTTATGTATGGTAAGAAAGGCAAAAACGAAAAAATAGAATTAACCGAGAAATGCAGGGGGGGTGGGGGGGGTGGGGGTGTGTGGGGGGGGGTGGGGGGGGGGGGGGGGCACAAGGCTTTACCTTTACCTTGTAAAAAAGTATCGCCTTATAGTTATAGTCCGTAAAATACGGTAATAGTCATCTGAGTATTCAAAAACATGGGGGATTTCCTGGTATTTGCAGTACCTCCAGGATCGTCCCACTATATTTTATAGTTACAAATGGAGTTGCACCCATGCCTATTGAATGCTTCGCTCCCCCACCTCCCCCACAAACCCCCCCTACCCTCTTTCCCTACCTCGTTTTCAAATGCACCTTATCTGTGACCAGCCAGCACCACCAAAGGGACATTAAGTGAGTATTCCCTGGGCTCCTTTCTCATCTTAGCAGACTTGCAAAGTAAAAAAATCATATATATATATCAGTATTCTTCTTCTTCTGTGTTCCCAGGCCATATGGCCATAATGGGTAAGGTACATATGTGTCCGGTTTTCAGTTTTCACTGGTCTCCCCGCTGCGTACAGCCGACACATTCCAATTTCGGAGGAGCTCAAAGGCGAAACATTATTTGGAAGATTTTTTTGAAAAAAGGCAGGAGAATGGGCCAACAAGTCAGAAAGATAGTAGATGACAGAAAGCAAAGGGAAAAGGCAGAGTCAAAGAGAGTGGCAGATTAGAGGAAGTTACAAGCACCGAACTTCCAGAAGGTGGGGGAACTATTTTTATGAAAGAACCCCCCGGTATCCCCACGGGGAGGATCAGTTTTGAGTTATGGGTATTTTCATGCTCTCTAACATCTCATCTTTCATATTTATAAAGGGTCATCTTTATTACGGTCTCTAAATACTTTAAAAAAAAAGTGCTTTGATATAAGCAGGTTCAGGCATTTTCTTCACGTCGGCTAAACTTTAAGACCGTGATTTCTCAAAATGGCCGACAGTCACGTACCCTACCAGCTTTGAATGCTAAAACGAAAACTGTTACAAGAATGGTTCTTCTTATATCATTTGAAAGAGAATTGTCTGACTGTTTTTTAACTGAACCATTGTCTCAGAATGGTCAGTTTGACACTTCATGTCCCTTTTGTGATGCTAAGCCAGTTAGGTTGAAAAATGTGTTGTTGGGCTTAATCCCATCCTTTGTACTTATAATACAGTGGAACCTCCCTTATAAGACCTCCCATTATAAGACTCCCTCCCATATAAGACCTTCGCTTCTCTTGAGACATTGCCCTTCTTTGTAAGTATTAAAATTACCTCCCTTATATTTAAGACCCCTCCCTTATATTAATTAGACCTCGTTTTGGATGATTTTTGAAGGTCTTATAAAGGAGGTTCCACTGTATATCTTGTGTGGATGATGCGTACAAACGTGTGAAATCCTACAACCCAGTCTAGGATTGTATCCCCTTCCCCCACCCCTGTGACCTCCGGGGACAACCCCCACACCCAATGTATATCGTACCTGTATATTTTATCACACCCTGTGTGCATTTGTTGTCTGTTGTGTTTCTTCTCCTCTCTGGGATATCTTTTTTATCCTTTATGTTCATTTATAGCATTGGTATCATGTCCGTTTATAGCATTAGTATTATGTTCATTTATAGCATTGATTCATTTATAGCTTCATTTATAGTCCGTTAGTATATTATGTTCATGTTGGTATTCATTTATAGCATTAGTCCGTTTGTATTAGTATTATGTTCATTTATAGCATTTATAGCTTTATGTAGTATCATGTCCGTTTGTAGCATTAGTATTATGTTCATTTATAGCATTGGTATTCTGTTCATTTATAGCATTAGTATTCTGTTCATTTATAGCATTAGTATTCTGTTCATTTATAGCATTAGTATTCTGTTCATTTATTAGCCTTAATTACACATTGCATGCTTAGAACCAAGGACAGAATGGAAGACTTTAGGGCCCAGCCTAAATTATCATCCTTGTTAAATATAGTATCTGAACTCTGAAGTCTTTCTCACTTCTTCTCTCTCTTTCTCTCTCTCCCCCCCCCCCCCCTATTCTCTCTCTTTGACTGATGACTGACACCCCCCCCCCCCTCTCCCCCCCTCTCCCCTCCCTCTCCCCCCTCTCCCCCTTTATTTATTGAGCGAGCTGAAAGTGAACAGCAGACTCGGT
>CM065710.1:12155920-12158420 GCA_017654935.2 Phymorhynchus buccinoides
GGAGCAGGGAGAGGAGGGGGGGGGGGGGGGGGCAGAATTGGGAAACCTAGCTATCAATTTGGCCATACCAGGCAGCGGGATTTCTCCCTGCTCTTACCGACTTTCAACTGCCGTGGGATTTTAAAGTGCGTAAAGCGCACGGGTCAGACTAGCTTTAAGTCCCCCCATCCGAAGGACTGGACGTTCAGTTCGATTTTCCTGTCAAACTAGAAAGAAAGGGTGAGGAGGCCGGGATTCGAACCTGTGTCACTCACTTTGCAGTCACGCATTACATTTGGCAGGCGAACATCTTAACCACTCTGCCACCTTTCTCCATTTTGTTTGTTTACTGTTTTTTTCTTTCTTTCCATTGGCACTGTAATAAGGCCTGGAGCTAATAAACTGAAGTGGTTCCTTGTGTCAAACGTTTCCTGTCTGGTTAAGTCACCATGTTGACTGTTCGTAGCGATGGATGGATGGATGGATCGGGTCCTTTGGGGGAGTTCTAGTTCTTTTGTTTCATTTGGATACAATTTGATTTGAGAGAGAGACAGAGTGAGAGAGAGAGAGTGAGAGAGAGAGAGAGAGGAGACAGAGAGAGAGAGAGAGAGAGAGAGAGAGACAGACAGACAGACAGGAGAGAGAGAGAGAGAGTCTTAGAAACAGAGATAGTCTTAGAAACAGAGAGAGAGAGTGTGTCCTTTAAGAAACATGAGAGAGAGGAGAGAGAGAGAGACACAGAGAGAGAGAGAGAGAGAGAGAGAGAGAGAGAGAGAGAGAGAGAGAGAGAGAGAGAGAGAGTGTGTCTTAGAGAGAAGACAGAGAGAGAGAGAGAGAGAGAGAGAGAGAGACAGAGAGAGAGAGATAGAGAGAGATAGAGATAGAGAGTGTCGTTAGAGAACAGAGAGAGAGAGACGAGAGAGACAGAGACAGAGACAGAGAGAGTCTTAGAAACACAGAGAGAGAGAGAGAGAGAGAGACAGAGAGACAGAGACAGAGACAGAGAGAGTCTTATAAACAAGAGAGAGAGAGAGAGAGACAGAGAGAGAGAGAGAGAGAGAGAGAGAGAGAGAGAGAGAGAGAGAGACGAGTCTTGGGTGAAGGGTGGGGAGGAGGAGGGAGAGTAAGGAGAGGGGATGGGTGGCTCTTTTTAACCGAAAAAAAAAGGTGTGAGGAGAGTGTTTGCCCACTTAATCAGCCGCCATCTGTTGTTGACTACAGGTTTCCCTGGTCCTGCCTCCCCAGACTCCTCCCCCCAGAGAGAGAGAGAGAGATTGAGACAGATAAAGAGAGAGAGAGAGTCAGAGAGAGGAGAGAGACAGAGACAGAGCGAGTCTTAGAAACATCTCACTGAGAATATAGAGAGAGAACTAGAACTGAGAGAGAGAGCAGAGAGAGAGGATCCACACAGATTAGAAGAGAGAGTGTCTTTAAACAAGAGAGAGGAGAGAGAGCAGAGAGAGAGATATTTAGACCGT
The DNA here is from genome assembly GCA_017654935.2 of Phymorhynchus buccinoides. Taxonomy (NCBI): domain Eukaryota; kingdom Metazoa; phylum Mollusca; class Gastropoda; order Neogastropoda; family Raphitomidae; genus Phymorhynchus; species Phymorhynchus buccinoides. The sequence continues at coordinate 12,157,378 of CM065710.1, forward strand.
CAGAGAGAGAGAGAGAGATAGAGAGTGAGAGATATTTTTTTAGTGACAGCATTTAGCAACACACAGAGAGAGGCAGAGGACGACAGAGACAGATTTCTTACTGCAGAGATTTGAAGAGAGAGAGAGAGAGAGAGAGGAGGATGCTCATTCTGTGTGTGTGAGTGTGTGTGTGTGTGTGGTGTGTGTGTGTTAAAAAAAAGGTCTGTGTGGTGTGTGTGTCAGTCTGTGTGACTACAGTGTCCCTGTGTCCTGTGGGTGTGTGTGATCTGTGTGATTCTTTTTTTCTTTTTGTGGTGTTTTTTTTGTGTGTGTGGATTCTCTGTGTGCTCTGTGTGTGTGTGTGTGTGTGTGTGTGTGTTTTGTGTGTGTGTGTGTGTGTGTGAGTGTCTGAAGATGAAGGTCATTGGTCAAAGGTCAAGGTCACAGGAGCTCAATGATATGTAGGCCAATGCTAGATGATCCTGGTCAGAGGTCAGGGTTCACATGGCTCAAAATGCTAAGTTTGAAGATGAAGGTCATTGGTCAGAGGTCAAGGTCACATGAGCTCAAAATGCTATATGTAGGCCAAGTTTGAAGATGAAGGTCATTGGTCAGAGGTCAAGGTCACAGGAGCTCAAAATATGCTATGATATGTAGGCCAAGTTTGAAGATAAAGGTCATTGGTCAAAGGTCAAGGTCACATGAGCTGCACTGCTGCTTGATCAGGCATTTCCACGCTCTAGTTTAATGAACGTTTTTTTGTTTTTTTACTCTTGAGAACAAAAAAGAAAGGAAAGAAAGAATGAATTGAACCTATAATAAATGGAAGAGATGGACTCTTCAAATAAGACGAGAAGGCTGACAGACAGACAGACAGACAGGGAGAAAGGTGGCAGAGTGGTTAAGACGCTCGCCTGCCAAATGTAATGCGTGACTGCAGCGTGAGTGACCCGGGTTCGAACCCCGGCCTCCTCGCCCTTTCTTTCTAGTTGGACAGGAAAATCCAACTGAACGTCCAGTCCTTCGGATTGGGGACTTAAAGCTAGTCTGACCTGTGCGCTTTA
>CM065710.1:12173420-12180920 GCA_017654935.2 Phymorhynchus buccinoides
TTAGACAAATGTGTATGTGTGAGTGTGTGTGTGTGCATGTGTGTGTGTGTGTGTGCATGTGTGAGAGTGCGTGTGTGTGTGTGTGTGTGTGTGTGTGCGTGCGTGCGTGTGCGTGCGTGCGTGCATGCGTGCGTGTGTGTCTGTGTGTGTGTATCCTAGTGGTGAATGATAGTCTACAGAGGAGATACACAATGACGTAGAATGCAATTCAGAATGCAGAACTAGAAACTGTTCTGAACGACCACCGCAGCCAGACACACGCACAGTCACTCTATGATGATTACTATCAGGACACGAACTGCCTTTCCATTGGTCTCTGGTCACACCGCTGGTGGTGTTATTGTCATACAGACGCTGATTTAGTTCCTAATAATTCAGTCAGAACGGATAAGGTCAGGAGGGGGTGGGGGTGGGGTGAATCGGAGAAATAGACGAGAGAATGAATACAGAATATTCATTGTTCCGTCTGACCAGTCAGACACACACAGTTATGATGATCATATCATGAAACAGAGTACAGTGGCACCTCCCTTATAAGACTCCCTCCCATATAAGACCTACAGTTCTCTGAGACATTGCCCTTCTTTGTAAGTATGAAAATTACCTCCCTTATAAGACCCCTCCCTTATAACACAATTATTGGTACTACTGCATTCTTATTCTGTTTCTGTCTGTCTCTCTCTCTCTCTCTCTCTCTCTCTCTCTCTCTCTCTCTCTCTCTCTCTCTCTCTCTCTCTCTCTCTCTCTCTCTCTCTCTCTCTCTCTCTCTGTCTCTCTCTCTCTCACTGTGTGTGTGGGTAGGCATTTTGGATGATTTTTTAAGGTCTTATAAGGGAGGTTCCACTGTAGTACAATTACGAACTGGTTTTTCACACTATTATTGCCTATTGTTTTATGAATAAATCCCTCTGTGGGAATACCGGGGGTGGGGGGGGGGGGGGTCTTTTGTACAAATAGTTCCCCCACCTTCTGGAAGTTATGTGCTTGTAACTTCCTCTAATCTCTCACTCTTTTTAACTCTGCCTTTTCCTTTTGTTTCAATGTCATCTACTATCTTTCTGCCTTAATTACATGTCCATTCTTGTGCCTTTTTTCGAGAAACTCTGTTTACAAAGATTTTCTCCAGTCAAAGACTGGACACGCTCAGGACCTAGCATTTGCACTCGTAATTGACAGGAAATGTTGTGTCTGAACAATCAGTGAAGAAGAAGAAGAAATTATATGAATATGCTAATTTAGTACTTTTATTCTCTCAAAAGGGAGGGAGGGAGGGAGGGAGGGAGGGAGGGAGGGAGGGAGGGAGGGAGGGAGGGAGGGAGGAGGGAGGGAGGGAGGGAGGGAGGGAGGGAGGGAGGGAGAGAGAGAGAGGGAGGGAGGGAGAGAGAGAGAGAGAGAGAGAGAGAGAGAGAGAGAGAGAGAGAGAGAGAGAGAGACAGACAGAGAAAAAGAAAGAGAGATTGAAAAAGTCAGAGACGGATAGAAGAGAGACAGATACAGTGAGAGACAATTTGACAATTTGACAGTTTTATTGTCATCACCATAACAGGTCTCATGACAAGGGGGTAAGCAAAGTATGTCAACTTAATAACAAATCAACAGGGTTCGTACAGTCTCAGTCCTGGAAGTCTGGAAAACATTTCCAGGGCTGGAAAAGTCTTGGCATTTTTTATTTTGTGGCCATGAGTCTGGAAAAGTCCTGGAATTTTTTAAAAGCTGTGCCAACTTTCTTCTGATGTCCAACTCACTTTAAGTTTCTTTACAAAAACATTGAAAACTGGAATAAAATCAGAAATTAAATCACGCACAACGATGCCGGTTTTCCGATTTGCTCCGGCCGGTGTCATGATAAATAAGTACCTGTCATTAAATATCTACCTCTCGCATGCGAACTGTACCCATCTAACCCTAACCCTATCCCTAACCCTAACCTCTAACCCTATCCCTAACCACGGAAAGAACCAAGAAATAGAGCAGGAGGGTGTAAATCTACATATTTGCCGATAAATCGATGTACAAGTCCATAAATCCATAATCCGTAAAATTCACAATGGCGGATAAACAAACGATTCTGATTGGCTACGCTAGGACTACTTCCGGCTAGGACTACTTATCTCATAGAGGTAAAAATACACCGCCACACCGGGTCTTTAGCAGATGAATCTTTCCGCAGAATAGCCTCCCTTTACACGAAAGCGTTGCGCATGCGGAGTTGGCGCCATATTGCTTCCCTTACAAGTCAACAGCGAGGGAAAATAGGATAGAGCTGTGGGCAGTTAAACCATACTTCAATTTGATTGGCTGCTATTTTCGTCACTTGCAAAGGTTAAGCTTTGTTTTCCCCACACCTAAACATCCTCACTGCATAATACTCAGTAGAAACAACTTTTTGCTTTTCTCGGGTAAGGGATAGGGTAATAGCACAATTGGTTAGGGTTGGGTTAGAGTCAGTTTCCATGAAACAACGTAAGTGACTGAAAATGGCTGCTTGCCCGTCATCCAATCAAATGATGCATGGTTACTGCGCACAACTGCATGTGGGAAAATAGGTTGAAAAACAACCGCAAACATGGAAAAATGTGTGATTAGCCAAGCCTGGCTAGACAACAAAAATTATAGAAGATGGATTGCTCCTTCTTCCGATGGTGCAAGAACATTTAAGCACGGTGCCTGCTGTGCAAAAAAGACTTCGACATCGGGAACATGGAAGCTGCTCTGAAAAGCCACGCGGCAGGCAAGATGGGGGGGGGGGGGGGGTAGTAGAGAAATCCAAAGGGCACAAGATTGATACACTGGCCTATTTTTGGATGCTTTTACATTGATTGTGAGTAGGGGTGTATTTAAAAAACAACCCACCCAGCCAGAGTGTGTTTAGCATGGTATGCACACACAGAGGTGTGCGCACACACACACATTTTGGGGTCTGGAAAAATTAGGAAAAGCCCTGGAAAAAGTATGGAAAAAGTATGGAATTTTGTTTGGTCACATCTGTGGGAACCCTGATTCAAGCATAGAAAACAAAAACATGTTTCATATATAAAACATGAATTGTAGAAGTCTGAAAAAGGAAATATCATAAATCCTTCGTCTATAATCAGCATGTAAACAACATCCATTTCTTAACTTCCATTACCTCTCTCTAAATTCTCTCTCCCCCCTCTCTCTCTCACACCCACACCCACACACATGCCTCACAGTAACCCACGCACACAGTGAGAGAGAGAGAGAGAGAGAGAGAGACAGAGACAGTGAGAGAGAGACAGACAGAAACAGAATAGGAATGCAGTAGTACCAATGATTGTTCCAGTTGACTTATCACGCACAATGCGATGATCTTATCAGGACAAGGAATAGGTACCTATGGACTCAGGTGTCCTCTCTATTATTATTATTATTATTATTAAGAAATGAATACTTTATACACCTCGGACCAAATTCTAAAGGATCTCACGAGCACTACGCTGGTCTGCTCAGTTTGGGCAGGACCTGATCATGAGAAGCATAAATAGGCAACTACAGTCGATTTTTTTACCTCCTTTATAAGACCTTTTCACTTTTGGGTAAAGGTATTCTAAGAGGTGCCACTTAAGAGCCCCGGGCATTTATCGGTTAATTCCATTTTTCCGTTTTTCGCCTTTCTTGACCAAATTCAACATAAAGCTGTATTTTATGAACCTTTTCAGCTAATTATCTTTTTAGGGAATACTAACCCCCTAACCATAAAACCCTAACCCCCCCATCTATAAGACGGGAAAACGCAATGAACCACGACTGTGACAAATGCTGCGGTGGTACAACTGCACTACATGGGGGGGGGGGGGGGGGGGGGGGGGTGTCCTATTAGATAATGGCCTTTATCATGACTGCAATTAATTATTGAACAAAGATAATTAGCTGAAAATGTTCATAAACTACAGCTTCATGTTTGGTAAGAGAGGCAAAAACGGAAAAATGGAATTAACCGAGAAATGTAGGGGGGGGGGGGGGGGTGGCACATCTTGACCTATGCCGACCTACTTCTCTGAGACATTGCCCTTCTGTATACTCGGAACAGGAGAACGCCAGTCAAGGCCTAATTCCGAGTATTCTCAGAACAGCAATTTCTGAGTCTAAAGCTTGTCTAAATCCATGTTTTTTTCTCCAAATCCAAACCACGTTTTTCGAGTTACTTCTCTTCATCACTCTTCCAACTTTCGTTTCACTTATGTTTGGCACTTCTGTTTTCAAATTTAAATGTTGAAAATGCCCCCCCAAAACATTGACCCTACGTGAGCCTCAGAAAACACCCCAATATGTTTTCATTAACAGTGATAGTAATAAGGAGACTAATGATTCTGATTAAAAAAACATTAACATTAACCCTTTCGCCGCCAGCCATATTTCAGCCAAATAATACCATTAAACTTAGCTGGGTAGAGAATTTTTGTTTATCTGCAATATTGGTAATTCCTCTGTCATTAGGCCTATCATTACCTCCCAAAATTAAGAAAATAGGGTCTTCAGGTAACAGGCCCTGAGTTGATGTCATTTAGTGACATAGGTGCTAAACCATTGTGGTGCATAAATGCGACATTGGCGGTGAAAGGGTTAACCCTCAACTGACAAAATTAATGAATGAGAAAACCAGGTCAACCACACAACTGAGCCACTGAACTTGGGACTCACACCCACCTACAGGTGACTTCGACAAGTAAAGGGAAGTAACAAGTTGCAGAGTGGTGGCCTGTTTCAAGGCAAGAGTTGTTTCCCTTGGTCCATGTCTTGCAACAACAACAAAATGGCTCCAGTGACCTTGACCTTTGACCAATGCCCTTCATTTTCTTTTAACCTGGCCTAGATATCCTAACCACCTATTCACATGCAAAATTTGAACCTCCTAGGTCCCGCCGTTCGAGATTTCTTTCCCTTGGACCGTGTCTTGCAACAACAAAAAACTGGCTCCAGTGACCTTGACCTTTGACCTATGACCTTCAATTTGGAACTTGGCCTAGATATCCTCAGTACCTATCCGCCTGCAAAGTTTGAGGCTCTTTGGTCCCTCCAACATAGTCAGAAAGTCAGGAACAGAATTACATGTATCTGAAAACATTAATTGCCAGCTTCGCTCAGCTTTGCTTCGCGGACGCGGATGGTAACACAGTGGAACCTCCCTTATAAGACCTCATAGTGGATGATTTTTGAAGAAGGGCAATGTCTCAGAGAAGTAGGTCTTTTATGGGAGGGAGTCTTATGATCGGAGGTCTTATAAGGGAGGTAAATCCACTGTAAAGAAGTGTGATAGCGTCTTCTAGCTTTCACCCAACGTAGTGTGGAAGAATGCCATTGAAGAAACAACAAGCGTTTAAGTGTGACCACGTTTTGCGGGCAGCCAAGTCATTTTGACAGTCCCGTTATAAAAGAACAATTGATATTATATTTTTTTGAAATTTTGTGCCACAAGTCGGTGACAAGAATTTATCGATCTGGAGGTAAGATAAACACGCCAGAACAGTCAGTCACATTATATACAAATGGATATCATTTGATCTGACACTATTCTACCATGCCCACTGTAACCTCTCTCCATCACATCACACACACATGCACACACGCACGCACACACACACACACACACACACACACACACACACACACACACACACACACACACACACCACGCACACACACACACATGCACGCACGCACGCACACGCGCGCGCGCACACACACACACACATCCACTTCTCCCCTGAAATTCTGCTTAAACGTCCTCCGGTCTGGAACAGGCACATGCGGGACATTAGTACATACTATAAAGATGGTGGGAACGATCCTGGAGGCAATGCCCGGAGGCAGTGCGACACCAGGAAAGTCCCGAATTTTTAGCAATGCAGATGTGTAGTACGAATGATACTTCCCTCCAACCCCCACCTTCTTAATACAGTGTGCCAGAAGATTCAGTGTTTTGCTCTGATTTGCATGTTGATGCGAAGGACGCAAAAGAGCCAAACTTGTATATGTGTGACTTGTTAATCTTCTTTTTTCTTTCTACAATCCAAATCTCTAAAAGTGAGGTTTGAGGGATTGGTGTGTGTGTGTGTGTGTGCGTGTGTCTGTGTGTGTATGTGTGTGTGTGCGCGCGTGTGCGTGTGCGTGTGCGTGTGTGCTTGCATGTGATCTGTGTGTGTATATGTGCTTGCAAATATGCACACGAAAGTCTTTGTGCTACAATTGGCATGAATGCATGCAATTTCAGTTGCTTTGCCAGTTCTTCTTAGCTGAATTTGACAAGTAGGGGAAAAGGCAAGAAAAATTGGGAAGGAGGGATAGTGAGTGAGTGAGAGAGAGAGAGAGAGAGAGAGAGAGAGAGAGAGAGAGAGAGAGAGAGAGAGAGAGAGAGAGAGAGAGAGAGAGAGAGAGAGAGAGAGAGAGAGAGAGAGAGAGAGACGCTTCAAATTCTTCAAAGCGCTTCAAAATGGTTTGACATTGGCATAACAATACACCCTAATGTCATGGGGCCTCTCTTTTTCCCGCAGCGTATACATTATATGACAACAAACAATAAGAATACAAACAAATAAATCAACTAAAGTGAAGCTCATAACCGTTATGGAAAACACAATCGTAATACATAACTACCAACTTAATCTGGTCAAGATTGTTTTTCTCAAACTACTCAGATAATCATATAATAAAAAGCCAAGTGTCCGTGTGTGTGTGTGTGTGTGTGTCTGTCTGAAGCACAAAATGGGCCTTACAACTCCGCCGTTTTCGACCGAATCGCTTCAAATTTGCTATGAGCCCTAACGGGGCAATGGCAACAGCAACCGAGGCAGCCATATCATTTGCGCGGTTTGGCAAATGCGCGAAACGCGTATTCACCGGCCTCTCGGCGCCCGTATCTCCGGTATTTCTGGACGGATTGCCTTCGAATTTGGAAGGTAGATGACCGGGGACGGTGACTATCGATGTGCCAAACTGGAAGCGAATCGATTTAGAAACGCGCGCGATATACGCCGCTTAACCTTTTCACAAACTGCGGCGTAACCAGACCCGACATTGATTCAAAATTTTGAACGGGCATGACCAGGGATAGTGACTAACTTTGTGGAAAATTTCAACAGCATCCGTTCATAAACGCGCGCGATATGAGCCAATTTACATTTGCGCCGACACCAAGCGGACGTTAAGTTCAACACTTATCAGAGAAACGACTGCCCGCCAACAAGAAAAGGGTATTGGGAGAGCGCGTCACTCTCAGAGCAGTGCCAACGGGAAACGGGGCCTTATAACTCCGCCGTTTCTTAACCGAATCACTTCAAATTTGCTGTACTCAGCGTTACCAGTGCTTGGCGTTACCGTTACTAGGCGTTACCGTTACTTAAGGCGTTACCGGTACTCGGCGTTGCGCTAGTAATGGATTATAATCAAATAATGTAAAAAGGTACAAAAACTAAAATAATAGCAACAGATCATCAAGCCAAATGACATTTATAATTATTCCTAACCATTCAGCTGAAGAAG
>CM065710.1:12185920-12190920 GCA_017654935.2 Phymorhynchus buccinoides
ACCAGGAGAAGGTAACTCAGTCGGCAAAATGTACCGCGCTTGCCGACCTGACTAACCCCTTGTATCATTCACTGCCAGTATGGATCGTGACCATATATTTTTTTATTTATACATTGACTAATCTTATGCACCGGTAAATGTATTCAGACTTTTAACAGATGTTGGAATTTTTGTTGTTGTTGTTGTTGTTGTTGTTGTGTTGTTGTTGTTGTTGTTGTTGTTGTTGTTGTTGTTGTTGTTGTTGTTGTTGTTGGTCTCTTTTTATATGAGCTCTGTTGCGAGTTATTGAGTGCTCACACTAATGATTTGACGCTGGATTGGCGAAACGTGTGCACAGTCGTGCATGCTTGTATGCATGCGATTTATATTCATAGTGTGAATGTCTGTTCTCCTTGACCTGATATTCTTTATATATATGTATTTCTTACATGGGTTACGTGCACACTCTTTTTGTGTGCAACTCTTTCAGTTTCACATAGATTTTTATTTTTGTATTTTTTACCAGAAACGGAAATTCTTCTTCTTCTTCTTCTTCCTGGATTTAGACAGGGCCAATATATGGCGTTTGATGTCCAGAACTTTTAAATCACGCTAGGCAGGGGCGTCTCTTCTCGGTTCTTTAATATCTTAAGATGGATTAAGATCAGCTCTAAAACTGCTCTAAAAAATCAGGATTAAAATAATCTCTAAGTCAGTTTTAAAACAAAACAAATCATTAAAACAAAATTGTCCGCAAGCCCCTGGACCCCTGCCTTTCATTTGTTTTTGGCCAAAAGAGGCCGAATAACCCCTTTATGTTAGGTTTCAGTTTTTGTTTCATTTTGGGGAGTTGCACCCAATTATTGATCTCTTATCAACAGAATAATATTTCTTTATTACAATTTGAGTTACTATCATCATATATTGTGCGTCCTTAGACTGTATATGTGTATGGTATTTCTGGTGTATTTGTGATTATGCTAATCTTGAGTGTCAAAATCAGCTCTAATTCAGTTTTAAAACAAAATTGGCCACAAGTGATTTGGGGCATTTTGAACTCTTCTTCTTCTTCTTCTTCCTTGGTGGTGGTTACCAACTTCTTTATATGGAAGCAAGTGTACACAACTTGGTTGTTCTATCCCGGAAGTCTCTCTCTCAGGGAATCGCGAAAACAGCATGGAGATGCTGTATCGATTCCAAAGGCAATGTAATCATTTTACAAGGCTTATCGGACACAAACTGCCTCTGCCCATCATTTTAGCTGTCTGTGTGTCTGTCTCATTATCTCTCTTCTCTTGCATTGCCTCCCCCCCTGCCCCCCCCTGAATCGTCCAATGGGGCTCTGCCCCTGGACCCTGCCAGGGCCCTCTGGGCGGCCCCTGGACCCCTGCCTTTCATTTGTTTTCGGCCAAAAGAGGCCGAATAACCCCTTTATGTTAGGTTTCAGTTTTTGTTTCATTTTGGGGAGTTGCACCCGTGATTTCTTATCAACAGAATAATATTTCTTTATGGCTCCAACCCACCTGCGTGCGCATCTCGACCCTTCCAACGGAAGTGTCGCCATCTTAGTCCTTATTTGTGTGTAAACAAAGTGAAAATGTTATCTAAATGTGTAAAGAAAACATCCAGATGTTATAAATACAGTTTAGATAAGTTTCGAATTGGAACAGCCAAATACGCAGCATCGATCTGGCATTTTTCAAAAAAAGGTAAGGACTAAGATGGCGGTCTCCCATAATATGGCGCTCCTTGTGGCCGGATATGACGACACGTGGGTACCAGCCATTACAATTTGAGTTACTATATATGTATGGTATTTTCTGGTGTATTTGTAATTATGCTAATCTTGAGCGTCCACACTATTACAGATTATCACAAGGGGCTCGCTAAACGTGAAAAATCGATCTGTCCCAATTAAATGTCAAGTTTTCAAAATCTGTTGTTTTTATTGTTGACCAGTGAGTGAATTAATACAACCAGGATCATAATTATGAACATGACAGTGACAACAGTAACTAGTAACCCTTTCACCGCCAATGTCACATTTATGCACCACAATGACTTAGCACCCATGTCACTTAAAGGCATCAAATCAGGGCCTGTTATCTGAAGATCCTATTTTCATAATTATTTTGGGAGGTAAGGATAGGCCTAATGTTATGCATGTTACAGAGGAATTCCCAATATTGCTGACAATTTTGTTGTCTCTGCCCAGTTAAGTTTAATGGTATTTGTTTCTGAAAAATGGCAGGCGGCGAAAGGGTTAACGCTAAAAACATCTCCTTTTGACAAAAAAAAAAGAAAAGAAACAATTGCCAACTATTTTTCGATTATGACGATTGATTCGCAATCATGGTTTTAAGGGCGTGTGTTAACACTATATAAAATGATCGTGGCGGTGCCATAGCCGATGAGGTTTAACCGAGGCGTGGTCACCGCTACACCTATCTGTATTAATAATAAAAAAATCGGGACTTTACTGGTTTCGTACTGCCTCCGGGCATTGCCTCCAGTATTGTTCCCACCATATTTGTATTTACAAATGTTCCATATGTGTCTGATTCAGACCAAGAGGACGTAAAACTCCATTTTCGCGTGTGTTAACACTTTCAACTCGCAATGCCCCTCTCTCTGCCCTGCACAATGCTGTGAAGGCATAGCAATTCCCTCAGGACACCCGATTTTAGGCCCTTTTCAATAAAATCTCTTAAATTATGTGCAGGTCGCAGTGACTTTCTTTTTGTATGGGGGTGTAGATTTATCTTTGATCTTTTTAATGATTTAAATTTCGAAAACCAACTCGTTATTATGCGTTTAACTGAATGAGTTGAAACTGTCCATCACAGAAAAAGTTATAAGACTCCCTCCCCACATAAGACCTACTTCTCTGAGACATTGCCCTTCTTTGTTAGTATTAAAATTACCTCTCGAATAAGACCCCTCCCTTATAAGACCTCATTTTGGACGATTTTTTTAAAGTCTTATAAGGGAGGTCCACTGTACACTCATGTGTTGCGAAACAGTTAAGCAAAGAAAAGAGTGTTTAATGAAGGGACGTTTATAGGCCGTGAGGCTTTAGGCTTGAGCCAGTCCCATCTATACTATGAAAGTTCAAGTTCAAGTTCAACTATGCAGTGGAACCTCCATTATCAGACCTTCAAAAATCAGGATGGAAGTTCAGTTTAACGTCGTGTATCGGCTTTCGCCATGTACGACGGGCTGAACAAACCAACCAAGGTATAAACAATTTATGTTCCTGAATCACTGTCTTAGCCAAAAGGCCGAGAAGTGATCAGAATAATTAAAAAATCATCCCAAATGAGGTTGTAAGGGAGGTAATTTTAATACTTACAAAGAAGGGCAATGTCTCAGAGAAGTAGGTCTTATGTGGGAGGGAGTCTTATAAGTTATAATGGGAGGTCTTATAAGGGAGGTTCCACTGTACTTACAAAGAAGGGCAATGTCTCAGAGAAGTAGGTCTTATGTGGGAGGGAGTCTTATAATGGGAGGTCTTATAAGGGAGGTTCCACTGTACTTTAATATCTCCAAAATAGAAATTCAGAAAGAGAAATCCAAAAGAGCTGATACAATTCTATAACAATTTAACATTATGTATTCTTTCCTTGTGCTTTCTAATTCCTTTCCTTATTGCAACAGAATTAACCTCTTCAGTACTTGAATGCCATCGACGTATATATACACGTCGTCGCTAAGTAGCGATTTTGCCGCGTTCAAAAATTGTGCGGCAAATCGACGGCGCATGCGCCACAAATAGGCAGCACTGAAGGGGTTGATCATTTTTGTCATTTTATGTTATTCAGTGTGAATTGAATATACGTTTTTTGTATTGTTTCTTCATATTGGAATCATATGTAAATGTGATGCATTCGTATGACTAACCAAAATAAAATCTATAAACATTTGTAATCATAGAGAGAGAAATGGGGATAAAAAGTGTGTGTGTGCATGTGTGTGTGTGTGTGTGTGTGTGCGTGTGTGCGTGTGCATGTGAGAGATGGAGGACAGAAGTGAATCCAGTGTAAATCCAAGATGTGGAAGCAAAGCTTATGAAAGAGAGAGAAAGAGAGAGTGAGAGAGAGAAGGAGACTCAGAACGGAAGAAAGGGAGAAAAAGAGAGGGAGAGGGATTTAGCAAGATCCAGTGAACAATAGATGGGTTTATGATAATGATGATGATGATAAATGATGATGATGGTGATGATAAACGATGATGATGATGCACGATGGTGATGATAAACGACGATGATGATAAACGATGATGATGGTGATGATAAATGATGATGATGATGCACGATGGTGATGATAAACGACGATGATGATAAACGATGATGATGGTGATGATAAACGATGATGATGATGCACGATGGTGATGATAAACGACGATGATGATAAACGATGATGATGACGACGATGATGATAAACGATGATGATGACGACGATGATGATGATGATAACCGATGATGGTGATGATAAACGATGATGATGATGCACGATGGTGATGATAAACGACGATGATGATAAACGATGATGATGACGACGATGATGATGATGATAAACGATGATGATGATGATAAACGATGATGATGATGATAAACGATGGTGATGATAAACGATGATGATGATAAATGGTGATGATGATAAACGATGATGATGATAAATGATGGTGATGATAAACGATGATGATGATAAACGATGATGATGATAAACGATGATGATGATGATGATGATAATGATGATGACAATAATAATAAAGATGATGTGTTTGTTTTCAGCAAAGTTGTATTTGAGTCAACCCCCCTCATGTTTACGATCCTCAATCTCAAAGTCTGCTTTAATTAACCCTTTCACTGCCAAAGTCGCATTTTAGCACCACAGTGATTATAGCACCTATGTCATTAAAAGGCATCACATTGGGGTCTATTATCCAAAGACCCTATTGTCTTAGTTTTGGGAAGTCAGGATAGACCTTATTTTATATATTTCACAGAAGAATCCCCAATA
>CM065710.1:12198420-12228420 GCA_017654935.2 Phymorhynchus buccinoides
ATGATGATGATGATGATGATGATGATGATGATGATAATGACATATAATTTCAGGAGCGTAAAGTCCTGATATCCCAAGTGGAGCAGGCTCAACAGCTTCAGGTGGACGCCGAAAAAGAGGCAGACCAAGCCATGACCCAACTGGAAGACTTCATCACCGAACAGGAGAGACTGGTAATAATAATGCATTTCATTGCGCATAGACATCACCTTGGCTTTAACCCTTTCACTGCCAAAGTCGCATTTTAGCACCACATTGATTCAACACCCATGTCACTAAAAGGCATCAAATGAGGGTCTGGTATCCAGTGACCTTACGTTCTTAATTTTGGGATGTAAGGATAGGTCCTATTTTATGCACATCATAGAGGAATCCCCAATATTGCAGACAAAATCTTTTACTCTACCCGGGTAAGTTTAATGGTAAATTTTGGCTGAGGAATGGCTAGCGTTGAAAGGGTTAAGGCTGTTTCAGACCAATTGACATAGGCTAGAACACCAATTGACATAGGCTAGAACACCTATGATAATAATAATAATATTCATTTTACTCATTCTTTGACCACTTGACCACTTTTTTTTTCCTACAAAGTTTCACGAAAGGAACAAACCGTGCATGTGTGCGCATGTATGATTTCATTCATGCTTCTACACCTTTGCTCTTAACCCTTTCAATGCCAGCCATTTTTCAGCCAAGACTTTCCATTAAACTTACCTGGGTAAAAGATTTCGTCTGCAGTATTGGGGATTCCTTTGCGACACGCATACAATAGGGCCTGTCCTTACCTCCCAAAATGAAGAACATAAGGTCACTGGATACCAGACCCTCATTTGATGCCTTTTAATGACATGGGTGTTAAATCATTGTGGTGCCAAGAGGCGACATTGGCGATGAAAGGGTTAATTAAATGTTTTTTGTTTGTTTTGTTTCATAATTATTTTTTGTATTATTTATTATTTATTTATTATCTATTCGCCCTTCCTTAACCCTTTCACCGCCAATGTCGCATTTATGCACCACAATGGCTTAACACCCATGTCACTAAAAGGCATCCAATCCGGATCTGTTATCCGAAGAACATAATTTTCTTAATCTTGGGAGGTAAGGATGGCCTCATGTTATAAATGTCGCAGAGGAATTTCCAATATTGCAAGTGATTTTTTTTTCTCTACCCAGTTAATGTTAATGGTATATCGTAGCTGAAAATGGCTGGCAGCGAAAGGGTTAACTATTTCCCTTTATGTCATTTTGTTTTGTTTTGTTGCAAATCGCTAGCCTGTATTTGACCGCCCCCTTCCTCCCCCCCCCCCCCCCCCCCCACGTTGAACTGAATGTTTGAATTGCGCGCGATTTTAGACTCGTGCTTCAAAGAAAGAGTTTTAATCGCTGTTGTTTTATTGCTAGTGTGCATGAAAATGCGACTCATCGAGGAAAGTTCAATAAATTATGAAATAATCGGAAACATTTGTATCCTGCGTTGTTTTGTTGTTTTTACCCAGAATGTACAGTGGGGTCTTATAAGGGAAAGCATCTAAAATATAATAAGGGAGGTAATTTTAATACTTACAAAGAAGAGCAATGTCTCAGAGAAGTAGGTCTTATGTGGGAGGGAGTCTTATAATGGGAGGTCTTATAAGGGAGGGGTTTTATTTTGGGGGTACATTTTAATACTTACAGGAGGAAGAAGCAATGTCTCAGAGAAGTAGGTCTTATCCCTGGGAGGGAGTCTTATAACCCCCCTTATAAGGGAGGGGTCTTAGAAGGGAGGTAATTTTAATACTTGCAAAGAAGCGCAATGTCTCAGAGAAGTAGGTCTTATGTGGGAGGGAGTCTTATAACCCAGATGTTCCACTGCATTAACTTTTGGGGGGACATATTCTACTCGCAGGAGGAAGAAGAAGAAAATCGTCGCTCGGTACATCCTCCGCGGGGCCTCCGGCTCCTCCCTCTCCCTCCCTCCCCCCCCCCACACCCCCCTCCCCAACGCCCCCCGCACCCCCCTTCCTCTCCTCCACGCCCCACTCCTCCTCCCATCCCACCCCTTCTACTTCAGCCGCAACACCCAGAGCTCCAACGAGGAACTGCAGAACTTGATGCAGCAGACTGACGATGCCAAGGTGAGTGGAAAAGTACGATTATATTCTTCTTCTTCTTCTTCTTCTTCTTCTACTTCTTCTTCTTCTTCTACTTCTTCTTCTTCTTCTACTTCTTCTTCTTCTTCTTCTTCTTCTTCTTCTTCTTCTTCTTCTTCTGCGTTGTTGATCGCTCTCACAGTTACCTGCCATATGGGCGCAGATGCGCAATTTAAAAAAAAAAAGGTGTTTATAATGTGTATGTGAAAAAGGGTAGTGGGTGGGGATAAATGGAGTGAGCATTTAAATTTTTTATTTTTTTAAAATTATTTTATTTTATATACTTCTTTATGTTGTTTTGTAATAATGTTTTTGTTCTTGATTGTTTTCTCTTGTAATATTTGAGGATGATTTTTTTTATCATCGAAGAGCGCTATAGAAGCTTTATTTATTATTATTATTATTATTAGATGCGTCATGCTGCCGTAATGCGCAATGATGCGATGGTAGCTGTACTGTGCCGCGGCCTAAACGTTACCGAAAGTGAAAGTAAACTCAACTCAGTGGCATCCTTGATTCAGACCTTTGATCTGTGGCCTTGTTCACGGTTGATGACAAAAAATCACCTTGATTTCGGTATATTTGTTTTACATAAAATGACGATCTGTTTCGCGGTCCGACACTTTCGTTTTGGCAGTCAACACACCCGCGATCAACTCTAGACTCAACCGGAAGCTGACATCATGCATCGCCATTTACCCGCGGCTTATGCTTCGACCCGGCTTATGCGTTACTTTTTTTTCAGATTTGTTTTTAAAAGTAGGGGGTGCGGCTTAAATTACGAAGCGGCTCGTAATCCGTGAATTACGGTACTCGATATTTTTCGGACTATAAGGTGATACTTTTTTTCCAGACCCCAGCGCCTTGTAACGTGACTAATACTATAGCAAGGAAATATAATAACAAAATCAGAATTGTATGTAAAATTTGGGATGGGTGTGTAGGGGTGGGGGGGGGTTATAATAAGGTACACCTTATAGTCCGGAAAAATGTGGTTATGTAAGTATTAGCATTAACCCTTCTACTACCAAGTATTACTTAGACTGTTTACCGTTGCGCACCAAGTCATTTTTGCCGCTGCACTGATTTTCACACATACTCACTTTAAAAATTCATTAAAAAAATACTCGCTCGAATCATCACTTCATTTACCTGTGTCGATCTGCTGCTGCAAACCCAAGATCGTTTCAACACTTTCGATGCTCTTTTTGATTCGCCTAAGTTCAGATTCTGCCACTTTTTCCACAGTAAATGCTTCGTCGGCACTATCGCCATCTTGTAGAGGTTCACGCCAAAAGTTGTCAGTTTCCATCGTCGAAAACGCGACGAAAATCGATTGAAAATTACCAAATTTAGCCTACAAATGAAGATGGCGGAAGGTTGTGCTTTCCCTGAGCGAACTGCGCATGTCACGGAAGTAAAGGATGTGATGTCACTTGATATAAATAGCGCAAAGGGGGACACCGGGGTTTCCCTAGTATCTGGTGGTCAAACCCGCCCGTGGCTAGCAACGGTATACGGTAAACCGGCGGGTCAACCCACCGACGGTAGTAGAAGAGTTAAAATCTCGCCTGACTTGTGAGTTTGAATAACGTTCATGTTGTATGCTGAGTGTGACTTGGTTACTTTGACTTTAAATTGCCTTGCATTGTCTTTCTTGCTTTTCTATTTTGTGTGTGTGTGTTTAAAATGTCTACACTGCATGCTATACGATCCGATTGGCAAGATGTCTGTGAGTCATGATTCACGTGAAATACTTACATCCAGAAATACTTCTACTGTTTCCGTTCACTACACTCAATGTAGACCCCCCAATACACGAATCAAATAAAATATCTGAAGCCAAAAAAAATTACAGATATTTCATCAGATTCGTGTACACGGGGGACTACGAATATAGTGAACAAAACTAAGTAGGATTTAATCAGATTCATTTAGAATTTAGAACCGCGCTCTCCAGGTGGGAGCAACCCTAATTTCACAGTCGCCTCTGTGACTATAAAGTACCTAATATGCGGGACTGTATACAACAAATATAGTGAACTAAACTAAGCAGGATTTCATCAGATTCATTTAGGCAGTAGAACTTTGCAAGAACCATGCCTCACAAATGTCAAATCGCATCACATCAGGGTCCAGTCGTATGCGGTGTGGCGGGCCTCTTTAGTAATTTTGGTAAAGGTAAAGATGGTCCCCCCTCCCCTCCTCCATTTCTCGGTTGTTTCCACTTTTTCAGTCTTGCCTTTCTTACTGCAGATTGAGTACTTCATCCTCTATCATTTGCTATATTTAACACTAATATTCATCCATTTACATAATTAAACACATGCATTCAATAATGGTAGAAGATAAAGGCAAGACGGAGAAATGCAATGAACCAGGACTGTGACAAATGCTCCGCGGCTGTTGTGTGTACTGCACTACATATTAGATAATGGCCTTTATCATGACTGCGATTAATTATTCAACAAAGATAATTAGCTGAAAAGGTTCATAAATTACAGCTTAATGTTTGGTAAGAAAGGCAAGTGTGAAAATGCGGGGAGAGCTGAGAAATGTAGGGGGGGGGGGGGGGGGAGCACATCTTGACCTTTACCGTAGTTTTGATGCCCTGTGCTGCTGTTTTGCGGATGCAGTCTCAAAGGCAGAGCAGGCACACCTCCCCCTCCTCCACAGCCACACCCGCCATGGGGGCGCTGCTCGACGTCTCCCGCGTCCCAGTCCACAAGCGCAACCCATCCCCCACCCCATCCCCACCCCAGCGGCCAACGCCCCCTCCACCGCCCACCCCACCCCCGAAATCGTCGAAGCTCCGACGGAAGCCTCCGAGCAAGCCAAAGCCGAAGCTGGGGGAGAGGCCGCGGGAGCTGAAGAAGAAGAAGGGGAAACGATCGCCGAGGAAGGGAATTCGCCGGTGAAGTCAAGAACCGCGACTCCCAAGTCGAGGACCGTAACTCCGGGGTCGAGGGAAGGATCAGGAGACAAAACCGGAGAGACCGTTCCGGGTTTGGAGATCGGAGATGACGAAGACGAAGACGACGAAACGAGTCCGCAGGAAGGCGGCGAGTGGGTGTCGGACTTGCCGACCAACCTCCCGGTGCTGATGCTGACCGGGGGCCGGTTCACCCCAGGGAACGTCCTGGCCCGAGGCGAAACGCCCACCCGACGCTCCGGCAGAGGCTCGCGTTCCGTCCCAGGATCCCGCCAGTCGCAGAGGGTTCTCATCATGCAGCCGAAAAGCATGCCAGGCTCGGCGTTTGGGGCGAGAGGCGGCGGCGGGGGCAGAAGCACGGGAGGAGGAGAAATTTCGTCCGTTTCCTCAGCCGGGTCTTTCGTCCCCATGGCGTTGGACGTGGGCGCTTTGATGAACCCGAAAATCCCCACGCCGTATTCGCCCACGCCAGCCAGCACGGCTCCGGCTAGTGCCGTCGTTCGCGGAAGCGGCGGGGGCGGAGTCACTTTCCAAAGGGAGGTCACTTTCAGCGCCGCTCCGACGAGGGAAGCGACTGAAAGCGCCACTTTGATGAGAGAGGCTTCGAGTAGAGGGCCAGAATCAACCGACGAGGCTGGAGCGAAAATCATCGAGGCGGACAAGAAAGATAGCGATTTGGAGATGGCAGCGCCAAAGTCTGCGGGTATCAAACCGGAATCGGGTCACACCAAACCAGAATCGGCGCAGGCCAAACAAGAATCGGCACAGGCTAAACCAGAATCGGCACAGGCTGAACCAGTATTGGGTCAGTCCAAACCAGGTTCGGCTGAGGTTAAACCGGAATCAGCGCAGGCAATGTCAGAGGCCGGGAAGGAAGGCTTGCCAGAATCGGCACAGGGGATGGTTTCCGCGGAAAGCTTAACACCGGCTCAGGTTTGTTGCTTTGGTCGAAGTGTCAAAAGTGCGGTGTTGACACGTTAACGGACACCGGCAGGCGGCGTGCTTTGTGTGTGTGTGGAGCTATTGGAGCACTGCATTGAATTGACTTTTGATGATTTATTTGGTTTTAAACAGCATTTTTGATGAACACTACTTTAACACTTGTATTGCTTTGGCGTGCAATTTTGAGGAACATTACTTGATTTGAAAAAGATGCAATTTGTGAAGCACACTTTTAACCCTTTCGCTGCCAACGTCGCATTTTTGCACCACAATGATTGAACACCCATGTCATTAAAAACCTTGAATTCAGGGTCTGTTACCCAATGATATTTTGTGTTCTTGATTTGGGGAATTAAGGATAGGCCTGTTTTTTTAAAACATGTAGTCAAGGAATACGCAATATTTCAGACAAAATATTTTTTCTTTACCCAATGTAAGTTTATTGGATAATTTTCGCTAAAAAGATGGCTGGCGGTGAAATGGTTAATGGGCATTTTTTGCTGCACTGAATGTGAACGACAAACTTTCTCACTAAATCATCAGTAATTGATCTTCTTCTGTCAATTTTCCTGTTACTCATCCACGGTGTAGAGGTCCCGTGTGCCCATGCACTTAGCATACGTTAAACCCAGTGGCAACGAAAAAGTTGTCATTTGGTAAAAATTTACCCCCCCCCCCCCCCCCCCCTCATCAGTCACACAAAAATCGCATGCACAAAAAAAACATCCAAAAAATGGGGTGGCGCGCCTCTGGCTGCGACGCGCTCTCCATGTGGGAGCAACCCGAATTTCACAGACGCCTCTGTGACTATAAAGTACCTAATACCTAATACCTAAATACCTAATAATACCTAATACCTAATACCACATTCACCATGTTAAAGATTCTGATGATTCTGACTGTCGTGCAATTGCTGGTTAATAATATGCACTTGGTTTAAAAGAATTGTTGGTTTTGCACAATACATTTTGATGTAATATGACTAATACTGAGTGATACGTGCAGTCGATTGATCATGTTTTTTTTATTGGCATGAACATTCTAGATTGTTTAAAACAAATGTGACGGTGCGTGGGGAAAACCAGGCATAATGGAATTTTGGCATAAATTGAGATTTTAATTTTTCATGGTGGAGCAAAGATTCCTTGTTAATACACAGAAAACTGAATTGAGTTATCTTGTCTAGTTTTTATTTTATAATTATTTGAAGTTTGGCATTCGAAATAGATCATTTGCAGAAATTGGGCATAGAAGATACAATTTTGCCCTCTTTGTTTCTATTGACTTGATTTAGAAAACAATCAAATAAACAAAGAAATCATTCAAAATTGTCTTTTATGTTGTGGATACTGGTAGAGGACATAAAAATAGACATAAATATGCCCTAAATAGAAAATTGGATATTTTGGGGGTTGTTGACTATTTTTGGCTTTTGCTCAAAACATTCTGAGCGACTTATGTAGGTTTTTCCCATGCACCGTCACAAATCTTTGTCAGTAATTTTTAACTCTGTGTCAGTACGGTACATATATTTAAAATGATTGCTCTCAGGTTTTTTTTTAGCTCATCCGTTTGATTGAGACTTTACATATTTTCGCTCTCTCTCTCTGTCTCTCTCTCTCTGTCTCTCTCTTTGTATGTGTGCGCATGAGTGTGTGTATGTGTGTATGCATGTGAGCGCATGCATGTTCACACATCTCCTATTCTCTCTTTTTTTCTCTCTCCTTTCAAATAAAGTTTGAATTTAAATCTTGTGAAAACTTTTGAGAGCAGTTACATGCTTTTCTTTTTCTTTGCTGTTTTTCTAAATCAATTAGGTCCAAGAACTTTTTTTTTAAAGTGTTTTTTTCCCCCATAGTCAGTGTATCTTCTTCTTCTGCGTTCCCAGGCCATATGGCCATAATGGGTAAGGTACGTATGTGTCCGGTTCTCAGTTTTCACTGGTCTCCCCGCTGCATACAGCCGACACATTCCGATTTCGGAGGAGCTCAATGGAGAAAAATTATTTGGAAGAATTTTGTGGGGAAAAAGGCAGGTGAATGGGCCAATAAGTCAGAAAGATAGTAGATGATAGAAAGCAAAGGGAAAAGGCAGAGTCAAAGAGAGTGGCAGATTAGAGGAAGTTACAAGCACAGAACTTCCAGAAGGTGGGGGAACTATTTTTATGAAAGACCCCTCCGGTATCCCCACGGGGAAGTCAGTGTGTAATTAAAAAAATAAAATAAAAAGTGAGATGGTAGGGTTAAAAGAATGATAACAATGATCACTTTCTTCTTCATGAAAACTACATCTCTTTGATATTTGATTGGTTCGATTCAAAGAAAAATAATGTGTCAAGGAATTTGATTGGTCCTTTAAATTGGCAACAGGTACAGGAAGAAGAGTATACGTAGATGTATCCTACAATTTCATTGGTTTGATTGAAGGAATGTAAGGGTATGTCATGGAACGTGATTGGTTGATTTGAAGAAGAGAAAAACAAGTGCCCTACAATTTGATTGGTTGGTTCGAAGGTAAAGAAAGTGTCCTGTGATTTTGATTGGTAGATTTGAATGGAAAAGATAGTGTCCTGTAATTTTGATTGGTAGATTTAAATGGAAAAGAAAGTGTCCTGTAATTTTGATTGGTAGATTTGAATGGAAAAGATAGTGTCCTGTAATTTTGATTGGTAGATTTGAACGGAAAAGAAAGTGTCCTGTAAATTTGATTGGTAGATAGATTTGAAGGAAAAGAAAGTGCCCTCTAATTTTGATTGTTAGATAGATTTGAAGGAAAAGAAAGTACCTTGTAATTTTGATTGGTAGATAGATTTGAAGGAAAAGAACGTGTCCTGTAATTTTGATTGGTAGATAGATTTGAATGGAAAAGAAAGTGTCCTGTAATTTTGATTGGTAGATAGATTTGAATGGAAAAGATAGTGTCCTGTAATTTTGATTGGTAGATTTGAATGGAAAAGAAAGTGTCCTGTGATTTTGATTGGTTGATTTGAATGGAAAAGAAAGTGTCCTGTAATTCTGATTGGTAGATAGATTTGAATGGGAAAGAATGTGCCTACCTTTCCCAGTATGCTGTGCTTTTCACCGCAGCAAAAGTTTTAGTGAAAGAACATCAGTGGTGCTGACCAAAATGGTGTTTCTGAACAATAGACAAAAACTACAGTACGTCGCACTAACATCTGATTGGCTGTGTGGTCCACAGGTGGAGGAGTTGAGGGGTCGCGTGACAGGCGCCAAGTCAGCTCCCCCTGGTGTCGACATGACCAAAGTGACGGCTGATGACAGCGCTGAAGGGCAGACAACTGCAACTGAAGGACCTCAGGTGTGTTGGTTTTTGTTGTTTTTCTTTCAGTTTCGTGTTGTTTTTATTCAAAATGAGCTTAGACAAAGTAAATGTCGCTCTGTGTGTGTGTGTGTGTGGGTGGGTGTGTGTGGTGTGTGTGTGGGTGTGTGTTGGTGTGTGTTGGTGTTGGTGAGCTTTTTGTTTTGTTCTTTATCAGGCATGGTAATTTTCAGAGAATTCTCAGAATTCAGAGAAAAGTGAATGCAGCAACTGTCAGAAGGCGTTTTAAGCATGAGGAAATGCCCTTTCTCCAAGTTTGAACAGTTTTACACATTCATCTTCAAGAGCAATTGTCTCCTGATCAACATAAAGGCTTTTTAATCTGATGATTAGACCAAGAGATAACATCTCCTGAAACCCCGTAATTTTTTCAGAGAAAAATGCCTTTCCTCCATTACCATGCCTGTTTATAGAAGTATGAGCATCTTAACCACAACCCTTCTCCTTTTGATCCTTATCTATCCATCTCTCCTCCTCTTTTCTGTGTATCACTGTATTGTTTTCTTTCTCCTCTCCCACTCCCCACCCCCCCACTCTTCTTTTGTTTTCTTCTCCTGATTCACAATTCTTCCTTCCCACCACCCGTTTCCCAGCGAGCTAAAACAGCGGGGGCCCCCGTCGGTTTCTCCGAAATCCCCGTCGTCAAAGGGAGCCAACTCCTGCAGCTCTCGGCCATGGACGCCATCACCAGCGGAGTTACGGTCCCTGTCGTCTTCGGCGAGGGCGGACAGGTGTCGCTGTTCGACATCACGCCCGGCGTCATCACCCCTTACCCTTATTTTGCCGAAGGCGGAGGAGACGAAAAGTCGAACCTTTCCACGACGTTTTTAACCCCCGAAGGTCAGCTGATCGTCACCGATCCCATGACCCCGCAAGAGGGCGCGGTGCAAGGGTTAATCGCCGTAGAGGTCAGGGCGACACCTAGGGCGACGTCAGCCACGTCGGCTCCGGCGATGAGTCGGGAAATCAGCGGCGTTCGATCGGCCAGCGGGGGGGTGGGAGGCGGGATTCTGCGAATGAGCAACCCCCCCTCGCGCCCTTCCCCGACAAGCAGCCCCACGCGGCAGGTCTCCTTCGCCCTGAGGGAAACGTCGCGAGCGTCCACGAGTTCCCCGGCCGAGGCTCTGTCCCCGAGGCTGTCGCGGCTGCGGCGCTCTCGCACCGGGGAAGGCATGCCGTCGGATCTGTCCGTCGTCATGGAGACGAGCCTGCCGGCGGCCCAGGAGCAGACCCTGGAGAGCATGCGGAGGATGCTGATGGAGGAGAGTCTGGCGCCGAAGCAGCAGAGCATGTTGGATTCCATGCGCACGGCGCTCTCCGTGGTGAAGTCGCATCGGTTGTCGGAGAAGCGGCGGGCGGATAGCGAACTGAAGGTCCTCTCTACCTCGGAGCGAGGCCGAGGGGACGGGTCAAGTCGACTGACCAACGACGAAATGCTCCGGACCATGACCGTCTTCACCCTGGCCTCTCAGCTCTCCCAGGAGGCTTTTAAACTGGGGCTGCGGCCCAACAGCATCTTCCGGAATTTCAGTCGCCTGGATACGCACCTCTTGTCGGAAATCGTGCCCCAGGCGTCGGCCAGGAAAGGTCAACCGGAGGGCGTTTCCCGGGAAACCACCACCACCGATTTGCCTCGCTCGGTAAATGTTTATTGGAAGGAGTTTTTTAAGATGCTGTGTTGGAGTTTTTTTGTGGTGAAGTTTTTTTCACATCGAGTGTCAGCAAAAGAAAAATGCATTAATCTTCGGGTTTTTGTTTGTTTGTGTATGTGGATTTGCACATGTTATCGTGTGTCTCACACACACAGCACAAGAAACGTATATTGATCTCGATTTTTGGCGGTGGATTTATTGATTTTGTTTGTGTGTGTGTGTGTGTGTGTGTGTGTGTGTATGTGTGTGAATATTGATCTTATAACGCACACACAACTCTTTCACGCTTTGGGTGAGTCTTACACACAATTTGGCCCAGAAGTTGAGCCGAAACGTGTGACAATTTTAACACAAATATATTGATTTTTTTTTCTCTTTCTGACAGCACATTTGATATAACTTTTTGTGAAGGTTAACACCCACTTGACACACACAAGTTGAGTCGCTGTGTCTGTGAAATTGTGGCACAATTGTATTGATTTTGTATCCCCGTAAAGCACATGTGACATGTTTCATTTCACTTTCAGGATTTAAACAAATGTTTGCTGTGTCGTATGTCATTATTTTCATTTCATACTTCCATTTTCCAGCGAGTTTGTGCGCACTAAAATGGCTGTTTTGTGGTGTTAAAAGATAGAGAAATAAACGTAAACATTAAGGGTTGAAAATACTGTTTTATTGACTTGAAAAACAGTTGCATTTACAGTCTCTGATCTGTTCCAGACTTCTAAAAATGGGGAAAAACTGAAACAGACTGCAACTGACCAAAGCACCACACAAACAAATACACAACATTTTTAGTGCAGAGTGACGTTATTTTATTGACGAAGCAAAACAGAACATGTAATATTTCAACAAAAATGTCTTTTTCAAACAACATAGACAATTGTTGTAATATTTTTTTTTAAAGTCTTTTTCAAACAACATAGACAATTGTTGTAATTTTTTTTTTTAAAGGGGGGGGGGGGGAATGGAGTTTTACGTCCTCTTGGTCTGAATCAGACACATATGGGACATTTGTAAATACAAAAATGGTGGGAACAATACTGGAGGCAATGCCCGGAGGCAGTACGAAACCAGTAAAGTCCCGATTTTTTAATTAATACAGATAGCTGTAGCGGTGACCACGCCTCTGTTAAACCTCATCGGCTATGGCACCGCCACAAGTAGTGATAAAAACTTCTTTTTTTTTTAATGTCTTTTTCAAACAACATAGACAATTGTTGTAATATTTTTTTAAAAAGTCTTTTTCAAACGACATAGACAATTCGATGGCTTGGAGTGAAAACGGACTATCTTTAGATAGACCATTGACGTATTATTGGATTTATTACAAAAACTAATAGCTTGTGTCAAACAACGGCTGCAGAAATATAAAAAGGGGGTTTTGCTTTTTATATTTCAGCAGACTTTTCTTTATGCAAATGATTAGTTTTTGTAATAAGTTCAATAATATGTCAATGGAGTATCTAAAGATAGTCCGTTTTCACACCAAGCCATCGAATTGTTGTGGTAATATTTCAACAAAAATGTCTTTTATGCGTTCTGTTTTGTTTCGTCAATAAAATAACGTCACTCTGCACTTGTTGCGTATTTGATTGCGTGGTACTTCTAACTACAGTGGAATCCGCTTTATCGGCCTTCGGATAATCGGCCAAAGCCGCTTAATCGGCCAATTTCCTAATATACGGATTTTTTTCTTCTTAAGCATGTGTTATTTTGTTCGTTTTTACGGCCAAAGCTGAAATCTTCAATTTCGCTTTATTGGCCACTTTTTCTCTCTAATTTTTCCTCTTTACCCCCCCTTTTTTTTGAGAGGGAGAACAACAGACAAACTGACAACACGCTTTTGACGTTTATGGTTGAGTGTGAAGTTGGAAGGTGAGCTGTTGTCAATTGAAAGACCCTGCATGGCGTTAAAATCACTCAAGAAAACAAAATCATTGTCTTTTTCTCGTGCTTCTGTCAAGTTGTGTTCACATACAGTACACATACACTGTACCAAAGATATTCTGTACTGTATGAACTCTTGTGTTTTGACAGATTTTATTCATTTCAATTTTGACGTCATTGCTTTTGACTTGCATAATTGCGTCATACAGTATCTCGATGTTCGTTTTATCGGCCGATTCGCTTTATCGGCCACATTTTGCCTTGTCCCAAAAGTGGCCGATAAAGCGGATTCCACTGTATGAGGAAAACAGTAGAATAATGGTTTGGGTCATTTTAAACGACTTGATTCATTCTAACTGAGATTTCTTCTTCTTCTTCTTCTTCGCCTCAGGCAGCCACCTTCATCAGGCTGAAGATCCTGCTGCACTTTGGGGGGTAGTAAGAAGACAAGAAATTGGAAAGCTGAGGAGATAGAAGCAGCCTAATGGAAGGGAAAGTAAACATAGAATAAAACTTCTATACTTCAAAAATGGAGAGAGAAAAAATGCAGAGAATTAATTCTTGTGATTTTTTTATCTCTTTCCTACCTCTCGCAGACTTCGAAAATGTAGAAAAACCACACATTAAAATTAACCCTTTCACCGCCAAAGTCGCATTTTAGCACCACAGTGATTTCATACCTATGTCACTAAAAGGCATCAAAGTGGGGTATATTATCCAAAGACCTTATTGTTTTGAGGAAGTAACTTAGTAAGGATAGACCTAATTTTATATGTTACAGAAGAATCCCCAATACTGCAGATGGATTTTGTTCTCTATCCAGGTAAATTTAATGCAACATATGGCTGGCAGTGAAAGGGTTAATGCTGCTGTGGGTGATTTCAAGAGAGATCATTTTGACTTTGATTTGCTCTCCTGCCTCTTTCATACTTTGGAAATGGAGAAAACAGAGAAAAAAGATCGTTTTTGTTTTGGTTTTAGCGTTGCTTGTTTGTTTTGACTCTGCTTGGACATTGAGGTGACTTAATTAAACCATGCCTTTTTCAACATTTTCTGGAGAAAAAAAAGATCAGGGGGGTGCGGCTTAAGTAACGAAAGGGCTTGTGGTCCGTGAATTACGGTAATAAAATAAATTAATTGTACTTTTTTTTTTCCCCTCCTCAGACTTCCGAAATAGAGAAGACGGCGGAAGGCGTCACCACCTCGGAAGAGGCCGACAAACAGCCGATACTGGAAGACCTCCAGGACCTTCCGCCCATCGACGGAAGAACGTCTTCCGCCCATGACGACGGAGACGGAACCGCAACTTCCACCTCTTCCGTCCACCCCCCTGCCACCGCGGCGACCATCGGTTCTCTCCCGGCGCACGACCAGCTGGAAACGCCCCTGGCCGAAATCCTCGACCCCGCGGATCTCCGAAAGGGGGGGGACAACTCCAAGCCGCCCGAGGAGCTGAAAGAGGACGTGAGTAATCTCGAGAAGGGGCAGACGAATATCACGGAGAAAAGGGAGTCCACTCAGGCGGAGTCGCTGGTGGAGAGGAAAGATGCCGAGTCGTCGACGATGACGTCTTCTTCGCAGGAGGGGGGCGGGGATTTGTCGCAAGGGACCGCAGATAGCACGAACGCGTCCAAAGTCGCTCAGCCGCCATCGAAGGTGGGCAAGAGAAAGGGGAGGGGGGAGTAATCAGACCTGTTTACCTTTACGATTTTGCTGTAATTTTTACGAAACAAAAGTCAAATTACGTCGACGAAAAAAAGACGGAAAAAAAATCTTTGAAAAAAAACCCACCGCTACAGTTACGTCGGCAAGCGATGCTTTTCAAACAATGCGGTGAAAAGTCTTTCCGGTTCCCAGCATACAACGCGCGTCACTTTCTTTTAATTCTGTTTCAAGATGGCGTCAAAGCGACCGCGTGGTGAGAGTTCTAGGTCAAATGATCCAAAATCTGATGGAAAGACACCAAAGAAAAGGCCAATACATGGTTTAGCTTCTTTTTTTTAAAGGTCTCCCAGTGCATATAATTGTGTAATTACAAATAGTTTTCTTGTTAATCGGGTTTTGTGAAGAAAAAGAATCGGCCGCGCGTTGGATTGCAGGTTTTTTTTCTTCGAAATTACTATTTTGTGTTTCAGAAATAACAAATTTGCAAAATAGGGGTAAACAGGTCTGGGAGTTGGTTCGCTGGTGTTGTGGTGGTGACCTCCCTTTTGCTTTGCTTTGCACCTGTCCCGTCCCGTGGCGCACAATCAAAGTTTTTGGTTTGCTTTGCACCTGACTTCGTGGTTTGGATCTGTTGGGTTTGTATTGTAGTTGCTAGTACGTTTTAACCCCATTGACTGCCAGAGAAAATTAAAGAAAAAATCATTGGGCAAATCATGACATGAAACAGACAACCGATAGAGCCAGTGTGAGAAAATGGTCTGGGGGATATTACTCTCTTGATTATGTTAGAGCAAAAGTCAGCATATCAGGGTTATTCCTCTTCATCTGATGACATCATCTGATGACATCATCAGGTCAGTACGTTGGTGGCAGTCAAAGGGTTAACCCCTTCACTGCCTACAGTGGCATAGAGGTATCGCGTTCGCTTCGTGTCAAGTAAACCCGAGTTCGAACCTGGGTACAGGAGATTTTTTCCTCTCATTCTGCACTAGGCTTTACGGTCTGAACGTGGAGTCTTTCGGATGAGACGATAAACCAAGGTCCCGTGTGCCCATGCACTTAGCATATGCTAAGCCCAGTGGCAACGAAAAAGTCGTCATTTGGTAAATATTTATCCCCCCCGCCCCTCATCAGTGACAAAAATCGCATGCAAAAACAAATATAAAAAAACATTGGGTGGCGCGCCTCTGGTTGCGACGCGCTCTCCAGGTGGGAGCAACCGGAATTTCACAGAGACGCCTCTGTGACTATAAAGTACCTAATACTAATACTAATACTCCTGTGTCCACTACGGGAAGTGTGCCACTGCTGTCATGGATGATGTCACAACGTTTGATGTCATATAGTCCTAGAATGCTAGTTTTTGTTTTAGACAAGCCAGGAAGGATATATCTAAAAAAGAAAAAAAAGGATATAATCTCTAGACCGTTTTCTCAGATTGAGTTAAAATTGTCTCGCTGTAATTTTATGATTACATAAAAGATAATTTATGAAATATTTCTCCGGCAGTAAAGGGGTTAATTGTTGTGGAAGCTAGGTTTAGATTGGTTGTGTTTCGATTATTAGTGCAAGGTCTCCGTTCTTTTCCTTGTTATTTCAGCAGATGTTGTGTTGAACTGCTAGTCAAATGTTGGTTTATTTGCTGTCGTTCAATTCCTCCTTTGTGTTGTGGTGGATAGTTTCAGTTGGGCGTTTCGATTTTGAGTGCAAGGTTTTCTTTCTGTTTTGTTTAAGCAGATGTTGCGTTGAACTGCTAGACAAATTTTGGTTTATTTGCTGCAATTCCTCCTTTGTGTTGTGGTGGATAGTTTCAGTTGGGCATTTTGAGCACAAGGTTTTCTTTCTGTTTTATTTGAGCAGATCTTGTGTTGAAATGCTAGATGAATGTTGGTTTATTTGCTATATTGTACGTGTTGGATAGTTTAGGTTGGGCGTTTTGATTTTGAGTGCGAGGTCTCCATTTTGTTTTATTTGAGCAGATGTTGCGTTGTACTGCTAGTCAAATGTTGGTTTATTTGCTGCCATGCAATTCCTCCTTTGTGTTGTGGTGGATAGTTTCAGTTGGTCGTTTTGATTTTTGAGTGCAAGGTTTTCTTTCTGTTTTGTTTGAGCAGATGTTGCGTTGAACTGCTAGACAAATTTTGGTTTATTTACTATCATTTCAAGTTGTTATTTTTCCTCCTTGTATTGTACGTGTTGGATAGTTTAGGTTGGGCGTTTTGATTTTGAGTGCAAGGTCTTCGTTCTTTTCTTTTTTATTTCAGCAGATGTTGTGTTGAACTGCTAGACGAATGTTGGTTTATTTGCTGTTGTTCAATTCCTCCTTTGTGTTGTGGTGGATAGTTTCAGTTGGGCATTTCGATTTTTGAGTGCAAGGTTTTCTTTCTGTTTTATTTGAGCAGATGTTGCGTTGAACTGCTAGACAAATTTTGGTTTATTTGCTGCAATTCCTCCTTTGTGTTGTGGTGGATAGTTTCAGTTGGGCATTTTGAGCACAAGGTTTTCTTTCTGTTTTATTTGAGCAGATGTTGTGTTGAACTGCTATATGAATGTTGGTTTATTTGCTATATTGTACGTGTTGGATAGTTTAGGTTGGGCGTTTTGATTTTGAGTGCGAGGTCTCCATTTTGTTTTATTTGAGCAGATGTTGCGTTGAAATGCTAGACAAATTTTAGTTTATTTGCTGCCATGCAATTCCTCCTTTGTGTTGTGGTGGATAGTTTCAGTTGGTCGTTTTGATTTTTGAGTGCAAGGTTTTCTTTCTGTTTTATTTGAGCAGATGTTGCATTGAACTGCTAGACAAATTTTGGTTTATTTACTATCATTTCAAGGTTGTGCGTGCATGTGTGTGTGTGTTTCATTGACTGCTCAGTGTGTGTGTGTGTGTGTGTGTGTGTGTGTGTGTGTGCACGCTCATGTATATATGTGTGTGTGTGTATTTCATTAACTGCACATTGTGTGTGTGTGTGTGCGCGCACGCTCGTGTGTGTGTGTGTGTGTGTGTGTGAGAGAGAGAGAGAGAATGGTTTAAGTCTGATATAAATAGTTTTTGGTTTTGTGGAGTCTTAAAGACCCCCACGTCACATGTTACATTCCCTCTTAAGCTAGGAAGATTTCTTACAATTTCTTACCAGCTATAAGAGGAAAAACACGTGAAAACCGTGATTTTGACACGTGACGTGGTGGGTCTTTGAAATAGTATGCAAGAAAACAATCCCCATAAAAATTGAAACTAATAAGGATCATGGTTGTAAGAATTGGTTTATTTTTTATTTTTTAAATTATCATTTTATAAGAAAATAATGGTAAAGGGGAAAAGTATAAATGCGGATAAAAAATAAAATTGGAAGGAACTAAGAAAAAATTTGCAAAGATGCAGATCAACACTCCTTCCTCCATTTCTCTGTTCTTTTTTGGGGGTTTTCTTTCTCAGTCTTGCCTTTCTTACTGCAGATTGAGCGCTTCAACCTCTTATCGTTTTCTATGTTTAACGTTAATCCTCATCCACTTAAACAATTAAAAATTTGCATTCTCTAATAGTGGAATATAAAGGCAAGATGGAAAAAACCACAATGAACCAAGACTGTGACAGGGAGTGTTGATCTGCTTCTTAACAGGAAAATTTGCTCAAGACTGAGACATCATGGAAAGCCAATTTCATAAAAATTTGATGGTATTTCTCTGTTCTCTCTCTCTCTCTCTCTCTCTCTCTCTCTCTCTCTCTCTCTCTCTCTCTCTCTCTCTCTCTCTCTCTCTCTCTCTCTCTCTCTCTCTCTCTCTCTCTCTCTCTCTCTCTCTCTCTCTCTCTCTCATGTCAAATGTGCTTTGGATATTTATTCCTGTTGTATTTATGTAAGTGTTCTCCATGAAAATGGGCAGAGGCCTGAATTCATTAAAACAATTTTCATTTCATTTCATTTCTCTCTCCAGATAAAGGGTAAGAACTCTGTTTAGTGTTTTCTTAAGTTAACTTTCCTTTGAGTGGTAGTCTCCCTTTTATGCTCTGTTGTTGGTTCCAAATCTAATGGTGCATGTGTTGTTTTTGGCCTCTGTGTCAGGTGAGATATTTGTCAGCCTTTTCTGGATGATTTCAGGCTTTTTGATGGCCCCAGAGGTCATGTTTTAGATTTTAAAAAAAGATACCAACTGAGTATAGAAATACTTCTTATGAATGAATAAGCATGAATTAACCCCTTCACTGCCGAGCCCAGTTCCGGTTCCGGGGCAACTATTTGCCAAGCCGTTTTAGGTTGCTGAGTCTATCGCAAAACTTTTTGAATAAAAGTGCATATAACCTATGCTTTTCTGAACGGGGATTGAATATACTATCCTTTGAGAACACTCTCACATGCATTCAAACATACTGCGAAAAGCGTATGGATAGAAAACGGGAAACTCTTAGAATAACCCTCTTAGAATAACCCTATGACGGATATTTCCGTGACGGGGCAGTTTATAGGTTACCGGAAGTTGACGGAAATATCCGTGACGGGGCAGTGAAAAGGTTAAATGCATCAATTCCACTTTTATTCCTTTCACAGCCAATGTCGCATTTTTGCACCACAATGATTTAACAACCATGTCATAAAAGCTCTTAAAATCAGGGTCTGTTATTCAATGATATTGTGTTCCTGAATTTAGGCAGTAAGGATTGACCCCATTCTAAATGTGTCACAGAGAAATCCAACAATATTGCAGACAAAATCAATTCTGTAGCCAAGTAGCTTTAATGGAACTTTTTGGCTCAAAGATGGCTGGCAGTGAAAGGACTAATGCTGTTTTTAAGGCTTAGATTACTAAGAGACTCCAGTTTCAGGGGGCTTCAGCCATTTTCTTCAACCGTTTCCGGATGCTTTTCAGCCTAAATCACAATGTCTCAATCTCATGTGCCTGTGCACATGGGTGCAACTTATCCTGGTATACAAGGATTTCCTGTTTTTGAATTTTACCAGAAAAGGAAGTTCCTATTTTTAAAAAAAGGTAAAGGTCAAGATGTGCCACCCCCCCCTACCTATCTCGGTTAATTCTATTTTTCCGTTATTGCCTTTCTTACCATACATAAAGCTGTATTTTAGGAACATTTTTTAGCTAATAACCTTTTTGGAATACTAACCCTAACCCTAGCCCTAAACCTAACCCCCACCCTATAAGACGGAAAAACGCAACGAACCACAACTGTGACAAATCGCGGTGTACTGCAGTACATAGTGGGGGGTAGGGTTAGGTTTAGGGCTAGGGTTAGGGCTAGGGTTAGTATTCCGAAAAGGTTATTAGCTGAAAATGTTCCTAAAATACAGCTTTATGTATGGTAAGAAAGGCAAAAACGGAAAAATAGAATTAACCGAGAAATGCAGGGGGGGGCACATCTTTACCTTTACCTAAAAAAAATTGTCAAACAATATCTTGGTGTATCTGCTGTATTTTTCAAACACTTTAAAATAAACATTTGTATGCATTGTGGAAAAAGCAAACTAAAATACCTTCATAAATCAATTTTTGCTTCAGCTGCAGGGAGACATTATCCCTGGACCCCGGCCTTTCAGGGTTTTTTCATTTTGTGTAGTTGCACTCATGGAAGTGTGTGTAAAATCTTTTCATGTTGATCAGGCTCCAGGATGTGTAACTGTAAGTACCTGCCTTCTCCTTTACGTTTTTTGTCATCTTTCATCATGTGATTGTCCTTTGTAGAGTTTATATTTCCATATGGTTGTATATTATATAGCACAATAATTTTATTGAGTACATGATTATCTTCACACATACACACACTCACACACACACACAACACACACACACACAACACACACACACACACACACACACACACACACACACACACACACACACACACATACACACACACACACACACACACACACACACACACACACACACACACACACACACACACACACACACACACACACACACACACACACACACACACACACACACACACACACACACACACACACACCAAAACCTCACGTTAAACTCCAACTAACCTTCACCCTTCTCTAACCGCAAATCTGATTGATTCAACCCTTCTCTCTAACCTCGAATCCGATTGGTCCATGTCCACCACAGACACCAGACGCCATGATCAAGATCAAAGGTGACTCGGTCGACGACCTCCGAGAAGCTTCGGCTCAAAGCCGGGCGGAACTTCGCAGTGACTACAAGAAACGCTTGGAGGAGTCGAAAATGGCTGCGGAGGACCGCCGGACCAAATCTCCGCATATTAAACTGCCGGCGAACTTGTCGGTGGATGATGAGCTGGTGCTGGACGACAGCGATGACGATGATGATGAGTACGATGAGATTGCCTTGCCCGATGACATGAAAGGTGAGTTGATTTTTTTCTTCTTTTTTTTGTTCTTTTCTTCGTTGGATGAAAGAGCGTCAATGGTTTGATTTTAGAGTTAGGCCGTGTACACACATAAGCGGATATTCCGTGCGGAAACCCGTGCGCAATCCATAAATAAGTGAAACAAAGAAGGGAAAAGATTTGTGCATGTGTCCGAATTTCCCCATTATGCGTAAACTTTTATCCTTTCTTCCACTTATTTAGGGTTTTCTGTATGGAACTTACGCGTCTAATGTGAACCCGACCTTATGGTACATAGGAATGTCTTTTTACAAATCGCCGTCCGCATGCACAAGAGACGTAACTCAAACTTGGTGAACTTCGATGTGGTGAACTTTCCAGTTGATCTAGACAAGCTGCATCATCTAACAATAGACTTACCAGTTGATCTAGACAAGCTGCATCATCTAACAATGGACTTACCAGTTGATCTAGACAAGCTGCATCATCTAACAATAGACTTACCAGTTGATCTAGACAAGCTGCATCATCTAACAATGGACTTACCAGTTGATCTAGACAAGCTGCATCATCTAACAATGGACTTACCAGTTGATCTAGACAAGCTGCATCATCTAACAATGGACTTACCAGTTGATCTAGACAAGCTGCATCATCTAACAATGGACTTACCAGTTGATCTAGACAAGCTGCATCATCTAACAATGGACTTACCAGTTGATCTAGACAAGCTGCATCATCTAACAAAGCTGTAAAACAACAATTTGCACAGATACAACACGGATGGTGACGCTAAAGCGACAAAAAATGACGTTATTTGGCCTGAAATGACCAAAATGTTGGGTTTTCCATTCCTCATGTGAAGTGACGACTTACGTCTCTTTTACATGCGGCTGATGAAATGCTTGTACCGTGTTTTTCAGGCTATAAGGCGATACTTTTTCCCCCAGACTCAGACCTTACAATGTGACTAATAAAATGTGATGCAGTACGCGAATACCCAGCTAAAGTCGGCCAGCCACAAGAGAGAGAAAGAGAGAGAGAGAGAGAGAAAGAGAGAAAGAGAGAGAGAGAGATTTGATTGATTGAAAAATTGTTCAAAATAAACTATTAGAGATAGATGAATTCTGTTTTTTGCCTGTTAATCTGTTGTCTCTGGCCTTTCTGAAAATATGAATAAGTCAAAAGTGATCACTTACGACGTTAGCCTGGTTTTCCTGTGCTGCATCACAAATAGTAAGAAAATATAGTAACAAAATCTGAAATTTGGTTAACATTTGGAGGGTGTACCTTATTATCTGAGAAATATGGTACAGTATTTTTTTGGTGTAGTGTGGAAATCTTGTCACCCACTCTGAGACCCCCTCTGATGGAATTTTCATCACGCACTAAGTTCTGGCTTGTTCTACACACACTATGAAGAAGCTTCTCACTTGCAATGATGTGATAGTAACTGTATGGCGCTCTGTGTGCTACAAAAGACAGATTTTCCTGAAAAAGTGTAAAAGAATCTGAATACTAGAAGAAGATTTGTCTGCAACAAATGCGAATGGGTTAAACTAGTCTTGTTTCGTTTGATGAAGTGAGTTTCTTGGGTTAGTTTGTGGGCTTGAATGTTGTGCATTATTTTGAAAGCTCAGTAAAGGTTTCATCTGATAGAAATATTCAAATACAGTGGTACCCCTCTAATAAGACGCTCGCAAATGCGACTTCTCCTCACATACGACTGATTTTTTTTTTCCCCGAACACATTCCACTATATATCCTATGCCGCAAATACGACTTTTCCTGAGTTCCGACTTACGACCCGATTTCAGGGGTTGAGATGCGACCACAATCTTATCTTTTTGCAGTCAAGTTCGTTCAAATCGATCTCTCGATGAAAAGCAGACGAACTCGTGATCGAAAGTCATGGCAACGGGTCCGATGGCAACTTCGATGGCCCATGTTGCACTCACACACAAACTACACATAACAGTACAGACCTAATCTTCGCCATAACGGACCTACTAAATACTGGATTATGCACAACGACACAACACAACACAAAACATGACAAAGTAACGCTCTGGCAGTTCATTTTTAGTCACAGTTTGCACACACAGAACTTTTACCGCGCATACAACTCAGCTGACAAAATGGCGCCGCATACACCGCAGATACGAAATCACGGCAAACGCTAATGCGCCAGCTGCTTTCATTTATCGGATTTTGTGAGTTGTTTGCATTCAGCGAGAGTTGTAGTGCACACACTAACGCCGATTTATCAGTCTGATAGCGGAAAGGAGCTGCTTTTCAACTTTTTTTTTTGTAAAGTGAAACCATTCTGATTCACTGAGTTCCAACTTATGGAGTATGACCGATCACCTAGTTTCAACTTGGAAGTTGCTTGGTCCTCTAATAAGACCACCCCTCAGATAAGACTTTTTTTTCACCGCACTTTCAAGGTCTTATTAGAGGGGTACCACTGTAGTGGGTATTAAAGGGGCACCCTGACGGATGAGTTTTTGCAAGAAACATGTCGAGATCACCCGATAACGATTTTCTATCTGGGGTAAATGAGATTGTGTAAATCAAAGAAAAACTCGTAAGTCCCAAATCCAGATCTACTTAAGGACAAAAACATTGTATCTTCGTTCTTTTCAAGTATTAAAAAAAAAAGTAAGTAATTTTAACAAAATGCAGGACTAAACTCGCAATGTCTTGAACAACATATTCATTATAGTCAATCAATTGTGGTAAACGCGGTTTCATTTTTCATTTTTCTCAAAAATACCAAAATTGAGATACAAGGTTTTTGAATTTTACCGAGATATGCAAGAGAGAGAGAGAGAGACAGGTTTTTCCTCTTATAGCTGGAAATAAATCTTATTTTGACCAGGTCTCACTCCCATACAAATGCCCCCAAATTCAAACCGAAACATTTTAAAGAGCAGCCTCAATTTGAAGTTGGGGACATGTGTATGTGGGTCACAGCTACCCAAAAAAAACCCCAAGGGACTTAATCGTGGTGCGTCAGTGTGTCTTTAAGTGGGAGCGAGTTGTAGTAGGGAAGGTCTTAATAGGCAGGTTCCACACTATTAATGGTTTATTTGCAACATTCATAGTGATACTGTTGCGTTAATAATGTGTGATCCTGCAGTAAATATTGATGCCTTGATTTAACAGAGGAGTTGGAGGAGGAGAGGAAGAGGGAGATGTGGAGGGAACCTAGTGGCACTAGCCCCCCTCCCCCCTCCAAGCAACCCTCCGCCCTCTCCTTCAAACTGGCTGCTGGGTGAGTTAACAGTGTGTGTGTGTGTGTGTGTGTGTTGTGCGTGTGTGTGTGTGTGTGTGTGTGTGTGTGTTAACAGTGTGCATGTGCGTGTGTGTAGGTGTGTGTGTGGAATGGGAGAGAGATAGGGTGAGTTAACAGTGTGTGTGTGTGTGTGTGTGTGTGTGTGTGTGTGTGTGTGTTAACAGTGTGCATGTGCGTGTGTGTAGGTGTGCATGCGTGTGTGTGGAATGGGAGAGAGATAGGGTGAGTTAACAGTGTGTGTGTATGTGCGTGTGTGTGTGTGCATATGTGTGTGTGTGTGTGTGTGTGCATGCATGTGTGTGGAATGGGAGAGAGATAGGGTGAGTTAACAGTGTGTGTGTATGTGCGTGTGTGTGTGTGCATGTGTGTGTGTGTGTGTGTGTGTGTGTGTGTGTGTGCATGTGTGTGTGGAATGGGAGAGAGATAGGGTGGTTTTTTGTGTGTGTGTGTAGTTCTTTCAAAGTTTGTAGGTAGCATTAGATCTCTTTTAGGGGCTGCATCTTATGCGTTCCTACTTCCTGAAAGCTTAAAGATGCGTCAATGTTAGAAAACGAAAGCCCCCCCAAAGCAAAAACAGAAAAAACCACCCAAGGTCTGGTGACAAACTATTTGGGTGTGATTGTTTGTTTAAATATTTGCAGTAGTTTTCCCCCCGAAGACAGAGTGTGGATGCCCACATGGCAGGGTAATCAAAAACGGTCACACACGTAATGTTATCCCTAGCTGATGCATTTGTACCATAATGTTCATGTGCTTCAGCTGTTTGGATGATCCCTGGAGTCTTTTAGCCAGGGTACATCATGATCAACAGCAACAACAGTAGTTTCTGTTTTAAAGGGGTTTGCCGGGAAATGGAGCACATTATAAGAATTTTCCATTGTTTAGGAACATGAATGAAATTCTACTTAACGTCCTCCGGTCTGGAACAGACACATATGGGACATTAGTAGATATAAAGATGGTGGGAACGATCCTGGAGCCAATGCCCGGAGGCAGTGCAACACCAAGAAAGTCCCCAACTTTTAACAATACAGATGTGTAATTGCGGTAAAACTGTTTATAGCTATCTCTGGGCGCATAATCATATGGCAGTGATAATGACAATTTGAAAATGGTGATGTTGTTGACGCAATTTATTTATCAGGAAATGGAGCAAGTTGTTGGACCACCCCATTCTGCAGGAGTACCTCAAGGCGTACCATTGTGTGGCGTCTTTCAAAGACACCATCAGCAAGCTGTTCCTGGATAAAGGTACATAATGACGACATCAACAACATACAGTATTTATACGGCGCTCAAATCTTGATGCAAATCAAATCGAAGCGCGCGCGCACACACACTTTAGCCCTTTCACCGCCAGCCATATTTCATCCAAAAAGTCCATCAACTTTACCTGGGTAGAGAACAAAATCCATCTGCAGTATTGGGGATTGTTCTGTGACATAATTATATAAAATAATGTCTACCCTTACTTCCCAAAATTAAGACAATAGGGTCTTTGGACAATAGACCACAATTTAACCCTTTCACCGCCAGCCATATTTCATCCAAGCAGTCCATCAACTTTACCTGGGTAGAGAACAAAAATGCGATTTTTCTGTGACGGTTAAATAAAATAATGTCTATTTAAACCCAAAACGAAGAAGAAGGGTCTTTGCCATCAGACCAAATTTAACCCTTCACCGCCAGCCATATTTACACCATACATGGGTGTCAACTTTACCTGGGTACAGAACAAAATCCATCTGGTGTTTTTTCTGTGACATAATTATATAAAATAAGGTCTACCCTTACTTCCCAAAAAAAATAGGGTCTTTGTAGCTAGACCACAATTTTTTCACCGCCAGCCATTCTTCAGCCAAAAAAGTCCATTAAATTTACCTGGGTAGAGAACAAAATCCATCTGCAAATTGGGGATTGTTCTGTGACATAAATAAAAATAAGTCTAACCTTACTTCCCAAAATAAGACAATAGGGTCTTTGGATAATAGACCCCAATTTTATGCCTTTTAGTGACATAGGTGTTAAATCACTGTGGTGCTAAAATGCGACTTTGGCGGTGAAAGGGTTAAGCATTTAAACAAAGACGAAGAAGAAGACGCCATCAGCAAGTTATTCCTGGATAAAGGTACACAATACATGGGTGTTACTCTTTAATCTTTACACTGATTTTAGCGTTTTTCTTTTACCAGAAACTGAACTTCAGGTGTTTTTTAATTCACCAAAAGGTTGTGTAGCTGTACAATTTTTGCCATTCTTTTGTCTTGGGGTAAAATTAATCATTTTTTATTTTTTTAAATACAGTGGAACCTCCCTTAATAGACCTAAAATCATCCAAAAGGAGGTCTTATAAGGGAGGGGTCTTATAAGGGAGGGGTCTTATAAGGGAGGGGTCTTATAAGGGAGGTAATTTTGATACTTACAAAGAATGGCAATGTCTCAGAGAAGTAGGTCTTATGTGAGAGGGAGTCTTATAATGGGAGGTCTTATAAGGGAGGTTCCACTGTACTTACAAAGAAGGGCAATGTCTCAGAGAAGTAGGTCTTATGTGAGAGGGAGTCTTATAATGGGAGGTCTTATAAGGGAGGTTCCACTGTACTCACAGAGAAGGGCAATGTCTCAGAGAAGTAGGTCTTATGTGAGAGGGAGTCTTATAATGGGAGGTCTTATAAGGGAGGTTCCACTGTACTTACAAAAATGCAATGTGTGTGTACGTTTTCAGACATGATGTCGGCAAGTCAGATCGTGTCTGATCTGGAGACGTTGGTGTTTGAGACGGACAAGAAAGTGATGCCCCAGGTTGAGCAGTTCACCAACAATGTCGCCTTCAGTGAGTACGGCTGCCTCCTTGTCTGTCTGTCCGTCTGTCTGTCTGGGGTGTTTATGTGGGACATCTACGAAAGCGAGTACAGTGGAACCTCCCTTATAAGACCTTCAAAATTCATCCAAAATGAGGTCTTATAAGGGAGGGGTCTTATAAGAGAGGTAATTTCAATACTTACAAAGAAGGGCAACGTGTCAGAGAAGTAGGTCTTATGTGCAGTGCTTCTGATAGGCTTTTTGTTTGGGTCCCAGGGACCCCTTCTTCAGATTTCTAATGGGTCCCAGGCTAACTTCAGTGGGTCCTCAGGCCATGAAATCAGAAACGTAAAAATATACATACCTCAAAGTCGGCAGCTTTGTGGTCAGAAGTAATCTCGTGCCTTGTCAAAGCATTTCTTTGGAAGTTCGTGCACCCACTAACAAAGGCATTCTTCTGCCGCGTATTCACACACACGCGGCACTTCATGGCATGTGAAGCATCGTCAAATTCCAGCCAATGAAAGTCTTTCTCCCACACTGAATTGTAGGCCCAAACTTTTTTTAGTGTAGGTTGATCACCATCACTGACAGTTGCAGATGGGGTTGGTGGATCGACCACTTCCTCCTGAACTTTACGTTTTCCAGACACTTTTAGCCACGAATCCAAAGACATTGTCACGATTGCGTTGTCTAAAGGAGAGCGGAAGGCATTTTCCGGTTAGGCCTAAACGAGAAGCATTGTGGGAAAGGGGAAGTTTCATAAGGGAAACAACTCTCGCATCTTAGCAGACGATGCCTGTCGCCGACTTGAGGTGTTAGACTCTTTCTTAACTTGATTTTGTATTCATTTTTCATGATTTTTTGGAGTGCGTCCCCAGGGACCCGCTTGACATGCATTCAATGCGTCCTTTTGACTTTCAATGCGTCAGGTACGCATATTTTTTTGCGTTTTGAGAAGCCCTGCTGTGGGAGGGAGTCTTATAATGGGAGATCTCTTCTTCATCTTTGATCGCTCAGACAGTTTCCTGTCATATGAGCGCAGATGCGTCATGCTGCCGTTATGCGCCTAAGAAATCGTTAGGCCCAGCAAGTCCGACTTCGGCTGCAGGAAATGTTTTTAAAATTGTTTTGTGAAAAAAGGCAGGAGAAATGGATTGGTAAGGCAGAAAGATAGTAGATGACAGTAAGC
Organism: Phymorhynchus buccinoides; assembly: GCA_017654935.2. Classification (NCBI taxonomy): domain Eukaryota; kingdom Metazoa; phylum Mollusca; class Gastropoda; order Neogastropoda; family Raphitomidae; genus Phymorhynchus; species Phymorhynchus buccinoides. Next base: position 12,226,593 of record CM065710.1, read on the forward strand.
AAAGGGAAAAGGCAGAGTCAAAGAGAATGACAGATTAAAGGAAGTTACAGGCACAGAACTTCCAGAAGGTGGGGGGAACTATTTATGCAAAAGACCCCCGGGTATCCCCACGGGGGGGATCGATGTTGATGACAGTCAGGATGTTGAGGACACTCTGATCGGTGGACTCTCTGTACTGTCTTAGTTTGTCTATTACTGCCATCGCGATTCGTCACACCGTTGATAAGAAAAAAAGTACGATTATGACAAATCAGCCCGTGACATTGTTACTGACCAGCCAAGGGCTTAACTCTTGCTGTCAAGGGCGTTGATAACCCTAGTTGCAGTGGCCAATACTGTTTATTTGTGACCGTTAAATGTCCCTCTTTCTTTGTCCGTCCGTTTGTGTTGGTCACTATTCAGAAGGTTAGGATTTGTTTGTAGGCGAGCGATTACAGTTGTACAGGTTTGGACCAACATTGTGTTTATGTTTGTGTTAGTTTTGGTTCCTACTCGGAGCCACAAGGCAAATAAAAGGAAACGAAAAGAAAATGACCTAGAATTTTCGACAGTCTCACTGCTTGTCTTCTTCAACCCATGCTATTGTGTTTATTTTGGTGAGCCCAAGTTTACACTTTTTCATTAACTTTTTTCTTTCTTTCTTTTTATTTTTTTCAGTTTTGGAGGAAATCGCCAGCGTCATCAACGGATCAGTCATGGTGGACAGGGTGAGTAACCTCCCTTTATGACGATTTCAGTTGATGTATAATTTTGTCCTGGAGATGCCATTTTGTTCAAAATGTTATTCCGAGTAATGGTTATTCCAGCGGTTTAAACAGGACAAAACAGCTTTTAAGGGGAAAAGTGTGTGTGTGTGTGTGTGTAATTGTTGTACAATGTCAAAAATAATTATGCGTATTTAATGAAAACTTTTCATATGAACGTATATACACACACGCATAAAATAACATACAAACAGATCCAAACACATACTCACACACACTGCCCATTCTGTAGAGCATTTTTTTTTTCTGCAGCGCATATTTGCCTATATGGCCTTTAAATTTTGTTTATTTTATCATGTTTTCACGTAAGAAAGATACATTGATGTGTGTTTTGCAATACGTGGTCGAACTTTACGTGACTAGTGACAGTCCTGAGATGACCACAGCTGTTGACGGGACTATAAATGACTGACTAACTAAAAGCAGATTTCCATGATGCATATTCGTTTCTCGTTCTTTCCACTCGTAAAACCAGGAACCCCCCGTTTCCTCCCTCCTCCCTTTCTCCCGCGACGAAGCCCGAAGCCGTCTGCCCCCTCCCACCCGCCAGCACACCTCCTCCGACATCTTCCCCCCCTTCACCACCCCCCACCCCCCTCACATCAAACAGCCCCCCACCACGCCCCTCGCCGCCCTTTCCTCCCCCCCGACCAGCTCCCCCCAGCGCACCTGCCACCCCACCCCAACCAGGTTTTGGGGGAGGAGCCTATTATGGAAATGAGGGAGCGGGCGGAGCCTGAGGAAAATGACGGACAGGTGTCGGGCTCGAGGAAAAGCTCGGTGTCTGAAGCGTCTTCGATGAAACATCGGCAGTTGTCGGAAATGCAGAACCAGTGCTCGCTGTTGTAAGAGGCCTTTTGATTGGATGGTTGTTGTTTTGGTTTTGTGGAGTGTATTTTTGATTGGTAGAGGATTCAGTTAGTGGAGGGATTTGCAGAATTAGTGTACTCTCTGTTTTAAGAAGTTTTTTGATTGGATAGGTTTTGGTGTTTTTTTATTTTTCGATCATTGGAGATTTTATGGCAATGATTTTTTTATTTTTATATTGGATATTCTTTTTTATT
>CM065710.1:12233420-12280985 GCA_017654935.2 Phymorhynchus buccinoides
AGGGATGGGTAGAAAGAGAGAGAGAGGAATGAAAGAGATGAGGAATGGGTAGAAAGAGAGAGAGAGGAATGAAAGAGATGAGGGATGGGTAGAAAGAGAGAGAGAGGAATGAAAGAGATGAGGGATGGGTAGAAAGAGAGAGAGAGGAATGAAAGAGATGAGGGATGGGTAGAAAGAGAGAGAGAGGAATGAAAGAGATGAGGAATGGGTAGAAAGAGAGAGAGAGGAATGAAAGAGATGAGGGATGGGTAGAAAGAGAGAGAGAGGAATGAAAGAGATGAGGATGATGGGTAGAAAGAGAGAGAGAGGAATGAAAGAGATGAGGGATGGGTAGAAAGAGAGAGAGAGGAATGAAAGAGATGAGGAATGGGTAGAAAGAGAGAGAGAGGAATGAAAGAGATGAGGGATGGGTAGAAAGAGAGAGAGAGGAATGAAAGAGATGAGGAATGGGTAGAAAGAGAGAGAGAGGAATGAAAGAGATGAGGGATGGGTAGAAAGAGAGAGAGAGGAATGAAAGAGATGAGGGATGGGTAGAAAGAGAGAGAGAGGAATGAAAGAGATGAGGGATGGGTAGAAAGAGAGAGAGAGGAATGAAAGAGATGAGGAATGGGTAGAAAGAGAGAGAGAGGAATGAAAGAGATGAGGGATGGGTAGAAAGAGAGAGAGAGGAATGAAAGAGATGAGGAATGGGTAGAAAGAGAGAGAGAGGAATGAAAGAGATGAGGGATGGGTAGAAAGAGAGAGAGAGGAATGAAAGAGATGAGGGATGGGTAGAAAGAGAGAGAGAGGAATGAAAGAGATGAGGAATGGGTAGAAAGAGAGAGAGAGGAATGAAAGAGATGAGGGATGGGTAGAAAGAGAGAGAGAGGAATGAAAGAGATGAGGAATGGGTAGAAAGAGAGAGAGAGGAATGAAAGAGATGAGGAATGGGTAGAAAGAGAGAGAGAGGAATGAAAGAGATGAGGGATGGGTAGAAAGAGAGAGAGAGGAATGAAAGAGATGAGGGATGGGTAGAAAGAGAGAGAGAGGAATGAAAGAGATGAGGGATGGGTAGAAAGAGAGAGAGAGGAATGAAAGAGATGAGGGATGGGTAGAAAGAGAGAGAGAGAGAGAGAGAGGAATGAAAGAGATGAGGGATGGGTAGAAAGAGAGAGAGAGGAATGAAAGAGATGAGGAATGGGTAGAAAGAGAGAGAGAGGAATGAAAGAGATGAGGGATGGGTAGAAAGAGAGAGAGAGGAATGAAAGAGATGAGGAATGGGTAGAAAGAGAGAGAGAGGAATGAAAGAGATGAGGGATGGGTAGAAAGAGAGAGAGAGGAATGAAAGAGATGAGGGATGGGTAGAAAGAGAGAGAGAGGAATGAAAGAGATGAGGGATGGGTAGAAAGAGAGAGAGAGGAATGAAAGAGATGAGGGATGGGTAGAAAGAGAGAGAGAGGAATGAAAGAGATGAGGGATGGGTAGAAAGAGAGAGAGAGGAATGAAAGAGATGAGGGATGGGTAGAAAGAGAGAGAGAGGAATGAAAAGAGATGAGGGATGGGTAGAAAGAGAGAGAGAGGAATGAAAGAGATGAGGAATGGGTAGAAAGAGAGAGAGAGGAATGAAAGAGATGAGGGATGGGTAGAAAGAGAGAGAGAGGAATGAAAGAGATGAGGAATGGGTAGAAAGAGAGAGAGAGGAATGAAAGAGATGAGGGATGGGTAGAAAGAGAGAGAGAGGAATGAAAGAGATGAGGGATGGGTAGAAAGAGAGAGAGAGGAATGAAAGAGATGAGGGATGGGTAGAAAGAGAGAGAGAGGAATGAAAGAGATGAGGGATGGGTAGAAAGAGAGAGAAATAGGGAGAGAGAGAGAGGAATGAAAGAGATGAGGGATGGGTAGAAAGAGAGAGAGAGGAATGAAAGAGATGAGGGATGGGTAGAAAGAGAGAGAGAGGAATGAAAGAGATGAGGGATGGGTAGAAAGAGAGAGAGAGGAATGAAAGAGATGAGGGATGGGTAGAAAGAGAGAGAGAGGAATGAAAGAGATGAGGAATGGGTAGAAAGAGAGAGAGAGGAATGAAAGAGATGAGGGATGGGTAGAAAGAGAGAGAGAGGAATGAAAGAGATGAGGGATGGGTAGAAAGAGAGAGAGAGGAATGAAAGAGATGAGGGATGGGTAGAAAGAGAGAGAGAGGAATGAAAGAGATGAGGAATGGGTAGAAAGAGAGAGAGAGGAATGAAAGAGATGAGGAATGGGTAGAAAGAGAGAGAGAGGAATGAAAGAGATGAGGGATGGGTAGAAAGAGAGAGAGAGGAATGAAAGAGATGAGGGATGGGTAGAAAGAGAGAGAGAGGAATGAAAGAGATGAGGGATGGGTAGAAAGAGAGAGAGAGGAATGAAAGAGATGAGGAATGGGTAGAAAGAGAGAGAGAGGAATGAAAGAGATGAGGGATGGGTAGAAAGAGAGAGAGAGGAATGAAAGAGATGAGGAATGGGTAGAAAGAGAGAGAGAGGAATGAAAGAGATGAGGGATGGGTAGAAAGAGAGAGAGAGGAATGAAAGAGATGAGGGATGGGTAGAAAGAGAGAGAGAGGAATGAAAGAGATGAGGAATGGGTAGAAAGAGAGAGAGAGGAATGAAAGAGATGAGGGATGGGTAGAAAGAGAGAGAGAGGAATGAAAGAGATGAGGAATGGGTAGAAAGAGAGAGAGAGGAATGAAAGAGATGAGGGATGGGTAGAAAGAGAGAGAGAGGAATGAAAGAGATGAGGGATGGGTAGAAAGAGAGAGAGAGGAATGAAAGAGATGAGGGATGGGTAGAAAGAGAGAGAGAGGAATGAAAGAGATGAGGAATGGGTAGAAAGAGAGAGAGAGGAATGAAAGAGATGAGGAATGGGTAGAAAGAGAGAGAGAGGAATGAAAGAGATGAGGGATGGGTAGAAAGAGAGAGAGAGGAATGAAAGAGATGAGGAATGGGTAGAAAGAGAGAGAGAGGAATGAAAGAGATGAGGGATGGGTAGAAAGAGAGAGAGAGGAATGAAAGAGATGAGGAATGGGTAGAAAGAGAGAGAGAGGAATGAAAGAGATGAGGAATGGGTAGAAAGAGAGAGAGAGGAATGAAAGAGATGAGGGATGGGTAGAAAGAGAGAGAGAGGAATGAAAGAGATGAGGGATGGGTAGAAAGAGAGAGAGAGGAATGAAAGAGATGAGGGATGGGTAGAAAGAGAGAGAGAGGAATGAAAGAGATGAGGGATGGGTAGAAAGAGAGAGAGAGGAATGAAAGAGATGAGGGGGTATGGGTAGAAAGAGAGAGAGAGAGAATGAAAGAGATGAGGGATGGGTAGAAAGAGAGAGAGAGAATGAGGAATGAAAGAGATGAGGAATGGGTAGAAAGAGAGAGAGAGGAATGAAAGAGATGAGGGTATGGGTAGAAAGAGAGAGAGAGAGGAATGAAAGAGATGAGGAATGGGTAGAAAGAGAGAGAGAGGAATGAAAGAGATGAGGGATGGGTAGAAAGAGAGAGAGAGGAATGAAAGAGATGAGGGATGGGTAGAAAGAGAGAGAGAGGAATGAAAGAGATGAGGGATGGGTAGAAAGAGAGAGAGAGGAATGAAAGAGATGAGGGATGGGTAGAAAGAGAGAGAAATAGGGAGAGAGAGAGAGAGAGAGGAATGAAAGAGATGAGGGATGGGTTAGAAAGAGAGAGAGAGGAATGAAAGAGATGAGGGATGGGTAGAAAGAGAGAGAGAGGAATGAAAGAGATGAGGGATGGGTAGAAAGAGAGAGAGAGGAATGAAAGAGATGAGGGATGGGTAGAAAGAGAGAGAGAGGAATGAAAGAGATGAGGGATGGGTAGAAAGAGAGAGAGAGGAATGAAAGAGATGAGGGATGGGTAGAAAGAGAGAGAGAATAGGGAGAGAGAGAGAGAATGAAAGAGATGAGGGATGGGTAGAAAGAGAGAGAGAGGAATGAAAGAGATGAGGGATGGGTAGAAAGAGAGAGAGAGGAATGAAAGAGATGAGGAATGGGTAGAAAGAGAGAGAGAGGAATGAAAGAGATGAGGGATGGGTAGAAAGAGAGAGAGAGGAATGAAAGAGATGAGGGATGGGTAGAAAGAGAGAGAGAGGAATGAAAGAGATGAGGGATGGGTAGAAAGAGAGAGAGAGGAATGAAAGAGATGAGGGATGGGTAGAAAGAGAGAGAGAGGAATGAAAGAGATGAGGAATGGGTAGAAAGAGAGAGAGAGGAATGAAAGAGATGAGGGATGGGTAGAAAGAGAGAGAGAGGAATGAAAGAGATGAGGGATGGGTAGAAAGAGAGAGAGAGGAATGAAAGAGATGAGGGATGGGTAGAAAGAGAGAGAGAGGAATGAAAGAGATGAGGGATGGGTAGAAAGAGAGAGAGAGGAATGAAAGAGATGAGGAATGGGTAGAAAGAGAGAGAGAGGAATGAAAGAGATGAGGAATGGGTAGAAAGAGAGAGAGAGAAAGAGAATGAAAGAGATGAGGGATGGGTAGAAAGAGAGAGAGAGGAATGAAAGAGATGAGGGATGGGTAGAAAGAGAGAGAGAGGAATGAAAGAGATGAGGGATGGGAGAGAGAGTAGAAAGAGAGAGAGAGGAATGAAAGAGATGAGGAATGGGTAGAAAGAGAGAGAGAGGAATGAAAGAGATGAGGGATGGGTAGAAAGAGAGAGAGAGGAATGAAAGAGATGAGGGATGGGTAGAAAGAGAGAGAGAGGAATGAAAGAGATGAGGAATGGGTAGAAAGAGAGAGAGAGGAATGAAAGAGATGAGGGATGGGTAGAAAGAGAGAGAGAGGAATGAAAGAGATGAGGAATGGGTAGAAAGAGAGAGAGAGGAATGAAAGAGATGAGGGATGGGTAGAAAGAGAGAGAGAGGAATGAAAGAGATGAGGGATGGGTAGAAAGAGAGAGAGAGGAATGAAAGAGATGAGGGATGGGTAGAAAGAGAGAGAGAGGAATGAAAGAGATGAGGGATGGGTAGAAAGAGAGAGAGAATAGGGAGAGAGAGAGGAAATGAAAGAGATGAGGGATGGGTAGAAAGAGAGAGAGAGGAATGAAAGAGATGAGGGATGGGTAGAAAGAGAGAGAAATAGGGAGAGAGAGAGAGAGAGAATGAAAGAGATGAGGGATGGGTAGAAAGAGAGAGAGGGAGGAGAGAGAGAGAGGAATGAAAGAGATGAGGGATGGGTAGAAAGAGAGAGAGAGGAATGAAAGAGATGAGGGATGGGTAGAAAGAGAGAGAGAGGAATGAAAGAGATGAGGGAGGGTAGAAAGAGAGAGAGAGGAATGAAAGAGATGAGGGATGGGTAGAAAGAGAGAGAGAGGAATGAAAGAGATGAGGGATGGGTAGAAAGAGAGAGAAATAGGGAGAGAGAGAGGAATGAAAGAGATGAGGGATGGGTAGAAAGAGAGAGAGAGGAATGAAAGAGATGAGGGATGGGTAGAAAGAGAGAGAAATAGAGAGAGAGAGAGAGATGAGGGATGAAAGAGATGAGGGATGGGTAGAAAGAGAGAGAGAGGAATGAAAGAGATGAGGGATGGGTAGAAAGAGAGAGAAATAGGAGAGAGAGAGAGGAATGAAAGAGATGAGGAATGAGAGAGAAAGAGAGAGAGAGGAATGAAAGAGATGAGGGATGGGTAGAAAGAGAGAGAAATAGGGAGAGAGAGAGAGAGAGGAATGAAAGAGATGAGGGATGGGTAGAAAGAGAGACATTGGGAGAGAGAGAGAGGGATAGAGATGAAAGATGGACACACAGAGAGAGGAAGAGGGATAGAGATGAGAGATGGGGAGAGATAGATGGAAAGAGGGATAGAGATGAGAGATGGGGAGAGATAGATGGAAAGAGGGATAGAGATGAGAGATGGGGAGAGAGAGAAACAGGGATGGAGATTGAGAGAATAACATAAAAGACATAATGATGAAGTGAAAAAAAAACACCTATGTTTTCAGACACAACACAGTGGTTATGATGGAAATGCAAGACACGATCAACGATCTGCAGAGAGAACTGTCGGCCATTGGGAAAACCACCAAGAAACCAAGATCGGCCACTTCCAACGTTTCTGCAGTATGTTTTTCTCTGATTCTCTCTCTGTCTTTTTCTCTATGTCTCTTTCTCTGTGTGTGTGTGTCACTATCTCTCTCAGTCGTCGAGCCTGTTTCTGTGTCTTCCTTATATGTGTGCGTGTGTCACTCTCTCTCGTTGCGTCTCTTTCTCTGTGTGTGTGTGTCACTATCTCTCTGTCGTCGAGCCTGTTTCTGTGTCTTCCTTATATGTGTGCGTGTGTCACTCTCTCTCTCTCTCTCTCGTTGCGTCTCTTTCTCTGTGTGTGTGTGTCACTATCTCTCTCAGTCGTCGAGCCTGTTTCTGTGTCTTCCTTATATGTGTGCGTGTGTCACTCTCTCTCGTTGCGTCTCTTTCTCTGTGTGTGTGTGTCACTCTCTCTCTCTCAGTCGTCGAGCCTGTTTCTGTGTCTTCCTTATGTGTGTGTGTGTCTCTCTGTGTCTCTTTCTCTTCCATTCCCCCATACTCCTCTACTTTCTTCTTCTATTTTTTCTCATGTTCTTATTTGTCATCTTATTCTCCTCTTGTTTACTTCTTCTTCTCTTCATCATTGTCGTCATCATCATCATCTTCTTTCTTTACTTGACCTTCTTCTTCTCCTCCTCCTCCTCCTCCCCCCCTCTCCTCTTTCTTCTCTTCCATCTCCTTCTCCTCCCCCTTCTCTTCCTCCTCCTCCATCTTCCTCTTCTCCTCCTCCTCCTTGTTCTTCTTCTCCTCCTCCTTCTTCTACCCCCCCCCCTCCTCCTCTCCTCTTTCTTCTCTTCCTTCTCCTGCCCCTCCCCCTTCTCCTCCTCCATCTTCCTTCTCCTTCCTCTTCTCCTCCTCCTCCTCTTCCTTGTTCTTCTTCTCCTCCTCCTTCTTCCTCTTCTCCTCCTTCCTCTTCTCCCCATTCTTCTCCTCTTCCTCCTCCTCCCCTTCCTTTTCTTCCTCCTCTCCCCCCCCCTCCTCCTCCTTCTCCTTCTTCTTCTCCTCCTCCTCCTTCTCTTCCTTCTTCCTTCTCCTTCTTCTCCTCCTCCTCCTTTGCTTGCTATGATGCCGACGAAGATGACACTACTTTGTTCATGTATTTGACAGAAAACCCCCTCCCCTGACCAATCTCTGATGTTCACTCGTCTGGATCTGGAGAGAAACGCCAAGATCATGAAGAAAGCTGTGCTGGACCAACGGCTGGATGCTGACAAATATAAGGTGAAGTAGGACGTGCAAAAAAAACCCAAATAGTGAGGGAGAGTCGAATTCGGAAATATTTTAGCGACTTAGGCCGACAGCCCCTATCATGACAAGAAGATAAAGTAACACATCAGAGCACGCACAACAGCTACTAGTTATTAATAACGACGAAAACAAACAAACAAATTAATACACACACACATACATCGCTCCCCCCTTTGCACACACACACACATGCACAGAAGTATGCAAGAGCGCACCCACACATGCATACACTAACACACCCACAACACACACACTAAATAGTGTGTGAGAGAGAGCGGCGTACAAGCACACACACGCACACACACTAAAGGAACACCAAGATCATGAGAAAGGCTGTTGGGTTAATGATGGGATGCGGATAAATAGATTTTGAAAAAAACATGCACACAGAGAGAGAGAGAGAGAGAGAGAGAGGCAGAGAGCTTGAAGCGCCAACATAATTAAGAAAGCTGTGCTGGACCAACAACTAGATGCTGACAAATATAAGGTGTAGGAAAACACAGAGAGAAATAGACGGACGGATAGATACACACACGCACGCACGCACACACACACGCACGCACGCACACACACACATACACACACACGATAATGGTGATGATAGCATTGATGAAAATAATTATACTAAATATTCTAACAGGAGGCAGTAACCACAATGGACGATTACGTCAGTCTCCTGGCTCAGCGTGATGGTGAAGATGATGATTAAGAATAAGATAGTGATGATGACATTGATGATGATGATGATGATGACATTGATGATGACGATAATAACTATTTCAACAGGAGGCAGTAACCACGATGGACTACGTCAGTCTCCCAGCTCAGCGGGTGGCTGATGATGATGATGACATTGATGATGATGATGATGACATTGATGATGACGATAATAACTATTTCAACAGGAGGCAGTAACCACGATGGACTACGTCAGTCTCCCAGCTCAGCAGGTGGCTGATGATGATGATGACATTGATGATGATGATGATGACATTGATGATGATGATAACTATTTCAACAGGAGGCAGTAACAATGATCAGCGGGTGGCTGATGATGATGATGATGACATTGATGATGATGATGATAACTATTTCAACAGGAGGCAGTAACAATGATCAGCGGGTGGCTGATGATGATGATGACATTGATGATAACTATTTCAACAGGACGCAGTGACCACGATGGACGATTACGTCAGTCTCCCGGCTCAGAGGCTGGCTCACCTGGTGAAGAAATACGTGCACCACTCTCGCATGAAGGAGATAGAAGGTGACTATGTTTTACTCTCACCTGGTGAAGAAATAATTATGTGCACCACTCTCGCATGAAGGAGATAGAAGGTGACAATGTTTTACCGTCCCCTCTCGTTTTACTCAACCTTCTCCATATTTCAGGTCTTTTCTCTATCTCCTTTCCTCGTCGATCGCCCAGACAGTTTCCTGTCATATGAGCGCGGATGCGTCATGCTGCAGTTATGCACCTAACCAAAGACTGTACAGGGGAAGATAAACATCCGGTCTCTTTTCCCTATATGAGCAGTGAGGACAGAAACACTGGTTATGTCCCTTTGAAACGTGACACATTTTACACATCGATAGGCCAGTTGAATTCTCCGTTCAAGTTCCTGTCTGAGTTTTTGGATAGCCTCCACTGTGAATAGTGTGTACACGTCCGCACTAACGATAACTCTATCAGCCCGGTTCGCCGAGCTTTTAAGTAATCCATCTTACCCTTTTAGAATATCTTTGACCTAACTTAGAAACAGTTCCTGAGTATGTCCGTCTTTGGCTGGAGAGAATCTCTGTAAGAGTTTCTAGAACTAAGGCATGAGAATGGACCAGTAAAAAGGCAGAAAGATTGTACCGTATTGTTCAGACTACAAGGCGCACCTGATTATAAGGCGCCTCTACTAACACTTTTACACAAAATTCAGATTTTGTTCAGGTCAGGTCAGGTCAGGTAGTTAGGACATTAGGCCTCGCGGCCTCTTCACTGTCCTGTCATTTTTGTTTGAACTTTTGCACAGCTGAGAGGTTTTTGTATTTTGTTTTGGGCAAATCTGCCTTTTAGTCCTGCTCGTATTGTAGTTTTGATATGTTGAACCTTATTCTGTTTCCTTACTAATTTATTAGTCACATTATAAGGCGCAGGGGTCTCAAGTCTAGGGAAAAAAGTAATCATCTTATGGCTCCAACCCACCTGCGTGCGCCTCTCGACCATTCCAACGGAAGTGTCGCCATCTTAGTCCTTATTTGTGTGTAAACAAAGTGAAAATGTTATCTAAATGTGTAAAGAAAACATCCAGATGTTATAAATACAGTTTAGATAAGTTTCGAATTGGAACAGCCAAATACGCAGCATCGATCTGGCATTTTTCAAAAAAAGGTAAGGACTAAGATGGCGGTCTCCCATAATATGGCGCTCCTTGTGGCCGGATATGACGACACGTGGGTACCAGCAATAGTCCGAAAAATATTGTAGATGACAGTAAGCAAAAGAGGGTGGGGGGGTGGGGGGGGGGAAGGGCAGAGTCAAAGAGAGTGATAGATTAGAGGAAGAAAACTAAAGGCAGTCAAAGAGAGTGATAGATTAGAGGAAGAAAACTAAAGGCAGTCAAAGAGAGTGATAGATTAGAGGAAGAAAACTAAAGGCAGTCAAAGAGAGTGATAGATTAGAGGAAGAAAACTAAAGGCAGTCAAAGAGAGTGATAGATTAGAGGAAGAAAACTAAAGGCAGTCAAAGAGAGCGATAGATTAGAGGAAGAAAACTAAAGGCAGTCAAAGAGAGCGATAGATTAGAGGAAGAAAACTAAAGGCAGTCAAAGAGAGTGATAGATTAGAGGAAGAAAACTAAAGGCAGTCAAAGAGAGTGATAGATTAGAGGAAGAAAACTAAAGGCAGTCAAAGAGAGTGATAGATTAGAGGAAGAAAACTAAAGGCAGTCAAAGAGAGTGATAGATTAGAGGAAGAAAACTAAAGGCAGTCAAAGAGAGCGATAGATTAGAGGAAGAAAACTAAAGGCAGTCAAAGAGAGTGATAGATTAGAGGAAGAAAAATAAAGGCAGAGTCAAAGAGAGCGATAGATTAGAGGAAGAAAACTAAAGGCAGAGTCAAAGAGAGTGATAGATTAGAGGAAGAAAACTAAAGGCAGAGTCAAAGAGAGTGATAGATTAGAGGAAGAAAACTAAAGGCAGAGTCAAAGAGAGTGATAGATTAGAGGAAGAAAACTAAAGGCAGAGTCAAAGAGAGTGATAGATTAGAGGAAGAAAACTAAAGGCAGTCAAAGAGAGTGATAGATTAGAGGAAGAAAACTAAAGGCAGTCAAAGAGAGTGATAGATTAGAGGAAGAAAACTAAAGGCAGTCAAAGAGAGTGATAGATTAGAGGAAGAAAACTAAAGGCAGTCAAAGAGAGTGATAGATTAGAGGAAGAAAACTAAAGGCAGTCAAAGAGAGTGATAGATTAGAGGAAGAAAACTAAAGGCAGTCAAAGAGAGCGATAGATTAGAGGAAGAAAACTAAAGGCAGTCAAAGAGAGCGATAGATTAGAGGAAGAAAACTAAAGGCAGTCAAAGAGAGCGATAGATTAGAGGAAGAAAACTAAAGGCAGTCAAAGAGAGTGATAGATTAGAGGAAGAAAACTAAAGGCAGTCAAAGAGAGTGATAGATTAGAGGAAGAAAACTAAAGGCAGTCAAAGAGAGTGATAGATTAGGCAGTCAAAGAGAGTGATAGATTAGAGGAAGAAAACTAAAGGCAGTCAAAGAGAGTGATAGATTAGAGGAAGAAAACTAAAGGCAGTCAAAGAGAGTGATAGATTAGAGGAAGAAAACTAAAGGCAGTCAAAGAGAGTGATAGATTAGAGGAAGAAAACTAAAGGCAGTCAAAGAGAGTGATAGATTAGAGGAAGAAAACTAAAGGCAGTCAAAGAGAGTGATAGATTAGAGGAAGAAAATAAAGGCAGTCAAAGAGCACAGATTAGAGGAAGATTAGAAAAAAAAGGCAGTCAAAGAGAGTGGAGATTAGAGGAAGAAAACTAAGGCAGTCAAAGAGAGTGATAGATTAGAGGAAGAAACCCTAAAGGCAGAGTCAAAGAGAGTGATAGATTAGAGGAGGAAGAAAACTAAAGGCAGAGTCAAAGAGAGCGATAGATTAGAGGAAGAAAACTAAAGGCAGAGTCAAAGAGAGCGATAGATTAGAGGAAGAAAACTAAAGGCAGAGTCAAAGAGAGTGATAGATTAGAGGAAGAAAACTAAAGGCAGAGTCAAAGAGAGTGATAGATTAGAGGAAGAAAACTAAAGGCAGAGTCAAAGAGAGTGATAGATTAGAGGAAGAAAACTAAAGGCAGTCAAAGAGAGTGATAGATTAGAGGAAGAAAAACTAAAGGCAGTCAAAGAGAGTGATAGATTAGGAAGAAAACTAAAGGCAGTCAAAGAGAGCGATAGATTAGAGGAAGAAAACTAAAGGCAGTCAAAGAGAGTGATAGATTAGAGGAAGAAAACTAAAGGCAGTCAAAGAGAGCGATAGATTAGAGGAAGAAAACTAAAGGCAGTCAAAGAGAGCGATAGATTAGAGGAAGAAAACTAAAGGCAGTCAAAGAGAGCGATAGATTAGAGGAAGAAAACTAAAGGCAGTCAAAGAGAGCGATAGATTAGAGGAAGAAAACTAAAGGCAGTCAAAGAGAGCGATAGATTAGAGGAAGAAAACTAAAGGCAGTCAAAGAGAGCGATAGATTAGAGGAAGAAAACTAAAGGCAGTCAAAGAGAGTGATAGATTAGAGGAAGAAAACTAAAGGCAGTCAAAGAGAGTGATAGATTAGAGGAAGAAAACTAAAGGCAGTCAAAGAGAGTGATAGATTAGAGGAAGAAAACTAAAGGCAGTCAAAGAGAGTGATAGATTAGTCTAAAGGCAGAGTCAAAGAGATTTTATAGATAAGGAAGAAAACTAAAGGCAGAGTCAAAGAGAGTGATAGATTAGAGGAAGAAAACTAAAGGCAGAGTCAAAGAGAGTGATAGATTAGAGGAAGAAAACTAAAGGCAGAGTCAAAGAGAGTGATAGATTAGAGGAAGAAAACTAAAGGCAGTCAAAGAGAGTGATAGATTAGAGGAAGAAAACTAAAGGCAGAGTCAAAGAGAGTGATAGATTAGAGGAAGAAAACTAAAGGCAGTCAAAGAGAGTGATAGATTAGAGGAAGAAAACTAAAGGCAGAGTCAAAGAGAGTGATAGATTAGAGGAAGAAAACTAAAGGCAGTCAAAGAGAGTGATAGATTAGAGGAAGAAAACTAAAGGCAGTCAAAGAGAGTGATAGATTAGAGGAAGAAAACTAAAGGCAGTCAAAGAGAGTGATAGATTAGAGGAAGAAAAATAAAGGCAGTCAAAAGAGAGTGATAGATTAGAGGAAGTTACAAGTGAACAGAAGCACAGAAGGGGGGAGGGAGGGGGGTGTTTCAGGGCTACTATTTAACCCTTTCGCCGCCAATGTCGCATTTTATCCGAAGACCCTATTTTCTTAATTTTGGGAGGTAAGAATGTTATATGTCACAGAGGAATTTGCAATATTGCGGATATTTTATTTTCGCTACCCAGTTAAGTTTAATGGTATTTTTTGGCTGAAAAATGGTTGGAGGCGAACGGGTTAACGGATAAATTAAAGAGTTGTTGTAAAGGATACAACATTCAGTCATGTTTACAAGACATTTGTTTTTTTGTTGTTGTTTTTTTGCTGTCCCATCTTCTGGGCCGTACAGTGGCGTTGCTCCCACGCCGCTAGTTCCGAATCCCAATTCGCAGCTACACCCCGGAGACATTTTTACTATTTTTACCCCTTCGCTTCCAGTCCCATGTCTACTATGTGGTGTGTCATGTCACTGATGATGCCATAACTTTTGATGTCATAGTCCTGGAATGATAGTTTTTGGTTTAGACAAGTCAGGAAAGATATATTTCTAGACCATTTTCTCAGATTGAGTCTAACTGGTCTCTTTCATTTAAATTTTATAATAAGAAAATCGATAGTTTCAACTCTTTCACCGCCAAAATCGAATTTTAGCACCAGAGTGATTTTACGTCTGTGTCACTAAAAGGCATCAAAATGGGGTATATTACCCAAAGACCCTGTTGTCTTAGTTTGGGGAAGTAAGGATAGACCGTATTTCATATATGTCACAGAATTAAATCCCCAATACTGCAGATGGATTTTGTTCTCTACCCAGGTAAATTTAATGGACATTTTTGGCTGAAATATGGCTGGCGGTGAAAGGGTTAAAGAAAGGGAGGAGTGGGAGAGTGTGGAGAGAAAGCTATAGAAAAAGATGCTAGTGTGTAGATTAAAAGTTTTTGTTGTTGTTTTGTTTTGGATGGTGGTTATCGTCATTGTGTTGTGCGGTTTTCAGAAAACGTGAAGAACAGCGAGAGCCTTGATGGAGGGGTGTTTGACACACTGGACAAAATGGAGGCCCTGCAGAACCAGGTGAACTTCTGTAGTGCAGTGTGCTGCTTTGTGATGTGCTGTGTTCCAGTTCTTCTTCTTTCTTCCAGTTGGGGATGTTTATCCTGCCCCGCGCTCACCGGTGTTCATTCAGACCATTAATAGCGCACAGGATGCGTGCTATGTGAATTTGTGTCATCCATCCCACCAACACACACGACCCACTCGTACCGAATAGTGGGATGGGCTTTAACGTGTGCGCAAGATCTTGTGCATGCGTTCGCACACGGGACTTCGATTTTTGAAACGTCTCATCCGAAGGACTTTTTCCCCGACTGACGTCAGGTACCCATTTACACCTGGGTGGAGTGAGGAAAATAGGAGTAAAGTGCCTTTCCCAAGGACACACCACTGTGAACCGAGCTGGGCTCGAACCCGCGCACTCGCAAACCTGACGGATTACGAGCTAGCGACCCGGACTTACCAACTGAGCTACAGCGACTTGTTGGTTGATCTTGATCTTGATCTTGATGGGTAAACGCTGGCAGAATCCAACTTGGATATAAACGCCAGCGGGGGGAAAACTGGGGAGAGCACTATGGCCTACACAGAAACTAAAAAAAATAAAAAATAAAAATAAAAAAAAGATTTTGGGGGGTTATTTATCGGCAAGCTACACGATTTGCTTTTTATCCAACTAACGAACAGCTGGACTAGCCGACCCCCAGCACCATCTAGTATGGTAACTGGGGCCCCCACCTTAAGTTCAGTGTGTTGGTTGATTGCTGTGCCTGGGATCAGACACAGCCCTCCTGAACTGGCTGGCCGACGACATGTTGACTATATTGTCTGGCAAGCTGTTCTACTCGGTTGTTGTCCGTGGTCTGTGCTTGTAACTTCCACTAATTTGTCACTATTTGACTCTGCCTTTCAGACCTGTTTACCCTCCCGGTTTTGCCGGAATTATCCTGGGAATTTGCAAAACATTTTGGGTAAAATAATAAATTCTGAGTGAACGCTGAAAATCCCGGGATTTCGAAAAACCGTCTATCATTCCGTTTGTATGAAAAGACACAAGGGTTGACCGAAACCTTGGAGTTCTGAGACGCGATTTTTCATTGGTCCGTGGACCCCCCTCAACCAATGATAGTATTTCTTGTTGGCAGAGATTGTAGTTTTGTGCCAAACATGTCGTCAGGCAAGTCAAGCGCCAGAAATCTTCGATAAACGACAGCAAGTCAAAGAGAGTGGCAGCTTAGAGGAAGTTAACAAGCACAGAACTTCCAGAAGGTGGGGGAACTATTTTTACGAAAGTAAATTTTTGCCACTATTTTTTGTTTTTGTTTTTTGGCTGTCCCATCTTCTGGGCCATACAGTGGTGTTGCTCCCACGCCGCTCATTCTGAATCCCAATTCACAGCCACACCCCGGCTATTTTTTAAAATGGTCTTTAACAGAGTCCAGAGGCCGCAAATGAGGCGCTGACAACTTCCTAACATTCGCCCCAATTTGGTTTTCGCCATTCCGGTTTTTGGAGTGGGTGTACGGACTATTATTAATTCGCCCAACTTGACTGTCAGACTACATGAAAGCTTCATTTAACCCTTTCACCGCCAATGTCACATTTATACACCACAACTGTTATCCGAAGACCCTGTTTTCTTGAGGCATAATGTTATGCATGTCACAGAGGAGTTCCCAATATTGAAGATATTTATTTTTTTCTCAACCCATTTAAGTTTAAGGGTATTTTGTGGCTGAAACATGACTGCCGGCGAAAGCGTTAAAAAAAATAGTGGCGACAAAAAATACGACACTATGTTTTCCACACGGAAAAATGCTTTTCACATATTGAAATTCAATTTAACGTTGATAATTATTGCTATGATTGTTGTCGCCATTCACAGAGGGCGCGGCAGTGGGCCGAGAAAATGGATTCCATGGGCATCGAGCGACTCCGCTTAGCCGCCATGTTGATGGATTCACTGGATTCCATCGAACAGGAATCCGGTCTGTTCCTGATCAAACCCATGTACTCCTATCGGGGAAGGTAGGAAAGATTATGAAAAATTTGTTATATATTTTTTTGCCTTTCTGCTTTCAATGAGCAACTTAGGACGTAGCAACTGTACTATTTTCTCAGAATGGTCAGTTTGACACTTAATGTCCCTTTCGTGGTGCTGTGTCACATTTGTGAAACTTTGACAAAACTGTGGGATGAGGAATGGTCAACTTAGGACGCTCATTTCACCGCCAGGTGGCAATCAAACCAGTAGGGGCTTAGCGCGTGATGTTCGTAGTTGGGGGTAGTGAGAGAGAGGGAGAGGGAGGGACTCATCTCCCTCTCTCTCTTTCTCTCAATCAAACCAGTAGGGGCTTAGCGCATGATATTCTTAGTTGGGGGTAGAGAGAGAAGGAGATTGAGTCCCTCCCTCTCTTTCTCTCTCTCTACCCCCAACTAAGAATATCACGCGCTAAGCCCCTACTGGTTTGATTGCCACCTAGCGGTGAAATGAGGGTCCTAAGTTGACCATTCTTCATCCCACAGTTTTGCCAGTTTCATAAATGTGACCCAGCACCACAAATGGGACATAACTCATTCAAGTCGTTCCGGCCATATATGGACAGAATTAATAGATAGCTGTCAATTTGATGCATTTGCTTCAAGTGGAGTAATTATATGTGCACACCATACCTTGGTCACTTCTAAACTCGCTTTGCTTCCTTAGACCACAATTTTGCCTCTGACTTTGCTTTTGTAGTGGTTTGTTGTGGGTAAACCAATCAGTGTAGAGTTTTTTTATATAAAGTCTATATATAAACAAGCGCGGATTCGCAATCGTTTGTGGCAGCGGTCTATTTTTACCACTCCAATCATTACATACACTGAGTCGCCTCCCCTGGCTTTTCAATAATTTTAATCTGTAAACCAGAATGTTATCTCTGCACCATTTCGTAACTTTTTATATCTTTTGGAAAACATTTAAAACTATTTATCCTACTTATACTCATCGAAAGAAGCACTGCATACTGGTCGTGTCTGTTGCAGTGTCTGTATTACGTATGTTTATTGTTTGTGGCTCAAGCCACAAACCTATAACTCACTTCGTCGGTCGGTCGGTCTGTCCGTCTGTCTGTCAGTCCAAAATTGTCGCACTTCAAATCGAGGCTACGCTTCAAATTGAGGCCGCTCTTTAAAATGATGTATTTTAAAAGCGTACAAAATAATAAACATACGTAATACAGACACTACAACAGACACGACGAGTATGCGGTGCTTCTTTTGATGAGTATAAGTAGGATACATAGTTTTAAATGTTTTCCAAAAGATATAAAAAGTTACGAAATGGTGCAGAGATAACATTCTGGTTTACAGATTAAAATTATTGAAAAGCCAGGGGAGGTGACTCATGATTGGAGTGGTAAAAATAGACCGCGTGCCACAAACTATTGCGATTTCGCGCTTGTTATTTTGTACGCTTTAAAATGAAGATTCATGTGCTCTGTTCAGTATACAATTCTTTCCATACCTAAGGACTGTAGATATGACAACTGAAATGTTACTTTATGCCAAAGTATTTTTTTCTCTTTTACAATATGTGTGACAGTTTTTGACCGACCAACAGACCGACCGACTGACCAAGTGAGTTATAGGTTTGTGGCTTGTGCCACAAACAAGAAGTCTGATCTACCACTTCCCTGTGTCAAAACCGGAAGTAAAAACCCGTAATCTTGTTTCATTTCTCCTTTTGTTTATGTCTGTTTTGTAACATTTTCCCAACTTTTGTGTTCTTTTACGCAGAGAACTAAAAGCCCCTCCCACTCAGAAACTGGCTCGCCCGGTACGCACTCAACCGGTGCCTAGACATCAATCGGCCGCTCACGAGAGCACGGCGTCTTTTGTACCCGCCCCCACCCCCGCATCAAATGCTCGGAGGATGGATCGCCAAACTCCAAATCTCCAGGTTTGTTTGTTTGAATGTTTTTTTTCGTTGCATTCATTTGCTCATTTTATTCTTTCTGCATGGGCGCAACTTTTCTTGGTATACAAGGATGTCCTGTTTTCGAATTTTCCCTGGAAACTGAGCAGAATCAAGTTGGTAGAACAGTCACTTGTCTTGTTAAAGGACCTTACTATCGATCGAACACGGGAACACCCCAGACAACAGATGCTGTTGAAAATTTCTTAAAAGATGTGTTACACATAGGTTACTGAACTCCAAAGGATCTTAAAAATTGAAGCCCATTGGCGCCGAAAAGCGTCAAGAAGACTTTTTGGTAAAGGTCAAGATGTGCCACCCTCCCTGCATTTCTCGGTTAATTCTATTTTTCCGTTATTGCCTTTCTTACCATACATTAAGCTGTATTTTAGGAACATTTTTAGCTAATAACCTTTTTGGAATACTAACCCTATCCCTAACCCTAGCCCTAAACGTAACCCTACCCCCCACCCTATAAGACGGAAAAACGCAACGAACCACAACTGTGACAAATCGCGGTGTACTGCAGTACATAGTGGGGGTTAGGTTTAGGGCTAGGGTTAGGGATAGGGTTAGTATTCCAAAAAGGTTATTAGCTAAAAATGTTCCTAAAATACAGCTTTATGTATGGTAAGAAAGGCAAAAACGGAAAAATACAATTAACCGAGAAATGCAGGGGGGGTGGCACATCTTTACCTTTACCCTTTTTTTTTCGGTTGCAGAAAGTTTGCTAGATTGTGAAATATTTTCGCTAATTGTGACTTTGTCCATGATGCATGACGTTGCTATGTTTGTCCATGGAAATAAGTCTCTGTCCGTGTTTTTTGCGCAGTTTGTCCCTGGAAACTGCAACAAGGGGTAGGCAACCCTGTGCCTTCTAGATTGAGAGTCAGTCATTCAGTAAAAACTAATATAAGCCCTAATGATCTTCAGGGAGAAAGGTGGCAGAGTGGTTAAGACGTTCACTGGCCAAATGTAATGCGTGACTGCAGCGTGAGTGACCCGGGTTCGAATCCTGTCCTCTCCCTTTCTTTCTAGTTTGACAGGAAAATCGAACTGAACGTCAAGTCCTTCAGATGGGGACTTAAAGCTAGTCTGACCTGTGCGCTTTACGCACGTAAAAATCCCACAGCAGTTGAAAGTCGGTAAGAGCAGGGAGAAATCCTGCTGCCTGGTACGGCCAAATTGATAGGTAGGTTTCCTAAGTGTGTCCACACCCCCTCCTCACCCTGTTTCCCCCCAAAAAAAAAACAATAACAAAAATTGGGTAGGCACTGCACTTGCAGCGATGCACTCTCCGGGGGAGAGCAGCCCGAATTTCACAGAGATACGTCTCTGTGACTGGACTATACCAAAACAAATTTTACTGTAGACAATCACTCATCTTTCAGCTCTCACTTTCACTTCACTATTGGCTCCAACCTTAGGCTAAAGTCAACCCATGCTAAAAGCCATTTAAGAGAATGGGCATTGGATAATAGGGGGGGGGGGGGGGGGTATCCAATTCTGCAACTTTAATCTGTAAATCTTTCAAAAGATGATGGATAGTGATCTTCTTCTTCTGCGTTCTGTTCTCAGGCGATATGCCCATAATGGGGGATAAGTGTTCGGTTTTCAGTTTTCACTGGTCTTCTCACTGCATTCAGTCGACACATTCTGATTTTGGAAAAGCTCAAAGGAGAAAATTATTTGGAATACTTTTTTTTTCAAAAAGGCAGGAGAATGGACCAGTAAGGCAGAAAGATAGTTAGATGACAGTAAACAAAGGGAAAAGGCAAAGTCAAAGCTAGGGTCAGATTAGAGGAAGTTACAAGCACAGAACTTGGTGGGTGAACTATTTATTCAAAAGACACCCCACCCCGCGTTCCCATGGGGAGAGAGAGACTCATGAAAGAAGGCGGGGTCATCTAGCTCCCCGAATGGAGGCACGAGGCATGCACCGCACCCACTGCCAGGAATGATAGTGATAAGGATGATGATGGTAATGAAGATGATAATAATTACATATTTCAGATGATGATAATTACATATTTCAGATGATAATTACATATTTCAGATGATGATACTGATGATAACGACGATGATGATGACAATGATGATGCTCTGTTTCAGATGATGGCGGACTATGCCCCCCCTCCCCCTCCCAGTCGTCCAGAGGATGGGGTGGTCGGGTCAGGAGCCATACGGAACACAGTTATACCACAGACGGCGCCCAACTTTATGAACCAGCCTTACCAGACATGGAATGTTAGTGTCAGTGTCTCAGACATGCTCTCTGAATGTGCCCTGTATGTTAGAACTCTTCAAAACGACCAGGGCCGCATTCAGTGACAGTGTCTTTTAGCTGTGTTTTGGTAAAACAGATGAATCAGCCTTACCAGACATGGAATGTTAGTGTCAGTGTCTCAGACATGCTCTCTGAATGCGCCCTGTACATTAGAACTCTTCAAAAGGACCAGGGCCACATTCAGTGGCAGTGTCTTTTAGCTGCGCTTTGTTAAAACAGATGAATCAGCCTTACCAGACATGGAATGTTAGTGTCGGTGTCTCAGACATGCTCTCTGAATGCGCCCTGTACATTAGAACTCTTCAAAACGACCAGGGCCGCATTCAGTGACAGTGTCTTTTAGCTGCGCTTTGTTAAAACAGATGAATCAGCCTTACCAGACATGGAATGTTAGTGTCGGTGTCTCAGACATGCTCTCTGAATGCGCCCTGTACATTAGAACTCTTCAAAACGACCAGGGCCACATTCAGTGACAGTGTCTTTTAGCTGCGCTTTGTTAAAACAGATGAATCAGCCTTACCAGACATGGAATGTTAGTGTCGGTGTCTCAGACATGCTCTCTGAATGCGCCCTGTACGTTAGAACTCTTCAAAACGACCAGGGCCACATTCAGTGACAGTGTCTTTTAGCTGTTTTGTTAAAACAGATGAATCAGCCTTACCAGACATGGAATGTTAGTGTCGGTGTCTCAGACATGCTCTCTGAATGCGCCCTGTACGTTAGAACTCTTCAAAACGACCAGGGCCGCATTCAGTGGCAGTGTCTTTTAGCTGCGCTTTGTTAAAACAGATGAATCAGCCTTACCAGACATGGAATGTTAGTGTCGTGTCTCAGACATGCTCTCTGAATGCGCCCTGTAGATAGAACTCTTCAAAACGCCAGTCCACAAGACATACTGTTTTTGTTAAAACAGATATGACCAGACCAATGTTAGTGTCGTGATTCTGAATGCGCCCTGTACATTAGCTTTCAAAACCCAGGGCCACATTCAGTGACAGTGTCTTTTAGCTGCGCAAAACAGATGTCCAGACATGGAATGTTAGTGTCACTCACATGCTCTCTGAATGCGCCCTGTACGTTAGAACTCTTCAAAACGACCAGGGCCACATTCAGTGACAGTGTCTTTTAGCTGCGCTTTGTTAAAACAGATGAATCAGCCTTACCAGACATGGAATGTTAGTGTCGGTGTCTCGGACATGCTCTCTGAATGCGCCCTGTACATTAGAACTCTTCAAAAGGACCAGGGCCACATTCAGTGACAGTGTCTTTTAGCTGCGCTTTGTTAAAACAGATGAATCAGCCTTACCAGACATGGAATGTTAGTGTCGGTGTCTCGGACATGCTCTCTGAATGCGCCCTGTACATTAGAACTCTTCAAAACGACCAGGGCCACATTCAGTGACAGTGTCTTTTAGCTGCGCTTTGTTAAAACAGATGAACCAGCCTTACCAGACATGGAATGTTAGTGTCAGTGTCTCGGACATGCTCTCTGAATGCGCCCTGTACGTTAGAACTCTTCAAAACGACCAGGGCCACATTCAGTGACAGTGTCTTTTAGCTGTTTTGTTAAAACAGATGAATCAGCCTTACCAGACATGGAATGTTAGTGTCGGTGTCACAGACATGCTCTCTGAATGCGCCCTGTACGTTAGAACTCTTCAAAACGACCAGGGCCGCATTCAGTGACAGTGTCTTTTAGCTGCGCTTTGTTAAAACAGATGAATCAGCCTTACCAGACATGGAATGTTAGTGTCGGTGTCTCGGACATGCTCTCTGAATGCGCCCTGTACATTAGAACTCTTCAAAACGACCAGGGCCACATTCAGTGACAGTGTCTTTTAGCTGCGCTTTGTTAAAACAGATGAATCAGCCTTACCAGACATGGAATGTTAGTGTCAGTGTCTCAGACGTGCTCTCTGAATGCGCCCTGTACGTTAGAACTCTTCAAAACGACCAGGGCCACATTCAGTGGCAGTGTCTTTTAGCTGCGCTTTGTTAAAACAGATGAACCAGCCTTACCAGACATGGAATGTTAGTGTGTGTACTTTTGATAGATGTCGGCGTCTCAAGACATGCTCTATGAGACCATATTGTGATTCTGTCACATGCTTTAACCCTTTCACCGCCAATGTCGCTAATGATGCAGCACAGGAAAACCAGGCTAATGTCGTAAATGATCACTTTTGACTTATTCATATTTTCAGAAAGGCCAGAGACAACAGATTAACAGGCAAAAAACAGAATTCATCTATCTCTAATAGTTTATTTTGAACAATTTTTCAATCAATCAAATCTCTCTCTCTTTCTCTCTCTTGTGACTTTAGCTGGGTATTCGCGTACTGCATCACATTTGTATAAAGTAAGGTCTATCCTTACCTCCCAAAATTAAGAAAATAGGGTCTTTGGATAACAGACCTTGGTTTGATGCCTTTTAGTGGCATGGGTGTTAAATCATTGTGGTGCAAAAATGCGACATTGGCGGTGAAAGGGTTAATGTGTACATGCCATGTTATTTTGTACACACTGGAAAAAAGGAAAAGGTAAGTAAGGGGGATAGGTGGGGTGGGGTGGGAAGGAGGGGGGGGGGGGGCCCTTTTTTCTTTCTTTTTTTGGGGGGTGGGGTGGGGTAGAGGGGCTGTTAGGGGAGGGGTAGTGGAGGTCGCGCGATTGGTAAGGTAGGGGTGAGAGAGTAGGGGGGGGTCCCCAACCCTGTGCTGGGGGGCTGTGCGCAGCTTAACGGGACACCCCCCACCCCCCTGCCCCCTTTCACTCCCTGCCCCTCACCTAGGGTCGCTAGCTGCTAGGTAGGTAGGCAGAGGGTACTTTTTTTTGCTTTGTTTTGGGATTGTTTAGTTTTTGTTTTGTTGGGTTTTGAGGGGGGTAGGCTAAGGTCCGTTGGGGTTTTGAGTTGCGCGCAACTCGTGGTACGATGAAAGGACACTACCCCCTCATTTAGAGTAGGTAGTAGGTAGGTAGGTTGGTAAGTAGGCAAGTAACATGCTCTTGAAAGATTTTATCATTGGTTGACATAAGTGTGAAGTTGGAACCAATAAAGAGCTGCACAATTAATGATTTGCAACAGTAATGGAAAATTGTGGCATAGCCTGGTCTTTTCTGAACACCTAGGAGCATTATCACTGGCTCCGAGTACTTCTGTTAAGGGATTAGTTGACTCTCCCCGTACCAGATGCCTTATGGTACAGCCTGGTCTTTTCTGAACACCTAGGAGCATTATCACTGGCTCCGAGTACTTCTGTTAAGGGATTAGTTGACTCTCCCCGTACCAGATGCCTTATGGTACAGCCTGGTCTTTTCTGAACACCTAGGAGCATTATCACTGGCTCCGAGTACTTCTGTTAAGGGATTAGTTGACTCTCCCCGTACCAGATGCCTTATGGTACAGCCTGGTCTTTTCTGAACACCTCGGAGGCATTGTCACTGGCTCTGAGTACTGCTGCCAAGGGATTAGTTGACTTTTCCCAATACCAGATGTCTTATGGTACAGCCTGGTCTTTTCTGAACAGCTAGGAGGCATTTGCACTGAACAAAAAGAATGACTAAAGCAAGTCTAGGCAGATAACTGATTCTGGAGATTGCAGTTTATTTGTCTGAAAAATAAATATTTTAAAATTTCAACTCCTGTTCTTTGTAATCTTCAAGCAATTATTCAGTTATCTATTTAAAAACGGTAAACATTCATGCGAGTTGTTGGACATATTAGTTTCTAGAACTTTTAGTATGCTGTTCATTTTCTTTAGCTATTTCAACAAATAAAAAAAATCTGCCTTCACCTGGAATTGAACCCATGTGCATCAGGACATGCAACAAGTTGTCTGTTATACTCTGCAACCACTACACCATCCAGTCTCCATACTCTATGATGTGAAAAATGATATATATTATTTAAAATGAGAAAATTTAAATACAAATTATTACAGTATAAAGTACCCTTCTTTAATGCTTTTTTAAAAACGGGGGAAAACTTGCGGCGGTGCCATAGCCGATGAGGTTTAACCGAGGCGTGGTCACCGCTACAGCTATCTGTATTAATACAAAATCGGGACTTTACTGGTTTCGTACTGCCTCCGGGCATTGCCTCCAGTATTGTTCCCACCATATTTGTATTTACAAATGTCCCATACGTGTCCGATTCAGACCAAGAGGACGTAAAACTCCATTTTCGTCGGGAAAACTTGCAAGATTGAAAATCAAACGGAAATAAATATTGTCCGGTTTGAATCTGGCTCCAAGTGTTTTCAGTATAGCCTACATTTTCTGCTCCCACCCATGAGATGGCCGCATTCAGTGGCAGTTTTAATTTTTTTAAATTTCATTTGAAATGCATTTTGCTAAAATGTTTGAATACGATTTGCCTTATAAAAGTGGGAATACAGGCAGGGCCAGATTTATGTATTAATATATATTTTACTGTCTTATGTTAAAACAGATGTTAGCTTCTCAAACATGCTTTCTGAACATGTCCCTCTGTGTTCCTAACCGATTTCAACCAGGGCTGCGTTCAGTAGTGATGTCTTTTTGCTATGGTTTTATCCAACAGATGTCGGTGTCTCAGACACGCTCTCCCTTGGACAATCTACAGCACTCCCTGAACACGCCCCGAATGTTGGAGCTGGATATAAACCGCATGTTGATTGGCCAGAACAATGTCAGGTGAGGGCAGTCAGGTTAAGTAGCTTATTTCTGATTGGCTAAGACAATGTCATGTGATTCAAGGTTATTTTTGATTGGTTAAAAGAATGTCATGTTACTGACGCTTGTCTGATTCGTTAACACAATGTCATGATTGATGCTTATATTTGATTGGTTTAATAGAGAGATAGCTTATCTATTAGTCCACCACCACAAATGTCCATCTTAGTAGTTCACACAAATGAAAATAGAGAGAGAGAGACAGACACAGAGAGAGATAGAGAGAGAGCAGTGGCGTAGGAACATTTTCAAGCCAGGGGGAGCAGGATTGCCAACAAACCGGGGGGGGGGGGGGGGGGGGGGGGCGGGGGGGGCGGGTGCAAGTGCACGGACAAGATGAATGGATGGATAGGTTAAATTACATGACTTAGTAAATCCTACAAAAATACTTTATTATTGTTATTTTTTAACGTAATCATAATCAATTATATAACAAAAATCTATGAATGAAATAAAACATGATGTGAATTGAAAGGAGACAACAAAAAAGCATGAAAATACAACCATGTTTGGGGCGGATCAGCCAGTCATGGAAGAGGGGAGGGGGTAGCTCCAAGTGGTCAGTTGGGGTGGGGTGATGGGTCTGGGGGGATTGCCTCCCAGAAGCTGATGATAATTTGAATGTAAAAGATGCAATCAAGGCTTCTCGTGAGAGAATAACTGTAGCATGGAACTACAATTTGTCTTCCTCTTTTTCTTTCCATTTTTTGTCAGAGGGGGTGGAACCCCTGTAACCCCCCTGAAATCCATCTTTGATGCAGTACCAAGTCCATGACAGCAATGTGTAGTGAATGGGCTGAGACTTAACTCTTTCGTTTCCTTGTGTCCTTTCTGGGGGGTTTTCTTTTAATTTTTTGCCGTTGTTAATTTTTGGGGGGCAGAGAGATACGTCTGCCCCCCCCCCCCCCTCCTCGAAGCCAGGGGGGCAGCTGCCCCCCCCCCCCCCCCCCCCCCCCCCCCCCCCCCCCCCCCCCCCTACGCCAGTGTAGAGAGGGGGGGGATAGACACAAAAAAAGACCGCCTTTACAACAAAAAGAGGAAAAAATAAAAGAAAAATAAGAAATAATAATAAAAAAGACCAAAAAATAGTAAAGGTGGGGAAGATAAAAATATTTGATTGGTTAAAGCAATGTCATGTGATGGACGCTCATCTTTGATTGCTTTAGACAACATTGATATTCTTGCAAGCAGATGGAAGCTATGCGAGTAGAAACTTGCCTCTGGTTGATTATCCCACTCAAATTATACGTTGACCCTCTCACTATGAACAAGAATCGATCCTGAGCACCGAGTGAAGGGGAGTAACTCCGAACGTCACACCAAATCTTTTCATTAAAAAAATCACCCAGAATAAAGTCTAACTCACATTTCATTTCTGAAAGATGCATATTGACTAGCAATGATGATATTTTCATTCGAAAGCTAACACACAACAAACCATGAATTGGAATAAAAAATCTGTAATGGCACTCCAAACATCCGACCGGGTCATTACTGCCCGCTTCACGTGAAAAAAATATATAAAAAATTGGCAAAACTTTGAAAATTCCGTTAAAAAAGACTAGTGGGTGCTTTCCCTTGCTGTAAAGACCAAAAACGGACCCTGGAGTGTCAGGAACAGGAAGAACTAACTTAGTATATTGCATTGTGGGTAGGGAGAAAGTGAAAGTGAACGTACTAGACCTGGCGTTCAGTGGTCGCAATCGGCGCACACGGGAGCCAGTGATAATTTAAAAAATCGGGCGCATTCAGCTTTTTTGTTTTTACCGTTTTTTACCCTTGTTTCTCAACTGTCTTTTATCATTGGTCGAAGTTGGGGCAATAGTAAAGTGAAAGTTATACAGTTGTTGTTGTCGTTCCCTGGCTTAAAGACTCCAGGGATCATCCTAACAGCCGAAGCACTTGAACACTATGGTACAAATGCACCAGCTAGGGATGAGAACATTACGTGGTGCTACCATTTTTGATGGAAGTTGGCTGGCTGCTTAGCTGTATTTTGCCTCCTAAAGTCCAACCACACGTCCTCGTCGTAGGAGGCGGGCAACGGCTTAGGCTGGCTTATGTGGTTATGGCCCTCCCGTGGGGATACCGGGGGGTCTTTCAGCAATCCGATCTACGATCCTACGTCACCGTGCAAAGACGGGCTGCTACACTATGGAGGGAGGGAGGGAGGGAGGGAAGGAGGGAGAGAGAGAGAGAGAGATGATTCTGCTTCCCAAAACAGTCTATATCATATCTTTGGCCGCTTCAATAAATGCACAAACAAACAAACCTCCTAAAGTCCAACCACACGTCCTCGTCGTAGGAGGCGGGCAACGGCTTAGGCTGGCTTATGTGGTTATGGCCCTCCCGTGGGGATACAGGGGGGTCTTTCAGCAGAAATAGTTCCCCCTTCTTCTGGAAGTTCTATACTATACTTCCCCTACTCTATCACTCTCTTTGACTCTGCCTTTTCTTTTCGCTTTCTGGCGTCTACTTTTTTCTGCCTTATTGGTCCATTCACCTGCATTTTTTTCTATAAAACCCTTCCACGTTTTTCCTTTTTACAATTTATGACATGCCAGGTGGTTTTTTTTATTATTGTACACTGGCATCCACATGTGATACTTGAGTGGGCACCTGTTGTCCATTTTGCAGTGCATATTTGCTTATATAGCCTTTTTTTATGTATTTTAGCTAACAAGTATGTATTTGTTATCCTTTTTTACTGTTTTTTTAACCTGGATCCGATAAATGAGAGTAGCGTGGCTCCACGTTTCCAGCACTGTGTGGACTTATGTGCTATAGGGTATAATAATGGAAGTGTCATGTTATGAATTGTACTACATTTTTTGTTTTCAGGTTTTGTACGTTGTTAAGATTCTTGGATTTGTGTTTTGCTATACGTGGTAGATTTTTATGTGGTGACAGTCCTGAGATAACCATAGCTGTTGACGGGACTATAAGAGACTAACTAGCTGTATTTTAAAGGCCTCCGGCTTGGACGGTAGCTGTTATTCAGGTGGTTCCGCTCCATTGGCGTTCTAACAAAGAAAGAGTTTTTGAACTGGTCTGTGTTTGAGGACGGAATCTTTCATAGCTTTGTTGTCAGTTTCGCACTGAAGATCGGATTGGATTTGACACGAATGATGAGGATCGAACTCCAGATCTTGACAGTCGCGAGTAAATGAAGCGAGGCTATTTTATTTATTTATGTTTTTATTTTTTTGCAGCACTAAATTACCATACCCCCCTTCAGACGACCGACTGGTGAACGCTTCCAACAACAGTCTACGATCCTACGTCACTGTGCAAAGACCGGCCGCTACTCTGAATGCCGACAGACCTGCTTCTGCTCAGGGTATGCGAGAGAGAGAGAGTGAGAGAGAGAGAGAGAGAGAGAGAGAGAGGGAGAGGAACGCTTCCAACAACAGTCTATGATCCTATGTCACCGTGCAAAGACCGGCCGCTACTCTGAGTGCCGACAGACCTGCTTCTGCTCAGGGTATGAGAGAGAGAGAGAGAGAGAGATGATTCTGCTTCCCAAAACAGTGTATCGTATATATTTGGCCGCTTCAATAAGTGCACAAAAACAACACATTCTGCTAATGGTAGTAGAGACACAGAGAGAGAGGCAGAGAAAGACAGAGAGAGAGAGGGAAAGAGAGAGAGACGAACGCTTCCAACAGTCTACGATCCTGCGTCACCGTGCAAAGACCGGCCGCTACACTATGGAGGGAGGGAGGGAGGGAGGGAGAGAGAGAGAGAGAGAGAGAGGAATGCTTCCAACAACAGTCTACGATCGTATGTCACCGTGCAAAGACCGGCCGCTACTCTGAGTGCCGACAGACCTGCTTCTGCTCAGGGTATGCGAGAGAGAGGGAAAGAGAGAGAGAGAGCTAGAGAGACAGAGAAATGATTTTGCTTCCCAAAACAGTCTATATCATATATCTTTGGCCGCTTCAATAAGTGCAAAAAAACCCAACTCATTCTGCTCATGGTAGTAGAGAGAGAGAGAGAGAGAGAGAGAGAGAGAGAGAGAAACGCTTCCAACAACAGTCTACGATCCTACGTCACCATGCAAAGACCGGCCGCTTCGCTGAGTGCAGATAGAGAGAGAGATGATTCTGCTTCCCAAAACAGTCTATATCATATCTTTGGCCGCTTCAATAAATGCAACAACAAAACTTGTTCTGCTCATGGTAGTAGTAGAGACACAGAGAGAAAGGGAGAGAGAGAGGGAAAGAGAGAGAGACAGAATGTCTGCCTCCCAAACACATGCACACACACACATTCAGACTAACAAAGGATGAGAGAGAGACACACACACAGAATGTCTGCCTCCCAAACACACATGCACACACACATTCAGACTGACAAAGGATGAGAGAGAGAAAAAGAAAGATTTTCATGACATAAGGTTCCCTTTTTATATCGTGATAATTTTCATGCACATTTATTTTTCTAATTGTTTTGGGGTTGTCGTTTTTCCATGTGACCTTAGGTGTCCCCATTATGCAGACAATTAATGTACACCCCCCCCCCCCCTTCAAAGTATGCGTTATTTGTGTGAGTGTGTACATTATGAATGTAAGGCCTCTACACACTTCATGCGGAAATCCCCTGCGCAATCCGTAAATGAAGAGGTAGAAAGATTAACTTGGTAGATTTGGAAATATAAAAAAAATTTAACACAAAAAAACAAACAAAAACAAAAACCGACGTTTCTGGCCATAGCCCTTTTGTCTGGTGAACTGTTTTGGGGTGGGTGGGTGGGGTGTTGTTTTTTTAGTTTTTTTTTTAAATTTCCAAACCCACCAAGTTCATTTGAAGTTTTCCTGAAACATTACATTTATTTTCCCTCCCTCTCCCTCCCTCCCAACAGGCAGAGAAGCGGTTGGTGTCCCTCCTTCTGCCTCCCCCTCCCCCCGCCCCCCCAGTGGCAGTTTCTCCAGCCGACCGTGAAGTCCCCCAAACCCTCACCTCCCCGCCTCCCCTGCCCCCCATCGGGGACCGGAGCGCCTCGGCTTTGTCTTCCCACCCGGATGAACCAGGTAAGACGATATATTTTCCCCCGTGGGGATACCGGGGGGGTCTTTTGTATAAATAGTCCCCCCACCTTCTGGCAGTTCTGTGCTTGTAGCTTCCTCTCATCTGTCACTCTCTTTGTCTACTGTCTTTCAGCCTTACCGGTCCATTCTCCTGCCTTTTTTCACGAAACACTTTCAAAAAGATTTCCTCCAGCCGAAGTCGGACTTGCTGGGCCTAACTATTTCTTAGTTAGGCAAATAACGGCAGCATGACGCATCTGCGCTCATAATTGACAGGAACTTGTCTGAGCATCGAAGAAGAAGAAGAACACAATATAACAACTTAACTCATTCCAGATGAATTCCGAGTATACTCGGAACAGGAGAACGCCAGTCAGAGCCTAATTCTGAGTATTCTCGGAACAGCGATTTTTGGGTCTAAAACTTGTCTAAATCCATGTTGCTTTTTTTCAATCCAAACCACGTTTTTTGAGTTACTTTTCTTCATCATTTTTCCAGCGTTTGTTAGGCACTTCTATGCAGATTTTAAATATTAAAAATGTCCGAAAAACATCGCCCCTAGACAAGCCTCTGAAAACACTCCAATGTTTTCATTAACAGTGATGAAGACTAAGATAAGGAGACTAATGTTTCCAATTTTAATGCAAGTGACCACAATTTCAAAGCGAAAAATAAACTTGGATCAACCAGTAATGTTGTCAAAACTGAATCATTGACAGTGTGTTTTGTTGCGCTTCTTATTTGTTATAGTGTTTTTCCAGGCAGCCCCAGGCCTGTAATGAAGGTTGTGTAAGGCAGTGATGTCCTGAAGGGGTTAATTTATCAAAAGAATAAAAGTTCGTTTACGATGCCACGTGAGCGTGTGTGCAAGGATCACCACACATTATAGGAACCATTTGAGAAACTTGTGTCAAAGAACGAATTAACCCCTTGACTGCCAGATAAAATTAAAGAAAATTGTTTTTGGGGCAAATCATGCCACGAAAAAGACAACTGATAGAGCCAATCTGGCAAAATGGTCTGGGGATATTACTCTCTTGACTGTTAGAGAAAAAGCCAGCATATCAGGGTTATTCCTCTTCATCTGATGACATCATCAGTGATGTCATCAAGTCAGTAGGTGATACGTTGGTGGCAGTCAAGGGGTTAATCCCTTCAAGACGTCCTTGCCCGAGGCAAACGCAGGGCTCCCAATCGTCCCGCAAAACAAGGGGTCCCAGGGACTCCTTCACTTACAGTATAGAGGGTCCTAGAGGAGGGATAGAGGGTTCCAGTGGCATTGCAAATGCTAAAAATAATTTTTCTAGTGCATCCCTGGGACCCCCTGCACATTCTTTTAGTGCTTCATAATTTGGGGGTCCCTGGAAGCCCTGCAAACGTCATTACTGACCTGGGATTGCCTAGAAAAAATGTGTAAGAACTAGAAGTACGTGGTTAACCAGAACTCGTCACCGTCTGTGGTTCACATGGGCGCAACTTTTCCTGGTAATCAAGGACTGTTTTTGAATTTTACCAGAAAAGGAATTTCCTTTTTTAATTTTTATTTGTTAAACAAGATTTTTGTGTGTCTACTGTATTTTTCAAACACTATTTTGTATAAATTGTGGAAAAAGGAAACTAAAATACCTTCATAAATCAATTTTTGCTTCGACTGTAGGGGGACATTACCCCTGGACCCCAGCCTTTCAGTTCTTTTTCATTTTGTTCAGTTGCATCCATGGGCTCAGTTTTGACAGCATTACTGGTTAAGTTTAATTCTTCTACTGCCTAGGCACAGACATGCGCCATGATGTTTTTGATAATTTCAACATTAACAAGCGCGAAATCGCAATAGTTTGTGGCACGCGGTCTATTTTTACCACTCCAATCATGAGTCACCTCCCCTGGCTTTTCAATAATTTTAATCAGTAAACCAGAATGTTATCTCTGCACCATTTCGTAACTTTTTATATCTTTTGGAAAACATTTAAAACTATTTATCCTACTTATACTCATCAAAAGAAGCACCGCATACTCGTCGTGTCTGTTGTAGTGTCTGTATTACGTATGTTTATTATTTTGTAAGCTTTTAAAATACATCATTTTAAAGAGCGGCCTCAATTTGAAGTGTAGCCTCGATTTGAAGTGCGACAATTTTGGACCGACCGACCGACCGACAAAGTGAGTTATAGGTTTGTGGCTTGAGCCACAAACAAAAATTGAAACAGAAGTGCCAAACATAAGTGAAATGAAAGTTGGAAGAGTGATGAAGAGAAGTAACTCGAAAAACATGGTTTGGGTGCAAAAAAAACATGGATCTGGACAAGCTTTAGACTCAGAAATTGCTGTTCCAAGAATACTCGGAATTAGGCCTTGACTGGCATTCTCATGTTCCGAGTATACTCGGAATTCATCCGCAATGAGTTAATACTTACAAAGGGCAATGTCTCAAAGAAGTAGGTCTTATGTGAGAGGGAGTCTTATAATGGGGGGGGGGGGGGGGTCTTTATAAAGGAGGTTCCACTGGAATTCATCCGCAATGAGTTAATACTTACAAAGGGCAATGTCTCAGAGAAGGTCTTAATATGTGGGAGGGAGACTTGTAATGGGGGGGGGGGGGGGGGTTATAAGGGAGAGAGAGCGATACATCATTTGCCAGCGTCATAGGTAGGAGCCGGTAAACATCTTCCATGTGATCAGTGCATTTCCGTGAAAGCATGAAATTATCACTTTTAGGTCTCTTGGAAAATTGCTTAGCAGAGCTTACAAAGAACAGAAAAATACTTGGCAGTGGAAGAGTTAATTTCCGATGATCACCTGTTTCTCCCCCCATGAGGGTACTGGTGGGTCTTTTATGCAAATAGCTCCCCACTTTCTGAAACAGCTGTGGAGAAAATTAAAGAAAAAGTAATTGTACAAATCATGCCATGAAAAAGACAACTGATAGAGCCAATCTGGCAAAATGGTCTGTGTTAAGTGGGCGACAGACTGCGACTGCCTCATGTGACTCGATCAGGTCATGACGTTTCACCTCATTTGCATACTATCCTGGTCAGTCTGACTCAGTCGGGCCCAATCAGGTGACATGGCCAAATAGGGCGGGTTCTAAATTTCATTGATCGAGTCGGATGGCTTGCGACCTCTTCTGTGCGGGAAACAAAATTTGGTCAACGTCACGACCTGATCCCGAGTCATATGAGGCAGTCGCATAGTCTGTCTCCCGCTTTAGAGCAAAAGCCAACATACCAGAATTATTCCTGTTCATCTGATGACGTCGTCAGTGATGTTATTCAGTCAGTACGTGATATGTGATACATTTTACGTCAGTCAAGGGGTTAACTCATTCCAGACGAATTCCGAGTATACTTGGAACAGAAGCACGCCAGTCAGGGCCTCCCCACTTTCTGGAAGTTCTGCGCTTGTAACTTCCCCTAATCTGTCACTCTCTTTGACTCTGCCTTTTCCCTTTGTTTCACCGTCATCTACTACGATCTTTCTGCCTTACTGGTCCATTTTCCTTCCTTTGTTCTAGAAAACTCTTACAAAGATTTTCTCCAGCCGAAGACGGACATGCTGGGCCTAACTGTTTCTGTGTTAAGCCGGCGACAGACTATGTGACTGCCTCATGTGACTCGATCAGGTTGTGACGTTAAGCCGGCGACAGACTATGTGACTGCCTCATGTGACTCGATCAGGTCGTGACGTTTCACCTCATTTGCATACCATCCTTCTCGATCAGTCCGACTCAGTCGGGCCCAGTCAGATGACAGGGCCGAATTAAGGGTGGGTTCTAAATTTCACTGATCGAGTCTGATCGAGTCAGATGGCTTGTGATCTCTTCTGTGCGGGAAACAAAATTTGATCTACGTCATGACCTGATCGAGTCATATGAGGCAGTCGCATAGTCTGTCGCCGGCTTTAGGCGCAAAATGACAGCATGACGCATCTGCGCTCCAGGCATGGGAATTGTCAGTCTTTGGGCTGATTTCAGCTTTTTTGATGGTCCTCTCCAGTCTTTTTTTTTGCAAGTTTCAGCTTTTTTGATGGTCCAATATATTAGTCTTATCTCTAATACTGTTTTTAAGGCTTAGACAACAGGAGAAGCTTCATTTTCTGGGGGCTGTATCCCAACACACACGGTTTTCAGTTGTTTTTTATTCCTTGTTCCTATGCCTGCTTCCAGACCCCAATTTTCAGTCTTTTTTGTCCTCTAATTCCCATGCCTGGCGCTCATACGACAGGAAACGAGTCATCGACGACATTGACGACCCGCTGTAATTTGGTGCTATTTGGGGTCGGTTCAATATACGCATGGGTGCAACTTTGCCTCGGATACGAGGCAGTGCCTGTTTTTCAAAATTTGAAAACTAAGCGGCGCCTGTTTTTCAAAATGTTTACCACCCAAAAAACATCGATTCAAAGTTCAAGAAGAAAAAAGTGTTGAATTCTCACTTTACAAGCCTGGGATAACCTTCAAATAGAGTATGATTTTGCTTTTTTTTTCAGCTTCAGGAGGGCAACGACTCCCTGACCCCTGACCCTGTACCATGCCTGTTTTTGGATTTTCTCCAGTTGCATCCATGTATAGAGAATGTAATGGTTTTGGTTCCAAAATGTAACCCATTTTCTTTCATCTGTGTTCCTGCACAGAGCCCCCTCACAGTCCCCCCGGTTCCTCCATGTACCAGTCGATCACTCACGATCCGGACGAGACCTTCAAAACCGCCACCCCCCGACCCCCTTCCCAGCAGTCCGTGGGGCAGGAAGACGAGCAATAGCGAGAGAGAATGGGGGCTTGTTTTTTTTTTATAAAATGTAGCTTAGCTGTAAAAAGTTAAAATGAATGATTTTTTAAAAATGTAACGGAATACTAATACCAAATATAACACAGGTCAAGCTCTAATCAAGATAATGATTTCGTAAAGTGCTTTGGCTGATATATGTTATGCAGTACAGGAAAGCGAGGCTAATGTTGTAAATGATCACTTTTGACTTATTCATATTTTCAGAAAGGCCAGAGACAACAGATTAACAGGCAAAAAACAGAATTCATCTATCTCTAATAGTTTATTTTTAACAATGTTTCAAAGTTTGTATATCCGAAGACAACAAAGTGGACTATTGACCTCGTGGCGAGAGGCTGCCCGACTTTAGCCTCCTTTTCCTGTGCTGCATCACATATGTACAAAGTTGAAATGAATGAATTTGTTTAAAATGTAACAGAATACTAATACCATATATAACACAGGTCAAACTGTAATCAAGATATTGATTTCGTAAAGTGCTTTGGCTGATGTATAGAGAACAAAACATTTAATTATTTTCCCTTGTGATATCGTATGCGGGATAAAATTGAACTTTTTTTGCGTTTTGACAAATGGCTTTAAAAATTAGATTACCACACACTGTCAATGGTGAAGTTAATGTTAACATGTTAATGTTAACATGTATAAGAATGATTTGAAGAAATAGATACTTACAAATTTGAATCTTTTGTGAAAAAGAGGATATGCAATGTTACTATTCCGTCCAATTTGAATTCTGTACATTTTGTATAAAGTAATCTGAAAGGTTTTTATATACCATATCAGCAAATGAAATAAAAATTGCTCTACAAAGGGCTTCAATTATTTACAAACCAAAATGTGCTTTAAAACATTTTCTGATTTTACAAATTTCTTTCCATCGTTTTAAAAAAATAATTATTATAAAGTACCATGTTCTAATTTGAGCATTTTTTTGGAATAAACACACACTCTTTCTAAAAAATGTTCCTCTCTCATGCTGATACACACACACCATACACACAACCACTCTCTCACACACACACCAGAGAGAGAGAATGCTGTCATATGTTTGTCTATGACCTTGTAAACGCCCACCCGGTTTTTGAGAAAATAGTCATGCAAGGGGTACTTACCTAATAAACGCCCACCCCCCACTTTTAGACCAATCTCGTGCATAGGGCTACTTACCTAATAAACGCCCACCCCCCACTTTTAGACCAATCTCGTGCATAGGGGTACTTACCTAATAAACGCCCACCCCCCACTTTTAGACCAATCTCGTGCATAGGGCTACTTACCTAATAAACGCCCACCCCCCACTTTTAGACCAATCTCGTGCATAGGGGTACTTACCTAATAAACGCCCACCCCCCACTTTTAGACCAATCTCGTGCATAGGGCTACTTACCTAATAAACGCCCACCCCCCACTTTTAGACCAATCTCGTGCATAGGGGTACTTACCTAATAAACGCCCACCCCCCACTTTTAGACCAATCTCGTGCATAGGGGTACTTACCTAATAAACGCCCACCCCCCACTTTTAGACCAATCTCGTGCATAGGTGGGGGGGCTTATACAAGATACTTTTAATTTCATAACCAGAGAGTTGATTTAGCTGGGCAAAATAATGTTCCGTCCAATAATATATATATATATTATACATGTATTTTCTTTTTGAACTGCTATATATTTATAGCTAATCACGAACGAAAAATGGTGTTTTACGTCCTCTCGGTCTGGAACAGACAACATATGGGACATTTGTAGATACAAAGATGGTGGGAACAATACTGGAGGCAATGCCCAGAGGCAGTGCTACTCCAGTAAAGTCCCGAATTTTTAGCAATACAGATAGGTTTCTAGTTGATTTTTTTTTAAATAGCTAATCCTATCTTTTAAAAAAATATTGTGCTGTTTTCTTTGAGTAAAGAACACATACGTTTAAACATGTTGATGTG
Source organism: Phymorhynchus buccinoides (assembly GCA_017654935.2). Lineage (NCBI taxonomy): Eukaryota > Metazoa > Mollusca > Gastropoda > Neogastropoda > Raphitomidae > Phymorhynchus > Phymorhynchus buccinoides. The sequence goes on from CM065710.1 coordinate 12,269,861, forward strand.
TATTGTGTAATTATTATGTATTTTAAGCGCTTAGAGCTTAAAGAATAAGCGCGCTCTTGAAATGTTCGTTATAAGTCAAATATTGTAATTTTAATAAAAGTTTGCTTTGGTGCAAAAATTGTGATTTGAATTTTTTTTTTTTAAAGAAAAACGAAGCGTTGATCAATCCAACAACTGTGATATTTACAGCACCTTTTATGATTGCGTTTATGTTCTTGCCTGGTGTACACAATTTTGGAGTTTTCTTTTCATCAGCAACACAATTGTTGACTTGATTTCTTAAAGATTTTGTTGTCATAATATCATCAAATGTGACCCAGCACCACGAAAGGGACATTAAGTCGCTGGACTAGTTTCTCACAACAGGCTTGCAAAGTCAAAAATATCATTTTTTGTCAATTTTGAGTTATTGGTATTTTTGTGTTCTCTAGCATATTATTTTTCATATTTATAAAGGACAATCTGTAATATGGTCTCTAAATTGTCCTATAAGTATTTTAAAGACCCACAGAGCCGGCTGGATTAAGTCCCTTTTTTTTTTCTGGGTCGGTGTGGCCCACATTTTAGACTTTCCTCGTATACGATCGAGGCTGCTCTTTAAAGTGATGTCTCGTTTTCGTGCAAGAGGCAATTTGTATGGGAACAACACTTGGTCAAAATAAGATTTCTTACCAGCTATAAGAGGGAAAACACGTGAAAACCGTGATTTTGACATGTGACCTACTGGGTCTTTGAAACAAGTAGGTCAATGCATTTTCTTCAGCTAGGCTAAACTTTAGACTGTGTTTTCTCAAAATGGCCGACGCTCACCCTACTAAATTTAAGTGCTCATAACTCTGGAATGGATAAAGATACAAGATTGGTTCTTCTATCATTAGAAAGAGAACTGTCTGAAGTTTTCAAATGTACAATTTTCTCAGAGTGGTCAGTTTGACACTTAATGTCCCTTTTGTGGTGTTGGGTCACATGTTTTGAAAGATACATACACATCTACATACAAGAGACCAACTAATACCAACAAAATTTTAATGCTTGAATATGACAAAGAGTGCGCTTGTTATTGCAATGGTCAGAGATTCTGATTTTGTAAGTTTTTGAATCAATGCTTTGATTTTTGTTTGTTTGATCTTTGAGAGATCCTTTTAATTTTAACCCTTTCACCGCCAATGTTGCATTTTAGCACCACAGTGATTTAACACCTATGCCACTAAAAGGGATCAAATTGGGGTCTATTATCCAAAGACCCTATTGTCTTAGTTTTGGGAAGTAAGGACAGACCTTATTTTATATACGTCACTGAAGAATCCCCAATACTGCAGATGGATTTTGTTCTCTACCCAGGTAAATTTAATGGAAATATTTGGCTGAAATATGGCTGGCGGTGAAAGGGTTAAAGTGACTTTGCTACGATTTATTTATTGGTAATAAGTGTTATCCATCCACTCTTGCTTAAAAAACCCATCTACACCAAAGTTGTCGTTTTTAGACTTGACTGCATTTCTAATACACATACTCTGTAACTTTAAATGATTCAGTACTGCCAAAAGAAAAAAATGAAATCTATATTTTTTTCTAATAACCCATCAGCATTTCGGTTCCAAGTAACAAGTTTTAATTCAAATAGGATTTGCCAAAAGATTGCTCCAGTGAAAAGTTCAATAAACTGGTTACTGGCAAAATAATGTGTTTGAAATGCCAAAATATTACAACACATTACGGTAACTCAAATGACAAATAAGCGCGGGCAACTGAAGGAGGTGAAATCAAAACATGCAGTGTTTCACTTAGTGCAACTTCATTTGGAACTGCCAGAAAAAAATGCTTTGGCATTCTCAATTCTCTGTAGTATGTCAGGTAATTCTGAGGCATTTTACTAATCCTGTGCTACCATAACAAGGTTTGGATCGAGTAATTTGTATTAATTATCTCGTGCAGTCCAATGTTTTGGACTCCATGCTATTTTTTGTATTACCCATGCTTCTCCCCACCCCCTTCTTATAAAAGTGAAAAATGTGATTTAAAAGTTGCCTTTATTACTTTAAAACAAATTAGAAAAAACAAACCAACAGCATTTAATGAGTGACTTAGCGGGGTTTTTTTGACCAGCAGGTGGCATAACGCTCGAGTGGGGCTAATCCTCTCTATATTCTTAGTTGGGAATAAAGAAAGAGGAGAGAGAGAGGGAGGAGTCCCACCCTCTCTCTCTCTCACTATGCCCAACTAAGAAAATCGCGTGATAAGCCCCTAGTGGATTGACTGCCCCCTGGTGGGCAAATAATCGCCATAAGTCGACCATTTGTTTTGAACTCAGTCCATAAACACTGCGATACGTTTTAAAGTTTTAAAAAGAAATAGCATTTCAACAAATTTGTTAACCATATGTTTTGATAAGTTCATGTTTTATCATCCAACTGATCATTGACTTGTATTTCATTTATTTTGAACAATATTTCTTTGGTAACTTTTTGATTCAACACTTCCTGCCTTAAATAAAATTGAGCTGCTGAGTTTATTTCTCTTGTAATGTAAAGAATTTCAGATGATAATCACATTTTGTCCGAAAAGTGACTGTTGATTTTTCTGCCAAATGGATGGAAGTTCAGTTTAACGTCGCGTATCGGCTTTCGCCATGTACGACGGGCTGAACAAACCAACCAGGTATAAACAAAAATTTATGTTCCTGAATCACTGTCTTAGCCAAAAGGCTGAGAAGCGATCAGTTGTCTGAACATTTTTTGATTCTGCCAAATACTGCTGATTTTTTTTTATATCACTGACTTTCTACTTAATAAACCACCAGGACTTGTACAATTGTCTGTGCTATGTTTTTTTGTTTCCTGTGCGAGTATGCCTGGTTTAAATGTTTTATTTTCCAAATCAACATGAACAACTATGACATAACTGAAGCAACAACAAGCAGAGCTTATGGCGTGCTCAGTTCAAAACGAATTACACAGTATAAACATTGGCGGAATTTTACCAGGAAATACAAGCAATACATTTTTGAAAAGAAAGTCACAACAAACCAAACGAACAATGCACATAGCAATAGACAAAAGAAGCAAAATCGACCCAAAAAAATGATAAGAGAGAGAGGGGGAGAGAGAGAGAGATAGAGGGAGAGAGCGAGAGGGAGAGGGAGAGAGAGAGAGGGAGGGAGAGAGAGAGAGAGAGAGAGAGGGAGGGAGAGAGAGTTCCACCTCACACCACTCTGCAGACCAGAACTCCAACCCCACGTCGCAATAAAACGAAATAGGACACGATGATGACATTAGGATTACATGAAATGACGCCAAGATGAAAACAGAGATACACCAAAACTAACCGAGTTAAAATATTAGGTGAGAACATGAACGAGTATGCCTGAATCATGTCTTTCTTTTTGTCGGTCTGTTTCCATTTCTCATTCTTTTTGCCTACCTGTCTGTCTGTCTGTCTGTCAGTCTGTCTGTCTACCTGTTTCTTTCTTTGTCCGTCTCTGTGCCTCTTGTCTTTCAGGCCATCACGCCTGTTATACACAGTGGAACCTCCCTTATAAGACCTCCCATTATAAGACTCCCTCTCATATAAGTCCTACTTCTCTGAGACATTACGCTCTATGTAATGACCATTACGTGCTGTGTAACGACCGTTACGCTCTGTGTAAGGACTATAACTGAGATAGTATACATGTGTAATGCTTCAAAACGTTTTGACCCACAGCATTCGCTCTTGTAACGACCGTTACGCTCTATGTAACCAACGTTACGCTCTGTGTAACGACCGTTATGCTCTGTGTGAGGACTGAAACTAAGATAGAATACATGTGTAATGCTTCAAAACGTTTTGATACACAGCATTCGCTCTTGTAACCACCGTTACGCTCTGTGTAAGGACTGTATCTAAGATAGAATACATGTGTAATGCTTCAAAACGTTTTGATACACAGCATTCGCTCTTGTAATTACCACTACGCTCTATGTTGCGCTCTTTGTAACAGCCGTTTTGCTCTGTGTAAAGAAGGACTGTTACAAATATAGAATGTGTCTCTGTAAGCCTTCTTAACGTTTGTGTTACAAATATAGAATACTAGATAAACCTGTGCTCCGCACGGCAGCACCCCTCCCTTGCGCCAACTCACGGCAGCATGAAGCATCTGCGCTTCCTAGCTTCGCTTGGGTTTTCCCCTATCCTGCTTTCCCCCTCCCCGTGTCGCCCCCCCCCCCCCCCCCCCCTCTTGTATATGTAACGACCGTTACGCTCTGTGTAAAGCTGTAACTAAGATAAGATAGGATACATACATGTGTAATGCTTCAAAACGTTTTGATACACAGTATTCATTCTTGTAATTACCCTTACGCCCTGGGTAAGGACTGTTACTTATAGATAGAAGATAACACTGTCTTGAATATGTCTCTGTAAGGTTTTCAAACTTTCAAATGCAGAGCATTCGCTCTCGTAGCGACCGTTACGGTCTATGTAACGACCGTTACGCTCTGTGTAACGACTGTTACGCTCTGTGTAACGACTGTTACGCTCTGTGTAACGACTGTTTGGCTCTGTGTAAGGACTATTACTAAGATAAAATACATGTGTACTGCTTCAAAAGGTTTTGATACACAGTATTCGCTTTTGTAACGACTGCTACGCTCTATGTAGCGACCGTTACGCCCTATGTAACGACCATTATGAGCTGTGTAACGACCGTTATGCGCTGTGTAACGACCATTACGCGCTGTGTAACGACCATTACGCGCTGTGTAATGACCGTTACGCCCTATGTAACGACCGTTACGCTCTGTGTAAGGACTATTACTTAGATAAAATACATGTGTACTGCTTCAAAACGTTTTGATACACAGTATTCGCTTTTGTAACGACCCATACGCTCTATGTAACGACCGTTACGCCCTATGTAACGACCGTTACAAGCCGTGCAACGACAGTTACGCTCTATGTAACGACCGCTACGCCCTATGTAATGACCGTTACGCGCTGTGAAACGACCGCTACGCGCTGTGTAACAGCCGTTATTCTCAGTGTAAGGACTATTACTGAGATGGAATACATGTGTGATGCTTCAAAACGTTTTGATACACAGTATTCGCTCTTGTAACGACCGTTACGATCTATGTAACGACAGTTACGCTCTGTGTAACGACCGTTGCGCTCTGTGTAGCGACTGTTACTAAGATAGAATACATGTGTTATGATTCAAAACGTTTTTCCATCTGGCTTGTGCAATGTGTTCATGCAGAACGATCCAAAACAAGGTCCTTTTTCGCAAGTTTCCGCTTTTTCTTTTGCTGCCAAGCTCAGTAATAGAGAATCACGTGCAATGTTTCCACTAACACAACATCGCCCACTTACAGCTGAACAAGAATTCATAACAATTTGGCTTGACTGAGAAATAAATAACAGGAGCGAACGGAGTTTATTGCGCACCTGTTTTCTCATAGTGATCCTTAACTTTTTGTGAGTAGTGTAGAATACATGTGTGATGCTTCAAAACGTTTTGATACACAGTATTCGCTCTTGTAAATACCCTTACGGCCTGGGTAGATAGAAGATAAGACTGTCTTGAATATGTCTCTGTAAGGTTTCCAAACGTTTAAATGCAGAGTATTCGCTCTTGTAACGACCGTTACGCTCTACATAACGCCCGTTACGCTCTGTGTAACGACTGTTACGCTCTGTGTAAGGACTCTTACTTAGGTAGAATACATGTGTAATGCTTCAAAACGTTTTGATACACAGTATTCGCTTTTGTAACGACCGTTACGCTATATGTAACGACCGTTACGCTCTATGTAAAACTGTAACTAAGATAGGATACATGTGGAATGCTTCAAAACGTTTTGATGCACAGCATTCGCTTTTGTAACGACCGTTACACTCTATGTAGCGACCGTTACGCTCTATGTAACGACCGTTACGCGCTGTGCAACGACCGTTACGCTCTATGTAACAACCGTTACTCCCTATGTAACGACCGTTACGCGCTGTGAAACGACCGTTACGGGCTGTGTAACGGCCGTTATGCTCTGTGTAAGGACTATTACTGAGATGGAATACATGTGTAATGCTTCAAAACGTTTTGATACACAGTATTCGCTCTTGTAACGACCGTTACGATCTATGTAACGACCGTTACGCTATGTGTAACGACCGTTACGCTATGTGTAACGACCGTTACGCTATGTGTAACGACCGTTACGCTCTGTGTAACGACTGTTACTAAGATAGAATACATGTGTTATGATTCAAAACGTTTTGATACACAGTATTCGCTCTTGTAATTACCCTTACGCCCTGGGTAAGGACCGTTACTTATAGATAGAAGATAAGACTGTCTTGAATATGTCTCTGTAAGGTTTCCAAACGTTCAAATGCAGAGCGACGACCGTTACGGTCTATGTAACGACCGTTACGCTCTGTGTAACGATTGTTATGCTCTGTGTAAGGACTATTACTAAGATAAAATACATGTGTACTGCTTCAAAACGTTTTGATACACAGTATTCGCTTTTGTAACGACCGTTACGCTCTATGTAGCGATTGTTACGCCCTATGTAACGACCATTACGAGCTGTGTAACGACCGTTACGCGCTGTGTAACGACCGTTACGCGCTGTGTAATGACCGTTACGCGCTGTGTAACGACCGTTACGCGCTGTGTAACGACCGTTACGTGCTGTGTAACGACAGTTACGTGCTGTGTAACGACCGTTACGTGCTGTGTAACGACCGTTACGCGCTGTGTAAGGACTATTACTGAGATAGAATACATGCGTCATGCTTCAAAACGTTTTGATACTCTGTGCAACGACCGTTACGCTATGTGTAACGACCGTTACGCTCTGTGTAACGAGATTTACGCTCTGTGTAGCTCTGTGTAAGGACTATTATTAAGATAAAATTCATGTGTACTGCTTCAAAACGTTTTCATACACAGTATTCGCTTTTGTAACGACCGTTACGCCCTATGTAACGACCGTTACGCGCCGTGCAATGACCGCTACGTTCTATGTAACGACCGTTACGCTCTATGTAACGACCGTTATGTTCTATGTAAGGACAGTAGCTAAGATAGAATACATGTGTAATGCTTCAAAACGTTTTAATACACAGCATTCGCTCTAGTAACGACCGTTACGCTCTATGTAACGACCGTTACGCGCTGTGCAACGACCGTTACGCTCTGTGTAAGGACTATTACTGAAATAGAATACATGTGTGATGCTTGAAAACGTTTTGATACACACACACACACATACACACACACATACACACACACACCAACAAAACACAAACGCACACACACGACTCAATGGATAACCTTTGCAGGAGGAGGAGAAAGATTATGTTTTGAAGAGAGTTGTTTTGAGGGAAGACTTGAAAGAAGAGAGGCTGTTTGATACACAAGATAAAATACATGTGTACTGCTTCAAAACGTTTTGATGCACAGTATTCACTTTTGTAATGACAGTTGCGCTCTATGTAACGACCGTTACGCTCTATGTAACGACCGTTACGCTCTATGTAACGACCGTAACGCTCTGTGAAGGATCGTTATGCTCTATGTAACGACCGTTACGCCCTATGTAACGACCGTTACGCGCTGTGTAACGACCGTTACGCTCTATGTAACGACCGTTACGCTCTTTGTAACGACCGTTACGCTCTATGTAACGACCGTTACGTCCTATGTACGACCGCTTCGCGGTGAAAAGACCGTTACGTGCTGTGTAACGGCCGTTACGCTCTGTGTAAGGACTATTACTGAGATGGAATACATGTGTAATGCTTCAAAACGTTTTGATACACAGTATTCGCTCTTGTAACGACCATTACGATCTATGTAACGACCGCTACGCTCTGTGTAACGACAGTTATGCTCTGTGTAAGGACTGTAACTAAGATAGAATACATGTGTAATGCTTCAAAACGTTTTCATACACAGTATTCGCTCTTGTAATTACCCTTACCGTGTTACGCCCTGGGTAAGGACTGTTACTTATAGATAGAAGATAAGACTGTCTTGAATATATCTCTGTAAGGTATGCAAACGTTCAAATGCAGAGCATTCGCTTATGTAACGACCGTTACGCTGTATGTAACGACCGTTTCGCTATGTGTAACGACCGTTACGCTCTGTTTAAGGACTGTTACTAAGATAGAATATTTTGTAATGCTTCAAAACGTTTTGATACACATTATTCGCTCTTGTAACGACCGCTACGATCTATGTAATGACCGTTACGCTCTGTGTAACGACAGTTACGCTCTGTGTAGCGACTGTTACTAAGACAAGTATAGCATTCCCTCTGTGTAACGACTTTTACGCTCTGTATAAGGAATGTAATTAAGATAGAATACATGTGTAATGCTTCCAAGCGTTCCGATACACAGTATTCGCTATGGTCTATGTAACGACCGTTATGCTCTGTGTAAGGACTATTACTAACATAAAATACATGTGTACTGCTTCAAAACGTTTTCATACAGTATTCGCTTTTGTAACGACCGTTAGGCTCTATGTAACGACCCTGTGTAACGACCGTTACGCGCTGTGTAAGGACTATTAATGTGATAGTATATGAGATGTACATGTGATGCTACGAAACGTTTGGTACTTTGTGTAACGACCGCTACGCTCTGTGTAAGGACTATTACTAAGATAAAATACATGTGTACTGCCTCATAAGATAGAATACATGTGTAATGCATTCAAGCGTTTTGATACACAGTATTCGCTCTTGTAACGACCGTTATGCTCTGTGTGACGGCCATTACGCTCTGTGTAAGGACTATTACTAAGATAAAATACATGTGTACTGCTTCAAAACGTTTTGATGCACAGTATTCGCTTTTGTAACGACCGTTACGCCCTATGTAACGACCGTTACGCGCTGTGCAACGACCGTTACGCTCTATGTAACGACCGTTACGCACTATGTAACGACCGTTACGCGCTGTGAATCGACCGTTACGCGATGTGTAACGGCCGTTATGCTCTGTGTAAGGACTATTACTGAGATGGAATACATGTGTAATGCTTCAAAACGTTTTGATACACAGTATTCGCTCTTGTAACGACCGTTACACTCTATGTAACGACCGTTACGCTCTATGTAGTGACCGTTACGCTCTGTGTAAGGTCTGTTACTAAGATAGAATACAGGTGTTATGATTCAAAACGTTTTGATACACAGTATTCGCTCTTGTAATTACCCTTACGCCCTGGGTAAGGACTGTTACTTATAGATAGAAGATAAGACTGTCTTGAATATGTCTCTGTAAGGTATACAAACGTTCAAATGCAGAGCATTCGCTTATGTAACGACCGTTACGCTCTATGTAACGACAGCTACGCTCTGTGTGACGACCGTTACGCTCTGTTTAAGGACTGTTACTAAGACAAGTATAGCATTCGCTCTGTGTAACGACCTTTACGCTCTGTATAAGGAATGTAACTAAGATAGATAGAATACATGTGTAATGCTTCCAAGCGTTTTGATACTCTGTGTAACGACCGTTTCGCTCTATGTAACGACCGTTACGCTCTGTGTAAGGACTATTACTAAGATAAAATACATGTGTACTGCTTCAAAACGTTTTCATACAGTATTGGCTTTTGTAACGACTGTTACGCTCTATGTAGCGACTCTGTGTAACGACCGTTGCGCGCTGTGTAACGACCGTTACGCTCTGTGTAAGGACTATTAATGAGATAGAATACATGTGATGCTACAAAACGTTTGGTACTCTGTGTAACGACCGTTACGCTGTGTAGCGAACGTTACGCTGTGTAGCGACCATTACGCCCTGTGTAAGGACAATTACTAAGATAAAATACATGTGTACTGCTTCATAACGTTTTGATACACAGTATTCGCTTTTGTAACGACCGTTACGCTCTATGTAACGACCGTTATGCTCTGTGTAAGGACTGTAACTAAGATGGAATACATGTGTAATGCTTCAAAACGTTTTGATACACAGCATTCGCTCTTGTAACGACCATTACGCTCTATGTAACGACCGCTACGCTCTGTGTAACGACCGTTGCGCTCTGTGCAACGACTGTTGCTAAGATAGAATACATGTGTTATGATTCAAAACGTTTTGATACACAGTATTCGCTATTGTAATTACCCTTACGCCCTGGGTAAGGACTGTTATTTATAGATAGAAGATAAGACTGTCTTGAATATGTCTGTAAGGTTTCCAAACGTTCAAATGCAGAGCATTCGCTCTCGTACCGACCGTTACGGTCTATGTAACGACCGTTACGCTCTGTGTAACGACTGTTATGCTCTGTGTAAGGACTATTACTAAGATAAAATACATGTGTACTGCTTCATAATGTTTTGATGCACAGTATTCGCTTTTGTAACGACCGTTACGCTCTATGTAACGACCGTTACGCGCTAAGTAACGACCGTTACGCGCTAAGTAACGACCGTTACGCTATGTGTAAGGACTATTACTGAGATAGATACATGTGTAATGCTTCAAAACGTTTTGATACACATAATACGCTCTTGTAACAACCGTTCCGATCTATGTAACGACCGTTACACTCTGCAAAATCAATGTTACGCTCTGTGTATGGACTGTTACTAAGAGAGAATACATGTGTAATGCTTCCAAGCGTTTTGATACACAGCATTCGCTCTTGTAACGACCGTTACGCTCTATGTAGCGACCGTTACGCCTTATGAAACGACCGTTATGCGCTGTGCAACGACCGCTATGTTCTATGTAATGACCGTTACGCTCTATGTAACGACCGTTACGCTCTGTGTAACGACCGTTACGCTCTGTGTAAGGACTGTTACTAAGACAGAATACATGTGTTATGATTCAAAACGTTTTGATACACAGTATTCGCTCTTGTAATTACCCTTACGCCCTGGGTAAGGACTGTTACTTATAGATAGAAGATAAGACTGTCTTGAATATGTGTCTGTAAGGTTTTTGAAACTTTCAAATGCACAGCATTCGCTCTGGTAACGACCGTTACGGTCTATGTAACGACCGTTACGCTCTGTGTAACGACTGTTGCGCTCTGTGTAAGGACTGTTTCTAAGATAGAATACATGTGTAATGCTTCAAAACGTTTGGATACACAGTATTCGCT
>CM065710.1:12286485-12327627 GCA_017654935.2 Phymorhynchus buccinoides
TACAAAGAGCGCAACATAGAGCGTAGAGGTAATTACAAGAGCGAATGCTGTGTATCAAAACGTTTTGAAGCATTACACATGTATTCTATCTTAGATACAGTCCTTACACAGAGCGTAACGGTCGTTACATAGAGCGTAACGGTCGTTACATAGAGCGTAACGGTCGTTACATAGAGCGTAACGGTCGTTACATATAGCGTAACGGTCGTTACAAGAGCGAATACTGTATCAAAACGTTTTGAAGCATTACACATGTATTCTATCTTAGATACAGTCCTTACACAGAGCGTAACGGTTGTTACATATAGCATAACGGTCGTTACAAGAGCGAATACTGTGTATCAAAACGTATTGAAGCATTACACATGTATTCTATCTTACTAACAGTCGTTACACAGAGCGTAACGGTCGTTACACAGAGCGTAATGGTCGTTACACAGAGCGTAACGGTCGTTACACAGCGTAACGGTCGTTACACAGAGCGTAACAGTCGTTACAAGAGAGAAAACGGTATGAAAACGTCTTGAAGCATTACACATGTATTCTATCTTAGTAACAGTCCTTACACAGAGCGTAACGGTCGTTACACAGAGGGTAATGGTCGTTACATAGAGCGTAAGCAAAACTACAACAGGGAATACTGTGCATCAAAACGTTTTGAAGCAGTACACATGTATTCTATCTTAGTAACAGTCCTTACACAGGGCGTAACATTGATTATGCAGAGTGTAGCGGTCGTTACATAGATCGGAACGGTTGTTACAAGAGCGTATTATGTGTATCAAAACGTTTTGAAGCATTACACATGTATCTATCTCAGTAATAGTCCTTACACTTAGCGTAACGGTCGTTACTTAGCGCGTAACGGTCGTTACTTAGCGCGTAACGGTCGTTACTTAGCGCGTAACGGTCGTTACTTAGCGCGTAACGGTCGTTACTTAGCGCGTAACGGTCGTTACATAGATCGTAACGGTCGTTACAAGAGCGAATACTGTGTATCAAAACGTTTTGAAGCATCACACATGTATTCCATCTCAGTAATAGTCCTCACACAGCGCGTAACGGTCGTTTCACAGCGCGTAACGGTCGTTACATAGGGAGTAACGGTCGTTACATAAAGCGTAACGGTCGTTGCACAGCGTGTAACGGTCGTTACATAGGGCGTAACGGTCGCTACATAGAGTGTAACGGTCGTTACAAAAGCGAATGCTGTGCATCAAAACGTTTTGAAGCATTAGTTAGTCTTTACATAGAGCGTAACGGTCGTTACATAGAGCGTAACGGTCGTTACATATAGCGTAACGGTCGTTACAAAAGCGAATACTGTGTATCGAAACGTTTTGAAGCATTACACATGTATTCTACCTAAGTAAGAGTCCTTACACAGAGCGTAACAGTCGTTACACAGAGCGTAACGGGCGTTATGTAGAGCGTAACGGTCGTTACAAGAGCGAATACTCTGCATTTAAACGTTTGGAAACCTTACAGAGACATATTCAAGACAGTCTTATCTTCTATCTACCCAGGCCGTAACGGTCGTTACAAGAGCGAATACTGTGTATCAAAACGTTTTGAAGCATCACACATGTATTCTATCTCAGTAATAGTCCTTACACAGAGCGTAACGGTCGTTACACAGAGCGTAACGGTCGTTACATAGAGCGTAACGGTCGTTACACAGAGCGCAACGGTCGTTACATAGAGCGTAACGGTCGTTACAAGAGCGAATGCTGTGTATTAAAATGTTTTGAAGCATTACACATGTATTATGTCTTAGTTACAGTCCTTACACAGAGCAAAACGGTCGTTACACAGAGCATAGCGGTCGTTACAAGAGCGAATACTGTGTATCAAAACGTTTTGAAGCATTACACATGATTCCATCTCAGTAATAGTCCTTACACAGAGCATAACGGCCATTTCACAGCCCGTAACGGTCGTTACATACAGCGTAACGGTCGTTACACAGAGCGTAACGGTCGTTACAAGAGCGAATACTGTGTATCAAAACGTTTTGAAGCATTACACATGTATTCCATCTCAGTAATAGTCCTTACACAGAGCATAACGGCCATTTCACAGCGCGTAACGGTCGTTACATACGGCGTAACGGTCGTTACATAGAGCGTAGCGGTCGTTGCATGGCGCGTAACGGTCGTTACATAGGGCGGAGCGGTCGTTACAAAAGCGAATACTGCGTATGAAAACGTTTTGAGGCAGTACACATGTATTTTATCTTAGTAATAGTCCTTACACAGAGCTACACAGAGCGTAAATCTCGTTACACAGAGCGTAACGGTCATTGCACAGAGTATCAAAACGTTTTGAAGCATGACGCATGTATTCTATCTCAGTAATAGTCCTTACACAGAGCATAACGGTCGTTACACAGCACGTAACGGTTGTTACACAGCGCGTAACGGTCGTTACACACAGCTCGTAATGGTCGTTGAAGCAGGACACATGTATTTTATCTTAGTAATAGTCCTTACACAGAGCATAACAGTCGTTACACAGAGCGGAACGGTCGTTACGAGAGCGAATGCTCTGCATTTGAACGTTTGGAAACCTTACAGAGACATATTCAAGACAGTCTTATCTTCTATCTATAAGTAACAGTCCTTACCCAGGGCGTAAGGGTAATTACAAGAGTGAATACTGTGTATCAAAACGTTTTGAATCATTACACATGTATTCTATCTCAGTAATAGTCCTTACACAGAGCATAACGGTCGTTACACAGCACGTAACGGTCGTTACACAGCTCGTAATGGTCGTTGAAGCAGGACACATGTATTTTATCTTAGTAATAGTCCTTACACAGAGCATAACAGTCGCTACACAGAGCGTAACGGTCGTTACATAGAGCGTAACGGTCGTTACGAGAGCGAATGCTCTGCATTTGAACGTTTGGAAACCTTACAGAGACATATTCAAGACAGTCTTATCTTCTATCTATAAGTAACAGTCCTTACCCAGGGCGTAAGGGTAATTACAAGAGCGAATACTGTGTATCAAAACGTTTTGAATCATAACACATGTATTCTATCTTAGTAACAGTCGCTACACAGAGCGCAACGGTCGTTACACAGAGCGTAACGGTCGTTACATAGATCGTAACGGTCGTTACAAGAGCGAATACTGTGTATCAAAACGTTTTGAAGCATTACACATGTATTCCATCTCAGTAATAGTCCTTACACTGAGAATAACGGCTGTTACACAGCGCGTAGCGGTCGTTTCACAGCGCGTAACGGTCATTACATAGGGCGTAGCGGTCGTTACATAGAGCGTAACTGTCGTTGCACGGCTTGTAACGGTCGTTACATAGGGCGTAACGGTCGTTACATAGAGCGTAACGGTCGTTACAAAAGCGAATACTGTGTATCAAAACGTTTTGAAGCAGTACACATGTATTTTATCTAAGTAATAGTCCTTACACAGAGCGTAACGGTCGTTACACAGCGCGTAATGGTCGTTACACAGCGCATAACGGTCGTTACACAGCGCGTAACGGTCGTTACACAGCTCATAATGGTCGTTACATAGGGCGTAACGGTCGCTACATAGAGCGTAGCAGTCGTTACAAAAGCGAATACTGTGTATCAAAACCTTTTGAAGCAGTACACATGTATTTTATCTTAGTAATAGTCCTTACACAGAGCCAAACAGGTCGTTACACAGAGCGTAACAGTCGTTACACAGAGCGTAACAGTCGTTACACAGAGCGTAACGGTCGTTACATAGACCGTAACGGTCGCTACGAGAGCGAATGCTCTGCATTTGAAAGTTTGAAAACCTTACAGAGACATATTCAAGACAGTGTTATCTTCTATCTATAAGTAACAGTCCTTACCCAGGGCGTAAGGGTAATTACAAGAATGAATACTGTGTATCAAAACCTTTTGAAGCAGTACACATGTATTTTATCTTAATAATAGTCCTTACACAGAGCCAAACAGTCGTTACACAGAGCGTAACAGTCGTTACACAGAGCGTAACAGTCGTTACACAGAGCGTAACGGTCGTTACATAGACCGTAACGGTCGCTACGAGAGCGAATGCTCTGCATTTGAAAGTTTGAAAACCTTACAGAGACATATTCAAGACAGTGTTATCTTCTATCTATAAGTAACAGTCCTTACCCAGGGCGTAAGGGTAATTACAAGAATGAATACTGTGTATCAAAACGTTTTGAAGCATTACACATGTATGTATCCTATCTTATCTTAGTTACAGCTTTACACAGAGCGTAACGGTCGTTACATATACAAGAAGGGGGGGGGGGGCGACACGGGGAGGGGGAAAGCAGGATAGGGGAAACCCAAGCGAAGCTAGGAAGCGCAGATGCTTCATGCTGCCGTGAGTTGGCGCAAGGGAGGGGTGCTGCCGTGCGGAGCACAGGTTTATCTAGTATTCTATATTTGTAACACAAACGTTAAGAAGGCTTACAGAGACACATTCTATATTTGTAACAGTCCTTCTTTACACAGAGCAAAACGGCTGTTACAAAGAGCGCAACATAGAGCGTAGTGGTAATTACAAGAGCGAATGCTGTGTATCAAAACGTTTTCAAGCATTACACATGTATTCTATCTTAGATACAGTCCTTACACAGAGCGTAACGGTGGTTACAAGAGCGAATGCTGTGTATCAAAACGTTTTGAAGCATTACACATGTATTCTATCTTAGTAACAGTCCTTACACAGAACGTAACGGTCGTTACATAGAGCGTAACGGTCGTTACATATAGCGTAACGGTCGTTACAAGAGCGAATGCTGTGTATCAAAACGTTTTGAAGCATTACACATGTATTCTATCTTAGTAACAGTCCTTACACAGAACGTAACGGTCGTTACATAGAGCGTAACGGTCGTTACATATAGCGTAACGGTCGTTACAAGAGCGAATACTGTGTATCAAAACGTTTTGAAGCATTACACATGTATTCTATCTTAGATACAGTCCTTACACAGAGCGTAACGGTTGTTACATATAGCATAACGGTCGTTACAAGAGCGAATACTGTGTATCAAAACGTATTGAAGCATTACACATGTATTCTATCTTACTAACAGTCGTTACACAGAGCGTAACGGTCGTTACACAGAGCGTAACTGTGGTTACACAGAGCGTAACGGTTGTTACACAGAGCGTAACGGTCGTTACACAGAGCGTAACGGTCGTTACACAGAGCGTAACGGTCGTTACACAGAGCGTAACGGTCGTTACACAGAGCGTAACGGTCGTTACACAGAGCGTAGTGGTCGTTACACAGAGCGTAACGGTCGTTACAAGAGAGAAAACGGTATGAAAACGTTTTGAAGCATTACACATGTATTCTATCTTAGTAACAGTCCTTACACAGAGCGTAACGGTCGTTACAAGAGCGAATGCTGTGCATCAAAACGTTTTGAAGCATTACACATGTATTCTATCTTAGATACAGTCCTTACACAGAGCGTAACGGTCGTTACAAGAGCGAATGCTGTGCATCAAAACGTTTTGAAGCATTACACATGTATTCTATCTTAGTAACAGTCCTTACACAGGGCGTAACGGTCGTTACAAGAGCGAATACTGTGTATCCAAACGTTTTGAAGCATTACACATGTATTCTATCTTAGAAACAGTCCTTACACAGAGCGCAACAGTCGTTACACAGAGCGTAACGGTCGTTACATAGACCGTAACGGTCGTTACCAGAGCGAATGCTGTGCATTTGAAAGTTTCAAAAACCTTACAGACACATATTCAAGACAGTCTTATCTTCTATCTATAAGTAACAGTCCTTACCCAGGGCGTAAGGGTAATTACAAGAGCGAATACTGTGTATCAAAACGTTTTGAATCATAACACATGTATTCTGTCTTAGTAACAGTCCTTACACAGAGCGTAACGGTCGTTACACAGAGCGTAACGGTCGTTACATAGAGTGTAACGGTCATTACATAGAACATAGCGGTCGTTGCACAGCGCGTAACGGTCGTTTCATAAGGCGTAACGGTCGCTACATAGAGCGTAACGGTCGTTACAAGAGCGAATGCTGTGTATCAAAACGCTTGGAAGCATTACACATGTATTCTCTCTTAGTAACAGTCCATACACAGAGCGTAACATTGATTATGCAGAGTGTAACGGTCGTTACATAGATAGGAACGGTTGTTACAAGAGCGTATTATGTGTATCAAAACGTTTTGAAGCATTACACATGTATCTATCTCAGTAATAGTCCTTACACATAGCGTAACGGTCGTTACTTAGCGCGTAACGGTCGTTACTTAGCGCGTAACGGTCGTTACTTAGCGCGTAACGGTCGTTACTTAGCCCGTAACGGTCGTTACATAGAGCGTAACGGTCGTTACAAAAGCGAATACTGTGCATCAAAACATTATGAAGCAGTACACATGTATTTTATCTTAGTAATAGTCCTTACACAGAGCATAACAGTCGTTACACAGAGCGTAACGGTCGTTACATAGACCGTAACGGTCGGTACGAGAGCGAATGCTCTGCATTTGAACGTTTGGAAACCTTACAGACATATTCAAGACAGTCTTATCTTCTATCTATAAGTAACAGTCCTTACCCAGGGCGTAAGGGTAATTACAAGAGCGAATACTGTGTATCAAAACGTTTTGAATCATAGCACATGTATTCTATCTTAGCAACAGTCGTTGCACAGAGCACAACGGTCGTTACACAGAGCTTAGCGGTCGTTACATAGAGCGTAATGGTCGTTACAAGAGCGAATGCTGTGTATCAAAACGTTTTGAAGCATTACACATGTTACAGTCCTTACACAGAGCATAACGGTCATTACACAGAGCGAAACGATCGTTACATAGTTCGTAACAGTCGTTACAAGAGCGAATACTGTGTATCAAAACGTTTTGAAGCATTACACATGTATTCCATCTCAGTAATAGTCCTTGCACAGAGCATAACGGCCGTTACACATCGCGTAACGGTCGTTTCACAGCGCGTAACGGTCGTTACATAGGGCGTAACGGTCGTTACACAGAGTCGCTACATAGAGCGTAACAGTCGTTACAAAAGCCAATACTGTATGAAAACGTTTTGAAGCTGTACACTTGTATTTTATCTTAGTAATAGTCCTTACACAGAGCGTAACGGTCGTTACATAGAGCGAAACGGTCGTTACACAGAGTATCAAAACGCTTGGAAGCATTACACATGTATTCTATCTATCTTAGTTACATTCCTTATACAGAGCGTAAAGGTCGTTACACAGAGCGAATGCTATACTTGTCTTAGTAACAGTCCTTAAACAGAGCGTAACGGTCGTCACACATTAGCTGTCGTTACATAGAGCGTAACGGTCGTTACATAAGCGAATGCTCTGCATTTGAACGTTTGTATACCTTACAGAGACATATTCAAGACAGTCTTATCTTCTATCTATAAGTAACAGTCCTTACCCAGGGCGTAAGGGTAATTACAAGAGCGAATACTGTGTATCAAAACGTTTTGAATCATAACACCTGTATTCTATCTTAGTAACAGACCTTACACAGAGCGTAACGGTCACTACATAGAGCGTAACGGTCGTTACATAGAGTGTAACGGTCGTTACAAGAGCGAATACTGTGTATCAAAACGTTTTGAAGCATTACACATGTATTCTATCTTAGTAATAGTCCTTACACAGAGCATAACGGCCGTTACACATCGCGTAATGGTCGTTACACAGCGCGTAATGGTCGTTACACAGCGCATAACGGTCGTTACACAGCGCGTAACGGTCGTTACACAGCTCATAATGGTCGTTACATAGGGCGTAACGGTCGCTACATAGAGCGTAGCAGTCGTTACAAAAGCGAATACTGTGTATCAAAACCTTTTGAAGCAGTACACATGTATTTTATCTTAGTAATAGTCCTTACACAGAGCCAAACAGTCGTTACACAGAGCGTAACAGTCGTTACACAGAGCGTAACAGTCGTTACACAGAGCGTAACGGTCGTTACATAGACCGTAACGGTCGCTACGAGAGCGAATGCTCTGCATTTGAAAGTTTGAAAACCTTACAGAGACATATTCAAGACAGTGTTATCTTCTATCTATAAGTAACAGTCCTTACCCAGGGCGTAAGGGTAATTACAAGAATGAATACTGTGTATCAAAACCTTTTGAAGCATTACACATGTATGTATCCTATCTTATCTTAGTTACAGCTTTACACAGAGCGTAACGGTCGTTACATATACAAGAGGGGGGGGGGCGACACGGGGAGGGGGAAAGCAGGATAGGGGAAACCCAAGCGAAGCTAGGAAGCGCAGATGCTTCATGCTGCCGTGAGTTGGCGCAAGGGAGGGGTGCTGCCGTGCGGAGCACAGGTTTATCTAGTATTCTATATTTGTAACACAAACGTTAAGAAGGCTTACAGAGACACATTCTATATTTGTAACAGTCCTTCTTTACACAGAGCAAAACGGCTGTTACAAAGAGCGCAACATAGAGCGTAGTGGTAATTACAAGAGCGAATGCTGTGTATCAAAACGTTTTCAAGCATTACACATGTATTCTATCTTAGATACAGTCCTTACACAGAGCGTAACAGTGGTTACAAGAGCGAATGCTGTGTATCAAAACGTTTTGAAGCATTACACATGTATTCTATCTTAGTTTCAGTCCTCACACAGAGCATAACGGTCGTTACACAGAGCGTAACGTTGGTTACATAGAGCGTAACGGTCGTTACAAGAGCGAATGCTGTGTGTCAAATCGTTTTGAAGCATTACACATGTATTCTATCTCAGTTATAGTCCTTACACAGAGCGTAACGGTCGTTACACAGCAGGTTATGGTCGTTACATAGAGCGTAATGTCTCAGAGAAGTAGGACTTATATGAGAGTGAGTCTTATAATGGGAGGTCTTATTAGGGAGGTTCCACTGTGTATAACAGGCGTGATGGCCTGTAAGACAAGAGGCACAGAGACGGACAAAGAAAGAAACAGGTAGACAGACAGACAGACAGACAGACAGACAGACAGGTAGGCAAAAAGAATGAGAAATGGAAACAGACCGACAAAAAGAAAGACATGATTCAGGCATACTCGTTCATGTTCTCACCTAATATTTTAACTCGGTTAGTTTTGGTGTATCTCTGTTTTCATCTTGGCGTCATTTCATGTAATCCTAATGTCATCGTGTCCTATTTCGTTTTATTGCGACGTGGGGTTGGAGTTCTGGTCTGCAGAGTGGTGTGAGGTGGAACTCTCTCTCTCTCTCTCTCTCTCTCTCCCTCCCTCTCTCTCTCTCTCTCTCTCTCTCTCTCTCCCTCTCCCTCTCGCTCTTCTCCCTCTCCCTCTCTCTCTCTCTCCCCCTCTCTCTCTCTTATCATTTTTTTGGGTCGATTTTGCTTCTTTTGTCTATTGCTATGTCCATTGTTCGTTTGGTTTGTTGTGACTTTCTTTTCAAAAATGTATTGCTTGTATTTCCTGGTAAAATTCCGCCAATGTTTATACTGTGTAATTCGTTTTGAACTGAGCACGCCATAAGCTCTGCTTGTTGTTGCTTCAGTTATGTCATAGTTGTTCATGTTGATTTGGAAAATAAAACATTTAAACCAGGCATACTCGCACAGGAAACAAAAAAACATAGCACAGACAATTGTACAAGTCCTGGTGGTTTATTAAGTAGAAAGTCAGTGATATAAAAAAAAATCAGCAGTATTTGGCAGAATCAAAAAATGTTCAGACAACTGATCGCTTCTCAGCCTTTTGGCTAAGACAGTGATTCAGGAACATAAATTTTTGTTTATACCTGTTTGGTTTGTTCAGCCCGTCGTACATGGCGAAAGCCGATACGCGACGTTAAACTGAACTTCCATCCATTTGGCAGAAAAATCAACAGTCACTTTTCGGACAAAATGTGATTATCATCTGAAATTCTTTACATTACAAGAGAAATAAACTCAGCAGCTCAATTTTATTTAAGGCAGGAAGTGTTGAATCAAAAAGTTACCAAAGAAATATTGTTCAAAATAAATGAAATACAAGTCAATGATCAGTTGGATGATAAAATATGAACTTATCAAAACATATGGTTAACAAATTTGTTGAAATGCTATTTCTTTTTAAAACTTTAAAACGTATCGCAGTGTTTATGGACTGAGTTCAAAACAAATGGTTGACTTATGGCGATTATTTGCCCACCAGGGGCTTATCACGCGATTTTCTTAGTTGGGCATAGTGAGAGAGAGAGAGAGGGTGGGACTCCTCCCTCTCTCTCCCTCTTTCTTTATTCCCAACTAAGAATATAGAGAGGATTAGCCCCACTCGAGCGTTATGCCACCTGGTGGTCAAAAACCCCCCGCTAAGTCGCTCATTAAATGCTGGTGGTTTGTTTTTTCTAATTTGTTTTAAAGTAATAAAAGCAACTTTTAAATCACATTTTTCACTTTTATAAGATGGGGGAAAAGAAGGGGGTGGGGAGAAGCATGGGTAATACAAAAAATAGCATGGAGTCCAAAACATTGGACTGCACGAGATAATTAATACAAATTACTCGATCCAAACCTTGTTATGGTAGCACAGGATTAGTAAAATGCCTCAGAATTACCTGACATACTACAGAGAATTGAGAATGCCAAAGCATTTTTTTCTGGCAGTTCCAAATGAAGTTGCACTAAGTGAAACACTGCATGTTTTGATTTCACCTCCTTCAGTTGCCCGCGCTTATTTGTCAGTTGAGTTACTGTAATGTGTTGTAATATTTTGGCATTTCAAACACATTATTTTGGCAGTTAAGCCAGTTTATTGAACTTTTCACTAGAGCAATCTTTTGGCAAATCCTATTTGAATTAAAACTTGTTACTTGGAACCGAAATGCTGATGGGTTATTAGAAAAAAATATAGATTTCATTTTTTTCTTTTGGCAGTACTGAATCATTTAAAGTTACAGAGTATGTGTATTAGAAATGCAGTCAAGTCTAAAAATGACAACTTTGGTGTAGATGGTTTTTTTAAGCAAGAGTGGATGGATAACACTTATTACCAATAAATAAATCGTAGCAAAGTCACTTTAACCCTTTCACCGCCAGCCATATTTCAGCCAAATATTGCTATGAAATTTACCTGGGTAGAGAACAAAATCCATCTGCAGTATTGGGGATTCTTCAGTGACGTATATAAAATAAGGTCTGTCCTTACTTCCCAAAACTAAGACAATAGGGTCTTTGGATAATAGACCCCAATTTGATCCCTTTTAGTGGCATAGGTGTTAAATCACTGTGGTGCTAAAATGCAACATTGGCGGTGAAAGGGTTAAAATTAAAAGGATCTCTCAAAGATCAAACAAACAAAAATCAAAGCATTGATTCAAAAACTTACAAAATCAGAATCTCTGACCATTGCAATAACAAGCGCACTCTTTGTCATATTCAAGCATTAAAATTTTGTTGGTATTAGTTGGTCTCTTGTATGTAGATGTGTATGTATCTTTCAAAACATGTGACCCAACACCACAAAAGGGACATTAAGTGTCAAACTGACCACTCTGAGAAAATTGTACATTTGAAAACTTCAGACAGTTCTCTTTCTAATGATAGAAGAACCAATCTTGTATCTTTATCCATTCCAGAGTTATGAGCACTTAAATTTAGTAGGGTGAGCGTCGGCCATTTTGAGAAAACAAAGTTTAAAGTTTAGCCTAGCTGAAGAAAATGCATTGACCTACTTGTTTCAAAGACCCAGTAGGTCACATGTCAAAATCACGGTTTTCACGTGTTTTCCCTCTTATAGCTGGTAAGAAATCTTATTTTGACCAAGTGTTGTTCCCATACAAATTGCCTCTTGCACGAAAACGAGACATCACTTTAAAGAGCAGCCTCGATCGTATACGAGGAAAGTCTAAAATGTGGGCCACACCGACCCAGAAAAAAAAAGGGACTTAATCCAGCCGGCTCTGTGGGTCTTTAAAATACTTATAGGACAATTTAGAGACCATATTACAGATTGTCCTTTATAAATATGAAAAATAATATGCTAGAGAGAACACAAAAATACCAATAACTCAAAATTGACAAAAAATGATATTTTTGACTTTGCAAGCCTATTGTGAGAAACTAGTCCAGCGACTTAATGTCCCTTTCGTGGTGCTGGGTCACATTTGATGATATTATGACAACAAAATCTTTAAGAAATCAAGTCAACAATTGTGTTGCTGATGAAAAGAAAAGTCCAAAATTGTGTACACCAGGCAAGAACATAAACGCAATCATAAAAGGTGCTGTAAATATCACAGTTGTTGGATTGATCAACGCTTCGTTTTTCTTTTTAAAAAAAAATTCAAATCACAATTTTTGCACCAAAGCAAACTTTTATTAAAATTACAATATTTGACTTATAACGAACATTTCAAGAGCGCGCTTATTCTTTAAGCTCTAAGCGCTTAAAATACATAATAATTACACAATACACATCAACATGTTTAAACGCATGTGTTCTTTACTCAAAGAAAACAGCACAATATTTTTTTTAAAGATATTAGCTATTAAATAAAAAATCAACTACAAACCTATCTGTATTGCTAAAAAATCGGGACTTTACTGGAGTAGCACTGCCTCTGGGCATTGCCTCCAGTATTGTTCCCACCATCTTTGTATCTACAAATGTCCCATATGTGTCTGTTCCAGACCGAGAGGACGTAAAACACCAATTTTTCGTTCGTGATTAGCTATAAATATATAGCAGTTCAAAAAGAAAATACATGTATAATATATATATATATTATTGGACGGAACATTATTTTGCCCAGCTAAATCAACTCTCTGGTTATGAAATTAAAAGTATCTTGTATAAGCCCCCCCACCTATGCACGAGATTGGTCTAAAAGTGGGGGGTGGGCGTTTATTAGGTAAGTACCCCTATGCACGAGATTGGTCTAAAAGTGGGGGGTGGGCGTTTATTAGGTAAGTACCCCTATGCACGAGATTGGTCTAAAAGTGGGGGGTGGGCGTTTATTAGGTAAGTACCCCTATGCACGAGATTGGTCTAAAAGTGGGGGGTGGGCGTTTATCCAGTAAGTAGCCCTTGCATGACTATTTTCTCAAAAACCGGGTGGGCGTTTACAAGGTCATAGACAAACATATGACAGCATTCTCTCTCTGTGGTGTGTGTGCGAGAGTGGTTGTGTGTATGGTGTGTGTATCTGAGCATGAGAGAGGAACATTTTTTAGAAAGTGTGTTTATGCAAAAAAAAGAGCTCAAATTAGAACATGGTACTTTATAATAATTATTTTAAAAAAACAATGGAAAGAAATTTGTAAAATCAGAAAATGTTTTAAAGCACATTTTGGTTTGTAAATAATTGAAACCCTTTGTAGAGCAATTTTTATTTCATTTGCTGATATGGTATATAAAAACCTTTCAGATTACTTTATACAAAATGTACAGAATTCAAATTGGACGGAATAGTAACATTGTATATCCTCTTTTTCACAAAAGATTCAAATCTGTAAGTATCTATTTCTTCAAATCATTCTTATTCATGTTAACATTAACTTCACCATTGACAGTGTGTGGTAATCTAATTTTTAAAGCCATTTGTCAAAACACCAAAAAAGTTCAATTTTATCCCGCATACGATATCACAAGGGAAAATAATTAAATGTTTTGTTCTCTATACATCAGCCAAAGCACTTTACGAAATCAATATCTTGATTACAGTTTGACCTGTGTTATATATGGTATTAGTATTCTGTTACATTTTAAACAAATTCATTCATTTCAACTTTGTACATATGTGATGCAGCACAGGAAAAGGAGGCTAAAGTCGGGCAGCCTCTCGCCACTAGGTCTAATAGTCCCCTTTGTTTGTCTTCGGATATACAAACTTTGAAAAAAAAAAAAAATTGTTAAAAATAAACTATTAGAGATAGATGAATTCTGTTTTTGGGTTTTTGCCTGTTAATCTGTTGTCTCTGGCCTTTCTGAAAATATGAATAAGTCAAAAGTGATCATTTACAACATTAGCCTCGCTTTCCTGTACTGCATAACATATATCAGCCAAAGCACTTTACGAAATCATTATCTTGATTAGAGCTTGACCTGTGTTATATTTGGTATTAGTATTCCGTTACATTTTTAAAAAATCATTCATTTTAACTTTTTACAGCTAAGCTACATTTTATAAAAAAAAACCAAGCCCCCATTCTCTCTCGCTATTGCTCGTCTTCCTGCCCCACCGACTGCTGGGAAGGGGGTCGGGGGGTGGCGGTTTTGAAGGTCTCGTCCGGATCGTGAGTGATCGACTGGTTTACATGTGAGGACGCGGGGGGACTGTGAGGGGGCTGCTGTGCAGGAACACAGAGGAAATAAAATGGGTTACATTTTGGAACTAAAACCATTACATTGCTCTATACATGGATGCAACTGTAGAAAATCCAAAAACAGGCAAGGCAGCCCCGGTTGGGGGTCAGGGAGACGTTGGCCCCCTGAAGCTGAAAAAAAAAGCAAAATCACCGACACTCATTTGAAAGCTTATTCACACGCGCTTTGTAAAGTGAGAATTCAACACTTTTTTCTTCTTGAACTTTGGAATCCGAAATGTGTTCTTGGGTGGTTAAACACTTTTGAAAAACAGGCGCCGCTTAGTTTCAAAATTTTGAAAAACAGGTGCTGCCTCGTATCCGAGGCAAAGTTGCACCCATGCGTATATTGAACCGACCCCAAATAGCACCAAATTACAGCGGGTCGTCAATGTCGTCGATGACTCGTTTCCTGTCGTATGAGCGCCAGGCATGGGAATTAGAGAAGACACAAAAGACTGAAAATTGGGGTCTGGAAGCGGGCATAGGAACAAGGAATAAAAAACACAACTGTAAACCGTGTGTGTTGGGATACAGCCCACAGAAAATGAAGCTTCTTCTGTTGTCTAAGCCTTAAAAACAGTATTAGAGATAAGACTGATATATTTAGTTCATTTTGCATTTATTTATAACCAATAACTGAAACTTACAAAAACAAAGAAAAAAAACACATGATGGACAACCCCTCCCCCCAAAAATGCTGAAATCAGCCCCTTTTTTTGAATCTGGACAAATCCCATCTCTGTGACAATCAGAAAAGCGTCATGCCTGTCATTTTGCGCCTAAAGCCGGCGATCAGAAAGCTGCGATCAGCCTCATATGACTCGATCAGGTCCCAGACGTAGATCGAATTCGTGTTTTAGACGCACAGAAGCGATTCATGGGAAGCCATCTGACTCGATCAGACTCGGCGCAGTAAATGTTAGAACCCGCCCTGATTCGGCCATGTCACCTTGGTATGAGCCCGACTGTAGTTCAGACTGATCGAGAAGGATGGCTGTGCAAATGAGGTGAAACTTCACGACCTGAACGAGTCACATGAGGCAGTCACATAGTCGCGCCGGCTTTTACGTCACGACCTGATCTGATCGAGTCACTGATGAGGCAGTCACATTAGTCTGTCGCCGGCTTAAGACAGACAACATGACGCCACGCGCCAGCATGTCCGTCTTCGGCTGGAGATTATCTTGTGCTAAGTTTTCTCGGCACAAGGGAAGGAAAATGGTACCGTCTCAGGCAGAAAGACTCGTCGTCGATGACGGGATGAACACCTAGAGCACCAAAGGCAGAGTCCAACTGAGAGTGACAGAAGGGGAAGTTACAACTCGGGTTTACTCTCCAGACAAGTGGGAACGGCCCTGCACTGGACTGTGCTTCTGTGCACCAAGTTCACTCGGAATTCGTCACTGGACTGAGGCATTAACCCTTGTACTGACGTAAAATGATCAACGCTAGTCACGCCTCGTTATGACTGAAAACACACTGCGACGGTCATCAGATGGGGCAGGAATTATTCTGGTTATGATTGGCGAGAATTTTGCTCTAAAGCTGGAGATGTCTTGACTATGCGACTGCCTCATATCTCTCGGATCAGGTCGTGACGTGAGGACACAAATTTTGTTTCCCGCAGGTCAGGAAGAGGTCAGCCCAGCCATCTGACTGCGAACCAGAGCAGGTGCAAGGGCGCCCTCGTTCGAGTCATATCACCTTCCACAACAGCCCGACTGAGTCAGACTGATCGAGCAGGATAGTATGGGAAATGACAGCTGAAACGTCATGTACCTGATCGAGTCACATGAGGCAGTCGCAGTCTGTACGCCCACTTAACCACAGACCATTTTGCCAGATTGGCTCCAGGCTCTATCTAGTTGTCTTTTTCATGGCATGATTTGACAACAAGATTTTTCTGTAATTTTCAGAACAGCTGTTCAGAAAGTGTTTGACCTATTTGCATAAAAGATCAACCCAGACAGTACCCTCATGGGGCCACGAAACAGTGCACGATCTTGGACATTACCCTTGCATCTCCCCCACCAGCCAGAGTTGTTTAACTAGGTTCTTTGTAAGAGTGCTGCTAAGCAATCTTTCTTTAAGAGCCCTAAAATCAGCGAC
This sequence comes from Phymorhynchus buccinoides, assembly GCA_017654935.2. NCBI lineage: Eukaryota > Metazoa > Mollusca > Gastropoda > Neogastropoda > Raphitomidae > Phymorhynchus > Phymorhynchus buccinoides. The sequence continues at coordinate 12,302,936 of CM065710.1, forward strand.
TTAAGGTCTAAAAATAGACAAGAACATGGCACTGAATCACATGGAAGATGTTTACGGCTCCTACCTATGATGCTGAGTGCAAATGATGTACTGGGCGCAGTCTCTCTGCCCAAGGTATTAGAACCCCCACCCCCCCCCCCCCCCCATTACAAGTCTCCCTCCACATATTAAAGACCTTCTCTGGAATGTCCAAAGCGACAACCTTTGTAGTATTAACTATTGCGGATGATTCCAGTGGAACCTGGCCGGGGGTCCAGGGACCCGACACCCCCCCCCCCCCCCACTCATTAAGTGAGAGTTAACATAAAGACCTACACACTTATGAGATTTCATTCCCTTTTTTAAGTATTAACTATTGCGGACGAATTCGCAGAGTCTGCTCGGAACGCGGAGAATGCAAGTCAGGGCCTGCAAACCGAGTATTCTTGGAACAGCAATTTTTCATAGTCTAAAAAAAAACGAAATTCGTGTTGTTTCCGATCCAAACCACCGGTTTTCGAGTTACTTCTACTTCATCACTCTTCAAATTCGCATTCACTTATGTTGGGCACTTCTGTTTCGCAATTTGTTTGTGCCTCAAGCCACAAAGCTATAACTCACTTTGTCGTCTCGGTCGGCTCCAACCCCCTGCAGCATCTTCAAATCGAGGTCCTTTCTCTTCAAAATTAATTCCTAGGCCGCTCTTCTGAATGATGCCATTTAAAACCCTCGTACAAAGCTAATAAACTCCCTACGTAATAAATACAGACGCTACCGACAGACACGACGAGTATGCCCGAGCTTCCCCCGATGAGTATAAGTAGGATAACCTAGTTTTAAATGTTTTCCAAAAGATATCGCCGCCCGTTACGAAATGGTCCCCCCCCAACATTCTGGTTTACCCCCTCCCCCCTTCCCCCTGAAAAGCCAGGCCGCTCCTAACGTCCATGATTGGAAGTGGTAAAAATAGACACGCGTCGCCACAAAACTATTGCCTCGATTTCCGCGCTTGTTAATGTTGAAATTATCAAAAACATCCCCCCCGCCCCCCTCGCCCCCCGCCCCCCCCCCCCACCCCCCTTATCTACCAGTTATACCACCCAAACACTCTCCCCCACCAACCCCCCTCCCCAAAATCCCTAACCCCCCACGCCCCTGGTGCCCCAGTAACCCCCCTAGCCCCCACCATCGCCCCCCCTGCAGCGCCCAGACCTCCCCCCCCCCACCAACTCGCCTTAGCCGCCCTCACCCTCCCACCCAACACCCCCAAGCTGACAGCTCTCCCCCCCCTCCCCGCTCCCCCCCCCCCAACACCCCCCCACCTTGCCCCCCCCCCCTTCCCCTCTGTACCCCCCCTCCCCCCCCCCCTCCCCCCTCCCTCCCCCCCCTCCCCCCTCCCCCCTCCCGGTGACCCCCCCCCTCCCACCCCCCCCACCCCCACCCACCCCCACCCCCTCCCCCCACTCCCCCCCCACCCAGTTTCCCCCCCCTTGGCGAGCTCCCCCCCCCCCCCGTTGGCGCCCCCCGCTCACCCACCCCCGATAAAGGGCCCCCACACCCCCCCGTCTCCCCAAATCAGACCCTCCAAAGAGCCCTGCCCCCTCTCACCCTCTCCCCCCCCCCCCGGACCCCCTTGGAAAAAAATTGTTGGTGTCCCCCCACCCCCCCCCCCCGCCCAGCCTCCACCTCACCCGCGTTTGCCTCGCACCCCCCCCCCCTCCCGCGATCCTCCCCCTCCTGCCACCAGCTTTCCCCCCCTCAGTTCCCCTCTCCTCCCCTACCTTCTCCTCCCTCTGATACCCCCCCGCCCCGTCCCCCTACACACCCCCTACCTCCGCCCCCCCCCCCCCCCCCCCACCCCGCCCTACACCCCCAGCCCCACGCCCCCCATATCCCCAGACCCCTTGCCACCCCGCCCTCCACCCCTCCGACTCCCACCACTGGGCCGCCCCCAACCCTTTAGTTTTATTTGCCCCCTAATTCATTCTTTGACCAAGCTCCCAACCCCCCCTCCTCCCCTGTTCTCTTGGCCCTCCACCCCCCCACGTCCCCCCCTCCCCCTCCCACCCCTTCCCTCTTTCCCCCCCTCCCTTTCTCCTCCCTCCTTCCCCCCAGACTCTTCTCCCCCTCATATACCCCGGGCCTCTTTGCGGTGTGAGGCCCCCGGGCAAGAACCTTATGGTGGGAAAAAACCCTTGCCCGCCCCCCCCCCCCCTTCCATGTGGGGGATTCCAGCCCTTCCCCGCCACCACTGGGTAATCCCAAGTGGGGGGGGGTTCGATTTCGTGATTTGTCAATCCCCCACGCAACCCTCAAAAAATTTTTTCCTTATCAAGCCCTTCATCACCCAATGAATCAACATTTTTTTTTTAAGAGAGGTTGTATCAGTACCTCCCCCCCAAACCCCCTCCCTGAACCCCTTCCCCCCCAGGCTAGCAACCCACGCTGGCCCCTCAGTCCGCCCCGCCCCTCTCCCCCTCCGTCCCCCCCCCTCCCCCCGAATTAGGGGGCCCGGAGTTTTTTTTTCATTAAACCAAAAAATTTTTTTTTCCCCCCCCCCAAACAAACTGAAGTGCCCGGACTCCCCCCCCCCCTCCCGGGGACCCCCCGAATTCACCCCGAATGGGTCAAGTTGTTATATGGTTTTCTTCTTCCCCGATGCAAAAACAAATTCCTGTCGCTTCCCCCGTGCAGATGCGTCACCCCCCCGTTTTTTGCCATCACTTGGGGGGACCCTCCCCCACCCCAAAGTCCCCCCCTTCCCCTTTGGGGGGGGTTTTGGCCCCCAGTGTTCCGTGAAAAAAAACAAAAAAAACCCCGCCCGGTCACTTGTTTATGGCTTGTTTTTTATAGATTTGGGCCCCCTCCCCCCATCTCAAAAAAACCCACACCCCACCCGACCCCCGCCCGCCGTCCCCCCCCACACCCACTTAACAAAGACCCCCGGGTTGGAACCCCGCCTTCGAGATTTTGTCTAGCCTCCCCTTCCATATGAAGAAAGGTCCAAAGGCGCCCGGCCCCCCCACCCCCCCTGAGGGAGGCCCGCCCAATTAGTTTTGGTTTCTTGAACTCCCCACCCCTCTCCCCTCCTGCCAACGGCCCCCCCTTTTTTTTTAGGACCCCCCACCAGGGACTTTCCCCCCAGCCTCTCCCCCCGCCCCCCCCCGACCCCCACCCCCCCCACACCCCCCCCTACCCCCCCCAAAACACCGTCCCCCCACAATGGTGGGCACCCCACGCAAAAAAAAAACATTTAAAAATCCACACCCCCCCCAGAAACCCGTTGCCCACCGGTAACCAGGACAAATGGGGGCTTTTTTTCCCCCAAGCTGGTTTTTTTTTTTTTTTTTGCTGTTTTGTTTTTTTTTTTTTTCCAAAAAATAAAACTGTTAAAAAAAAAAAAAATTTGTTTTGGGAAAAAGAATATTTAATTGTTTTATTAATGAAAAAAAAAAAGAAAAAAAAAATAAAACCCCCTTTTAAACAATTTAAAAAAAAAAAAAAAAAAGTAAAAATTTGGGAAAACTTTTTGGATTTTTTGTGGTGGGGGGGTGTACCCCATAGAAAAAAGGCCCCCACCAATAAATCTAAGGTCACATTAAATTTTTTGGGCGGGGGAAAAACAAAGAAAAAAATAAATGTGCAGGAAAATTATCACGGGGGTGGGGGGGGGGGGTGGGGGGGGGCGGGTTTTGTTGTTTTTTTGGTTGTGAAAAATGGTCAATCTGGATTTCAATGCCCGAAAAAAGCTTTAACGAACACCTACCATTCTGTACAGGTGTATACCACCATTCAAGGTTCTCGTCCTTGTTTGTATGCGCAAACGGGGATAAAAGCAAGCGGCGCATGCTCCGCATGCACGACACTGCGGACAAACATACTCTCTCATCTCTCAATTCTCCTCCATTGTCCTCCTCCCTCTCTCTCTCTCTCTCTCTCTCTCTTCCCTCCCTCTCCTCTCTCCTCTCTCTCTCCTGGTCTTCTTCCTCTCTCTCTCTCTCTGATGCAAATGCTCGCGCAAGCATACGCAGACGCACGCACGTACGCAGCACGCCCACCCGCACACGCTCTATCGGCACACACCACAAACCACACGTCTTTGCACACACACGACGCGCACCTCAACGCACGCACGCAGCGCTTCACCCACGCAAAAACCCCACACACCCCCCCACCCAACCACACACTCTCACAAAACACACACTGACACAAGTTGGGTATACGCACACTGTTCACTTATTAACGCACCCACGTATATAAGCATGTATATGTGTGTGTGTGTCAAGCCGTATGTCTGTTCATAAAGTCTTTTAAGGTCTCAGTCATGTTTCCCTCTACTGTCTGACATGCTTAGGTGTGTTTGAGGGCTCCTGTTTGGGCACTCATAGTACACGGCCGCCGTCCCCTTCTGTCTTTGCCAAGGATGATTTGCGACGGTAGTCGGTCTTACCTGTATGCATTACTCTCTGTCTCTCCTCTCTCTCTCTCTCGCTCTTCCTCTCTCTCCCCCTCCCTCTCTCTCTTCTCTCTCCCTCTCTCTCTCTCCGGTGCGTGTGTGTGTGTGACGTGTGATGGTGTGCGTGTGCGGAAGCGTGTGCGTCTCTCTCTCTGCGCGCACGCGCGCGCGTGTACGTGCGTGGGGGTATATATATATATGTGTGTGTACCATATGCCTGCATGTGTGTGTGTGTATGTGCGTATGTGCGTGCGTGCAAATATATACGTACACTGTTTTGGAAGCAGAATCTCATCTCTCTCTCTCTCTCTCCTCCATACCCTGAGCAAAGCAGGTCTGCGGCCACTCAGAGTACGGCCGGTCTTTGCAAGGGACATTAGGATCATAGAATGTTGTTGGAAGCGTTCCTCTCCCTCTCTCTCTCTCTCTCTCTCTCACTCTCTCTCTCCGCATACCCTGAGCAGAAAGCAGGTCTGTCGGAGTCAGAAGTAGCGGGCCGGGTCTGTTAGCACAGTGACGGGGGTAGGAGTAAGAATGTTGTGGACGCGTTCACCAGCGGTCGTCGAAGGGGGGTATGTAATTTAGTTGTGCAAAACAAAAAATAAAAACATAAATAATAAAATAGACTCGCTTCATTTACTCGCGGATGTCAAGATCTGGAGTTCGATCATCAACCATTCGTGTCAAATCCAATCCGATCTTCAGTGCGCAAATGGACAACAAAGCTAGAAGATTCCCGTCCTCAAACACAGACCAGTTCAAAACTTCTTTCTTTGTAGAACCCAATGGAGCGGAACCACCGAATAACAGTAACGTCAAGCCGGAGCCTTTTAAAATACAGCTAGTTAGTCTATTATAGGCCCGTCAAACAGCTATGGTTATCGGACTGTCACACATAAAAATCTACCGACGTATAGCAAAACACAAATCCAAGAATCTTAACAATACGGTACAAAACTGAAACAAAAAATGTAGTACAATTCATAACATGACACTTCCATATATACCTATAGCACATAAGTCCACACAGTGCTTGGAAAGTGGAGCCACGCTACTATCATTTATCGGAATCCAGGTTAAAAAAACAGTAAAAAAAGGATAACAAATACATTAATTGTTAGCTAAAATACATAAAAAAAGGCTATCTATATAAGCAAATATGCACTGCAAAATGGAAACAGGTGCCCACTCAAGTATCACATAGGGATGCCAGTGTACAATAATAAAAAAAACCACCTGCAATTGTAATAATTGTAAAAGGAAAAAACGTGGAAGGTTGTATAGAAAAAAATGCAGGTGAATGGACCAATAATGCAGGAAAAAAGTAGACGCAGAAGCGAAAAGAAAGGCAGAGTCAAAGAGAGTGATAGAGTAGGGGAAGTATAGTATAGAACTTCCAAGAAGGAAGGGGGGAACTATTTCTGCTGAAAGGACCCCCCTGTATCCCCCGGGAGGGCCATAACCACATAAGCCAGCATAAGCCTGTTGCCCGCCCCTACGACGAGGGACGCTGTGGTTGGCTCTTAGGAGGTTTGTTGTTTTGTGCATTATTGAGCGGAAACAGATATGATATAGACTGTTTTGGGACAGCAGAATCATCTCTCTCTCTCTCCTCCTCCTCCCTCCCTCCCCCCATAGTGTAGCAAGCCCGTCCTTGCACTGGGTTGACGTAGGATCGTAGATAGGATTGCTGAACAGACCCCCGGTTATTCCACGGGAGGGCATAACCACATAAGCAGCCTAAGCCGTTGCACGCCTCTACGACGAGGGACGTGTGGTTGGACTTAGGAGGCCAAAATACAGCTAAGCAGCCAGCCAACTTCATCAAAAATGTAGCACCACGTAATGTTATCATCCCGAGCTGGATGCATTTGACATAGTGTTCAAGTGCTTCGGCTGTTAGGATGATCCTGGAGTCTTTAAGCAGGGAACGACACAACCATGAATAACTTTCACTTTTTACTACTGCACCACTTCGATCAAGATAAAAGACAGTTGAGAAAACAAGGGTAAAAAAACGGTAAAACAAAAAAGAAGCCTGAATGCGGCCCGATTTTTTAAATTATCACTGGCTCCCGCGTGCGCGATTGAGACCCACTGAACGCAAGGTCTAGTACGTTCACTTTCACTTTTCCCTACCCACAAGCAATATATAAGTTAGTTATTCTGTTCCGACACTCCAGGTCCGTTTTCGGTCTTTACAGCAAGGGGAAAGCACCCACTAATCTTTTTTTAACGGAATTTTCCAAGTTTTGCAATTTTTTTATATATTTTGTTCAAGTGAAGCGGGGCAGTAATGACCGTCGGATGTTTGGAGTGCATTACAGATGTTTTATTCCATTCATGTTGTTGTGTGTTAAGCTTTCGAATGAAAAATATCATCATTGCTAGTCATATGCATCTTTCAGAAATGAAATGTGAGTAGACTTTATTCTGGGTGATTTTTTTAATGAAAAGGATTTGTGTGACGTTCGTGAGTTTCCCCTTCACTCGGTGCTCAGGATCGATTCTTGTAGAGGATCATTGTGCGAGGGTTCACGTATCATTTTGAGTGGGATAATCAACAGAGGGCAAGTTTCACTCGCATTAGCTTCCATCTGCTCGCAAGAATAATCAATGTTGTCTAAAGCAATCAACGATGAGCGTCCCATCCACATGTCATGCTTAACCAATCAATATTTTGTAATCTTCCCACCTTTTACTATTTTTGGTCTTTTTTATTTATTTATTATTTTCTATTTTCCTCTTTTTGTTGTAAAGGCGGTTCTTTTTTGTGGTCTATCCCTCCTCACACTCGCGTAGGAACGGGGGGGGGGGGGGGGGGCAGGCGGGGGCAGCTGCCCCCCTGGCTTGAGGAGGGGGGGGGGGGCAGGACGACTCTGCCCCAAAAAATAACAAACGGCAAAAAAATAAAAGAAAACCCACCAGAAAGGACACAAGGAAACAAAGAGTTAGTCTCAGCCCATTTCACTACACATTGCTGTCATGACTTGGGTACTGCATCAAGTGGATTCAGGGGGGTTACAGGGGTTCCACCCCCTATGACAAAAATGGAAAGACCAAGAGGAAGACAAATGTAGTTCCATGAACAGTTATTCTCTCACGAGAAGCCCTTGATTGCCTCTTGTACATTCAAATTATCATCAGCTTTCTGGGAGGCATCCCCCAGACCATCACCTCACCCCAATGACCACTTGGACCTACCCCCTCCCCTCTCCATGACTGGCTGATCCGACCCCAACATGGTGATTTTCAGCTTTTGTTCGTCTCCTTTCAATTCACATCGTGTTTATTCATCATAGATTTTGGTTATATAATTGATATGATTAGTTTAAAAAATAAAAATAATAAAGTAGTTTGTAGGATTTACGAGTATGTAATTTAACCTATCAAGCCATTCATCTGTCCGTGCACTTGCACTCCGCCCCCCCCCCCCACCCACCCCCCCCCCCCCCCCCCGGGTTTGTTGGCAATCCTGCTCCCCTGCTGAAAATGTTCCTATGCCACTGCTCTCTCTCTGTGTCTTCTCTCTCTCTCTGTTTTCATTTGTGTGACTACTAAGATGGGACTGTGTGGTGGGGTGAGACTAATAGATAAGCTATCTACTCTATTAAACCAATCAAATCTAAGCATCAATCATGACATGTGGTTAACGAATAAGACAAGCGTCAGTAACATGACATTCTTTAACAAACAAAAAATAACCGTGAATCACATGACATTGTCTAGCAATAAGACATAAGCTACTTAACCTGACTGCCTCCACCGACATTGTTCGGGCCACTCAGCATACGGTTTATATCAGCTCCAACATTCGGGGCGTGGTTCAGGGAGTGCTGTAGATTGTCCAAGGGTGAAGAGCGTGTCGAGGACACGAATCTGTTGAGAAAACCAAGCAAAAAGGACATCATACTGGACGCCAGCCCTGGTTGAAAATAGGTTAGGAACCACAGAGGGGACATGTTCAGAAAGCATGTTTGAGAAGCTAACCTCTTTGTTAAACATAAGACAGTAAAATATATATAATACATAATCTGCAGGCCCTGCCGTAATCCCACGTTTATAAGGCAAATCGTATTCAAACATTTTAGCAAAATGCATTTCAAATGAAATTAAAAAAAATTAAAACTGCCACTGACTGCGGCCCTCAACATGGGTGGGAGGCAGAAAATGTAGCTATATTGAAAACACTGGAGCCAGATCTCCAACACGGACAATATTTATTTCGTTTGCATTTCACTCTTGCAAGTTTCCTGACGAAAATGGATGTTTTACGTCCTCTTGGTCTATCGGAAACGCTATGGAATTCGAGTAATACAAATATGGTGGGAACAATGAGCTGGAGGCAATGCCCGGAGGGCAGTACGAAAACAGTTTAAAGTCCGATTTGTATTAATACAGCTAGCTCTGTAGGGTGACACGCTCGGTAAAACCTCATCGGCTATGGCACCGCGCAAAGTTTCACGTTTTTTATAAAGCATAAAGAAGGCGTACTTGTACTGTAATAATTTGTATTTAAATTCTGCTTTAAATAAATATATTCCCCATTCTTCACATCATAGAGTATGGCGACTGGATGGTGTAGTGGTTACGAGATAACAGACAACTGGTTGAAGTCCCTGATGCACATGGGTGCAATTCCCCAGGGAAGGCAGATTTTTTTTATGTTGAAATAGCTTTAAAGAAAATGAACAGCATATAAAAGTTCTAGAAAACTAATATGTGCCAAAAACTCACATGAATGTTACCGTTGTTGAAAATAGCTAAATGATAATGGCTGAATATTACACAGAACAGGAGTTGAAATTGTAAAAGATTTATTTTTCAGACAAATTAATAAACTGCAATCTCCAGAATCAGTATCTGCCTAGACTTGCTTTAGTCATTCTTTTTGTTCAGTGCAAATGCCTCCTAGTTCAGAAAAGACCAGGCTGTACCATAAGAATCTGGTATTGGGAAAAGCAACTAATCCCTTGGCAGCAGTACTCAGAGCCATTGAACAATGCCATCCGAGGTGTTCAGAAAAAGACCAGGCTGTACCATAAGGCATCGGTGAAGGGGAGTAAAACTAATCCCTAACAGAAGTACTCGGATGCCAGTGAGAATGCTCCTAGGTGTTCAAGAAAAAACAGAAAAGACCAGGCTATGACACAATTTCCATTACTGGTGCAAATATTAATTGTGCAGCTCTTTAATGGTGCCAATCATCACTTATCGTACCCATGATAAAATCTTTTCAAGAGAATGTTACTTGCTACATTACCAACCAACCTACCTACTAACCTACTCTAAATGAGGGGTAGGGTCCTTTCATCGTACCACGAGTGCGTCGCAACTCAAAAACCCCCCTAACGGACTAGCCTACCCCTCTCAAAAACCAACAAAAACAAAAACTAAACAATCCCAAAACAAAGCAAAACAAAATGTACCCTCTGCTCTACGTACAGTCTAGTGACCTAGGTGAGGGGCAGAGGTGAAAGGGGGCAGGGGGGTGGCGGGGCGTCACCTTTAAGACTGCGCACAGCCCCCCCCAGCGCGGGTTGGGGACCCCCCCCCCCCTACTCTCTCACCCCTACCTTACCATCGCGCGGACCTCCATACCCCTCCCCTAAAAGCCCCTTACCCCACCCCACCCCCAAAATAAAAAGAAAGAAAAGGCTACCCCCCACTCCGTCCCCACCCCACCCAACCTATCCCCTACTTACATTTCCTTTTTTCCAAGTGTGTTCAAAATAACATGGGCATGTACACATTAACCTTCAACGCCAATGTCGATTTGGCAACCACAATGATTAAAACACATGCACTAAAAGGCATCAAAACCAGGGTCTGTTATCCAAAGACACTATTCTCTTACTTTTGGGATGAAGGATAGACTACTTTCTACAATCACAGAGAAATTCAGTATTGCAGATAAAAAAATTCTCTACCCAGGTAGATTAATAGGAAAATATCGGATGGAACAATTGCTTGGCGGCGAAAGGGTAAAGCTGGGATCTCACATTATACACACAAAATTCCACCCATCATAAACTTTAAAACAAATAGCATGCATGCACTACACAAAATTAAAACTCTCAACACATACTTAACCCTTTGCCGCCAAAGCCCTTTTTTCCAGCCCCAAAATACCATTAACTTAACTGGTAGAAAAACAAACTGTGTCTCAATATTGTAATCCTTGTGACATGTATAACATTAGCCTATATCCTTACCTCCAAAATTAAAGAAAATAGGTCTTTGGATTAAACAGCCTTGATTTGATGCTTTTCGGACATGGGTGTTAGCCATCTGGTGCATACCTGCGCATTGGCGGTGAAAAGGGTTTAAAGAATGTGACAGAATACAATTAGTGTCTCATAGTAAGAGTATGTCTTGAGACGCCGACATCTATCGGAAAGTACACAAACTAACATTCAATGTCTGGTAAGGCTGGATCATCTGGTTTAACAAGCGCCAGATAAAAGACAACTGCCACTGAATGCGCCCCTGGTCGTTTCTGAAGAGTTCTAAAGACAGGGCGCATCAGAGAGACCATGTCTGAGACACAGGACACTAACATTCCATGTCTGGTAAGGCTGTTCATCGGTTTTAACAAAACAGCTAAAAAGACTACTGTACACTTGAAGTGCTAGTGGTCGTTTTGAAGAGTTCTAACGTACAGGGCGCATCGGAGAGCATGTCTGAGGACACCGACCACTAAACATTCCTGTCTGGTAGGCTGATTCATCTGTTTTACAAAGCGCAGCTAAAAGACACTTGTCACGAATGTGGCTGGTCCTTTTGAAGAGTTCTATGTACAAGGGCGCATCAGAGAGCATGTCTGAGACACAGACACGACATCCAGTTGGTAAGGCTGAATTCATCCGTTTTAACAAAGCGCAGCTAAAAGACACTGTCCACGAATGCGGCAATGGTCGTTTTGAAGAGTTCTAACGACAGGGCGCATTCAGAGGCATGTCTGAGACACGGACAACTAACATCCATGTCTGGTAAGGCTGATTCATCTGTTTTTAACAAAGCGCAGCTAAAAAGAACTTGCCACGGAATCCGTGGCCCTGGTCCTTTTGAAAGAGTCTAACGTACAGGGCGCATTCGAGGTGCTGAGACACGACACTAACATTCCAGTCGTAAGGCTGATTCATCTGGTGTACAAAAAAACAGATAAAGGAAATCGCCATTGACATGCGGACCTGAGTCGTTTTGAAGAGTTCTAAATACAGGGAACATCAGAGAGCATGTCTGAGACACTGACCACTAACATTCCATGTACTGTGTAAGGAGGTTCATAAAGTATGGCGCCCCGTCTGTAGGTATAACTGTGTTCGTATGGCTGACCCGACCACCCAATCCTTGAGACGGCTGGGAGGGGGAGGGGGGGATAGTCCGCTCATCATTCTGAAGAGCAGTCGCATCATCATGTCATCATCACGTCGTTCTCCTCAGTATCATCTAATCTGAAATATGAATTACATTGAAATATGTAATTATATCTCGGAAATATGTAATTATTATCATATTCATTACCATCATCATCCTTATCACTATCATTCCTGGCAGTGGGTGCGCCGGTGCATGCCTCGTTGCCTCCATTCGGGGAGCTCAGATGGACCCCGCCTTGTCATGAGTCTCTATCTCCCCATGGGAAACGCAGGGGTGGGGTGTACTTTGAATAAATAGTTCACCCAACAAGTTCTGTGACTTGTAACTTACTCTAATCTGACCCTAGCTTGACTTTGCTGTTCCCTTTGCTTTACTGTCATCTAACTATCTTTCTGCCTACTGTACATTCTCTGCCTTTTGAAAAAAAAGTATTCCCAAATAATTTTCTCTTGAGCTTTTCCAAAATCAGAATGTGTCGGATGAAGTGCAGTGAGAAGACAGTGAAACTGAAAACCTAACACTTATACCATTTCTGGCACATCGATCGAGACAGAAACGCAGAAGAAGAAGATCACTATCATCAAGTCCATCATCTTTGAAAGATTACAGAATTAAAGTTGCAGAATAGATACCCCCCCCCCCCCCCCCCCCCCCCCCCCTATATCCAATGACACATCTCTTAAATGGCTTTAGCATGGAGTTGACTTTAGCCTAAGGTGGCGCCAATAGTGAAGTGAAAGTGAGAGCTGAAAGATGAGGGATTATCTACAGTAAAATTTGTTTTGGTATAGTCCACGTCAACAGAGACGTATCTCTGTGAAATTCGGGCTGCTCTCCCCCGGAGAGGCATCGCTGCAAGGCGTGCCTACCCAATTTTGAGTTATGATTTTTTTTGGGGGAAACCGGGTGAGGAGGGGTGTGTGGGGAACAATTAGGAAAACCTTACTATCAATTGGCCCTTACCAGCAGCAGAATTTTCTCCCTTGGCCTTCTTACCGACTTCAACTGCTGTGGGATTTTTACAGGCGAAAGCGCACAGGTCAGACTTAGCTTTAAGTCCCCCTTGCACGGACTTGTACGTTCAGTTCGATTCCTGGTCAAATAGGAAAGAAGAAAGGGACAGAGGACAGGATGCGAACCGGGAGTCATCCGCTGCAGTCACGCCATATTACATTTGGCCAGTGAACGTCTAACACTCTGCCACCTTCCCCTGAGATCATAGGGTTATATTAGTTTTTACTGAAGACTGACTCTCAATCTAGTAGAACAGGGTTGCCTACCCCTTGTTGCAGTTTCCAGGGACAAACTGCGCAAAAACACGGACAGAGACTTATTACATGGACAACATAGCAACGTCATGAATCATGGACAAAGGCACATTAGCGAAAATATTTCACAATCTAGCAAAACTTCTGCAACCCGAAAAAAAAAGGGTAAAGGTAAAGGATGTGCCCACCCCCTGGCATTTCTCGGTTAATTGTATTTTTCCGTTTTTGCCTTTCTTACCATACTAAAGCTGTATTTTAGGACATTTTTAGTAATAACCTTTTTGAATACTAACCCTATCCCTAACCCTAGCCCTAAACCTACCCCCACTATGTACTGCAGTACAACGCGATTTGTCACAGTTGTGGTTCGTTGCGTTTTTACGTCTTATAGGGTGGGGGTTAGGGTTACGTTTCGGGCTAGGGTGGGATAGGGTTAGTATTCCAAAAGGTTATTAGTAAAAAATGTTCCTAAAATAAGCTTACTGTATGGTAAAGCAAGGCCAAATAACGGGAAAAATAGAATTAACGAGAAATGCAGGGAGGGGCACAATCTTGACCTGGTACCAAAAAGGCTTCTTGACGCGGTTTCGGCGCCATATGGGCTTCAATTTAAGATCCTTGAGTTCAGTAACCTCTGTGTAACCACATCTTTTAAGAAATTTTTAAACAGCATCTGTGTCGGGTTGTTCCATGTTCGATCGATAGTAAGGTCCTTTAAACAAAGAAAAGTGACTGTTTACCAACTTGATTTCTGCTCAGTTTCCAGGGAAAATTCGGAAATAACAGGAGATCCTGTATACCAAGAAAAAGTTGCGCCAAGCAGAAAGAATAAAATGAGCAAATGAATGCACGAAAAAAAAAATCAAAAAACAAACCTGGAGAGTTGGAGTTTGGCGAATCCATTCCTCCGAGCATTTGATGCGGGGGTGGGGGCGGGGGGTACAACAGACGCCGTATGCTCTCGTGAGCGGGGCCGATTGATGTCTAGGCACCGGTATTCCCCCTGGTGAGTGCGTACGGGCGAGCCACGTTTAGAGGGAGGGGCTTTTAGTTACTTACGTAAAAGAACACAAAAGTGGAAAATGTACAAATACAGACATAAACAAAAGGAGAAATGAAACAAGATTTACGGGTTTTTTACTTCCGTTTTGACACAGGGAAGTGGTAGATAGACTTCTTGTTTGTGGCACAAGCCCACAAACCTATAACTCACTTGGTCAGTCGGTCGGTCTGTTGGGATGGTCAAAATTGTCACACATATTGTAAAAGAGAAAAAAAGACTTGGCATAAAGTAAACATTCAGTTTCATATCTACAGCCCTAGTATGGAAAGGAATTGTATACTGAACAGAGCACAGAATCTTCATTTAAAAGGTACAAAATAACAAGCGCGAAATCGCAATAGTTTGCTGGCACGCGGTCTATTTTTACCACTCCAATCAGGAGGCACCTCCCGGGCTTTTCAATAATCTTTAATTCCGTAAACCAGAATGTATCTCTGCACCATTTCGTAACTTTTTATCTCTTTTGGGAAAACATTAAACTATGGTATCCTACTTACTCATCAAAGAAGCACCGCATTACTCGAATCGTGTCTGTTGTAGTTTCTGTATTACGTATGTTTATTATTTTGTAAGCTTTTAAAAATACATCATTTAAAGAGCGGCTCAATTTGAAGCGTAGCCTCGATTTGAAGTGCGTACAATTTGGACTGCCAGACAGCGACACCCCCCCCCCCCCCCCCCCCCCCCCCCCCCCCCCCCCCCCCCCCCCTGATCGAACGACGCGACGAATGGAGTATAGGTTGTGGCTGAGCCACAAACAATAAACATCCGTAATACAGGACACTGCAACAGTACACGACCAGTATGCAGTGCTTCTTTCGATGAGTATAAGTAGGATAAATAGTTTTAAAATGTTTTCCAAAGATATAAAAAGTAAACGAAATGGTGCAAGTAACATTCTGGTTTACAGATAAAAATTATGAAAAGCCAGGGGAGGCGGACTCAGGTATGTAATGATTGCGTGGTAAAAAATAGACCGCGGGCCACAAACGGCTTGCGAAGCGCGCTTGTTATATATAGACTTTATATAAAAAACTCTACATGATTGGTTACCACAACAAAACCACTACAAAAAGCAAAGTACAGAGCAGCCAAATTGGCGTCTAAGGAAGCAAACGCTGAGTTTAGAAAAGTGACCAAGGTTATGGTGTGACATATAATTACTCCACTTGAAGCAAATGCAATCAAATTGACAGCTATCTATTAATTCTGTCCATATATGGCCGGAAACGACTTGAATGAGTTATGTCCATTTGTGGTGTGGGTCACATTTATGAAACTGGCCAAACTGGGGATGAAGAATGGTCAACTTAGGACCCTATTTCACGATAGGTGGCAACAAACCAGCAGGGGCCTTAGCGCTGATATTCTTAGTTGGGGGTAGAGAGAGAGAAAGAGAGGAGGGACCCAATCTCCTTCCTCTCTACCCCCCAACAAGAAATCATGCGCTAAGCCCCTACTGGTTTGATTGAGAGAAAGAGAGAGAGGGAGATGAGTCCCTCCCTCTATCCCTCTCTCAACTACCCCCAACTACGACCATCACGCGCCTAAGCCCCTATGTGTTTGATTGCCACCAGGCGGTGAAATGAGGTCCTAAGTGGGACCATTCTCATCACACAGTTTGTCAAAGTTTCACAAATGTGACAAAGCACCACGGAAGGGACATTTAAGTGCAAACTGGACCATTCTAAGAGAAAATAGATACAGTATGATAAGTCCTAAAGTTGCTCATTGAAGCAGAAAGCAAAAAAATATAAACAAATTTTTCATAATCTACCTACCCTTCCCCGTAGGAGTACATGGGTTTGATCAGTAACAGGGAACGGATTACTGTCGATGGAATCCAGTATGAATCATAAACATGTGGCGCTAAGCGGAGTCGCTCGTGCCCATGGAATCCATTTTCCGGCCACCTGCGCGCCCTTGGAATCGGCGACAACAATCATCAAGCAATAATTATCAACGTTAAATTGAATTTCAATATGTGAAAAGGCATTTCCGTAATTGTGGGAAAAACCTAGTGTCGTATTTTTGTCGCCACTATTTTTTTTAACGCTTCTCGCTCGGCAGTCAGATTCAGCACAAAAAATACCATTAAACTGAAATTGGGTTGGAGAAAAAAAAATAAATATCTTCAATATGGAATCTCTGTGACATGCCCTAACATTATGCTCAAGAAAACAGTTTTCGGATAAACAGTTGTGGTGTATAAATGTGATCATGGCGGTGAAAGTGTAAATGGAAGCTTTCATGTAAGTCTGACACAGTCAAGTGGGGCGAATTAATAATAGTCCGTTACACCCACTCCAAAAACGAATGGCGAAACCAAATTGGGTCGAATGTTAGGAAGTGTCAGCTGCCTCATTTGCGGCCCCTTGGACTCTGTTTAAAGACCATTTTAAAAAAATCAGCCGAGGGTGTGGCTGTGAATTGGGATCCAGAATGAGCGGCTGTAGGAGCAACCACCACTGTATGGCCCAGATAGATGGGACAGCAAAAAACACAAAAACAAAAAAAATAGTGGCAAAAATTTACTTCCCATTGTTGTTGCCCCAACTGAATTTTGCCCCAATGGGTCTTTCGTAA
Source organism: Phymorhynchus buccinoides (assembly GCA_017654935.2). Taxonomy (NCBI): domain Eukaryota; kingdom Metazoa; phylum Mollusca; class Gastropoda; order Neogastropoda; family Raphitomidae; genus Phymorhynchus; species Phymorhynchus buccinoides. The sequence continues at coordinate 12,319,671 of CM065710.1, forward strand.
TAAATGTTCCCCCACCCTGGAAGTCTGTGCTTTTTAAACTTCCTCTAAGCTGGCCATATCTTTGACTCGCGTCGTTTATCGTAAGATGTCTGGCGCTTGACTTGCGGAAGACATGTTTGGCACAAAACTACAATCTCTGCCAACAAGAACTACTATCATTGGTTGAGGCGGAGTCCACGGACCACAATAAAAATCGCGTCTCAGAACTCAAGGTTTGTCACCTTGTGTCGTTTTCATACAAAACGGGAATGATAGACGTTTTCGAATAAATCCGGGATTTCAGCGTTCACTCAGAATGTATTATTTTACCCAAATGTTTTGCAATTCCCAGGTAAATTCGGCAAAAACCGGGAGAGTAAACAGGTCTGAAAGGCAGAGTCAAATAGTGACAAATTTAGTGGAAAGTTAAAAGCACAGACCCGGAAACAACCGAGTAGAACAGCTTGCCAGGAACAATATAGTCAAAATGTAGCGCCAGCCAGTCAGGAGGGCTGTGTCTGATCCCAGCACAGCAATCAACCAACACACTGAACTAAGGGTGTGGGCCCCAGTACCTACTAGATGGTGCTGGGGTCGGATAGTCAGCTGTTTTGTAAGTTGGATTTAAAAAGCAAATTGTGAGCTTGCGATAAATAACCCCTCCAACTTTTTTTAATTTAAAAAAAAAATAGTTCTGTGTAGACCATAGTGCTCCCACAGTTGTCCCCTGCTGTCGTTATATCCAAGTGGATTTGCCAGCGTTTACCCAATAAGATCAAGATCAGATCAACCAACAAGTCGCTGAAGGGAGCTCAGTTGTAAGTCCGGGGTCGCTTAGCAGTAATCCGGTCAGGTTTGCGATGGTGCGCGGGGTGTGTCTTGGGGAAAGCACTTTATCCTATTTTCCTACTCCACCTAGGTGTAAATGGGTTACCCGACGTCCAGTCAGGGAAAAATCCTTCGGAAGAGACGATTTCAAAAACCAAGGTCCGTTGTGCGAATCATGCATGCACAAGATCTGGCGCACACGTTTAAAGCAAATCCAATATTCGGTACGAGTTAGCCGTTGTGTGTTCGGTGGCAGGATGACACGAATCACTATACGCACGCATCTGTGCACATAATGTCTGAATGAAAGACCGGGTGAGCGTGGGGCAGGATAAACATCCCCAAATGGAAGAAGGAAGAAGAGAACTGGGCAGAACAAATGCAGAACCCACTGAACTAAATAAAATAATAAATTAATAATGTTATAGAGCGCATAATCTTGAAAAGCAACTCAATGCGCTTTTTCACTACCATTACGAACAAAACATTTCTAACAAAAACTGGGTTCACGCATCCTCACGTACATCTCTATAAAATGAATACATTAGAGAAGCATGCTATAATATAGCACAGACACACAACACTCACTCCCTCAACAACCACCTCCATCCCACCCCCGGCCCCCCACTCACAAAAAACCCCCCCACACGCGCACGTGGTTGTTAAACCTCACATATCAAACGTCCTTCAAGGAGCTGGGACGGTATGCACGGTGAGATAGCATGAGACTTAGCAGATGCTAACTTAGAAGCTCTTCCTGTCCTATAGGATTTTAATAGGACTTTGGAAGAGCTTCTAAGTTAGCATCATGCTAAGTCTCAGCCATATCCGACATGAATTACCGTCCCAGGAAGACAGAGTGGGGAAAGGATCCTAGACATTGACACAGAGGAGAGCTTTCCTGAAAGAAGTGGGCTTTAGTTGGACTGGAAAGGAAGGAACTACAGTAGTTCACTGGTTCTGGAGGGCCTCCATTTTGTCCAGTGTGTCAAACACCCCTCCATCAGGCTCTCGCTGTCTTCACGGTTCTGAAAACAGCACAACACGATGACGTCGGACGATAACCACCATCAAAACAAAAATGACACAAACATTTTAAAAAAACTACACATAGCATCTTTTTCAGCTACTACCACCCCACCCCCCCCCTTTCTTTACCATTTCACGCCCCAAAAAAAAAAGGGACCACATATATTTCAGCCAAAAATGTCCATTAAATTTACCTGGGTAGAGACAAAATCAGCTGCAGTAGTGGGATTCTTCGATGACATATTAAAATTAAGGTCTATCCTACTCCCCAACTTAAGACAATAGGGTCTTTGGCAATAGACCATTTGAGCCTTTAGTGACACAGGTGAAAAATCACTCTGGTGCTAAATGCGATTTTGGCGGTGACAGAGTGAAACTACGATTGTCTTATTATAAAAATTTAAAAGAGACCAGTAGACTCAATCTGAGAAATGGTCTGGACGGTACATCTTTCCTGACTTGTCAAACCAAAAACTATCATTCCAGGCCTATGACATCACATGTTATGGCATCATCAGTGACATGACACACCACGTAGTAGACATGGGACTGGAAGCGAAGGGGTAAAAATAGTAAAAATGTACTACTGGGGGGTAGCTGCGAATGTACGCCCAGAAGATGGGACAGCAAAAAAAACAACAACAAAAAAACAAATGTCTTGTAAAACATGACTGAATGTTTGTATCGTTACAAAACTCTTTTAATTTATCTTAACCCTTTCGCCGCCAATGTCGCATTTTAGCACCACAATGGTTTAACACCCATGTCACTTGAAAAAGGCATCAAATCCAGGGCCCTGGGATCCAAAGACCCTATTGTCTGTTTTGGGGGAAGTAAGGAAATACATTCTTTTATATATGTCACACGAAGAATCCCAATACTGCAGAGATTTTGTTTCTCTACCAGGAAAAATTTATTGGACATTTTGGGCTGAAATATGCTGGCGGTGAAAGGGTTAACTAGTAGCCCTGAAACACCCCCCCTCCCTCCCCCCCTTTGTTGCTTCTTTGCTTGTAACTTACTCTAATCTATCACTCTCTTTGATGCCTTTAGTTTTCTTCCCAATCTATCACTCTCTTTGACTGGCCTTATTTTCTTACCTCTAACTATCACTCTCTTGACTTGCCTTTAGTTTTCTTCCTCTAATCTATCACTCTTTTGACTGCCTTTAGTTTTCTTCCTCTAATCTATCACTCTCTGTGACTGCCTTTAGTTTTCTTCCTCGAATTCTATCACTCTCCTTTGACTGCCTTTAGTTTTCTCCTCTAATCTATTCACCTTGACTGCCTTTAGTTTGCTGCCTCTAAATCATCACTCTTTGACATGCCTTTATTTTTCTTCCTCTAATCTATCACTCTCTTTGAGCCTTATTTGTCTTCCTCTAATCTATCGCTCTCTTTGACTGCCCTTTATTTTTCTTCATCTAATCTATCGCTCTTTGACTGCCTTATTTTTCTTCCCTAATGTACTAGCGCTCTATTTGACGGCCTTTGTTGTCTTCCTCTAATCTATCGCTCTCTTTGACTGCCTTTAGTTTTTTCTCTAATCTAATAGCTCTTTTGACTGCCTTTAGTTTCTTCCTATAATCTATCGCTCTCTTGACGCTTTAGTTTCTTCTCAATCTACGCGTCATCTCTTTGACTGCCTTTAGTTTTCTTCCTCTAATCTATCGATGCTCTTTGACGGCCTTTGTTTTCTTCCGCTAATCTACAGCTCTCTTGACTGCCTTTAGTTTCTTCTCTAATCTACGCTCTCTTTGACGGCCTTTTAGTTTATTCTTCCTCTAATCTATCGCTCTTTGACTGCCTTAGTTTTCTCCTCTAACTATGCTCCTCTTTGACTGCCTTTAGTTTCTTCCTCTAATCTATCGTCTCTTTGACTGCCTTATTAGTTTTATTCCTCTAATCGACGCTCTCTTTGACTACTTTAGTCTTCTTCCTCTAATCATCGCTTTATTTGAATGCACTTTTAGTTTTTCCTCTAATCTATCACTCTCTTTGGATGACTTAGTTTTATTCCTCTACTCTATCACTCTCTTTGACTGCCTTTAGTTTTATTCTCTAATCCTATCGTCTCTTTGACTGCCTTTAGTGTCCCTCCTAATCTAACGCTCTCTTTGTAATGACTTAGTTTTCTTCCTCTACTTTCAGGTCACCCTCTGGCAATCCTATCTAGCGCTCTCTTTGACTGCCTTTAGTTTTCTCCTATATCTATACTCTATTTGACTGCCTTTCGTTTTATTTCCTCTAATCGTATTCACTCTCTTTGACGCCTTTAGTTTTCTCCTCTAATCTGATCCACTCTCGTTGACTGCCTTTAGTTTTCTTCCTCTAAACATCCGGTTCGGCACTCTTTACCTATGCTTTTACTATCACTCTCTTTGACTTGCCTTCCCCCCCCCAACCCCCCCACCTCTTTTGAGTACTGTCATCTACACTATTTTAGGATATTGTGTACCCACTGTGTCGTCATATCCGGCAAAGGAGCGCCAATTATGGGAGACCATATTAGTCCCCGTTACCCTTTTTTTGAAAAATGCCAGATCGATGCTGCGATTTGGCTGTTCCAATCGAAACTTATCTACCTAAACTGTATTTATAACATACTGGATGTTTTATTTTGTCTTTAAACATTAGATAACATTTCACTTGGTTTACACAGCAAATAAGACTAAGATGGCGACAACTTCCGTTGGAATGGTCGAAGAGCGCGCTACGCAGGTGGTGGAGCCATAGGATGATTACTTTTTCCCTAGCTGATACCCCTGCGCCTTATAATGTGACTAACAAATTAGTAAGGAACAGAATAAGGTTCAACATATCAAACTACATACGAGCAGTGACTAAAAGGCAGATTCTGCCCAAAACAAAATACAAAAACCTCTCAGCATGGTGCAAACGTCAAACAAAAAGACAGGACAGTGAAGAGGCCGGAGTCTAAGTCTAATACCTGACCTGACCTGACCTGAACAAAATCTGAATTTGTGTAAAAGGTGGTAGTGTAGGGCCTTATAACTCAGGTGCGCATTGTAGTTGAACAATACGGCTACAATCTTTCTGCCTTTTACTGGCCATTCTCACCTTAGTTCTAGCAACTATTACAGAGATTCTCCCAGCCAAAGAAGGAGACATACTCAGGAAACTGTTTCTTAGTTTAGGTCAAAGATATTCTAAAAGGGTAGATGGATTACTTAAAGGTCGGCGAAACAGGGCGATAGAGTTATTCGTTAGTGGGCCGTGTACACACTATCACAGTGAGGCTATCCAAAAAACTCAGACAGGAACTTTGAACGGATGAAATTACTGGCCTATCGATGTGTTAAAATGTGTCACGTTTCAAAGGGAGATAACCAGTGTTTTGTCCTCACACTCATCATAGGGAAAAAGAGACCCCGGATGTTTATCTTCCCCTGTACAGCTTTGGTTAGGTGGCATAACTGCAGCATGACGCATCCGCGCTCATACGAAAGGAAACTGTAATGCGATACGACGAGGAAAGGAGATAGAGAAAGACCTGAAATATGGAGAAGGTGAGTTAAAAACGAGAGGGTAGGTATTTAAACATTGTCACCTTTATACTCCCTCAGGAGAGTGGTGCACATAATTATTTCTTCAACAGGTGAGAGTAAAACATAGTCACCTATATTCCTTCATGCGAGAGTGGCGCCGTATTTCTCAACCAGGTGAGCCAGCCTCTCCGAGCAGGGAAGACTGACGTAATCGTCATCGTGCTTCACTGAGCCGTTCGAAATAGTTACATCAATGTCATCTCATCATCAGCCTACCCGATGATATGTACGCCTCCTGTGTGAAATAGTATCATCATCATCATAAAATGGTAATTCATCATCATCTCAGCCACCCGCTGATCATTGTTACTGACTCCTGTTGAAATTCAGTTATTTCATCATCATCAATGGCATCATCATCATTCATCAATGTAATAATCCACATCAGCCACCTGCTGAGCTGGGAGGACTGACGTAGTCCATCGTGGTTACTGGCCTCCTGTCTGAAAATAGGTATTATCGTCATCATCATGTCATCATCATCATCATCAATGTCATATCATAATCAGCACCGCTGAGTGGGAGATGACGTAATAGCATCGTGGTATGCCTCTGTGAAATAGTTAATTATCGTCATCATCAATGTCATCATCATTCATACATCAAGTCATCACACTATCTATGTTAATAATCCATACTTAACCCATCACGATGAGCGTCGGAAGAGGCGACTGACGTAATCGTCCATTGGTGGTATTGCCTCCTGTAGAATATTTAGTATAATTATTTTCATCAATGCTAATCACCCATTACTCGTGTGTGTGTATGTGTGTGGTAGCGTGCGTGAGTGTGTAGTGTGAGTGGTGCGGTGTGTATCTATACGTCTACCGTCTATTTCTTCTCTGTGTTTCCCATCACCTTATATTTGTCAGTCTATGTTGTGGTCTAGCACAGCTTCTTAATATGTTGGCGCTTCAAGATTCTGCCTCTCTCTCCCTCTCTCTCTCTCTGTGTGCATGTTTTTTCAAAATCTTATTATCCGTCCTACCATCATTACCAACAGCTTTCTAATGACTTAGGTGGTCCTTTAGTTGTGGGTGAGTGTGTGTGCTTGTACGCCGCTCCTCTCTCACACACCTATTTAGTGTGTGTGTTGGGAGTGTGTTAGTGTATGCCATGTGTGGTGCGATCTTGCATACTTTCTGTGCATGCTGTGTGGTGTGCAAAGGGGGGGATCGATGTATGTGGTGTGTATAATTTGTTGTTGTTTTCGTCGTTATTAATCAATAGTAGCTGTTGTGCGTGCTCTGATGGTTACTTTATCTCTTGTCATGCATAGGGGCTGTCGCCTAAGTCGCTAAAAGATGTCCGAATTCGACTCTCCCCACTATTTGGGGTTTTCTTTTGCACGTCTACTTCACCTTATATTTGTCAGCCATCCAGCCGTTGGTCCAAGCACAGCTTTCTGCATCATGATCTGGCGTTTCTCTCCAGATCCATAGGAGTGAACATCAGAGATTGGTCAGGGGAGGGGGTTTTCTGTCAATACAGGACAAAGTAGTGTCATCTTCGTCTGGCATCATAGCAAGCAAAGGAGGAGGAGGAGGAAGAAAGGAGAAGGAAGAAGGATAGAGAAGGGGGAGGAGAAGAAGGAGGGAGAGTGAGAAGAGGGGGGGGGCGGAGTGAAGAAAGGAAGGGGAGGAGGAGGAAGAGGAGAAGAATGGGCGAGAAGAGGAAGGAGGAGAAGAGGAAGAGAGGAGGAGGAGAAGAAGAACAAGAAGAGGAGGAGGAGGAGAAGATGGGAAGGAGAAGGAGATGGAGGAGGAGGAAGGGGGCGGGGCAGGAGACGGGAAGAGAAGGAAAGAGGGACGAGGCGGAGGGGGGAGGTAGAAGAAGGAGGAGGGAAGAAGAACAAGGAGGAGGAGGAGAAGAGGAAGTGGAGGAGAGGCAGACGAAGGGGGAGGAGAAGGAGATGGAAGAGAAGAAAGAGGAGAGGGGGGGGGGAGGAGGAGGAGGAGGAGAGAAGAAAGGTCAAGTAAAGAAGAAGATGATGATTGATGACCGACAATGATGAAGAGAAAGAGAGTAACAAGAGGAGAAAAGATGACAAAAAAGAACATGTAGAAAAATAGAAGACGAAAAGTAGAGAGGTCGTATGGGAGAAGGAGAGAAAGAGTACACAGAGAGACACACCACACACATAAGGAAGACACAGAAACAGGTCGTCACGACCTGAGAGAGAGAGAGTGACACAACACACACAGAGAAAGAGACGCACGAGAGAGAGGACACACGCAACACACATATAAGGAAGGGACACGAAAACAGGCTCGACGAGTCTGAGAGAGATAGTGACACACACACACAGACGAAAGAGGACGACACGAGAGACGAGAGAGAGAGAGTGACCACAACGGCACACATATAAGGAAGAATCAGAAAAAGGCTCGACGACAGAGAGATAGTGAACACACACACACAGAGAAAGAGACGCAACGAGAGAGAGTGACACACCGGACCACACAGATAAGGAAGACACAGAATAAAGGCTCGACGAAGATCGAGAGAGGATCGTGACACACACACACAGAGAAAGAGGAATAGAGAAAAGAA